>CM077161.1:125754674-126954674 GCA_039583875.1 Platanthera guangdongensis
CATTATCTCCAATTTGTAACGTAAGTATGCGAACAAAACATAAGATAAATATTCAAAAAAAGAAAAGGGGGGGGGGGAGGGGTAGAAGCTTCCCTGACAGGAGGTGGGGAGCGCAATTTAGAACCCTGAGGATCGGTCCTTTTGGATCGAATCACCTCCTTTCCGCTACGGAGGGTATAGCGTTATATTCTCCCGCGGTTGGGCTCAGTGTTTCCCGGCAGTGCCCCGAGCACGCGCTCGGACATCATCGCGCAAGCTGTCCAACCTGGAGTTCTAAGTTTTTTAGCGATCCAGTGATGTTCCGGATATTTGACTCGTTGGAAGCGATATATTTTAAAAAAAGTTCCTCCATCGGTGAGGGTTTGAAGAGCGGGAGGCGGCAGAAATCCGGCTAAAGAATTGGGGGGGGGGGGGGGCACTGCGCATTATTCGCATTGCTCCATGAGAAGTTGGGGTGGTTCCACCAACCCGGATTATAGTTATTGCTATAAGGGTTGTTGTTGGGGTTGAAGGAAGGTCACCCAGCATTTCCCACGTAGTCGACGAATTCATTTGCTATGCTAACATTAGGAGGAATCGCCCAAGGCGGAGTGGTGGAGGCAGCAGACATCTCCGCCACCTGCTTCGTCAGCCTTTCAACTTGAAGGGCTAAGTGGGCAGTGGCATCCACTTCGAAAGGCCGTCGCCTGCTTGAGGACGTCCCCGCGGGATGTTCCATTGGTAGGCGTTCATAGCCATCTCTTCAATAAGAGCTTGTGTAGCCTCGGGGGTCTTATTATTTAAGGTACCCCCGGCAGCCGCGTCAATCATTTGACGCGTCTGATAATTAAGCCCATTGTAGAAGATTTGGACCTGCAACCACACAGGCAGCGCGTGGTGCAGACACTTGCGGAAGAATTCCTTAAAGTGCTCCCAAGTCTCAAAAAGAGACACGGAATCATTCTGCACGAATGAAGAAACGTCCGCCCGCAACTTTGAAGTTTTGGCGGGCGGAAAATACTTCGTTAAGAACCGTTCCGCGAGGTCGGCCCAGGTGGTGATACATCCTCGTGGGAGGGAATTCCTACGCCTTAGATTTGGATCTGAGGGAGAATGGAAAAAGGCGCAAACGAATGGCGTCATCAGTGACGCCATTGATCTTAAAAGTATCGTAAATCTCCAAAAAACTAGTCAAATGAACGTTCGGGTCCTCATCCGGCTGTCCGTCAAACTGCACGGCATTTTGGATCATTTGGATAACGCTCGATTTGATCTCAAAATTATTGTTTGCCACCGTCAGGCGAACAATACTGGAAACAGTATCGTCCAAATTCGGCCGGGCGTAATATGACATTGTACGCTCGACGGCCGAGTTCGGATTGGGGTCAGCCATAGCAACAACATAGGGTTCTCCGATGGATTCTTCATGGTCCAAAGAGGGATTTCGGCGTTGAGACCGAATACGCGCAAGCGAGCGTTCGATCTCAGGATCGAAATCCAAATTTTTGGACTCCGAAGGCTGTCCACGGGTCATACACCCTAAAATAGAAAGTAGAAAATTAACTATTTTTTTTTGGATTTTGGGTTTTGAAGAAAGGTTTTAAGTTTTTTTTAGTTTTTGAAATAGTTTTTGAAATAAAGGTAAAAGTAATAGACTTCGGATTCAAAATAACAACTCAAAGACGATCCCCGGCAACGATGCTAAATACTTGATTGGCCCGCGAATAGACTCTTACTGTGGTTGGTTCGGTGAGTTGATCTCCGCGGGCTTGCTAGGGTAGGCAAGTGCACCTATCAGAAGTAGTACTCGATATTCGGGAGAATACCGAGGTCGTATTATTCCCGGGAACGGGTTGATTACCCCTACTGCTCCGAAAACACTATTATTTTACCTAAATAGTAAGTTGAGGGTTTTAATTAAAATAGGACAAAAATAGATTTAAGAAAATAGACGATGAAGAGATAACTCCCGGTATCGAATTACATTAGGATTAAAAATAGATTTGAATAACTAGATATCTAAAGTTTCAGTTTAATTAAAGCGGGAACTTGGCCATGGAGGTTCAAAATAATGAGCTCACCTATCTCTAGGAATATCGCTCACCTGGACATTAAGGCTATTCGACCGGGCTCTCGTCCGACGAAGGATTCCCCTTAATGCCCGCAGTACACTAAGAACCCTGCTATTGGGTGGGGAACCCAATCCAGTGGAGTTAGCGCGCCTCCTCTCTCGAGGGTTAGTGCGAAACTGTATTTACCCAGGGGTGATCTATCCATACGCACGGCCTCTCGGCTAGCTAGCGTATGGATAACGGAAATAGAGCCCACACATCGATATGTGGTTCTACGCGTCGTTAACCCGGGGTAAACCTTAAGTTTTTAAATTAAATCAAAAAATTAGACATGTGGTTATTTAAAACATTTTATATCCCAAAGCTCTTCGATACCGAGGGCTAAAAGTAATTAACCACTCATGGGAATGGGGATAGCTTATATGTTTGGTTATACGGGCATCCTAAACTATTCGCTGAAAGGTTATAAAGAAAATAAGAAGAAAAGTAAAATACCCTAACATTAGAAAAGTTATTACAAACTAACACACCCGCACTCAGTCAAACATATAACAAGAGACAAAAAAAAACTAAGTTACACATAAGAGAAAATTGCATAATTGAAATTTGCAGGTCCCACTCAAATGAGTGGGGGCGGGAAATAAAAGCTGAAAATTGCATAATTGAAATTTGCAGGTCCCTCTCAAATGAGTGGGGGCGGAAAATAAAAGCTGAAAATTGCAAGTCCTACTCAAATGAGTAGGACTGAAATGAAAGCGAGTCCTACTCAAACGAGTAGAATAAAATAAATGCGATTACAGTGCTTTCTTAAATATTTACATCAAAATAAAGTCCGACCATTTAACTCCTAGCGAGTAGGCGAAAAATCAAATCCAGCCATTTAACTCAAATGAGTAGGCGGAAAAATAAAGAATGAAAATTACAAGTCCTACTCAAACGAGTAGGACTGAAAATACAGTCCAGCCATTTAACTTAAATGAGTAGGCAGAAAAATAAAAACAACCCACGCTTGCTTGAATAAACTCCAGTCATTTAACTCAAATGAGTAGGCGAAAAAATAAAAACAACACACGCACTCTACTTGAAAATAACTACTCACGCACTCGACATAAATAAACACACACACACACACACACACTTGCATGAATTAAATAAGACGATAAAAATTATCTCATACACTCACACACTCGGGCGAGAAATAAGAAAAACAATGTTATCGAGAAATTAATACAATAGCATTTCTACCGCTGGAATGTGCTAGAAATGCGTAAAAAGACGAAATCAAAATTGTTTGAGCAAAAAGTTTTGAAATTAAAGTGAGAAAGGCAAGTGCCCGAAAAATTAAAACGTTTACATTTTTACCTTTAGATTTTGATAGAAATGCATAAAAAGTGATAATAAAAATTGTTCGAGCGAAAATATTTTTTTGTAATTGCAAAAATCTAAGTTCTTGAAAAATTATAATAATGCAGTATACATTCTTATAAGCTTGTAAAATGGTTTAAAAAGTGAAGAAAACTAAAAAGGAGCAGAAGGTTTGTAACAAAAAAAAGGAAAAGAAAATCTAAGTTAAGGGTAATGAAAACCACTTTTTATTGTTTTACAAGTTTATAAGAACGAATTTTAAGGCATAAAAATCCTAAGTCTAACCAATTTTTAAGAGTTTGAGAATAAAATCAGCTATAATAACGACTATAAATTTTGTTATTATGATAGTAAAACAAATTGTTTTTCATTTTAAAACATAAATTTTGCAATTTTAAGCTCATACACACACGCGCATATGGAAATGAAATTAAAAGTACATAAGATTGATGAAAAGGAGGCTTTTTTGTAGAATTTTATAGCAATGTAAGGATGAACAGAAAGGCTTTTATTAACACAAATGATAATTACAAATGCTTAAAACAAACTTGAAAAAGGAGGGGGAAAGATCCTTACATAGCACTAAAATAGCTTCAGTCAGCAGCCCTTATACATCAAAATGGTTCGAAAATTTGGAACCCTGAACTCATAGAGCAGCTGCCCATAAATAGACAAAAATTTCCAAGTACACTCCCTCCGACACGGGCGTGTCAGGGGGGGGGGCGTGTCAGCACTATTAAACAGCAGAGTTCGGTGAAGTGACGGATTTAACATTGTGGCTGAAAACACGGCGGTCACGCCCTCGGTCACGGGCGTGACAGTGGGCGTGTCGTGCGGTGATTAAAGACGTTGTTGACTTTGGGAGTCGCCGACGGCGGTTTGTTGGGCTGACACGGGTGTGTCGAATCATTGAACACGGGCGTGTCCCTGTTGGCTTCGACGAACGTTGAGCGCAAAACGTCGACCTGGCTGGCACGGGCCTGGTCACGCCCCGTGTCGGATTGACACGGGCATGTGGCCGGGCGTGTCAGGTTTTTCTCTTCAAAAGTCTTTGATTTCACTGGTATTTGACGGGTCACGCCCTGGTCACGGGCGTGACCAACAGTACACGGGCGCGACATGTGTATTTTGGGCAGATTTTTTGCTTTTTTTTATCTGCAAAACAAAATAAAATAAATTCGCAAAATATTTACAATAAAAGAAACATTTTATTGAACAGAAATAAGTAAAAAATGACAAAAATAAAGTAAAATGACTGATATAATGTACATAAAACTAGGTATATTTACAATTCATCAGGTATTCAGATGCAGACTTTGTAGGCTGCAGAGAGAACAAGAAAAGTACATCAGGTTCCTGTCAGTTTCTGGGTAGAAGGCTAGTGTCTTGGAGCAACAAGAAGCAGAATAATGTATCTATTTCTACTGCAGAATCAGAATACATAGCTGCAGGAAGCTACTGTGCACAGTTGCTGTGGATTCAGCATTAACTCTAGGATTATAACCTCCAGATAAGTAAAAGCCCTTTGTTTTGTAATTCTACAAGTACAATATTTATAGCTAGGAATCTTGTATCACATAGCAGGACTAAGCACATAAAGATTAGATATCATTTTATAAGAGAGCATGTGGAATGTGAGGATATTAGTCTTAAGTTTGTCCCAACAGACAAGCAGTAGCTGATATTTTCACTAAGCCACTAGATGAAGCAAAGTTCAACACCTTCAAATTTGAATTGGGTATGTTAAATTTGGTATAGCTTCAGTTGATTTTTATGATTGTTTGTAGCAGTAAAATTTAATATTGCAGGTTGGTGTGGACTAAAGAAACTATCAAGAGGATTGATAGTTATTGTTCTTATTGAGGGGGAGCAAGTTCAGTTCTAGGTGTTTCTCACATCTCAAATAGGGGGAGTAGATAGCATGCTGCTCCTAAGCTATTTTATAGAAGTCAAAAGGGGGAGAAGTAGTACATGAAGAACAGTAGCAAGGGGGATTAGCAGAAATAAAGAAGAAGCTACAACAAAGAAGTAGCTACAGGAAAGGCTTCACAGGTGAAGCATCTTATAACAGCAGGATGCAACAAAACATGGGGAGCACAAGGGAAAATGCGGTAACAAGGGAAAATGTGATAACTCTTCCTGCTCTTAGATTAATATAATATTAATATTTTTACTGCTTATGTTAGTGTATATCATTGACAAAGAATTCTTAAGTGGTGTTTTGACTACTTCAAATAGGGGGGAGATTGTTGGGTCCGCTGATCCCAATATCCTAGATTTGTTAGAAGTCAAATAGGTCAATGGTATACACATATTTGTATTTGATGTACGTTTAAGTTCATGCATACAGGTTGGTCTTTGTCACAATGATTGGACATATAGTTCAAGAGACAATGACAGGTGGACTCAAAGTGATAAGCTAGAAATTCAGAAAAATACCTAAGTCTAGAAGCATTGAGTGCGACAAGCTCACTCAATGCCATACAACTAATAATGCTAAGAGAAGGCTGGCAGTCAAAGCTTACAGTATTGAAAAGGCAGAATTGTGGCTAAGTCTACAGGTGTTGAGTGAGCTCAACTCACACAACGCCATATGGCCAAAATCGTTAAGTAAAGGATATTTTGTCAACGCCAAAGTATAAGGAGACAAAAAATTCGACTAAGTACATAAGTGTTGCGTGAAGCTCATTCACTCAATGCCAAGTCAAAAGGCTTTGAGTCTAGTCTTCCTGCGTAGAAACAAGAATTCTGCTAAGTCCAGAATCGTTAAGTGAACCCAGTTCACGTAATGCACTCAACTCCAAACTTCAGCAAGAAGGCAAGATTACAAAAAATCAGGTTAAGTATAAAAGCATTGAGTGAAGGTTATACACTCAACGCTCTCAATGCTTTTAAGCAGAAAGGGCAGAATAATATGACTAAGGCAAAAAGCGTTGAGTGAGGCATATACACTCAACACTTTCAATAGAGCTGAAGAAAATTCTAAGTATAGAATCGTTGAGTATTGCTTATCCACTTTTCGTCGAGCTGAGCTCTGAATTCGTCGAACTGAGTTCAGAGTTTGTCGAACTCAGCTTTCACTTTTTTGTCCAGTTGAGCTCTGGGTTTGTCAAACTCAGTTCGGAGTTCGTCGAACTCAGCTTTCACTTTTTCATCGAGCTGAGCTCTGGGATCGTCGAACTGAGTTTTGAGTTCGTCGAACTAAGGATTTCTGGAATGACGCTAGATTTTGATAAGTGCAGAATGATGCTGACGTCAGCAAAGTCAACAAGTCAACGAATTTTAGATTCGTTATTTAAATGCTGCAATTCGACATTAACGTCATCGTCAGTCTATAATGAATCTCAATTTGAGTAAGCTGAGGTTTTAACCACCGTTGAAACTGGGACACATATCAATTATCCCACAAATCAACGAGATTATAAATAGCAGCTGAGATTGAGATCAACAAAAACCTTTTCTGATTAACATTAATTCATTCTGGAAATGAGAAGCGGGAGTTCATCCTCTTCATCCTCCATTGTTACAGAGCTAAGAACTTCAAATTGATAAATCCGAAAGGTTTCTGAGTTTGCTGGTGCAATCAACATCTACTACAGTAAGTATAAAGGATATCTCCGAGGAAGACAAATTAGTCTAGGCAAGCCCTAGCTGAAATTGCTTCATGATTCAATCCGAGTCAAATCTGAATATCATTTTCTGAATCAAAGAAGAAGAAGATATCTGCGCTAGATTCTTACTGGACAAAAGAATAAGGTAGAGGAATTGCAATCTGCCTTATAGGTTAGTTGTTTAAAGATTGTCTTCCCCTCTTTCATCAGCAAGTACAGAATCAAGATTCTGAGGAATTTCCAACATAAGTGCAGACCATTGAAAATAAATTTTCTTATTGCTGGGAAGCAGATAAGGATGAGATTTTCTTAGCCCAGGAAGAAATCGACTCGGGGAGCAATTTCTCATGAGTCGAATCAAGATTCCTCTTTCAAAATCTGTGGATCTATGATAGATCTGTATTGAGGCCTAGATTGATTAGGCTGTGTGAGAGATCTGTGTGATCTTATTATAAAGCCTAAATTATAAAGGCCGTGTGATTGGATCCTTGTGTGGATCTGTGTTGGGCTATTTCTCCCAGCCTATGTTAAGGGCAGTTGTGCCTATGTTTGGTAGTCAGGAGATTATTGTGTGGAGGGATGTGAGCTTGTGTTTTAAGTCTCAGTGGAGGCTGACTGATCTAGTGGGATCGTGGTGTAATCTTTGAGGATCCATAGTTTTTGGAGAAGAGCCTTGTCTAACATATTGATAGAAAGACGGAGAGGGACAGTGGATGTACCCATATACTAAGGAACCACTATAAAATCTGGTGTGCTGTGTCTTGTGTTTTGCTGTGCTGAGTATTGTGTTCTTGAAAGATGAATTATGTATACACAGTAGGACATAAGTCATGGAAGATTTTAAAGAACTATAAAAGACTGCAATAACCTATTCACACCCCCTCTAGGTGATTAGCTACCCTTGTAATCAAATAATTTCAGGGGGCAGCCCCCACAGGGATTTTGCATGGGTTAGGCTCGCATCTTAGTTTGCACGGTTCTAATCCGCGGCTTTGTCGCGAAAGGGCGGTAGGCCCTTGCGAGGTTTGCACGAGTCAGGCTCATGGCTTAGTTTACACAGCTCTAGTCCATGGCTTTGTTGCGAAAGGGGGGCATGCCCTTGCGAGGTTTGCACGAGTCAGGCTCGCGGCTTAGTCTGCACGGCTCTTATCCGCGGCTTTGTTGTGAAAGGGGGGCAGGCCCTTACGAGGTTTGCACGAGTCAGGCTCGCGGCTTAGTTTGTACGGCTCTAGTCCGCGACTTTGTCGTGAAAGGGGGGCGGCTCCTTGCGAGATTTGCACGAGTCAGGCTCGTTGCTTAGTTTGCATGGCTCTAGTCTGCGACTTTATCTCGAAAGGGGGTAGGCCCTAGCGAGGTTTGCACGAGTTAGGCTTGCAGCTTAGTTTGTATGTTTCTAGTCCGCGGTTTTGTCGAGAAAGGGGGGTAGGCCCTTGCAAGATTTGCACGATTCAAGCTCGCGGCTCAGTCTGCACGGTTCTAGTCCACAGCTTTGTCGCGAAATGGGGGCAGGCCCTTACAATGACAGGGTCTCGGCTTGCAGTAATGATGGAGAATTTAAGTAGTTAATCTGACTGTCAGAGAATATAAGTACTCAATCCGGTGCAATCACGAAGGGGCAGGCCCTGGCGATGGAATGACGATGTTCTATAGTAATGATGGAGAATGTAAGTACTCAATTCGACCGTCGGAGAATGTAGGTACTCAATCCAGTTGCGTGACCTAGCCTGACAATAAACCAATTGACGGAGAATGTAGATACTTTATCCGGGTGCAATCGCGAGGGGGGTAGGCCCTGGCGATAGCAGGGCAATGGTCTGCAGTAACAGCGGAGAATGTATGTACTCAATCCGACTGCCGGGGAATGTAGGTACTCAATCCAGTTGCACGACCTAGCCTAGCAATAATCTAATTGACGGACAATGTAGATAATCTATCCAGGTGCAATCGCGAGGGGGGTAGGCCCTGGAGACGGCAGGGCGATGGTCTGCAGTAATGACGGAGAATGTAGGTACTCAATCCGACCGCCAGAGAATGTTGGTACTCAATCTGGTTGCGCGCCCTAGACTCACAATAAGTCAATTGATGGAGAATGTAGATACTCTATCCGGGTGCAATTGCGAGGGGGCAGGCCTTGGCAATGGTAGGGCGATGGTCTACAGTAACGACGAAGAATGTAAGTACTCAATCCGATCACCTGAGAATGTAGGTCCTCAATCCGGTTGCACTACCTCGCCTGGCAAAACAATTTCTCAATTATGTATTAATAAAACAAATAGCAAAAATATAGTTTTTGCAAGCTAGAGCTTGTAGTTTTTACAATAGCAAATAAATAAATGACCGGAAAAGGAAACGGCTCAAGGATGGAAGTGGCAGGAGCGGGATTGGAAAACATCAGGGAGCGATTGTTGGAGTATTGCGGTGTAGTCAGAATCAGCTTGGATGACAACAGACTGTACATCATTGGTTGCTTGCCTAGGTTCTTCTTCAAGAGTGACTGAACGAGTAATGGTGCCTATGACTGGTACTGGGGGGTTCCTCGAAACACGTGTGGTGGCAGATGTTAGCTCGAGGTTGCCAGTGGTTAGTTTG
This sequence comes from Platanthera guangdongensis, assembly GCA_039583875.1. NCBI lineage: Eukaryota > Viridiplantae > Streptophyta > Magnoliopsida > Asparagales > Orchidaceae > Platanthera > Platanthera guangdongensis. Next base: position 125,764,291 of record CM077161.1, read on the forward strand.
AGTTGAAGTAGTGTTGATAAAAACAACACATTAACGGTAATCCCTCCATCCACCAAAACTTGGTTCAACTTGGTGGATGGCTCGACAATTCTGATGGTTGTGCATCTCATGCTCTGACTAGGAGGCTGCCTATTTCTTAATAGAAATTGATCAACCACCCCCAGACTGGTCAGTCTCTAGATCTCTTCCTTTAGCCGATTGCACCCGTCGGTGCTGTGGCCATGACCTCAGTGATACTTGTAATATTTTGACAAATCTCCTCGGCCAGGGGCAGCACCCTGGGCCTGTACAAGGCCGGGTGGTTACGAATTATTTCAAATATCTTGCCTTGGGGGGCGTTGAGCGCCGCAAACTGACGCAAATCTCACTCTTGGTATGCATTGGTGTGTTGGTCGCAGTTTCTTTTATGCTCGTGGTACACACTGTTCTCTAGTTTCCTTTTCTGGGTTTTATACAGGCTTGGACTTTCAATTGTGGGCTTTCTGACCATCATGAATCTTTTGGTAAAAAGAGTTGCGAGTTCAATGTAGCTGTTTAACCTCTCTTCTTACAGAGAATGAAACCAAGCTCGAGCTTTCCCTTTTAGTGTTGTCAGAAATGCCTAGAACATGAGTTGATCTGAAGCATTGCGAGCATGTATGATAGCTTCAAAACACTCCACATGTGCTAGCGGGTTGACGGTTCCGCTAAAACTATGGATTTCAAAGGCATCTTCTGGACTCGGGCCTGCCCAGGAGTCAGGTGAGTTGTAGTTGGGTACATATTCACTTAGCCCCTGCTTCGTGGCTGATGCATCAGGACCCATCATGTTTCCAAAGTTCTCTTCATGATGAGAATTTGCGAGGTGGCGATCATGTATCTCTTAGAGTAGTGTTGCGAACATGGGAGAGTTACTTGTACTTGAGAATTCCATATCTATATCATACTCATTGTACACGAAATGTCTGGTTGAGGCGGAGAGTCCTCCTGATGGCGGTGAATCAGCTTGCCTGAATGGCAGTATGGAGGACTGCTTTACTTCTCGGTAGATAACAAACATCATGGCCTGGAGCTCATTTGTTTGTGCGGCGTGCTTTGCCATTAGGACCTCAAGCTTCATAATGGCAGCTTCTTGATTGATTTTATCAATTCGGATGGGGGTCAACTTAATGCGTTCCTTGGGGACTGTTTCTTCAGCAGCACGAACGACTCTTTTTGACATTGAAGCGGAGCTTGAATGTTGCAAGGAGGGAGGTCTTGGGTTCTAAAAGATGTTGAGAATCGTGGTTTCCAGAGACGGTGCCAAACTGTTGCAGACTAACTCGGCGTCCTGGTCATACCGGAATAAACTGGACCGTTTTATCTCTCGGGACGGTCGAGCACGCACACATTTAATGAAAATAGAGTTGACATGAGAGGTTTTAACGTGAAAAAACCCCTCAACCGAGTAAAAAACCACGTGACCGGATCCGTGATGGTCAAAATACACTATCAGCTTGTGGTTACAATATGCTTGGAGAATCGAGGGCGATAGGACGCTCCTCGTTATAACTTGGAGGTGAGAGAGAATTCTACGACTCGCGTCAGGGAACAGGCTATGCCGAAGGAGTGCTGGTTACAAGATGGAGCCTGAGAGAGCATGCTCGTAGCGACTGTCTTCTTCCTTGAGCTGCGCGCTTTGGGACTTGGGGGTCTCCACTGTTCGCGGGTGACTTGGTGGCGGCTCGGTTGAGAATTGAAGGTGGATCGATGGTGGCTGAGAGACGATGATCCGATAGATCTCTGGCCTGAGGAAAAAGAAGGCTCAGAGGAAAAAGTTAGGAAATGAGAAGCCCTGGGGCACCTTTTATAGGCTCCAGGAGGAGCATATGGTTTCCCCCTACCCTGGTGGATAGTGGGTGGTTACCTGCATATCAGATGATGATGGAGGCCCCGTAGCGATCGGACAATGGCTAATCCTGCAGGCGGTGGCGACGGCTTGACGGTCAAGTGGCGGCGGCGGCCGCCAGCCGCGGCAGCGTCAGCGGTGACGGACGACGGTGGCAGTGGTCGGCAGCGGTGTTGGCGGCGACGGCCTGCGGTGGCGGTAGTTATTGAATGGGAGGCCCCCATGTTTTCTCCTATTGTGGGGGAGATCATGGGAGGTGGGTTTGACCGGTCAAACTCATGATCTTCTCAATATGAGGAATTATGGGGGAGTGGTTAAATGCACACCCAAGACTTTAAATGGGGTTTCATCTCCATCAACATCCATGTGATGACCTATTATATTAAACCATCGTTCACACTTAAAATATGGCGACAAGTACTCGGCTGTTCCATGAGTGGTGAAAATAATTTTGTATTGGGGTCTTCAAGATGTAATCAAACATCCCTCTCGAGCTAACTCCCAACATTATCTTCCAACACTATCTTCTCCCTCACCTAGTCATCAAGCATCCCTCTCTAGCTAACTCCCAACACAATCTTCTCCCTCACCTATTTTAAATACTATGCTCAGAGAATGAAGTTCTACCCTACCCTTATCTCATTGGGTCTGTTCATGCATCCACCTTGCCCAAGAAAGGACAAATTGCCATGGATGATGAGAAGGAGCTCAATTTCACTCATGATAACTTTTTCGCATCCATGCGAATATTTGTTGTTGTAGAGGGATTATGCTCTCATATATAGTGGCTCTTAATTTGATCCTTCTATTGGAATTAATTTATTTACACATTTTGATATTACATTGATATTTGGAAGCTTGAGTTGTAGCTTTTCTTTGAAGGGTGGCATGGGCCTATATATATATAAACAAAAAAGGAACTATAGTGTAATGCCCAACTAAACAAAGTGATTTTTTTGGGATTGAGACATACCTCTTTCCCAATCATTGTTAAAATTGTTGGAGCATGCATTCCATGCTTCCTGGTTTGCTAATAACAAATCTCGTTTGTATTTGATCTTTGTATGTTTATGATGTGCAGATATCACATGTCTAACTCTAATGACATTTGGATGTTGATTCGGGTTAGAATAGATGAGCTCAGGAGATATCGCTAGGCGATATTGGGTATCTCCTGTAACGCCTCCATTCGTCATATGGAATATAACGGTGGGTCTGGCCGGGGCCCCACGCCATATTTCACAAACAAATGGCGGAATTACTTATGAATATCAAAATCACGTTCTACTCGCGTCCTAACTCAGAGCATTCTAGCGAAAGCAGTTTAAGTTGTAAAAACTCATCACAGTGAATGTCCACTAAATATATAAACCATACATTTATATAACACCAGGAATGTATACAAATAAACAACTCTCATGGCCTTAAGGCCTTACAAGTTTCTCTTTACACATATACAACTTCATACATCGGCACATAGTCCGACCACACATGAAATCCAAGAATTCTTCGCACGGCCTTCGAGGGCCTTTCCGCAGCAAGGCTTCAATCCACTCAATCCAATTCAACCCGTTAGCACCTGCAGTTAGACATCCACCCCAAGAGCGGTAAACAAAGCAACGGTCAGCATTAGCTGACCAATTATAATGACCCTACCCCTTACCCGGGGCAGTCGTTCCTTCCCTTTATGCATTGCCATCATAATCTATATATCACAATAAGTGCTTTCATGCACCACATCACAAACACCAGCCTCCGCCAAACGTTCCGTGCACTCAGGGCACATTACAGTGGGCTGGACTCCTTAGCACCACCACCGAGCAGAGGTTTTTAACATGTTGGTTGGCCGGTCCTAGTCCACCAACATGCATGTTGGCGATATTCCGCCCATCCCACTCAGAGGTGCTAACCTCACAACAAACTTGAGCATTTAGATCGACCCACCACTGTGGTGCAGCAAGCAGGGTCTGCCACACATCCTCCCAAGCATTACCACCAATCAATCTCCCGAATAACCAGGTGTAGGTCAATCTTTTCCTATTGCTCAATTCGTCAATACCGCAGATCTTGACGCGTGTCAGCTTTCCCTCCTGATCAGCCGCAGCTTTCCACTCTCTCAGAGAAAACAACGCTCATAGCGCTCACAACACAAGGAGCTTACGCAAAGCATCCTAGATCAGCATACATCTCACGCAGAGCTTACAACAAAAAGGAGCTTACATTCACAACTCAAACTCATCCATACAATACACGGAGTCTTCTACGGTTCACACATAACCATCACGAATCCAGACTAACCATCTGGATGAGCTTCACATAACATGCCTATGCCGTACTACACACTTCCGGCTCTAGATGCAGACTCAACTGAGGAATCACTTAGCTTTCCACCTCTTGGTGGAGGATTCCATGCATATGCATAAAGTAGGACTTCGCTTGTACAAGATGGATATCATTACCCTTGACGACCAATTTGGAGCCATGAGATCTAGTCAGATGGAAATCACCGCCACGGCCTTGCCTCCATAAATCCGCACTCGGCTCACGATTCAGCACACTGAAGCTTCTCCGGCAGCCGTCTCCATTCTTCTTCCTTCCTTCCTTACTCTCCTCTCTTCCTAGCTCTTTAGATAGAGAATGGATGAGATGGAATGAGAGTGATCCATCCACTCTCAGCCTTATAATGGAAAGGAAGGGCCTGGACCCTTGGATCCAAGATGAAGGAAAAGAACGGCCTCGATTTGCCCTCAAATCTATATTTTTGGGCTGACACGGCCTGTGACACGCCCGTGGCATAGGCCGTGTACCTTAAGCGGCACACAACCTGCTTATCCAGAATAGTACACGGTCATGTGACACGCCCGTGTCACATGACTGACCCGCCAGTGTCACTCTGTACACGCCCATGTCTAGTGGCCATGTACCTCATGCAGTACACCACCAACTCAACCCGAGCGGGATACGACCATGGGACATGCCCGTGTCCCAGGCCGTGTACCCCAAGATACAGCCGTGTCCACCAACACACATCCCTGGCTGATCCAGATAAGGATACAGCCATGTAACACGCCTGTGTCACAAGCAGTGTACTCACCTTGACTTGCCGCTTGAGAATCATCGAGCGTAGTTCATCGATCAGAGGAGGACATGCCGTCTGACACGCCCGTGTCACAGGGCATGTTCCCTCTCGAGAACTTCGTTGAGTGCATTTCGTCGAGCACTCGACAAGCTGCTCATCCCGAGCACGACACGCCCTGAGAAACGCCCGTGTCGTAGGCCGTGTCGCCCAACCTGAACCCAAATCGGGATTTGTGGTATTACAACCCTCCTCTCCTTCAAAAAAATTTTGTCCTGAAATTTCACTCAGGTGTAGACATCAACAGTATACATACACCACGCCGTTCCTTTGTAAAACGATCCGGGTTAGAGCTCAGAGGCTGCAGCTTGTCTCGCCCCACGACATCGCACAAAACAAGTCATTAACATGTCATACATACATACACCAACAGAACCATTCCTTTATTACAACTTGATCAAATGATCACCTGGATAAAAGAAGGTGTAACCAAACATGACATTGTTCATCCCTCCATACAACGTATATGTACATTACAAAAGTAACATAGTTCATTCTTCAGTTTACTTCCGCTCATCCGCATCTCTCATAAGCCGTTTTATAGCCTCTTGTACTTACAAACTAAACACTCAAGGCTATTGGACTTCACCAATTGAGACTTGTGGCTCCTATAATTCAAGATTGTACACTCGAGGTTGCGTCTGGGATGCAGATGACTCGGTCATTGCTTTACCCTTTTCCTCATAAGACACACCCGTCTTCTTCTCACCCCTTGAAGAGCAACTCCAACAATGGTTTGCAAAATATCCTTGCTTCCGACATTTAAAACATGCACGTGTCTCAACACGTCCTTGCCCATAGGTTGCTCCCGAAGAAACAGTCGAAGGAGTTGGTTCAGCAGGCCTGAACCTTTTCTTATCTCGTCTCCTTAACTCCGATTGTTCCGACTGTGGGACTTTGAATTCCGGCTTCTCCACCGCCAGGCTCTTCTTATCTTGCACCCGTTTCAAATCATTCTCCAGTGCCCGGGCTGTATCTACTAGCGCTTGGAAGCCTTGGTTCATCGAACTCGGTAGTGCCAATCTCAGCTCATCATGAAGTCCCTCATAGAATTTATTCGTCTTCCGCGCCTCCTCAGCGAAAGTAGACACCGCATAACACCCCAGTCTAGTGAACTCATGCAGGTAAGTATCAACATTACTCTCACCCTGCACCAGATGTTGGAACTCATTTTCCATGGCAATCCGCTGCGACACTGGCAAATACTTGGCCAGAAATAATCGTGAGAATTCTTTGATCGATATCTCTTCCAATCCTCAACCTGCCAAGTAGTGCAATTCCACTTCATCCCACCAAAGCCTCACGTCGTCTTCCAATAGAAAAGTGGCTAAAGTAACTTTCTGCCCCTCCGCAGTCCTGATTGTTTGTCAGGATCATCTTCACTCTTGCGAGCCAATCTTCAGCCTGCATTGGGGAACCCGTTCCTCCAAACGTAGGTAGATGAAACTCCATATACCGTTTCAACTGCTCTTCAGCTGCTTCCTTATCCCCCACAGCTTCAACACGTTCTTGCCTTGCACCAAGCCATACTAGTACCCCTGGAGGCCTTGCCTACCCAATAAGCTGTGCATATAATACAGCGAGCACCATCTCAGTAACCACACATATGGTCTCCACCGAGGGAGGTGTAGGTGCCTCAGCTGGTGCCGCACTCTCATCGAACCACTGGGGCTCAGACTGGCCAAAACCACTCCTCGTCACCTATCAATGTACAAAACACCAGTTACGTCCAGTCCATAAAGACAAACATACATTAACTACACGCTCACGCTTCTCACGTGCATGTATTACATTCCTAGTGGACATTCTTGAGTTCAATATGTTCTCATCACAATGAATGTCCACTAAATATATAAAACATACATTTATATAGCACCAGGAATGTATACAAATACATAACTCTCATGGCCTTAAGGCCTTACATGTTTCTCTTTGCACATATATAGCTTCATACATCGGCATACATGCCGTCCACACATGAAATCCAAGAATTTTTCGCACTACCTTCGAGGGCCTTTCTACAGCAAGGCTCCAATCTGCTGAATCCAATTCAACCCATCAGCACCTGCAATTAGACATCCACCCCAAGAGCGGTAAACAAAGCTACGGTCAGCATTAGCTGACTAATTATAACGGCCCTACCCCTTACCTGGGGCTGTGGTTCCTTCCCTGTATGCATTGACATCACAATCTATATATCACAACAAGTGCTTTCACGCACCACATCACAAACTCCAGCCACCACCAAACATTCCGTGCACTCAGGGCACATTACGATGGGCTGGACTCCTTGGCACCACCACCGAGCAGAGGTTTTTAACATGTTGGTTGGCCGGTCCTAGTCCACCAACACGCATGCTGGCGACATTCCACCCATCCCACTAAGAGGTGCTAACCTCATGACAAACTTGAGCATTTAGATTAACCCACCACTGTGGTGCAACAAGCTGGGTCTGCCACGCATCCTCCCAAGCATTACCACCAATCGATCTCCCAAATAACCAGGTGTAGGTCAACCTTTTCCCGTTGCTCAATTCATCAATACCGCAGATCTTGATGCGGGTCGGCTTCCCCTCCTGATCATCCATAGCTTTCTGCTCTCTCAGAGCAAACAATGCTCACAGTGCTCATAACACAAGGAGCTTACACAAAACATCCTAGATCAGCATAAAGCTCACACAGAGCTTACAATAAAAAGGAGCTTACATTCACAACTCACACGCATCCATACAATACACAGAGTCTTCTTTGGTTCCCACATAACAATCACAAATCCAGACTAACCATCCGGATGGGCTTCACACAACATGCCTATGTCATACTAAACACTTCCAGCTCTAGATGAAGACTCAACCGAGGAATCACTTACGCTTTCCACCTCTTGGTGGAGGATTCCATGCATATGCATAAAGTAGGACTTTGCTTGCCAAGGAAGGAGATCGTTACCCTTGACGATCACTTTGGAGCCATGAGATCTAGCCGGATGGAAATCACCGCTACGGTCTTACCTCCACGAATCCACACTCAGCTCACGATTCAGCACGCTGAAGCTTCTCCGGCAGCCGTCTCCCTTCTTCTTCTTCTTCCTTCCTTACTCTACTCTCTTCCTAGCTCTTTAGAAAGAGAATGGACAAGATAGAATGAGAGTGATCCATCCACTCCCAGCCTTATAATGGCAAGGAATGTCCTGGACCCTTGGATCCGAGATGAAGGAAAAGACGGCCTCGATTTGCCCTCAAATCTGTATTTTTGGGCAGACACGGCCTGTGAAACGCCCATGTCACAGGCCGTGTACCTTAAGCGTCACACAACCGGCTTATTCAGAACAGTACATGGTCATGTGACATGCCCGTATCACATGACTGACATGCCCGTGTCACTCAATACACGTCCGTGTCTAGTGGCCGTGTACCTCAGGCAGTACACCACCAACTCAACCCGAGCGGGACACGACCATGGGACATGCCTGTGTCCTAGGCCGTGTACCCCCAGGATATACCCGTGTCCACCAGCACACATCTCTGGCTGATTCAGAGAAGGACACGACCATGTGACATGCCCGTGTCACAGCCCGTGTACTCACCTTGAATTACTGCTCGACAATCGTCGAGCGCAGTTCATCGACCAGAGGCGGACATGCCCTCTGACACGCCCATGTCATAGGGCATGTTCCCTCTCGAGAACTTCATCGAGTGCATTTCGTCGAGCACTTGACAAGCTGCTCATCCCGAGCACGACACGCCCTGGGACACGCCCGTGTCCCAGGCCGTGTCGCTCAAGCTGAACCCAAATTGGGATTTGGGGTGTTGCATCGCCCACAGGCGACATCAGGATGAACATTAAAGCCAACTATTGTTCTTCACTCCCCAGGGATTGGGTCTGGCTTAAATGCTGCCCATACCATCAATCTGTCATCTCCAAGGAAGGATACCAGAAGCATGGGACAAGTTCTTTGGCCCATTTGAGATTCTACACCGCATCAGGGACGTGGCTTATCATCTCTGACTCTCAGATGATGCTCAGATCCATGTTGTCTTCTACGTTTCCCTGCCAAAACCCTTCATTGGCAACCCTCCAACCCCACCCTTGGTACTACTTTCACCGTAGTCACAAGACAATCTTGATGTCGAGCAGGGTAGGGATGTTATGGATCCTTGTTGGGGGATCACGTACAAGCATCGCAAGTCTCGAGTTGCACATGCCTGACCACTGTTATCTGTATTAATATTTTATGCATGCGTAGTATGTTTAACCTCATCTCTTGTTAAGCCTTGTGAGGGGGCATTTAATCTTTTTGGATTGGAACTTGGTTTTATGTTGTGCGTATGGCTTGAAGGAAGTGAGAAGGAATTTAATACCATTTCTCCTCTCTATCTCTCTAACTTATCATCTCATTCTCTCTCTCTCTCAGTCTGAACCCTAACCCACCGCCTCTCCCTCATTCTCGTTCGCACAATTGCACTGTTCATCCCTACCGGGTTTGCTCTCCTCCCCACCATAGCTCCCAAAGGTTCCAATAAGGGATTACCCTTCCTCCTCCAGGACTTCCTTCTCCATCCTCCTTGCACGAGATTGCAATCTACGACACACATCGGATTAATCATAAGGTACCACTTAAGATCAACACTAGTGAGCTGCCTCAAGTAAGCACAACTAACCAAAATTGATGTACATGCAAAAATAAATAAGGTAGTTTAGGTGCAACAAATAACTTACCAAATCCCTAAATATTTGTAATATATGTAATAAATAGGGTGTGCATAAAAACCAAAACCGACCGAACCAAATCGAACCGATCAAGCCGAACTGATTTTCAGACCGAGCCGGTCGGTTCGGTTCTGTATCGATTTAAGGGACTGAAAACCGACATCATTTTGGTTTAGTTCAGTTTGGTTCGGTTTGATGGTTGAATAAACAAAAAAAAAACGAACTGAACCTAACTTTTTGATAATAAAAACTATTACCAAAGCTTATGTATTATAATTCCATTTGGATCAAGACATCCAACTTCTTTGTTCTAGGTGACAACAACTAACACTAAAAGAGTGAACATAGTTGAAGATGAAAGGCATACAAATGAAAATTAAGGGCATTGTTATATATAGACCATGTTTGCCTATATACAAACCCAAAACTTGCTTTTTTCATTCTTTTTTCTACTATATACAAACCAATATTTAACTCCCCCTCACTCAAAAAAATCATTTTTGATTTCAACCCTAGCCTTTCCCATTCGCTGTTCTCACAAAAAACTTCTGATCCCATCTCCTGTTGTCACGCTCCCCATCGTCGAAGGCAAAATGTCATTTGGAAAGTCTTTAGTAGCCACTCTGGTCACCTTATTCAAGGCCAACAACCTTGGCTACAAATAGGACTTTGTTGGCATATTCTGGGTAGGGACCATGCGGCGGGATTTTGAGGTCTCCTGCTCCTCGAAACTTTGTTAGGACGGACAAAGAATTAGCTTGACAACAAGGCCCTCCTCCTTCGTGAATATTGCAGATGCATTAATAGGAGGTCGGTGAATCTCGATCTGCAGGTAACCTCCTTTTCTTTGGGTCAATGATGTTGTTAACATGGTTCTTTTAAGGGAGATCTACAACCTAGAGTTCCACACACCAAGTGCACGTGGAAATGCCAAGCTGAATTTTTGCAGGGAAGAAATCCTCTCCACTTCCAGGACATTTGGAGCCTCTTTCTCTACCTTCATCCCCTTCACCTTTCACACCACAAGGCCGAGCTTCATCTCTTCCTAAGTGTTCATGAGATGGAGCTTTCTCTTCCATTTCTTCCATGAACCAAGAACCTTCTTTTTCCTTCCTCTCCGTGAACTACTGTGGGTGCTAACGTTCCAAGGGTTTTTTTTGCTTTTTGAAGTTTAAAATTGTACGTAATAAAAGCTCAATTCAATCTTATATCTAAATTTTATTTATGGCTTGCAGGCTCTCTTCACTTGGTGAAGATGATGAATGACAAGATTTTTTGGAGGAATTATAATTTTATACGTCTTGAATTACCTCTTTTTTGCAATGTTTACTAATATAATATGTTCTACGTATTCTCCTAAAATAATAGTAGTTGATTGTTTATAAAAAAATTGATTTTTTTTATATTTGTCTGCATATAATAATTTGATCTACATATAACTGATTTTGAATTAATATGGTTTGTATATAACAATGGTTTGTATATAGCCAAACATGTTCTATATATAATAATGCCCAAAATTAAATATGGTGATTGAATGTTAAATATTCAGCCTCTGTAGATGATAGAACGATCAAATGTTGCATCCATGATGCCCAAGAAATTGGTTTGTCCCCAAAGTAGAATATATATCCACTTGTGCTTTTACGGTGATTAGGACATCCGCCCCAATCAGTATCGGAGTATCCTGTTAGACATTATTCTTCTCCTCTTTTGAAACACAAATCATAGATGTCTGTACCTTTAAGATAGAGCAGTATTTTATTAGCTGCAGCAAAATGTTGTACTGTTGGATTAGATGCAAATCGGGATACAATATTTACAGCATATTCAATATCTGTCTTCTATGTGAGATATAAAAGGATCTGTATACTTCTGCATCTACTTTCTCCTCTTCTGCTTCTTCATTTTTATTCATTAACTTATCAATGGTACTAGTTAGGGCAATTGTGGGGTTGCAAGCTATAAGCTGAAATTTCACTATCAACTCATATATATATTTAGTTTGTGACTAAACAATGTGTCTTACTTTGTATGATGTAAATTCCCAAACAATGTCTCATTTCATCGAGGTATGTCACTGCAAATTGTTTCTCTAAGCTTTGTTTCAGTTCTTTAATCAATTGAAGAGGAGTTCCTGAGATAATTAAGTCATCAACATATAAACCAAGAGCCATATAGAGCCTTTTTCAACTTCATTACTTTATTTTCTTCTTCTTCTTTGATATATCTTTCAGGCTGGTCAACAAAAATTTCCACTTTTACATCTCCATTTAGAAAGGTTGGCTTAACATATAGGTGATAAATCAGAAAGCATTGTTGAGCCGCATAAACAATTACCATTCTGATAATTTCCAAACGCCCAATTGGAGCATAAGTTTCTTGGTAGTCTCGACCTGGTTTTTGTGCATACCCCTTGGCACAATCCTTGTTTTATATTTGGTTACATCCCCATTATCATTGCTTTTAATCTTATTGATCAACTTTAGGCCAATTGGAACTTGTCTTGGAGGTAGCTCAACAAGGTCCCAAGTTTTATTTTTTCCGCAATAGCTATTTTTTATCCATTACAGTTCTCCAAACTAAAGAAGTGATGCATTTTATATATGTAGCTAGTGTTGATGTCAGCATGGCTACATCACATTGTTGCTAGATTTCATCTATATTTCTTATTTTTAGAGGTAATGGTGAATCAGCTGGAGGATCCAGACAACTTTATTCTATTTGAATCATGATGAATTCATGAAGTGACATCCTATTGAGTGGGAAGGATGGGATGAAGATGCAAGTCTTGTCCAACCACCACTACAACAACAATGTGTTCTGAATTCCAAATCTTTATCCATTACAGTTCTCCAGTCAGAAGAAGTGATGGATTATTTATATGTAGCTGGTGTTGATGCCATCAAGGATACATCATATTGTTGCTAGATTTCATCTGTATTTCTTGTTTTCAGAGTTAATGGTGAATCTTCTAGAGGATCCATACAACTTCCTTCTATTTGAATCATGATGAATACTAGACATGACATCCTATTAAGTGGGAAGGATGGGATGAAGATGCAAGTCTTATACAACCACCACTTCAACAACAATGTGTTCTGAATTCCAATTTCAAGTAGATGTTTCATCAAATTGAACATGTCATGAGACTGAATGTTTCTTTTGATGAGGCTGGTAGTGTAAGACCCCCTACCAAGCAGGTTACCCGGTCTTATGCCCAGAACTGCCGCCTTATGGTGACACTAACATACAGGCTAGTCGACACCGCAAGACGCCGATCCTGCCAGCTAGTACGATTATTCAACCTGTTTTGCCAATCGAGAGAAGAAGTATAACAAGTAGTAAATAAAACTAACAAGTCCACAATATCACAGTACAATGTCATCATATATGTTAATGAAAAGTACAATAGTCCAAATGAGTACAAAATGAGAGGTCTTATGCCCGATACATGCCAAATCAAATCTCTCTCTTTCTCTTTCTCACTACAACACTAAGCGGAAGCGGTAGCATAAAAACTCGTCATCACCTGACATCGAACTGTGGTATAAGTAGTGCACTATAACTACTCCTCAGGTCCTACCACATCATCATGTTGGTCGCACTGGTGCTCCAGCTCCTTAATCTCCTACGGGCAAAACCGACCATGTGTCATAAAGACTAAGCCATTTTTCCATGCCTCACCCCCGCGACTCCTAGGTATCGTGCAGCGTTTATGCGGAATTTAAAATTGTACCTGCACAATAAAAATAAACAGCACAACACACAGAATACACAAGCTATTTATAGTGGTTCCCCGATTTGGGTACATCCACTTTCCCCCTTCGACCTATCTCACAACAAGGGACGACTCGGTCTCTTCTCCAACAGGATTGAAATCCAATCCTTGCACTATTGGAAGGAACCCTTCCACACGTAGGAGTCAACACTCCCACAACACGGGTTGCACCCAACCCTTACAACTAGGAACCAACGTTCCTTTACAACAGAAATAAAACTAGAATGTACAAGAAATACAAACTACGTTTGGAGACTAAGGTGTCCCTCTTCGTAGACGACGTGTTCTTGAAGTCCACGAATAGTCCACAACCCTAGATCTCTCTTGGAGAGGATCTCCCCGGAACCGGCGGCGGCAAGATGGGCGGCGGCTAGGTTCACGGGATCAGCGGCGACGACGATGTGTGGCTGCTGTACTTTGGAGATCCAAACTTCGTAGCGAAGCTAGCTTGGTCTACCAACGGTCACACTGGGATCAATCATCTCGATCGATTTGGATGGGGAAGATTTTCCCGATCAACAAATCAAGAGACAAGAGATCTCCGGTTAGACACGTGAGACTCTAAGCTTGGCTAAGCTTCTGTCGCCGGAAGATCAGGAAGAATCGCGATCAAAGGCGGCGACCAACTAGCGCGAGCGGCGACGGAGGCGGCGGAGCAGTTTCGCGATTTTAGGTTAAGATCGGCTCGGCTTCTTTCTGTGTATCTACTGTTCAAAAAATACCCGTATATATACTGTAGACACTTTCAATATGACTGTTGTGGGTCCCACAAGTAGAAACCCGAAATCCGGTTCAAAATAGTGCCAGCGGCAGAATCCGGTTCAGGGAGTTCCAGAAAAATGCCCAAGTCAAAATCGGCGAGAATCACCTGTGATTCTCGTCGAATCGTCGAGAATCAAGGGTGATTCTAGACGATTCGGCGAGAATCACAAAGTGATTCTCGACGATCCGTCGAGAATCAAAGTGATTCTCGTCGATCCGTCGAGAATCAAAGTGATTCTCGCCGATCCGTCGAGAATCACAAAGTGATTCTCGTCGAATCTGACTTGATTGCACTCTGATTTAGCCGGCGAGAATCTGCCAGTGATTCTCGTCGATTCGGCGAGAATCACTAGTGATTCTCGCCGAATCACTTGGTGATTTTCGTCAATTCTTACTTAGATGATTTTTCATCTTTCCATCCAAGAGCTGCTCTTTGACCCATCCTTGCTCCTTGTCTGCTCTTACCTTAACACAGTCCTGTACTTGAAATTAAGTACACTCCAATAGAGAGAGTACACGTAGGCCAACACACTGATCTGCTCAACGAGGGATTACGTCGTGCAGACCCGTGTATATTGACCTACTGCACCCTGACATTGGTGTGCACTTAGCGTGGAATAACTGCAAGCACAACTTGAAATATTTTGTCAAAAACATTGCCTATTTACCTTATCTTATTCAGGGGCTTCTTCAAATCAGGTACATTGTGGATACAATACCCAACAATCTCTCACTATTTGAAGAAGCCTAAACCCTACAAGCTAAGGTGAATAAAGCATATGGGAATGAAAATCATAACCTTGAAATAAGTTGAGAGAGATATTCATTACCGATACCAATTTCGTGCGGGCAAACTTTGGAGCCACCTTAGCCTTAGCCGAGAGGGTAATCTCCCCCTTTTCGGCTTCTGCAAATCTGGGTCAGTAGCATTTGACCCCTTGCTCCCCCTCAGTTCTTGCATCTGTGCTCACACTTGAGTTCCTTGCTCCCCCTCAGATCTTGCACGAGCCTGGAGCTTTTGTAGTCTTCATTCCTCATAGTTTAGCATTCCCAATTCAGTTTTGAAAAGACTGAACTTGGCTTCGTCTAAGGGCTTTGTGAATATATCTGTAATCTGCTTGTCCGTGGGGACATAACAGAGAGAGATGTCCTTGTTCTCCACGTGCTCCTAAATGAAGTGGTAGCGCACTTCAATATGCTTCATTCTGCTATGAGATACTAGATTGTTGGCAATTGCAATTGCACTGGAGGAGTCACAGTACATTGGTATTTCCTTGAATTGAAGGTCGTAGTCGGCTAACTGGTTTCTGATCCATAGGAGTTGTGCGCAACAGCTGCCTGCTGAGATGTACTCAGACTCTGCTGTGGAGGTTGCAACACAATTCTGTTTCTTGCTGTTCCATGAGATAAGCCTCCTACCGAGGAATTGACACGTCCCAGAGGTGCTTTTCCTGTCATCCCTACTCCCTGCAAAATCAGCATCTGAAAAACCTATTAGCTCGACATCATTATTTCTCGGGTACCACAAGCCAAGATAGGGAGTACCTTTAAGGTATCTTAGAATTTGCTTTGCAGTGACATAGTGAGATTTCTTAGTGTTCACCTGATATCTGGCACAGACACATGTGGAGAATATGATATCCGGTCTACTGGCAGTAAGGTAGAGCAGGGATCCAATGATGCTTCTGTATTTGGTTTCATCGAAAGGTTTATCTTTCTCATCCTTATCCAGAGACATAGTGGATCCCATTGGAGTCCTCATAGAGGTTGCATTCTCCAAACCGAATTTCTTAAGGAGTTCATTTGTGAACTTCATCTGAGAGATGAAGATTCCATCCTCAGACTATTTCACTTGAAGTCCCAAGAAATACTTGAGCTCTCCCATACTGCTCATTTCAAACTTTCCTTGCATAAGTTTAGAAAACCTTTTGCAAAGATTGTTGTCCGTTGAGCCGAATATAATGTCATCGACATAGATTTGCACCAGCAAAATTTTGCCTTTGACTTCCCTAAGAAACAATGTTTTATCTATTTTAGCTCTAGAGAACTTGTTCTCAAGAAGAAAACTAGATAAAGTCTCATACCAAGCTCATGGAGCTTATTTTAAACCATATAGAGCTTTATTGAGAAAATACACATGATTGGGATAAGTAGGATTGACAAAACCTGGGGGTTGAGCGACGTATACTTCCTCTTTCAGGTCCCCGTTCAGGAATGCTGATTTCACATCCATTTGATAGACTGTGAATCCTTTGTGCGAAGCATACGCCAGGAACATTCTGATTGCCTCGAGCCCTGCCACTGGTGCAAAGGTCTGGTCGAAGTCAATCCCCTCCTCCTGTCTGTAACCTTGAGCCACTAGCCTTGCCTTGTTCTTTATGATGACACCATGTTCATCCAGCTTGTTTCTGAAGATCTACTTAGTGCCAATCACATTCTGCTTGTATGGTCTGGGAACTAGCGTCCAAACGTTGCAACGTTCGAATTGATGTAGTTCATCTTGCATGGCCAGAATCCATGCCGCATCTTTGTTCGCCTCGTCGAACTTCTTTGGCTCAACCTGTGACAGGAAGCTAAGATGCAAAACTTCGTTAATAGTGCTTCTTCGAGTTCTGACACCGACACGAGGATCTCCGATGATCTGATCTCTAGGATGATCCCTCACGTGCCGGAGCTCTAGAAGTCTGGCGTCTGGAGCTTCGACTACTTCTTGGGCTTCTCCTTCTTCTAAGAGATTTGTTCCATTTTGATCTTCAACATTCATAGATGACGTGGAGGTGGAAACTTTGACGTACTTAGGAGTTTCATCTTTAGCGGTCTCATTGAGACTCAGCTGTTCAAGTCGTGCACCTGTATCTTCAAGAATACCACTGGAAGAATTGCTGTTAAGCAAACTTCCTTCATCAAATACAACATTAATTGATTCTTCTACCACTAGGGTTTTCTTATTGAAGACCCTATATGCCCGACTGTGGGAACTATAGCCCATGAATATGCCTTCGAAGCATTTTTCACCAAATTTAGTACGCGGGTACTTCCCATTATTCAGTACATAGCATCTGCAACCAAAGATCCTCAAGTAGGACATGGTTGGTTTCCTGCCATTCAGTAGCTCGTAAGGCGTCTTACGATGATGCTTGTTGATCAATGCTCGGTTTTGTACATGACAAGCTGTGTTGACAGCCTCTGCCCAGAAGTATTCTGGGAGAGAAGTGTCTTTCAACATTGTCGTGCAGGCTTCAATGAGAGTTCTATTTCTCCTCTCCGCAACTCCATTTTGCTGAGGAGTGCGCGAGGATGAAAACTCATGAAAGATACCTTGTTTTTCACAAAACTCTGTCATAGCACTAGATTCGAATTCTGTTCCATGGTCACTTCTGATTTTGACCACTGGGCAGTTAAATTCGTTCTAAACCTGCTTGACAAAACTAGTGAAGATGTCAAACGTATCCGACTTTCGTTTTAAGAAGAACACCCATGTAAACCGAGAATGATCATCAACTATCACTAGCGTATAGGACTTGCCTCCCAAGCTATGAACTTGCATTGGACCAAATAAGTCCATATGTAGAAGGTAAAGACATCGGGAAGAGTCTTTGTCTGCAATGCTCTTAAAGGTAGCCCGAGTCTGTTTGACCATCTGGCATGCAGGACAGGGGCTATCTTTGATGCACTTGATAACGGGAGCATCCCTTACTAAGTTTTTAGAAAACAACATACTAATTGTTTTGAAATTAATATGTGCCAATCTCTTGTGCCATTGTTCACAAAGAGATGAACTGCCTGTTGCCACAAGGCATACGGGGGTAGATGAATCTAAACTGAGAAAATCTAAGCAGAAGATATTTCTGCTCCTAATGCCTGATAATACCGTCTCAGAAGAGATACGTGACATTATCAGACATTTATCCTTGCAGAACTTAACGTCATAACCTTTGTCACATAACTGACTTACACTGATCAGGTTATGGTTTAACCCTTCAATATAAGCCACGTCGGTGATAGAGATTATACCGTTGGAAATCATACCATAACCTCTGGTGACTCCTCGATTTGACCCTCCAAAGATGACTTTGGGTCCATTCTCGACTGGAGTGTAATCACGCAGCAGGCTTCTTGTCCCAGTCATGTGCCGGGAGCATCCACTGTCCAAGTACCAGATTGGCATTTTGGTGGCCTTTGGACATTCCTGCAAAACAAAATTAATTTCCCTTAGGAACCCAATCGAACTTGGGTCCTAGATTCCTGGTTAGCATACTCCCCCTCGGTTGGTTAACCCTACGAGTGGTCGGCCTCGCATGGCTAACATAGGGAGTCTCGTGATACCTTGGATTAAACCAACAATCCACGGCAAAGTGACCGACTTTGCCACAACACCAATAGTCAAATCTGTTGTACCTCTTCCTAGGCTCCTGCCTTACCCTGGGAACGATGGGTACAGCCGGGGCTTTGGATCTGGAGGTGGGGGCCTCACAGTTATTGCAGTCACAAGACTTCTTCACCTTCTGTATAACAGGCTTGGCTTTTGGTGCCTGCTTTCCATTATGGCCGCTAGAGAATTGACCATAATTTTCCATGTGGATTTCCTCATAAGGTGCCTTGAAGGCACTCTCACCGAAGTTTCGGGGAAAGGTCCAACCGTCATATCGGCTCTTTGGCTTTGCAACCGAGGGCCGGAAATGATGACCAAATGTTGATTCAAAGTTATGTTAGTTGCAAGGAAAGCCAGGCTTTCTGAACACAACAGGACTGAGCGGAGCCTTTCCCTTTTCAGCGGCAGAGGACTTCTTGGCGGCCTTATTCTTCCTCTGGTTCCTGTTTCTCCTGGATGAGGAACCAGATACCCCTACATGCCCCAAGACAGCTCCTTTGGCCTAAGCAGAGAAGGTATCAAGAACTGGAAGAACTATTTTTGGCATAGAGAAGCTCTTGACGATCTTCCTTTCTGTCACAAGTTGTTCTTCTAACTTGTCGACTTCCTCCTGCTTAAGATCAAGGAGCTTAAGAGACTCTGAGTGCTTTGAGGTCAGGTCAAGGTGCTCCTGTCGGAGAGAGATCAAACTGGTGACCTCTTCCCTTAGGGAAACACACTCACCCTTAAGGAATTTTACTTCCTTTTTCTGAGCCTTCAATCTCTTACGGCACTCCTCGAAAGTGTTGAGCAGAAGCTCATACTTCTCAAGGAGCTCAACTTCACGGGCCGAAAGGCTATCCTCAGGTTCATCATCATGAGACTCAGGATCAGAGTCAGTGTCAGAGAGAGGGGTGTGAGCTTTTACCTTCCCAGTAAATGGGGGGCATTCTCCTTCTGAGTCGGAGCGACCCACCAGCCCGAAGTAGGCTTCCTCATCATCACTGGAGTCTGAGGAATCAGACTCACTCAGTGTCTTTGGCCTTTTGGCGATGTAGCTCCGCTCTTTCTTCTTATCTCTAGAGGATTTGTGCTCCTCTCCTTTCCCTTTTTCTCTCTTGCCTTGATAGCAGTCGGCCACGACGTGTCCTGACTTATTGCATCCAAAGCAAATAATGTCAGAGGAGCGATGTTTGTTCGGTTTAGAAGCATACCTGTCAGAAGAATAATTTTTCTTCTGATGCCTGGAGGAAGAGCCGTCTTTCTTTCTTTGATTCCTCATCTTGAGGAACTTCTTGAACTCTCGGGTGATGAGGGAGAAATCCTCCTCCGACTGCTCTGAGCTGGAGGAGCATGGCTCGGAGTCCTCTTCCTCATCCTTTTTCCTGGCACGGTATGAAACCGCACCCTTGCCTTTTCTGGAGTGACTGGCTTTTAGAGCCACAGTCTTTTCTTTGGCCGCCGCCTTCTCTGCTTCTTCTTCTTCTGCTTTTCTGGTGTTCAGCTGAAGCTCATAAGACATCAGCTTTCCAAACAGAATTTGTGGATCAATTTCTGCTAGTCTGCCAAATTCTCTGATGGCGCAGATCTTTGTGTCCCATTCCTTAGTAAGAGACCTAAGGAATTTATCATTGAGTTGACCATTAGTGAACACTCTTCCGTATCCTTTGAGCGCATTGACAATCTTGAGGAAGTTCTCGAAGGTGACTCCGATCTCTTCCTTAGGCACTTGTCTGAAGGCCTCATATTTCTGGTTCAGAAGGGATCTCCGATCATCCCTCACTTCATCAGTGCCCTCCATTAGGATAATCAGGCAGTGCCAGATCTCCTTTGCTGTCCTGCAGTTGCCGAAGTTCTGCATCATTGAGTCATCGACCGCGCTGACCAGAATGTTCTGCGCCTTCTTGTCAAGTCCCACTAGCACCATCTCGTCCTTGTCCATTTCAGAAAGTTTCTTCGGCACTTTCTGGGTAGGATCAATGGTGGATACCTTAGTGGGGACATAAGGTCCCTCCTCCACGATCATGAAGAGTCTAGGATCAACTGCCTCTATGTAGAATCTGATCCTTTCCTTTTAGATAGGAAAGTTGAGCCTGGTGCACACGAGGATCTTGCTTGTGAACTTGAGCCCGTCCACAGTAGATGTTTGCCTTCTTCTTGACACTGGCGACAAGATTCAACTCAAGGTGTTAACCTTTTTGATGAGCAACATGCCTCTGATACCACTTGAAAGTCCAACTAGTGTCAACTATCTTCACCTCGGGGGGGGGGGGGGGGGGGGGAATAGGTGACGTGCAGCGTTTATGCGGAATTTAAAATTGTACCTGCACAATAAAAAAACAGCACACCACACAAAATAAACAAGCTATTTATAGTGGTTCCCCGATTTGGGTACATCCACTTTCCCCCTTCGACCTATCTCCCAACAAGGGACGACTCGGTATCTTCTCCAACAGGATTGAAATCTAATCCTTGCACTATCGGAAGGAACCCTTCCACACGTAGGAGTCAACACTCCCACAACACGGGTTGCACCCAACCCTTACAACTAGGAACCAACGTTCCTTTACAACAGAAATAAAACTAGAATGTACAAGAAATACAAACTACGTTTGGAGACTAAGGTGTCCCTCTTCGTAGACGACGTGTTCTTGAAGTCCACGAAGAGTCCACAACCCTAGATCTCTCTTGGGGAGGATCTCCCCGGAACCGGCGGCGGCAAGATGGGCGGCGGCTAGGTTCACGGGATCGGCGGCGACGACGATGTGCGGCTGCTGTACTTTGGAGATCCAAACTTCGTAGCGAAGCTAGCTAGGTCTACCAACGGTCACACTGGGATCAATCATCTCGATCGATTCGGATGGGGAAGATTTTCCCGATCAACAAATCAAGAGACAAGAGATCTCCGGTTAGACACGTGAGACTCTAAGCTTGGCTAAGCTTCTGTCGCCGGAAGATCAGGAAGAATCGCAATCAAAGGCGACGACCAACTAGCGCGAGCGGCGACGGAGGCGGCGGAGCAGTTTCGTGATTTTAGGTTAAGATCGGCTCGGCTTCTTTCTGTGTATCTACTGTTCAAAAAATACCCGTATATATACTGTAGACACTTTCAATATGACCGTTGTGGGTCCCACAAGTAGAAACCCGAAATCCGGTTCAAAATAGTGCCAGCGGCAGAATCCGGTTCAGGGAGTTCCAGAAAAATGCCCAAGTCAAAATCGGCGAGAATCACCTGTGATTCTCGTCGAATCGTCGAGAATCAAGGGTGATTCTCGACGATTCGGCGAGAATCACAAAGTGATTCTCGACGATCCGTCGAGAATCAAAGTGATTCTCGTCGATCCGTCGAGAATCACAAAGTGATTCTCGTCGAATCTGACTTGATTGCACTCTGATTTAGCCGGCGAGAATCAGCCAGTGATTCTCGTCGATTCGGTGAGAATCACTAGTGATTCTCGCCGAATCGGCGAGAATCACTTGGTGATTCTCGTCGATTCTTACTTAGATGATTTTTCATCTTTCCATCCAAGAGCTGCTCCTTGACCCATCCTTGCTCCTTGTCTACTCTTGCCTTAACACAGCCCTGTACTTGAAATTAAGTACACTCCAATAGAGAGAGTACACGTAGGCCAACACACTGATCTGCTCAACGAGGGATTACGTCGTGCAGACCCGTGTATATTGACCTACTACACCCTGACATTGGTGTGCACTTAGCGTGGAATAACTGCAAGCACAACTTGAAATATTTTGTCAAAAACATTGCCTATTTACCTTATCTTGTTCAGGGGCTTCTTCAAATCAGGTACGTTGTGGATACAATACCCAACAGAAGACAAATTGCTCATTGTTTGGCCATCCAAAGGGACGGTGGTGAGTCGGCAGACTTTGACTGTGTTCACCGAGAATGTGCCCTGAGTGCACGGGGTGTGTGGCCGTGTGAGCCTACGCCTGTGATGAAATGAGTATTTATACACTGCTTGGTTATACTAATAAGTGCAGGGAAGGATCATCGCCGCCCCGAGTTGGGGGCGGGATCGTTATAATTTGGTCAGCATTACTGACCGTTGCTTTTGTTTTCCACCGTGCGGTGGTTTGTTGCTTGCAGGTGCTGCTGGAGCAAACGGTCAATAGTGGGCTAAAGCCCAAATTGCGAAGCCGGCCCTTGAAGGCCTAATTGAAGTGTTTACTTGCTTTTGTTCATGTATGACAGACCTGCGTGCTGTGGTTTGTAAAACATGTAATTTGAAGTAAACCATTTGCAAGGCCTTAAGGCCAGCACTTGTGTATGTACTACATTCCTTTTTGGTATATTAGTGGACATTCATGCTCTTTGTACTGGGTTCTTTAATTGCAACTTTCAAACTGCTTCCGCTAGAATGCTCTGTGTAGGACGTTTTGATTGGTTGGATGGTTTCCATTGAGTAACCACCCAGTCTGTCTGTGGTATATGGCGTAGGGCCCCGGCCGGACCTACTGTTATATGCTATGCGAAGGATAGAGGGTGTTATAATTTGTATCAGACTACTGGTTTCGGTCGGCCTTAAAATGAATTCGTGGATGAATTATTTTAAAGGGGTGGTGAGCACACATGTGTGCGTCATCGTTATAACAACAAAAGAACCCATTAATGTCCACTTAGGAATGACAATACACGTGTTTGAGGAACCTGTGTATTCCTATAATTGCTTTTGCAATTTTGTATGGTCGCTTAACGGTGTCTTGTACGACTATAGGTGACCAGAAGCGGTGCTGGGCCGTCTGAATGTCCGGTTTCTGAGGAGTATAGTGCACCCGGTGAGGTGTTTGAGACTCCTCCTTCGTATGAAACCGTAAGAAGGATCGTTGAAGCGGTGTTCACTGTGACGGGTGCACAGCTTAGAAGAAATGTACAACCCTGCGCCCCTGTTGTGGCTTCAACGCCGAGTGGCGTGATGGAGCAGATGACTTTTGGTAGACCATCGGGGCAGTAGCTGAATATGCATTTAGTTCAGGGAGAGCACAAAGTTGATGAATATTTGCAAGCATTTCTTATGATAAGCTGTTACCCATGCTTCGAGTTGGATAATGAGTAAGCTACAGTCAATAGATTTTATAATGGCCTGCGCGCCGAGTTACGAATTCAACTGCTAGGACCAAAGCTATTGGGATTCCGAGCCTTGGTGGAATCAACTAGATCTTTGGAGGCAGATTTGAGGAAGACTCACCCGATGCCAGCGACCATGGTATCAAACTATGCAAGCCCCATAAGAGCTGCATCCGGCAGAATGCTTGAGAAAGGGGCTATGACATTGACTAACAAAGCTACTTACACTTGTCACACTTGTGGAAAGAAAGGGCACTTTGCCCGAGACTGTTGGAAAGGTGCTTAGAAGGCCAAGAAAGCTATGTCAGGAGCAGTCGAGGTCTTTAGTGCAAAGGAAACGGCGTTCAAAGTGCCGAACACCTCAAAGTCTGTACATCGAAGATGGTATAAGAAGGCTAAGAATTTGGGTCTAGTCCATCCTTTCGGTGCTTCGGGGGCAACGATAGGCCAAACCCCGGGCGCATGTTTCAACTGTGGGGAGCCGGGACATTATTCCCGTGAGTGCCTAAAGCCCTGGAGGAAGCACGCCGTCGTGAGGACAGGTATGGTTTAAAGATAGTTTTGCCTTAAATACTTGTCGTCCTTATGCATGTTAGCTTAGAAGTACTTGTGCTAAGCTTTGTTCTGATTTTAGTTTATCTGGCAAGAGCACTGTTCGTTTAGGGAGCTTCGCGTTCCTTTATTTAGGAATTATATCGCGCGTCGGAGTACCTCCTTCGATGGTAAGAGACAAATTGGATGCATTATTGTCCAATGGTGCTCAATGTGCGCGGGTAGTATTTGTTGCTCTTAGGTTTGGATTGGGAGTCAGGAGTTACATTTGCTAACGTCACTACCGCCGCTGGAGGAGTTCGACGTAATATTCGGCATGGACTGGCTCTCGGAGCAGCAAGCCTATATCGATTGCGGTAGAAAGGAAGTCAATCTGGGAGCAAGTCGTGAGATGACTTTCGCGAGCTTGAAGGGGGTCGAGCAAGACGTTGATGTCTGCTCTTCAGGTGGTGAAGGCAGTTCGTGCCGGTGTAGAACTGTTCTTTACACTAGTGGAGGTTGCGAAGCCGAAGCCCGCATTGGATATTATATCAGTGGTATCGGTGTACCCTGATGTGTTCTCTAGAGATCTTCCTAGAGACCCGCCTCAACGGGAGATAGATTTTACGATAGAGCTCGTACCACGTGCAAAGCCTGTGTCACGCTCTCCATATCAACTAGCGCGTAAAGAAATGGCAGAGCTGAAGGTTCAACTACAAGAGTTGTTGGAGCAAGGGTATGTGTGTCCAAGTTCTTCGCCTTGGAGCGCGCCGGTCCTCTTTACTAAGAAGAAGAACGGAATTTTGAGGCTATGTATTGATTATTGGGAGCTCAACAAGTTGACGGAAAAGAACAAGTACCCGATCCCCTGGATCGATGATCTCTTTTATTAGTTGGTCGGGTCGACGGTGAACTCAAAGTTGGATCTCAAGTCCGGGTACTATCAACTGCGAATGAGGGAGAGTGATATCCCGAAGACAGCGTTCAGTACGAGATACATGCATTACGAGTTTACGGTCATGCCGTTTTGGCTGACCATTGCGCCGTCAGTGTTCATGGATTTGATGAACAGGACCTTCAGGGAGTACTTGGACCATTTTGTGATCGTCTTCATCGACGATATTTTGGTGTACTCGCAGAGTGAGGAAGATCACTTCAAGCATCTTCATTTGGTTTTGGAGATGCTAAGGAGCAATCAACTGTACGCCAAGTTCTCGAAGTGCGAGTTTTGGTTGTCTTCAGTAGCATTCCTCGGTCATATAGTGAGTGGGGAAGGTATTGCAGTGGATCCGACGAAGATTGTTGCGATACGGGAGTGGCTTGAGCTTTCTACGGAAGAGGAATTCCGGAGCTTTCTGGGGCTTGCCGGCTATTATAGGCGCTTCGTACAGAACTTCTCGCGGATACTGTTACCTCTCACTACTTTGACGAGGATGGAGCAGAAGTTCGTTTGGACGCCGGAGTGCGCGCGAGCTTTTGAGGAGTTGAAATGTCGGTTGACCACGACGCCTGTGCTGAGTTCGCTGAGTGGGACCGAAGGTTATGAGATTTATTGCGACGCATCGGGCAGCGGTTTGGGTTGCGTGCTACTGCAACATGGAAGTGTGATAACTTATGGCTCGAGACAGTCGAAAGTGCACGAAAGGAACTATCCGGTCCATGACTTAGTGCTAGCGGCCGTGATTTTTGCCTTGAAGCTGTGGAGACTTTATTTGTACTGTGTGAAGATTGATATCTACACCGATCACAAGAGCCTGAAGTATTTGATTGATCAGAAAGATCTGATTATGCGGCAGCGTAGATGGATGGAGTACCTGGTGGACTATACTTTCAAGATCCACTACGTGCATGGTAAAGGTAATGCGGTTGCAGACGCATTGAGTCGCCGGGCTCCAACTCAAGCCAATTGGCTATCGGTGCATGATGAGCGGTTGGTTCGGGAGTTGAAGGCGTTCGAGATTGTTTGTGTAGATAAGCAATCAAGTGCTGAAGCAGTCCTGAATTGGACTGAAGTCCAATATGACCTGGCTGATCGGATTCGGTAGACTTTGGATTTGGATGACCATATGAAGCAGTTCATGGTAGAGGCTCTGGGTCGGTCAAATTCCCAATTCGTTGTGGAGGACGGATTGCTTTGGAAAGACGGTCATCTGTGTGTCCCAAGCGTGGGCAATTTGTGGGTGGAATTGTTGTACGAGGCACACCATACCAAGTACTCGATTCACTCGGGAGCACGAAGATGTACTGCGATGTAAAGAAACTATTTTGGTGGCCGGGTTTGAAGAAGGATGTGGCGCTCTATGTGGCGAAGTGCCAAACTTGCGCCTTGGTGAAGGCGGAATGCCAAAAGCCGGGAGGATTTCTGAAATCCTTGCCTATTCCAGAGTGAAAATTCGACGACATCTCTATGGACTTTGTGCATGGTTTGCCAAGATCGCAAAAAGGGAATGACGCCATCTGGGTGGTCGTAGATCGTCTAACGACGGTGTCGCATTTCATTCCGCATAGGAAGCATGATCCGGTGGAGAAGTTGGCAAAACTGTAGGTGGATAATATAGTACGGCTTTACGGTGTGCCCCGCAACATCGTGAGTGACCGAGATGGGCGGTTCATGTCCAATGATTGGAGGTTTGTGCAGTAAATGTTGGGAACATGGTTAAAGTTCAGCACAACCTTCCATCCTCAAGAGGATGGGCAGACCGAGAGGGTCAAGAGAACTATGGAAGACATGCTCCGCATGTGTGTCTTGGAATGTGGAAAGTGATGGGAAGACCATCTTTATTTGGTGGAATTTGCGTACAACAATAGCTACCAGACGAGTATTCAAATGACGCCCTTCGACGCCATTTATGATGGAAGATATCGCACGTCGTTGTCTTGGTTAGAAACGGGTGAGTCAAAGTTATACAAGCGTCAAGAGGTGGAAGATGCTACGTCTTTGGTTCGTACCATTTGGGAGAGGTTGCTTATCGCTCAAGACCGGCAAGCAAAGTACTATAATGCCAAGCACAGGAACGTGGAGTTCGCGGTGGGCGACTGAGTGTATTTAAAGATCAAGCTGTTCAAGGGTGTCTCGTGGGTGCAGCGATTGAAAAAGCTAAGCCCGAGGTACCTTGGGCCATTTGAGGTTCTGGAGCGGGTTGGTGAAGCAGCCTATTGGTTGAAGCTTTCGGTGGAGCATAGTGGCTTACATGATGTATTCCATATATCGGTGCTAAGGAAGGCGGTGCAAGAGCCTACGTAAGTGATTGCGGTCGATCAAGTGCCGATTGATAGTGGGTTGACGACAAAAGTCAAGCCCGTGCGTATTGAGGACTCGGAGGTCAAGCGGCTACCCAATAAAGAGATTAGGATGGTGAAGGTCCAGTAGGATAGTTTCGGTCGAGAGGAGCTCTCTTGGGAGCGAGAGAAGACTATGTTTGACGAGTACCCGGAGTTATTCTGCTCAGGTAAAATTTTAGTTTTATGTTTCTTTCCTTTATGAAATTTCGAGGACGAAATTCTTTTAAGAGGGAGAGAGTTGTAACGCCCTGAAACTCAAAAGAGCGACGGGAGGCGTTTTGGGCCAAAGTTGGATTCTGGCAGGGGGCACACAGCCTGGGACCCGGGCGTGTCCCAGGGCGTGTCAGGCTCTAGTAGACGATTTGGTCGAGAGGTCGACGATTTTGGAGTCGACGATCGTCGAGCTGAGAACACGACCTGAGACACGGGCGTGTCTCAGGGCGTGTCGAGCCCGTGTCGACGATCGGCCCGGGGAGTCGACGAATTTCGCTCGACGATGTGTCAAGACAAGGTACACGGCCTAGAACACGGGCGTGTCCAAGGCCGTATCAGGTATTCGACGAACTTCGCTCGATGAAGTGTCGAGATAGTGAACACGGCCTGGAGCCCAGGCGTGTTCGAGTTAGACACGGGTTAGGACACGGGCGTGTCCAATACCCGTGTGAGTCTCGGGTTGTTTTCGGGGCTGTGTCGATGGAGGCACACGGCCGACCACACGGTCGTGTCAGTTGGAACACGGGCGTGTCAGGTTGAACACGGGCGTGTCGGATGCCCGTGTGTTGTTCCAGGCGCGTCGATTTTGATGGAGAATGGGGGACACGGCCCTGAACACGGGCGTGTCACAGGCCGTGTTCGACACAGTTTTAGCATTTCAGGCCCGAATCAAGGCCATTCGTTTCTTTATTTATGATCCAACGACTGGGGGTTGTTCCTGATGGGATATACACGGGAATGGACCCTTGAAACCCTCATTTCACTTGAGTGGTTCTCTTTCTAAAGTTTAGAGAGAGAGAGAGGAGAGCTAAGGAGGAAGAAAAAGCTTAGATCCGGCCATTGGAGGAGCTTCAGAGCTCCAAATCACGAGCCGACTTCGGATCTACGGAGGCAAAGAGAATGCGGTGCTTTCATCCGCTTACATTTTCATGATACCATGGAAGAACGCTAGGGTAGCGATTATCTACTTGAGCATGTGAAGCTCTTCTTCTTTGCATAGGAAGCCCGCACTCGCGAGTTTGCGGTGAGTTGGAGGCGTTCCTTTGGGTAGAAATGAATAGTACCCGTTGTGTAGAGTCCGTAAACGAGAATGGACATTGGCATGATGTGTGAAGCCTACCCGGACATGTTGGTCTGGATCGGTGATGTTGCATTGCATAAATGCCGGAGAAGACTCCATGCGAATGTTTGTTTTCGGGTTTTTCTACTTGGTAGATTGCAATAGGGAGCCTTGGGGATTAACCCAAAGGTGCACCCGGAAAACTGGGCAGATGCGTGATCTTGCCAACTTGGAGGCCTGAGAGGCAACTTGAACATAACCGAGTTATGTGAAATGTGTGACGGAAACAGGACTCGGGAGAAGTTTGGCCTGCACATATGTTTTGAATTAACGTTACGATGTGAGCACGGGTTAGATGGAACCGTACCCGTTCTATGTCGTTCGGTTAAAGAGACCTAAGGTTACGTGGCACTTGCCGTTGGCATAGATGAGGGTCTTCGGCGGTCTATGGTTTAAATTACCGTGACCCATGCCGGGAAGACAAATTGCTCATTGTTTGGCCGTCCAAAGGGACGGTGGTGAGTCGGCAGACTTTGACTGTGTTCACCGAGAATGTGCCCTGAGTGCACGGGGTGTGTGGCCGTGTGAGCCTACGCCTGTGATGAAATGAATATTTATACACTCCTTGGTTATGCTAATAAGTGCAGGGAAGGAGCAACGCCACCCCGAGTTAGGGGCGGGATCGTTATAATTTTGTCAGCATTGCTGACCGTTGCTTTCGTTTGTCACCGTACGGTGGTTTGTTGCTTGCAGGTGCTGCTGGACCAAGCGGTCAATAGCGGGCTAAATCCCAAATTGCGAAGCTGACCCTTGAAGGCCTAATTGAAGTGTTTACTTGCTTTTGTTCATGTATGACCGGCCTGCGTCCCGTGGTTTGTAAAACATGTAATTTGAAGTAAACCATTTGTAAGGCCTTAAGGCCAGTACTTGTGTATGTACTACATTCCTTTTTGGTATATTAGTGGACATTCATGCTCTTTGTGTTGGGTTCTTTAATTGCAACTTTTAAACTGCTTCCGCTAGAATGCTCTGTGTAGGACGTTTTGATTGGTTGGATGGTTTCCATTGAGTAACCACCCGGTCTGTCTGTGGTATATGGCGTCGGGCCCCGGCCGGACCTACTGCTATATGCTATGCGACGGATAGGGGGTGTTACATAAGCCTCTCTCCAAAATCTCATGGACATGTATTGGGCCAAATGGGCTTACTTCCCACTTTCCCCTTTTTTACTATTGGCACACCATTTACAAATCTACCTCCATCATGCATGTTGGATTCCCCAATATGCAGATGTACAAATGGTCTGAAATTTATTACATGGTCATATAATGACCCAATGGCCATTCTGACCAAATTTGGGGGCATTACGATAAGGGAATCTTCCTATATTCTTTTTATTTAATAAATGAAATTTCCATAAAACTATAGAAAATTCCATCCAAAATTCTAAATTTTTGGCAGGGCCTAAGTCTAACATAAGCACATGCATGACCTAAATTTCATTGCATGCATGTGGAACTAGGATTTGACCTAGGCATCCATTTGAAATTCTGCCTAGCCTAAGAGCAGTCCCACAAGAACTGTCTTACAATGAGCTACATTGCTCCAAATTGCAATTTTAGAGTGTCAAATTAAAGGTGAGACCTAGATCTACCTTTTTCATGTTGAACATTATTTCTGGAAATGCATCTAAGAGGCCTAAATAATTCATGAAAGGTGACTGGATTTATGTGACGGAAATTACACTAGCAGGTAATTAATACTATAGTTTATATTACATTTAAATGCACAACATCGGCTCATATTACCCAATGAGCCTATGGTCCAGATCATCCCGAGCTGTAGCTCTTTGATCTCCACTTTCTCGTCCATCTGACCACCGCTACCGCCGACGATTATCGCCACCACCTCTATTGAGGTGGTGGCTAGCATTTCCCGACAATATGGCCGCTAGAGGCGACTCCTCCTGCAAACCCAAGCAAGGGGAAATGCTCGGAAATAAAATCTCATCTTCCTCACATGGTATCGGGATCAATTGAGCCTGAGATCTCTCTTAAAAGAACTAGACGGCTAGCACCAAGGGAGGGGAGGAGAAACAGACTTGTAGCCATGTTTGGCGGCAAGTACGGCGGTGATCCATGGACGATAACTTCTCCGGTGAGTTAGCTTGTTTACTGGTTTCGCCGGCTATCTCCTTTCTCCAGTTGTTGTTTTCCACTCCTCTTGGCTCAATGAAGATGATGGTGGGCTTGGTTTTTGGATGGGAGTGGTTGGATTAAGGACTTTGAATAAAGGGAGTGGCTGGAAGTGACAGGGAGTGGCGGTTCATAGCTGGTCGTCCTTTATCATGGCTCCTCCTTGCTGCCAAGGGTCACCATAATATTGGACCATCCAATTATTACTTTCAATAAGTCTTGATTGAAAAGGTGGGACACAAGGAGCCATCAAATCTTATCTTGAATCTGGTTCAGTTCATACATTGAACCAACAAACCCAGCCTGGAATGAAAAATCCTCTATGTCAAAAGCGTTGAGTGGCATTGAGAGCACTCAAGTCCACGTTGAGTTCACCCAATGCCAGGTTGAGTGCCGGAATTTCTAAGTCAAAAGCATAAAGTGGCGTTGAGACCATTCAATGCCATTTTGAGTTCACTCAATGCCTCGTTGAGTGCCAGAATTTCTA
This sequence comes from Platanthera guangdongensis, assembly GCA_039583875.1. Classification (NCBI taxonomy): domain Eukaryota; kingdom Viridiplantae; phylum Streptophyta; class Magnoliopsida; order Asparagales; family Orchidaceae; genus Platanthera; species Platanthera guangdongensis. Next base: position 125,795,749 of record CM077161.1, read on the forward strand.
TGTCAAAAGCATTGAGTGGCATTGAGACCACTCAACGTCTCATTGAGACCACTCAACACCAACAGCATTCAAACTATCTCTAAGTCAACAACGTTGAGTGTCATTGTGACCACTCAACGTCGCATTGAGTGGCATTGAGACCACTCAACGCCGCGTTGAGTGGCGTTGAGTGGACTCAACGTCGCGTTGAGTCCACTCAACGCCAATAGCATCCAGAATAACTCTTTTTAAAGTGTTGTGTGGCATTGATACCACTCAATGCCGTGTTGATTCCACTCAATGCCAAGAACATCCATAATATCTCCGTCGAAAGCATTGAGTGGTGTTGAGACCACTCGATGCACGCGATGCTTTGTCGAATGGCATCGAGTTCACTCGACTCACTCGATGCTTCCCGAGCCTGAGTCAATTATCTTGACTCAAAACACGTGTGAGGCTCCTAGCGCGAAATGGGATGTTACAGGTAGAGTTTATATGCCCATGAATAATAACTGTAGCCAAAAAATATATAATTCTTGTCTCTTTCTTCTAATTTGGCTGCATTTTCATTCAAAGCAAAAGCCACACTTCCAAATACTTTAAGATGAGTTATAAAAGGCTTTCTTTGCAGTAAAGCTTCATAAGGAGTGATGTCCTATATAGCTTTAGAGGGGGTTCTATCTAAAATATACACAACTGTGTTAGTGTCCTCGGCCCAAAACTCTTTGGGGAGTTATTTGGCAACTAGCATTGTTCTTGTCATCTCCACTATTGTTCTATTACTTCTTTCTACTATCCCATTTTGTTCTGGGAACCGAGGGGCAATAAGTTCTCCTCTAATGCCTTCTTATTTGCAATATTGCATAAATGCGTTAGAGAGGAACTTTCCCCCTCTATTAGTTATAAAAGCTTTGAGAGTATGGTTTGTTTAATTTTTTGGTAAATTTCTTAAAGCTTTTAAACGCATCGAAAGCATCAAATTTGGATTTAAGAAAATAAATCCACATATATCTGGAGAAATCGACAATAAGGAGTAAATAATAGTTGGTGCCTCCAAATGAAGATTGTGAAGTAGGTTCCCAAAAATCACCATACACAAGCTCCAATGGTTGAGTTGCTTTCCAATTGGACTTATTATGAAAGGGTTACTTATATTAATTACTTACTGCACACATGCCACAAAAAGTTTTGGATATTTTTATATTAGGAAGCCATCTTATCATTTGTTGAGTTTGTAATTGCTTTATAGCATCCCAATTTAGGTGACCAACCCTATGATGCATGATTACATAATGATTAATGCAACCTATTTCTAGAGTGATGGCATTATGACAAACCCAACTCAAATCCAGGATGAAAGTCCTGTTTTGAGCCATGGAATTTGAGGCTATAACTTAATTAGAAGATGATTGTCAAATGAAACACTTATTTTCTGAGAATAAAACTATATACCCCTTCTCTACCAGTTGTCATACACTTAATAGCGTTTGGGCTTGTATAGGAACCCACTGAACATCAACTATTGTTTTTTACTTCTTCATTTTTTCCAGTAATTATAACAGTGCCTTTACCTTCTACTTGCTGAGTGTTACCATCACCAAAGTAAATATTGGATTTATGTGTTCCATCAATAGAAAGGAAATCAGATTTTTGATTTGTCATATGCCTAGAATAGCCTAAATCAACATATCAAATTAGAAAGTTCGGATCATTTTGCGCTACCTTTACTGGAAGAATAAAATAGAGCATCTCTGGTATTATTTTTTTTCATCATAATTTGCAGCTTCTTTTGCTTAAACCAACAATCACGATCTGTCTGAGTTGGTTTTGTGCGTCTTTTACACTTAAATTGATAATTTATTGCATCATGATTGGCACGATGACATAATTGGCATGATTGAGTAGTATTTAAACCTTCCTTACCTTTGAAGTAAGATTTTTGACCCTTTGGTTGAACAAACCATTTTTGGACTTTGTTTTCAGATGAATTTCTTTTAATATGCAGTTTTGATTGGAGAGCTTGTTCGATCATCAGTTTGCAACATTTTGTCTTCATGAGATTATAAAGTTCCCATTAATTCAATTATTGAAAGGGTCTCCAAGTCTTTTGCCTCTTCAATAGAAGCAACTATGTGATTAAACGACTTGGTGATAGCTCGGAGGGTCATGGTAACTATAAGTTATTCGTCTATAGTTTTTTCAAGGTTCCATATTTGATTAACAATTTTAGCGTGTCTGGTCTGGAAGTTAACAACTCGTTCTTTATTTATCATCTTCATGTTGTCAAACTGCCGCCATAACGTTTGGACTTTAATAAAATTCATCCACACACGCAAGCCACATGAATCTTATTACTGCATTTTGACAAATTTTACTGGTTTCCCTTACTCATAGCATATCGCCTCACTTCCTCCCTAAAATCACAAGAACTATTGAAAATTTGAAACATAAACCAACCTCAAATTCAGATTCATTTGTATTACCTTGGTAAACTTGAATCTGGGATACATTACCTATTTTAGAAGTTGATAAAGAATGACTACTGTACTCCCTAACTTGTATTCCAGCATTTGCTCCCAAATTAGTTTTTTTGTTCATCCTGGTAGCCAACCAACTCAATATCTTCATCAATATTCTCATCAAAGGTAACATCATCTAGTTCAAAATCACTCTCCACCAAATCATCAGAAAATGACGAATCATTTTCATAAGATATTCCTGTCATGCTAGTTGAATCACTGGTACTATTTATATCTTGCAATTCATTTTCATCGATCAAGACATTTTTACCTTCCATATCTACGAAATTTAACAAAAATATATAAATAAATAAGAAACCAAAACCTAGCTAATACTCGACAAAAATAGGAGTGAAATCTGCTGAAAATGTAGGAAGCAAAATAACTCTAAATCTAGAACCCCCGACAGGAAATACTTTCAACGAAAAAAATATATAAACCCTAAACCAAAAATCTAGGAAACAAATATCTGAAAACTACTAAGAAACTGAAATGTTATACCTAATATATACCTAGTGATCAGGAGTCTAGGCAGCTTGGTGTGAGAATGCAGTACTGGGGATGAACGTTGGATGCTGCGGGGAACTCCGACCACGAAGTGTGGAGGCTGCGGGCTTCGACGATGATGTCGCAGCGGGGAAGAAGATGTAAGACCCTCTTTTATTTGCAAAACTACTGGGGGTCTTATGCCTAGAACCGCCGCTTTGCGGTGACACCAACACACCCAGGGAGGTCGTCACTACAAAACGCAGATCCTGCCGGCCATACCGATCGCAGAAGTATAGAATAAATATAAGAGTACATGTGTAAAATGAAACTCAATACTAGCCCACAAGAATCACATATATATAAATAATTCTCCACGAAGGGAGAGTCCATAGAAAAGATAAAGCAAAGTACTAAAGAGTGCTCCTGCCCGATACATCATGATCCTCACTACAGATCACTCAATGCTGAAGCAAATCTATAATATCTACTAATGATCGGGACACACTGTCCCTGCTGGCTGAACTCCCGTGTTAGATTGTCCCATCTCTAAGCACACCGACCTCTGGGGATGCATCTCCCGGTTTCGCTCCACTATCCCATAAAATGATTTGGTCAACGACCGTTAGTCCAAAATACTAAGTCCTATCATCCCCCACCCCTCCCCCATGGCTCCTAGGCACCGAACGGGGAGAAGGAAAGGGACGGTAATGAAGGTGGAGAGTAATAAATGTAAGCATGTGGTGGCGGAACTAGTCCATCATGAGTTCATAAACAGAGCAACTATATGTAAGCAGTAGTAGATAAACAACATAAGTATACACTAGAACAGGTGAGTAAGTAAAGTAGGAGAAGGTAAACTAAGTAAGTAACTGATGAGTCCACATTTTACACTAATTTTTGGACTCATCTGTGCTAGTTTTATCGTCGTAGCACTACACTTGAGAGCCTTTATTGCTTATTTGTGCTTATGTACCTATTTCACGATTAAGTGCACTGTAGGCCCGCTTCTATGTGCTTTCTGTGTTTCTATTTTGTTGTTATTCTTTAGCCCTATCTCGGGGATGTGGTGTGCATGTTCTGGTGGCCTATCAGCCCCTTCTGCTGGTACAGTGGTCGTGTGCGTGCTCCAGAACTGCTCGGGAGACTCCGACGATGCAGGAATACTACGCACGACCACTGGACTTACTGCGCACGACCACTGGTCGTGCGCCACTGTTCGTGCGCATTACACCCCCTTTTTCATAACCCTGTCTTGGTAATCGCATGAGCATTAGCCGTAGTGCGCACGACCACTGGTCGTGCGCCACTGCTCGTGCGCATATATGCTGATGCTTCTTGTCCAGGTTGCAGGTTTATTTGGAAAAGCAGCACGATCATCGACCTACAGTGCGCATGACCACTGGTCGTGCGCCACTGATCATGCGCACTGCTTCTGCTGCCTCCGTATATAAGGCCCTGCTCCGCGTTTTAGGTCAACGCCTGTCATTTGCTGCGATCGGAGAGTGCGCGGGAATCGCCATTTCACTTCTCCAGCTGCTCCATCACTTCCACCTTCGTCGGGAAGCCATTTCCAACTACTCCGAAGCTTTTCAACTCTCCGGCGAAGCCCTCGGCCATTGATGACTTCAACTCCAAGCTTTCCTGCAGAGTTGGTGAAGTAGATAACCTAGAGAACGGACTTAAAGGCCTTCGAGGTGACAGATCGTTGGTACCGGAAGCCTCCTTGGACTAAGCCCGGAAGCGGATTGACAACTCGCTACTTCGACCACGACCCGCGGTGGATCTTCAATCTCTTTTGTTTTACTCCTCTTCCACTTCCTCTATGTTATGAATGTTTTGAGCAGTGTAATGAACACTTCCATCCCTGAACATCAAGTTTATTTTATAGTTAATGGAATGTTAGTATCTTCTTATGCTTGTGAGTTTTGTCTGTGAATGCCCCTCGCTCACCCCACATCCACTTCATTCCCGTGTCTTGTCCGATTGCACTCCACACAAGAACACTGCAATCCATTAGCTTCCCTTCCACTCTCCCAACTGAAGTTCGGCATCGCGGCTGACAAACCCATTTCACCTTGCGAAGCGGTGCCTTCGACCCGCATAGCTTTTACTAGTTCAGTAGATCAAACATCCACAATCTCCCTAGTCCGCTATTTCCTTTTTGTTCTATTTATAACTCTCATAACGATATTCTCGGTACTGTTGCCGTTCTACGCTAATTGCTTTCCTCAAGAGACCGACACTCGGGGATTTATTCCCAAAACTTTATTACTTGTGCGACCGGTGCGCTTGCCGAATTACACGCATCAAGTTTTTGGCGTCGTTGCCGGGGAATGCAACTGTAGAGCGACTTCGGATGACTTCCAATATTGTTATAAGAGTTAGTATTGTTTTGTTTTGACTGCTGTTTCCTTCTAGTGTGTAGTGTTTGCCACAGTGAATGAAGGGTCGAGGCACAGGAGATCTAGTAGCTTACTACCCTTTTTTCATTCAAGCCTCTCTCAATGACTACAATTCAGCAACAAACTTATAAAGCAAGCCTTATCAACCTCACATACCGAGAAGAAATGGGGAATAACAATTTCGAGATCTCGCCTGACCTCATCGAATACATCATCGAAAGCTGTCAATTCAGCGGAGGCGGAAAAATAGATGAACTATGCCACATGCAGCGGTTCTTAGAAATTTACAACACTTGTATGCCAAATGCTGCCAACAATGAGCAATAGAGGATCCGACTCTTATCCTTCTCCCTGAAAGACAAAGCAAAGCGATGGTATCAAGATATTCGGAAGGGAATATCCTCATCCTGGAAACAACTCGAAAGAAATTTTTTGGCCAAATTCCGACAACCGATGCTAGCAATAGACAATTACAAGGAGCTAATCACCTTCACCCAAAGAAATGAAGAGACCTTGTTTGATACATGGGAGCATTTCCAGTCCCTGCGAAGGGAATGCTGCAGAGTGGAAATGTCAGACATCCTCCTAATCCAAACTTTCTACTTCGGCATCGTAGACAGATTCCGGCCATTACTTGACATCGCAGCTGGTGGAACCCTGTTTAACAAATCCAGTGAGAATGCCTGGGAAGTTATAGACAACATTGCCCAAACTAGTAGGCATTGGAACTATCCACCTTATCCTGACTATCCGGTAGAGATAAATTCAGCAGTCTCTGATGAAGCCACCGACCACAATCTCTCGTCAAAGATAGAACAATTTTTTTCTTACGCGTGCAAAATGATGGAGATGTTCAATGACTAAGCCACCACCATTCAGCGCCTACAAACCGCCATAGCGATTCTCACAGAAACGTTACTATGTTTAGTCAATCAGAAATAGGAAACGGTACATACTATGAGATTGAGAAGCGAAAAAAGCCTAGAGAGGGCCTCGCCTCTTGACCCTCCCACACAATCACTCCACGAGCCCATCGTCGATTTGATAAAGGAACCCCCGTCCTCACCTACCGTACAAGAACCCATGGCAGTACTACAACCTGTGAAGAACGCCGTGAAGCCGCCATTTCCCCACCGACTGCAAAACGAAAAGGCTGAAAAACAATTTCATAAATTCCTCGAGATCATGAAAGGAGTGCAAATAAGTATTCCTCGATATTCCAAGTTCCTAAAGAAACTCATCACATGGCGTAAATCTTTAGAAGGACTGAAAACGATCAATCTCACTGAAGAATGCTCAACTCTCCTCGCCAACTATTCCCCAACCAAACGAAGAGATCCAGGTAGTTTTACCATTCCCTGCAGAATTGGCCTCCACCGATTCGGACGCTCATTATGTGATTTGGGAGCTTCAATAAATCTAATGTCGCTCTCCGTCTTCCGCGAGCTAGGAGTTGGGATTCTACAGCCCACCCACCTGAGGTTGCAATTAGCTGACAGATCGGTAAAACAACCGGTCGGAATAGTCGACGATCTTACTGTCATGGTCAACAACCTCTCCTTCCCAGCAGATTTCGTCATTCTTGACATGATGGCCGATCCCAAAGTTCCTATAATACTAGGACGGCCCTTCCTTGCCACGTCCCGTGCCATTATCAATGTTGACCAAGGAGAGCTCACCCTAAGCCTGGGGGATGAAACGATTTCTTTCAACGTCCACAAACCTTCCCAACATCTCAGAATCACTAATTGTGACGAAGCAAATTTGATCGACGAACCGGACTTGTACAGCGAAATAATTCTTGACCCAGCCGAGCCAGTGTGGGAAGAGGAGGATGCCACTAATGTCCCGGGAACCCCGCATCCAACCAAAGAACCTTTCATCACATCTACCGTCACAACCACTGCCACAACTCTGAAGCCACTGCCTGAATCCCTGAAATACGCTTTCTTAGAGGAAGGCACAGCGTGCCCAGTCATTATCTCTGCATCTCTCTCCGTCGACAACGAACTCGCCTTGGTTAATGTCTTAAAGAAATACAAAAATGTGTTTGGACGTTCATTAGCCGACATAAAAGGGATCAGCCCAGCGTTTTGCATGCACAAAATTCTGCTTGAAGATCAATACAAGCCGTTGGCATAACCTCAAAGACGACTGAACCCCAAGATGCATGAAGTGGTGCAGGCTGAAGTAATAAAATTGCTTGATGCGGGTATCATTTACCCCATCAGTGACAGCAAATGGGTCAGCCCAGTGCAAGTGGTGCCCAAAAAGGGTGGGATTACGGTGGTGGCCAACGAAAAGAATGAATTATTACCCACCCGTGTGGTCACCGGGCGGAGAGTCTACATAGACTACCGAAAACTGAATGAGGCCACCCACAAAGATCATTTCCCGCTACCCTTCATCGACCAAATGCTGGAAAAATTGGCCGGTCAGGAATACTATTGTTTCCTCGACGGGTACTCAGGATACAATCAAATCACAGTTGACCCCGATGACCAAGACAAAATGACGTTTACATGCCCTTCCGACACCTTTGCATTCAGGAGAATGCCATTCGGATTGTGCAACAGCCCAGCAACCTTCCAGCGATGCGTGATTGCCATCTTCGGTGACATGATTGGAGACTTTCTCGAAGTCCTCATGGACGATTTTCCCTTTTCGGTAACAGCTTCGATTCCTGCCTTGTGAATCTAGACAAAGCTCTGAAGCATTGTGAGGATACAAACCTTGTCTTGAATTGGGAAAAATGCCATTTCATGGTTCGCGAGGGCATTGTCTTAGGCCACAAAGTCTCTCACAGGGGGCTCGAAGTCGACCAAGCAAAAGTCAGTATCATCAAAAATCTTCCTCCTCCATCTTCCGCCAAGGGGATCCGCAGCTTCTTGGGACATGCCGGTTTCTACAGAAGATTCATCAGTGATTTCTCCTCCATATCCAAGCCCCTCACAAATTTGCTGGCCAAGGACATCCCGTTTGACTTCGAAAAAAAATTTATGCAGGCCTTTGAGACTCTCAAAGATCGACTCATCTCCGCTCCAATCTTGGTGGCACCAGATTGGACATTGCCTTTCGAAGTCATGTGCGACGCAAGCGATGTTGCAGTCGGAGCAGTGCTCGGTCAAAGGAAAAACAAAATCTTTCATACTATCTCCTACGCCAGCCGGACTCTCAACGATGCTCAACTGAACTATACCACTACGGAAAAAAAGCTATTGGCAGTGATCTTCGCTTTCGAAAAATTCCATTCATACCTAGTGTTATCTAAGGTCATTGTGTGCACTGACCATGCCTCACTAAGGTATTTATTCAAAAACAAAGACGCCAAGCCCCGACTAATCCGTTGGATTCTTCTTCTACAGGAATATGACATCGAGATCCGAGATAAGAAAGGGGTCGAAAACATCATCACCGATCACCTATCTAGATTGGAGAGCAACACCGCAGGAGTTGTACCCATCTGCAACCGCAACGAGATTGCCGACTGCTTCCCGGACGAAAAATTATTCACCATCTATTCGCTCACTCCGACAATCCCGTGGTATGCAGATATGGCCAACTACCTCGCTTGCAAATCTGTCTCCCCTCACCTGTCATCGCAGCAAAAGCGAAAACTACTGTCCGACGCCAAATATTATTTCTGGGAAGACCCGTTACTATTCCGTACTTGCAACGACAGCATCATCCGGCGTTGTGTACCCGAGACCGAATTTCAATCCGTCTTAACACACTGCCACGATCGGGAGGCCGACGGTCATTTCGGCGCCACCCGAACAACACGCAAGATACTACAATGTGGCCTATTTTGGACAACCCTTTTTAGAGACACACAAGCTTATGTCGCAAAATGCAATGAATGCCAAAGGACAGGGAATATATCCAAGAGGGATGAAATGCCTCTCAACAATATGCTCGTCTGCGAACCATTCGACGTTTGGGGAATTGACTTCATGGGACCCTTCCCAATGTCGCATGGAAAACTCTATATTATTGTCGCAGTAGACTATGTTTCCAAATGGGTCGAAGCCGATGCTGTCGCAGCAAATGATGCCCGCACCGTTTTGAATTTCATACACAAGAACATTTTCTCTCGATTCGGCGCCCCGCGCACCATCATCAGCGACAACGGGAGCCATTTTTGCAACAAGTCGTTTTTGCAACTCATGAAGAAATTTGGAGTCCACCACAAAATCTCTCTTGCCTACCATCCCCAAACCTGTGGGCATGTCGAGGTCTCCAATCGCGAACTCAAAAGAATCATCGAAAAATCCATCCATTCCAACCGAAAGGAGTGGGAAAAAAAGGTCGACGACGCCTTATAGGCGTACAGAACCGCCTTCAAAACCCCTATCGGTATGACCCCTTTTCAACTAGTCTACGGAAAAGCTTGCCACTTACCAGTCGAGCTGAAACACAAAGCGCTATGGGCAACCAAATTGCTAAACATGGACATCGAAGCCGCAGCCGATAAGCGCCGCACTCAACTGAACGAATTAGAGGAGCTCCGACATTTTGCATACGAAAATGCGCGGATATACAAAGAAAGAACAAAAAAATGGCATGACCGTCACATCATCCCCAAAGACTTCCAACCAGGCGACCAAGTCCTGCTGTATAATTCCCGCCTCTGCTTATTTCCCGGCAAACTCAAATCGCGGTGGAGAGGCCCTTTCACAGTGATCGGAGTCTCCCCTTTTGGCGCCATCGAAATAGTCGGGAAAAGCGGAGACAATTTCAAAGTCAATGGGCACCAGTTAAAATTATATGATGGCGGCGCAACCACCGGCGACTCTCAAAGCCTGCAGCTCGCCGACCCCACGCAAAGCAATAGCAACCCTCCTTGATCGACAATGGCATCACCACAGAGCTAGTCTACCACGCCTTCTGTTTCTTTTCTTTTGTTTATATTTTCTGAGCAAGACAGCTACTATATTTTTGTGAGCGCCCATCTGGGAGCTGACTGTTCTCTTTTCTTTTTTTTATGTATCGATATTCTATTTGAACTGCTAATACAGGTATTTGGTCCACCTTAAGGACGATAAACAAAAGGGCTTTCGGGAGACAACCCAAGTTGGGCCGTTTGGTCCTATGCTGTGTTTTGAGTTCTGTTTATTTCTTCATATATATATTTTTCCATATTTTGTTTGGCTGGCATCCTTTAATCGCAGGTGCAGGAATATTTGAGGCGCGGCAACTTGGCCGCACTTGGACATCTCATTGCACGACTGGTATGCTCAATTTTTTTGCATAGGTACTTCCTACCCTAGCTATTTATCCTATTTGGAATGCTTATTTTTCTCGTTGTCAACTTTAAGTCGGGGGGGGGGGGGGGAGTATGCCTGTGGTCACTACACCACACTTTCTGTTGCATTCCAGTTTCTTGTTTACTTATTTCTTGCTTTATGTTGCACACACTGAATCACCCACACGAGTGCGCTCTTACCCACGCGCACAACCCGAGTCAAATTTCTTGCTTTTGTGTAAACTTTAAAATAGTGGTACTGGCTTAGTATTTCAGGATTGAGTAGTTCGAAACTCATGCAGTGCTCCTAATCGAATACTCATGGTTTGTGTTGAGTTAGAATAGAACTAATTTTTCTTTATGCTCGTAGATTTATTCTTTTCTGCACACGTAAATATTGTTTGTAATGCTCAAAATCTGAATCTGGGATAATCGAACGATAGTGTAGGAATGTGTGTAGCCGCCACTAGACTCGTATTGCTCGAGTCGGGGGGGAAGGATCATCTTTCTCGGTGGCTAAGAACTTGCCCTAAGCTACTCTCGAAGTATTGGTGCACGGTTAGTTAAGCGTGAGCATGACGTAGGCATTCATTTTGGCTAGTTTGAGCCTTGTTTAGCCATTCCTACCTATTAACTATTGCATGCCAGCTTTGTGCCTACCCTTCCTTTGATCCAGCTCCACTCACTTTCACCAAGGCCTGAAGCTAAACCCACCTTCGCAATCAAATGCTTGAGCTGATTTGTATTTACTGTTTTGCCGAGGTTGTGATAAGTGGACATTGTTTTTGGGGGTGCTGAATTTATTCCCGTTTTGATTGCTCCATTTGGGGATTGCTAGCGCAGAAAATAAAACAACAATTTACGAAAATAACAAGCTGATTCGCGCAAAAGAAAAAAAAATTATATGAGAGAATTGGTTTAAGATTTCGATCCCCATCCTCTTTATTGAATTTGGTCGGGTTCAGCCGTGTTCACACCCAGATTTCAAGCTAAGTCTGGGGGCGTGTGCCCCATTCATTTCTAAGTGGCTGTTTTGGTTTGGGTTGTTTTCGCTCGCTTTGGTTGCATAGAGCCTTCATGTTTATCTTTGACTACCAAGCCGTCGCCTAAGCCCCATTTCCTCCTACAAGTCCTACTGATTCACGCTTGAGTCTAACCCGCGCTATGGAGAGAGTGTGAACGTGCAAGCGTATGGTCCCCGACATTGGTGGATTCCTTTGGAGGTGATCCTGAGTCCCGAACTTTGGCAATGCTCACCTTAGTGGCCTGCCTACTTTCTTCCTGCACATGATCGCAAGATTCTCCAGAATTCTAATTTTGAGCAATTACAATATTTATTTATGTCTGTCGAATAGTTTAAACTACGTTGTATAATTAAAAAGTTTTTCTATTATATCTTCTATACCCATGATATATTTTATTTCTCTTCTTACTTCTTTTTGAAATTTCTGAGCCAGTTAGCTATCTTCGAGTCCACGGAGTAATGATTTGCTCGGGACGTGCAAATGGTTAAGTCTGGGGGTGTGATGAGTCCACATTTTACACTAATTTTTGGACTCATCTGGGCTAGTTTTATAATCTTAGCACTACACTTGAGAGCCTTTATTGCTTATTTGTGCTTATGTACCTATTTCACGATTAAGTGCACTGTAGGCCCGCTTCTGTGTGCTTTCTGTGTTTCTATTTTGTTGTTATTCTTTAGCCCTATCTCGGGGATGTGGTGTGCACGTTCTGGAGGCCTATCTGCCCCTTCTGCTGGTACAGTGGTCGTGTGCGTGCTCCGGAACTGCTCGGGAGACTTCGACGATGCAGGAATACTGCGCACGACTACTGGACTTACAGCGCACGACCACTGGTCATGCGCCACTGTTCGTGCGCATTACACCACCTTTTTCATAACCCTGTCTCGGTAATCGCACGAGCACTGGCCGTAGTGCGCACGACCACTGGTCATGCGCTACTGCTCGTGCGCATATATGCTGATGCTTCTTGTCCACGTTGCAGGTTTATTGGAAAAGCCGCACGATCATCGACCCATAGTGCGCACGACCACTGGTCGTGCGCCACTGATCGTGCGCACTACTTCTGCTGCCTCCGTATATAAGGCCCTGCTCCGCATTTTAGGTCAACGCCTGTCATTTGCTACGATCGGAGAGTACGCGGGAATCGCCATTTCACTTCTCCAGCTGCTCCATCACTTCCACCTTCGTCGGGAAGCCATTTCCAACTACTCCGAAGCTTTTCAACTCTCCGGCGAAGCCATCGGCCATTGATGACTTCAACTCCAAGCTTTCCTGTAGAGTTGGTGAAGTAGATAACCTAGAGAACAGACTTAAAGGCCTTCGAGGTGACAGATCGTTGGTACCGGAAGCCTCCTTGGACTGAGCCCGGAAGCGGATTGACAACTCGCTACTCCGGCCACGACCCGCGATGGATCTTCAATCTCTTTTGGTTTACTCCTCTTCCCCTTCCTCTGTGTTATGAATGTTTTGAGCAGTGTAATGAACACTTCCATCCCTGAACATCAAGTTTATTTTATAGTTAATGGAATGTTAGTATCTTCTTATGCTTGTGAGTTTTGTCTGTGAATGCGCCTCGCTCACCCCACATCCACTTCATTCCCGTGTCTTGTCCGATTGCACTCCACACAAGAACACTGCAATCCATTAGCTTCCCTTCCACTCGCCCAACTAAAGTTCGGCATCGCGGCCGACAAACCCACTTCACCTTGCGAAGCGGTGCCTTCAAACCCGCATAGCTTTTACTAGTTCAGTAGATCAAACATCCACAATCTCCCTAGTCTGCTATTTCCTTTTTGTTCTATTTATAACTCTCATAACGGTATTCTCGGTACTGTTGCCGTTCTATGCTAATTGCATTCCTCAAGAGACCGACACTCGGGGATTTATTCCCAAAACTTTATTACTTGTGCGACCGATGCGCTTGCCGAATTACACGCATCAGTAACCATGACCTATAGGAATGCCCATACAAACCTATAGACCAAGGGGTCGTTTTGCAAGGCCTATTGTATAAAGTGTCCCATACCATTTTATACAATAGGTGTCAGGGGTTATATGCAATGATCATGCTATGACATGTAAGTATGCTATGATGTGAATCATGCAAGTGCAACACATACACTCGACTCTATGCACATAGAATTTTAGTTCCCCTTTTCTGGAGCCTAACCTCCCAGGATACCTCCATAGTGGCAAACAGAAGCGGTGGGTTGGGCCTCGCCCACCACTAAACTGGTATCAACACAACCAGTCAGACCAATCACATGCCTCAATGCTGGTGCACTAAGCGGAGCTCCTGCATACTCTTACCGGCTGCGCACCGGACTTTATTTGGACAAGTGTCGAACCACACTTGCCGAGCCAACGTATTGGTGTCAGTGTGATGACTCTCTAATACCGAAGACCCACCACCTTACATCTTATGCACATGTAACCTTAATATACTTTTCCACCAAGCCAAAGCTCGCCGGACTATCCCGTCCGTCACAAATATCTACCGCGCCATCGGCTCACCGGACTAACACGTCTGTCATAGTTATCTACCGAGCCATTGGCTCGCCGGACTAACCTGCCTGTCACAATTATCTACCGAGCCATCGGCTCGCCGGGCTAACCTGCCCATCACCAAAACCACCGAGCCTACCGCCCGTGTGAGCCAACCTAACTCCCACCACCTCGGGGAGTGTGAGTGTAAGTGTAACCCTAGAGTATTTCTAATTAATCTTCCATTTTATTTATTCCTATGACTTACGTTAACCTTGGACTGCCCAAGGCATTCCCCGTGAAGGGCTCTCGAGGGCACTAGGAACTACGATGGGTTGAAGCCCAAAGCTCCCTTTCGTAAGGCACTTACTATTATTGGTTATTACCCAGTTCCCGATCCCGTTTTATATTATTATGGATCTAACCATAGTGTATTTTGACTCTCTCTCTCCACAGGAAAGACGATCTTTCGTCGATCCCGAGCACCTCTTAACAATAGTCAACCCAACACTCTCCTCATCATGACTCCTAATGAAGCCCTCTTTTGCCTTTTTTACTTCACCAAACTTAGTTAACTATTAACTCAACTCCATATGTCCATTCCACATGTTATCACAATTTACGAAGTTTTACTAAACGCAGACCAATCTAAGCTATATTATGTACATAACAGGAGGTACTCCAAATTTTTATCCAAAGGCCCTAATATAATTATTGTGGGTCTATAATGACACATTTAGCCCAAATCCAAAAACTTATAATTTTCCTAATTAATTTAGCATTTAATAAAGTTTTCCAAAAATTAAGCCATGAGTAATTTTGAACATGAAGTACTAGATTTCCTTAGGTTATTGCCTCCCAAAAATTATGAATACCATATGATATCACAATATCAGTGAATACCAAATTTTACAGATTTTTATAAATGTAATAATCTTTAAATAATTAATTTAAAGTAATTCAAATAATTGGAGTTAAAGAAAGGAGCATCATAAATCATAGTCCCAAAATTACATAAAAATTTTCAGAGCTTTAATATTATCATAAATCATTACTGACTAAGTTTCATAATATTCCAAGTTAGTTTAACCATGATTTTATCAAAATCATCCTTAGGGGCAACATAAAGATTATAACTACAAGTATGAGCTAATATCTTCCAAACATCCTACAATTGTTTACAGATACTCATATTATTATGAAAACTCTTCTACCAAAATTTCATAAGTATCCAAAGTCATATGACCCTTTCAATATTTTCCAAAAAGGTATAGGCTAAAACTTTCGGTAATTTTTTTAGGTTGTGTGCCTAAGACTAAATGTCACCAAATTCCTTCCTAGGGCATTTCACCACCCTAAGAACATATGGAGTAAACACAAAGTCCATACAAGGATATATCACCCCATGTACTTCACAAACCCCCAAGTTCATCCTTAGGGTTTGAACTAGGATTCTAGGGAAAATCCAACCTAATACACCCCAAGCTCCATGTGAGGGTGTTTAAGGTCATAATAAATCAGTGGCCCAAGTTTCAACCTTTGTTGAGGTGATTTGGTCACTCAACACCAGAAGGGACAATTTAACCTAATTACCCCTTTTTGGGCTAGGCTAGGGTTTACCAAATTCAAAACCAAATCATCTCTAAATGGGATGAAACTTTATATAGAGTCCTATATTGACAGAAAGAACCACTCACCAAAATTTGGAAGAGTTTGGAGGTAATTAGACCCTCTAAATAATCCATACATGGATTATTAAATTTCTATAAACACTTTAGGAAATTTTTTCCAAAAATTCCAATTATTGGATATGTTCTAGGTATAGGTAAGAGTGACCCCCATCCAAAATTTCAAGTCATTTAAATGTCTGGATTGATGGGGGCAATCAAAACAATCTCTAACCTAGCCTAGGTACAGACCTCATCAAAATGAGTGCTGTGGTCTGACCTAAACTCCAAATTGGTTCAAACCAATTTTATAATAAAATAGACTCATAGGGCTACAATGTCCATGGATAACACTTTTAATGTAGGGAAACCTAAGTATTTTTAATAATTAATTTAATTCAGCCAAATAACAGTAATAGAAAATACATAAATCAAAACTTAATATACTAGATCTTGCACAGATCTTAAAGCAAATCGAGTGGCACCTTGTTTTCTTCTTTCTCCAGCCAATGGCTGAGATCAACCCGACCTAGAGCATATTCCATGCCCGCTTGCCGGCCATTCGACCACTGATGCACTCTCGGCAAGTGTACCGATCACTGCCAAGTAATAAAAGTGAGGAGTTTAATCCCCGGATATCTATCTCTCGAGGAGTGCAAGTAGGGAGTGTGGTTTTGATATTGGAAAAGTGATTGCAAGTGTCAACGTGGCAAAGGTGGTTTAGTTTTGGTTTCCGAAGCTTAATGCTAATAAAACTAATGCGGGTCGCCATCACCGCGTCACTTGGGTGGATTACTATGGAGAGTAGTATGGACGATGGACGAAACAGCGAGGGTCGCAATCACCTCATCATATAGCACTCTCCTAGCAAGCGCTAGAATGGCTCGATCACAACAAGCACAGGAAAAACTGAAGCTTAACAACACAAGCAATGATTAAGACATAACAACATACATATCGACATGTTGAAACCTTAAGCAAAACATTGTTCTCAAGCAACAATCCCACTATCACAAGTTCAGAATGAAGTAACCACAAGAAGAGGTGGAGAAATACAACCGAGCGCACGAAGGCTTTCCGAGATTCATGGTCGGATTCAAGGGTTATCAATCCTTATCCAAGCTCGGTTTTAGGATGTCGTCCGGGATCCAGAAGGGCTGTCACCTCCTCCCTATAACCCGTCTTCTTCGTGTTTGATCACTGGGCTAGTTCTGACCAAATAACTCCGCAAGTGCAGTAACAATGAGCTCGGATGGTAGCTTAGAGGTCTGAGAAGATGGAGGTTGTCAGAGACGTAACTATTGCAAGCTTTCTGAGGAGAAACGGTGGCCGGATCAACTCTCCAAGGAGGAGAGAGAAAATAGCAGCTAGAGGCAAGTTTTCCCGCTCAGTGGCGCGGAGATGGTGGGGGAAGCAGACTGGATCCTTGGAAAGAGAAAATCTGTAACTTAAATAGAAAAGTCAGAAAAAAATGGTCATGAATGGTTTGGCGCACGACCGTGCGCAAACCGTGCGTTATTTACTTTCAGAATAGACCAGGGGAAGGAGACTCGTTGACCCGTGCATTTTCCTTCACTTATGGGCAGTTCCACCCGTGCGTGAAGGACATTACACGGGTAGCGATAGAGAGTTGGAAAACAGGGTCATATAGAAAAACCGTGCATTTTATTCGCACACGGGCGCTGTCGCACGTGCGTGAACAAAGCGCACGATTAACCACAGAAGGCACAAAAAAGAAAGCTACAGGAAAACCGTGAGTTTCCATTGTATATGGTTTCGAAGAAATCGTGCGTCAACCGTATGTGAGGATCGTCGAACTCAGCTAGACAAAATTCGTCGAGCTCTGCTCGACATTCTTCCAGCTGACTAAAACGCACGATCTAGCACAAACCGTGCGTGAAAGAAACGCACGACCGTGCGTTTTCCTTAAGACAAATTTCCTGCTTTTGGGAAAAACGCACCACCTGCACAACAAAACCAAAACTAGAGCACAAGCTCCCAGCAACAAATACTGTAATGAAAACAACAGGAAAGAGCCACGGGGAGCACCATGTGCATACCCCCAATAACAGAATGTGTAATTGCACACCCTCGGGCCAAAACATTGCACAAAATTGTCCATGACCGAATGATGCAAATATAACCAATATCCGGTTGAAATGCAGTGTACGAGTGAGAAAACCAGCCCAGATGAGTCCGCAAAACCCTATAAATATCAGACTCATCAGCCACCTCCCTGGCCGGCCACGACCGCCACCACTTCCGTTGAGGTGGGGGCTATCGCCGGGCGGCGGCACGGCCGGCGGAGGGGCGATTTCCGGCGAACCCGAGAGGAAGCCCAAATCTGAAAATTCATGGAATTTGAAGCTTGCAATCGGCTCAACTGAGCCCGATTCTTATCTCTAAAGATTCCTAAGATGTAACCCATGAAGAAGGAGTAGAGGAGGACCTGATTTGCGGCCTGAAGACGTGCGCTTTGCCTCCTCACCATTTCGACCACCGAGCTTCTGGCTCCTCTGCAACTTCTACACCAACCTCAACGGAAATGAAAAGGAATCAGGGGAAACGATTGCCCTTGCCCTAGTGAAGGTCCGTAAAGATGGAATTTGGGAGAGGAGGCTTGAAACTCCCAAATGACATTAAACTCCATTAATCACCATTAACTCCACCCCTTTGGTTTAAACTAATTTAAGGGGCTGAACCAAATTAATGGCCGACCACCTCAAGAAACTCCTCCTCTCCCTCAGAGGAATAAAAGCCCCATAAAGGTGGGATTTATGGAGCCTCCATGGCAATGATGGCCATTAATCTCAAGCTTTTCACTCTCCTCCAAATCACCAATTCCAGAAGCTTAGTCAGACAAAATTTATTCCATTAGCCAAACTTCGCTCGACGAATCTACTCTATTCGTCGATCTTCGTTCGACGAATATGCCCTATTCGATGAAGGCTGAACCTTGTTCAGCAGCTTTCTCTGTTCATCGAACTATTTTCGATGAACTCCGTTCGACGAATTCTGAACCCAGTTCAGTAACTTGCTCTGTTCATCGAACTCGGTTCGACGAACGCTGAACCTAGTTTAGAAAACTTGCTCCGTTCGTCGAACTCTGAATGGAGATCGACGAACTCTGAACCCAGTTCAGCACTTGCTCCGTTCGTCGAACTCTGTTCGACGAACGCTGAACCTAGTTTAGCAAACTTGCTCCGTTCGACAAATAAGATCCTAATTATAATGATGCTCAATTCGACGAATATGCTCCGTTCGATGAATTTATCGCTGAGTTCGATGAATCCGACCGGTTCTATGATTTCTAAATATTTGGTAATTGAGACTTACTATTTGTAGCCCAAGGTGTTTCACACCCTAATTCCCATGTTCCCATAAACCCTTTAGTGCTTGCCAGGGTTTTGTCATGACCCAGTCATAACAAAACCATCCTAGGGGTCTATAAGTCTGAGGGATGTTACAAATCCCAATATATAAAATAAAAATTTTGTCCTCGAAATTCAAGTTAGGCCTATAGGGTTTTAAGTATGAAAAATAAACTGTAACATCCCGAGAGGTTAACGGGAATACCTGACGTGAAAAGCATCGTGTACCTTTGTTGTACCAAGTCCTATGGCTCCCACATGTGCTCCTCTTATCCATGATTCCTCCACAAGACCTTGACCATCAGAACTTTCTTGCATCGCAAGGCCCGCATCCCAGTATCATCTATCCGGATCGGCTCCAGGTGCACCGATCAATCCAAAGCTATAGGCCCATATGAAGTCGTAATCTAATACTCCGGCCGAAGTAGAGCTATCTTGAGGGAGGAGACGTGGAAAACATTGTGAAAACCCACGAGCTCTGGCGGCAGCTCCAGTCTGTATGCTAAGGTACCAATCTGCTCCAAGATCCTGTAAGGTCCATTGTATCTCGGACTGAGCTTCTTCCGACCACGCACCCACGAGACTCCATGCATCAGTCGTATCTTCAGAAACACCTGGTATCCTACCTGAAACTCTACCTGATGATGACAAGCATCGTAATACTTGGCCTGCCTGCTCTGGGCCTCTAACATCCTGTCTCGAATGAACCACACCTGAGCATCCGTATCCTCGATGAACTCCGAGCCAAGTGCCTACGGATCCTCATCCTGGATCCAAGACAAAGGAGTCCTGCATCTCCGACCGTATAAAGCCTCATAAGGGGCCATGCCGATGCTTGACAGATGGCTATTATTGTACGAGAATTCAATCAACGGTAACTGCCTCTCCCATGGCTCTCCACTGTCTAGTATGCAAAGACGCAACCAATCCTCCAGTGTCCGATTTGTATGCTCTGTCTGTCCATCCGTCTGAGGGTGGAAGGTGGTACTAAATGTCAACCGGGTCCCCAAGTAAGCCTAGACTGACCTCCATTACTTAGATGTAAATCATCCATCATGATCTAACACTATCGTCTTCGACACTCCATGGTATCGGACGAACTGCTCCACAAACCTCTGTACCAATTCACCTACTGAAGCGTCCTTCCTGATCGGTAAAAATCTGGCCACCTTCGTCAGTACATCACCCATCCCCTGAAACGATGCATTAGTGTACACCTTGAAACCCTCCTTCCTAGATGAGAGAGTGAGGATATGGGCCGATGTAAGCCGACCCTTCAACTACTGGAAGGCCGCCACAAACTGCGGCGTCCAAACGAACGAAGTGTCCTTCTTCGTCAAGGAAGTGAGTGGAAGGGCTATCAGAGAGAATCCATGCACAAACTTCTGGTAGTACCCAACCAATACCAGAAAACTTTGGACATTTGTTGCCATTTTCAACTTAGTACAATCTCGCACTGCCTAAATCTTCACGGGATCCATCGCTAATCCAGTTCCACTGATAATGTGGTCTAAAAAGGCCACCTCCGTCAGCCAAAACTAGCATTTGCTGAACTTGACATACAACTGATGCTCCCTGAACTTCTCTAGAGTAAAGGGCAGATGTTGTGCATGCTCTTCCTTCGTCCTTGAATAAATAAGGATGTCATCTATGAACATAATGACAAACTGAAAGTCCACTTAGTGTCAACTACCTGCACCTATGGGGGGGGGGGGGGAATAGGTGTCTTGTAGTGTTTTTGCGGAATTAAAATCGTACCTGCACACGAAAACAAAACAACACAGCACAGAAAGGACACAAGCAATTTATAGTGGTTCCCCGATTTGGGTACATCCACTTTCCCCCTTCGACCTATCTCCTAACCAGGGACGACTCGGTCACTTCACCAATAGGAATGAAATCCAATCCTTGCACTAACGGAAGGAACCCTTCCACACGTAGGAGTCACCACTCCGACAACACGGGTTGCACCCAACCCTTACAACTAGGAACCAACATTCCTTTACAACAAAATAGAAATTTGAGTGTATTAGAAATACAAACTACTTATGGAGAATAAGGTGTCCCTCTTCGTTCGACGACGTGTTCTTGAAGTCAACGAAGAGTCCACAACCCTAAATCTCACTTAGAGAGAATCTCCCCGAAACCGGCGGCGGCAAGAAGGGCGGCGGCTTGGTTCTCGGGATCGGCGGCGACAACGGAGTGCTGCTGCTGTACTTTGGAGATTCAACTTTCGTAGCAAAGCTAGCAAGTTCTTCCAACGGTCACACTAGGATCGATCGTCTCGATCGATTCGGAAGGGGAAGGTTTTCCCAATCAACGAATCAAGAGACAAAGGATCTCTGGTTAGACATGTGAGACACTGTGCTTGGCTGAGCTTTTGTCGCCGGGAGATTTGGTGGAGACCACGATTGATCAACAGGCGCGAGCGGCGACGGCGGCGGAGCAGGATTCCGATCTAGGTCACGTCGGCGGCTCGGATTTTTCGATCTTTTATCTTGTTATCTTACTGTTCAAAAATACTGATATATTTATACATTAGGTCTTCAAGATGACCGTTGTGGGCCCCACCAACAAGAAACCCCAAGCCCGGTTCAAAACAGCGCCAGCAGCTGAGTCCGGTCCAGCGGGTTCCAGAAATTCGCCTAAGGCAAAATCGGCGAGAATCGAAGGTGATTCTCGTCGAATCGGCGAGAATCAGCCAGTGATTCTCGACGATTTTGACTTAGCGATAGATTTGCATGCTCTGATTTAGCCGGATAGAGATGGCGAGAATCAGCCAGTGATTCTTGACGATTCGGCGAGAATCACTAGTGATTCTCGTCGATTATTACTTAGACGATTTTTCGTCTTTCCACCAATTAGTTGCTCTTTGACCCATCCTTGCTCCTTGTCTGCTTTTGCATTATCACAGTCCTGTACTTGAAAATAAGTACACTCCAATAGAGAGAGTACACGTAGGCCAACACACTGATCTTCTCAATGAGGGATTACGTCGCGCAGACCCGTGTATATTGACCTACTGCACCCTGACATTGGTGTGTACTTAGCATGGAATAACTGCAAGCACAACTTAAAAGATTTCATCAAATACATTGTCTATTTACCTTAGCTTGTTCAGGGGCTTCTTCAAATCCGGTACGTTGTGGATACAATACCCAACAATCTCCCCCTATTTGAAGAAGCCTAAACCCTACAAGCTAATGTGAATAGAGCATATGAGAATGAAAATCATAAACTTAAAATTGAGTTGAGAGATATATACATTACCAATACCAATTTCTTGAGAGCAAACTTGGAGCCACCTTAGCCTTAGCTGAGAGGGTAATCTCCCCCTTTTCGGCTTCTGCAAATCTGGGTCTGTTGCATTTGACCCCTTGCTCCCCCTCAGTTCTTGCACCTGTGCTCACACTTGAGTTCCTTGCAGAGGCTCCCCCTAGATGCACGAGCCTGGAGCTTCCGTAGTCTTCATTCCTCATAGTTTAGCATCCCTAATTCAGTTTTGAAAAGACTGAACTTGGCTTCGTCTAAGGGCTTTGTGAAAATATCTGCAATCTGCTTATCCGTGGGGACATAAAAGAGAGAGATGTCCTTGTTCTCCACGTACTCCCGAATGAAGTGGTAGCGCACTTTGTTGAAGTTGGTGACCGGGCGGCCTGGCGGTTTGTATTGGCGGGTTGAAGACCGCGCGGTCTGGCGGTCTGTCTCAGCCGGCTTGGAGACCGGGTGGTCTGGCGGTCTACCCTGGCAGTCTCTCTTCCTCTCTGGTGTAGCCATGCAGTTAGCCCTGCTGTATAACCGCGCGGTTTGTGCGGTTTGTCTTGTATAGTCCGCTTAGTCCTATAATTTTTAGTCCCACATCTCTTATTTGTATTCTCTCATCTCTCCTCCATTCTATATAAGGGAGGGCATACCTTTGTAATAGATATCTTTTTTGGATAATAAAATTTCAATTATTCAAAAGTTTATTCGCTGGTTCTCTCTTTTTCGCTACTTTCTAACATGGTATCAGAGGACACGGTCATTTCCTCCTGATTCTGTGCGCTCTCTGTTGTTCGCGGCTTGTTTTCTGCGTCCTACGACTTGTCTCGCGGCTTGCCTTCTCTTCTGTCCGCGCAGCTTGTTTCTATCCGCGCGGCTTGTTTCTGTCCGCTGCCCTGTTCGCGCGGCTTGCTTCTTCTTCTTGATTCTCTTCTCCTCTACTATTCGTCACCGCGACCTGTTTCCTTGTCGCCGCGCTCCTTGTTCTTTCTTGCCTCTTCGACTTCCTAGTCGTTGCGGCCTGTCTCTGTCCGCGTGACTTGTCTCTACCCGCTGCGGACTTCTTCTCCCTATCTGCCTCTACTTTCCCCATTACCGCTTGTCTCTATTCTCGCGGTTTGCTGCTGTGATCTGCCTGACCGTGCGGGTTGTTCCTTTTTCACCCGCATCTTGGTCGCGGTCACCTGCTCTTCTCTTCTCTTCTGTTCGCTCGGCCTTCTCAGTCCGCGCGACCTCTTCCCCACTGGGCCTTTGCCTGCTTTTTAGCCGCTTGATTCTCCGTCTGCCCGCGCGACCTGTCCGCGCGGCTTGCCCCTTCTTTTTCGCGACCTTTTTCGCGATCTCCTCTATTCTCCGTGCTCTACTTCTTGTTTCCTTCTACCCGCTCCTGCTTGCTAGTCGCCCCGGCCTCATCTTTGGCCGTGCGACTTGTTCTCCTCTGTTCGCCCGACCTTTTCAGGCCGTGCGACTTCTTTCCCTCTGCTTTGCTCGGCTTCTTGGACGCGGCCTTCCTAGCCGCCCGACCTGTTTTCTGGACGCCCGGCTTGGTGCTCTTTTCTCTTCTCACGGCTTGTTCTTTTCGTCGCGGTTTGCTCCTCTCTTGCTTCCATGGCTTTCCTTTCCTCCAGCCTGTCCGCCTCCGTGGTCGCCTCTTCTGGTAGTGCTCATGTTGTGACTCGCGGACGATGGCTCATCGACTTTGGTGCAACAAATCATATGACAGGCAACCCTCAATGTTTCTCTCTTCTTGACACACAGGCTCAGTTTCCCCCGGTCATTGTTGCTGATGGATCTCCCTCCCCGGTCCATGGGACGGGGATGGTTCAAGTCACTCCATCTCTCTGCTTGGCTGATACCCTCTATGTGCCCAAGTTTCCGTGCAATTTATTATCGGTTACTTCTTTATGCAAGCAACTACGGTGTTCTGTCATATTCACCCCTACCTCTTGTGCTTTTCAGGATCCGGACTCCCAATGGACGATTGCTACTGGGACTAAGAGTGGTGGCCTCTACTTCCTCGACAACGTTTCTGCTCTATCCGCCTTCTCCTCCTCCTCTACAGATCTTCTCCAATGACATCTTCGCCTTGGACATGCTCCTCCCCGAATTCTACGACAGCTCCTACCGCACCTCCCTCCTCCTCATCCTCCTCTAAACTGTGATGCATATCAACTTGGCAAACATCACCGCTCCTCCTTCCCACCAACGCAAAGTCGGGGCTCTTCCCATCCGTTCGACCTCGTTCACTCTGACATATGGGGTCCCGCTCCTAACCTCACCATCGGTCGGGGCAGTTCCTATTTTGTCACCTTCATTGATGATTTCTCTCGATGTACGTGGGTATATCTTCTCAAAGATCGCTCCGAGTTGTTCTCTGTTTGGACCTCCTTTTATTCTATGGTTAAAACTCAGTTTGCTACGTCTATTAAACTCCTTCGTTCTGACAATGCTAAGGAGTATCTTAGCCACGACTTCTCCTCCTTTTGTACTCACCATGGTGTTATTCGTCAAACCAGCTGTGTCTACACCTCACAACAAAATGGGGTGGCGGAACGCAAAAACCGTCACCTCCTTGATGTCGCTCGCACTATGATGACTCAAATGCATGTTCCTCGCTCCTATTAGGGCTATGCTGTCCTCCTCTCCTGCTATCTCATCAATCGCCTTCCCTCCACCGTTCTCCACGGTGCTACCCCCTTCTCCATTCTTTATCCGGACAAGGATCCCTTTCCTCTTCCTCTGCACATCTTTGGGTGCACCGCTTTTGTGCACTCTCCCGCTGCCACCCGTGATAAACTCTCACCACGTGCCACCAAATGTGTCTTTCTGGGCTACTCTCCCACTCAGAAAGGATATTGTTGCTTTGACCCTGTTACCCGCAAGCAATTTGTCTCTGCGGATGTCACCTTCTTTGCCAATGCATCTTACTTCTCTCCCGCTTCATCTTCTACTCCTCCTGCTCCTACTTCTCCTACCAACCCCTCCATTCCCTCTGCTCCCACTGATGTTCCACCCTCTCCACCCACTCCACCGTCTTCCCCATCCTCCTCATCTCCACCCTCTACTCCGCTTTCTCCCTCCACTCCGTTGCCATCTCTCTCTACTCCCGGGCCAGCTCTCTCCACCACGGATACTCCGGATACTGAGGCACCTACTGACCTGGATCTCCCGATTGCTCTTCGCAAAGGGGTTCGGGCCTGTACTCACCATCTGCTTGCTGTAGTTGTTTCCTACGATCGTCTTACCCCTGCTCGCCGAGCTTTTGCACTGGCTATCTCGGCCACTGCCACCCCCCGTTCCTACCAGGAGGCCCTTACTATTCCTCACTGGAAAGTTGCCATGGATGAGGAGATTGCTACTCTCACTGAACGGGGTACCTGGACCCTTGTTCCGCCTCCTTTCGGCACAGATGTTGTTGGTTGTCGCTGGGTCTTCGTGGTGAAGTTTCTCCCGGATGGCAGTGTGGATCGTTATAAGGCTCGCCTGGTTGCCAAGGGTTTTACTCAAACTTATGGGATTGATTACTTTGACACTTTCTCTCCTGTGGCTCGCCTCAGCACTATTCGGGTTCTTCTCTCTGTGGCTGTCAATAGGGATTGGCCCATCTCGCAGCTAGATGTTAAGAATGCCTTCCTCTATGGTGATCTGCAGGAAGATGTTTACATGGCGCAACCTCCTGGGTATGTTGCTCAGGGGGAGACACGGGTATGCCGGCTAAG
This sequence comes from Platanthera guangdongensis, assembly GCA_039583875.1. Taxonomy (NCBI): domain Eukaryota; kingdom Viridiplantae; phylum Streptophyta; class Magnoliopsida; order Asparagales; family Orchidaceae; genus Platanthera; species Platanthera guangdongensis. The sequence goes on from CM077161.1 coordinate 125,821,907, forward strand.
GAAGGCTATCTATGGCCTCAAGCAGAGTCCTCGTGCCTGGTTTGATAAGTTCAGTGGCATTGTTGTGACCATTGGTTTTTCACGAAGCTCAGCAGATCACTCCTTGTTTGTTCGGAAAACTGCCTCTGGTCTTGTTGTTCTTGCGGTTTATGTTGATGACATTCTTCTTACTGGCGATGACCAGGATGGTGTATTGATGTCCAAGAAACTCCTTCGTCAACATCTGGTTACAAAGGATATGGGCTCCCCGAAATACTTTTTGGGGATTGAAATCTCTAGAAAGCACAACTCCATGGTCCTTTCACAACGGAAGTATGCTCTTGATCTTTTAAAGGAGGCAGGACTCACTGGTGTTAAACCTGCACGTTGTCCTATAGCTGCTGGCGAAGACAAAACTTGGATAGATGACTCACCTCTTCTCTCTGATCTTACGAGATACCGGCATCTGGTGGGCAAGCTCATATATCTCACGGTAACCAGACCCGACATCTCTTATGCTGTTGGCAAGGTGAGCCAGTTCATGCAAGCTCCGAGGGAGTGTCATCTACAATCTGCTCTGAGGATATTAGAGTATATTAAAGCTGCTCCAGGGAAAGGGCTCCTATTTCAGAAAATGGTCACCTAAGGGTTGAAGCTTACTCTGATTCAAGCTATGCGGATGACAAAGGGCACCGCAAATCGACTTCAGGTTTCTGCACATTTGTTGGAAGCAATCTTGTGAGTTGGAAGAGCAAGAAACAGTCTGTCGTTTCCAGGTCTAGTGCAGAGGCGGAATATCGTAGCATGGCATCGACTACATGTGAGTTGAAGTGGTTGAGGGCTCTCATGCTTGACTTAGGAGAGGTTTACAACTATCCTCTTCCTATGTTCTGTGACAATACGGCCGTAATACACATTTCCAAAAATCCGGTCTTTCGTGAGAGAACAAAACACATAGAAGTCGACTGTCATTTTATTCGGGAAGAAATATTGAAGAAACAGATTTGCACTCTATTTGTCACGTCCGACAACGAGTTGGCAGATGTCTTCACCAAGCCAGTGTCTGCTTCCTTTTTCCACATCTGCGACAAGCTGGGAATGATCGATATATATGCTCTAGCTTGAGGGGGAGTGTTGAAGTTGGTGACCGGGCGGCCTGGCGGTATGTATTGGCGGGTTGAAGACCGCGCGGTCTGGCGGTCTGTCTCAGCCGGCTTGGAGACCGGGCGGTCTGGCGGTCTACCCTGGCAGTCTCGCTTCCTCTCTGGTGTAGCCATGCGGTTAGCCCTGCTGTCTAACCGCGCGGTCTGTGCGGTTTGTCTTGTATAGTCCGCTTAGTCCTGTAATTTTTAGTCCCACATCTCTTATTTGTATTCTCTCATCTCTCCTCCATTCTATATAAGAGAGGGCATACCTTTGTAATAGATATCTTTTTTGGATAATAAAATTTCAATTATTCAAAAGTTTATTTGCTGGTTCTCTCTTTTTCGCTACTTTCTAACACACTTCAATATGCTTCGTTCTGCTGTGCGATATCGGATTGTTGGCAATTGCAATTGCACTGAAGGAGTCGCAGTACATTGGTACTTCCTTGAACTGAAGGTCGTAGTCGGCTAACTGGTTTCTGATCCATAGGAGTTGTGCGCAACAGCTGCCTGCCGAGATGTACTCAGACTATGCTGTGGAGGTTGCTACATAATTCTGCTTCTTGCTGTTCCATGAGATAAGCCTTCTTCCGAGGAATTGACACGTCCCGGAAGTGCTTTTCCTGTCATCCCTACTCCCTGCAAAATCAGCATCTGAAAAACTGATTAGCTCGACATCATTGTTTCTCGGGTACCACAAGCCAAGATTGGGAGTACCTTTAAGGTATCTTAGAATTCGCTTTGCAGCGACATAGTGAGATTCCTTAGTGTTCACCTGATATCTGGCACAGACATATGTGGAGAACATGATATCCGGTCTACTGGCAGTAAGGTAGAGCAGAGATCCAATGATGCTTCTGTATTTGGTTTCATCGAAAGGTTTACCTTTCTCATCCTTATCCAGAGACATAGTGGATCCCATTGGAGTCCTCATAGAGGTTGCATTCTCCATACCGAATTTCTTGAGGAGTTCATTTGTGAACTTCGTCTGAGAGATGAAGATTCCATCCTCAGACTGTTTCACTTGAAGTCCGAAGAAATACTTTAGCTCTCCCATACTGCTCATTTCAAACTTTCCTTGCATAAGTTTAGAAAACCTTTTGCAAAGATTGTTGTCCGTTGAGCCGAATATAATGTCATCGACATAGATTTGCACCAGAAAAATCTTGCCTTTGACTTCCATGAGAAATAATGTCTTATCTATTTTACCTCTAGAGAACTTGTTCTCAAGAAGAAAACTAGATAAAATCTCATACCAAGCTCGTGAAGCTTGTTTTAAACCATATAGAGCTTTATTAAGAAAATATACATGATTGGGATAAGTAGGATTGACAAAACCTGGGGGTTGAGCGACGTATACTTCCTCTTTCAGGTCTCCATTCAAGAATGCTGATTTCACATCCATTTGATAGACTGTGAATCCTTTGTGCGTAGCATATGCCAGGAACAATCTGATTGCCTCGAGCCTTGCCACTGGTGCAAAGGTCTGGTCGAAATCAATCCCCTCCTCCTGTCTGTAACCTTGAGCCACCAGCCTGGCCTTGCTCTTTATGATGGCACCATGCTCATCCAGTTTGTTTCTGAAGATCCACTTGGTGCCAATCACATTCTGCTTTTGTGGTCTGGGAACCAGCGTCCAAACGTTGCATCGTTCGAATTGATGCAGTTCATCTTGCATGGACAAAATCCATGCCGCATATTTGTTCGCCTCGTCGAACTTCTTTGGTTCAACCTGTGATAGGAAGCTAAGATGCAAAATCTCCTTAATAGTACCTCTTCGAGTTCTGACACCGTCACGAGGATCTCCGATGATTTAATCTCTAGGATGATCCCTCATGTGCCGAAGCTCTAGAAGTCTGGCGGCTGGAGCTTCGACTACTTCTTGGGCTTCTCCTTCTTCTAAGAGATTTGCTCCATTTGGATCTTCAACATTCCCAGTTGACGTTGAGGTGGAAACTTTGACGTACTTATGAGTTTCATCTTTAGCAGTCTCATCGAGACTCAGCTGTTCAAGTCGTGCACCTGCATCTTCAAGAATACCGCTGGAAGAATTGCTGTTAAGCAAGCTTCCTTCATCAAATACAACATTAATTGATTCTTCTACCACTAGGGTTTTCTTATTGAAGACCCTATATGCCCGACTGTGGGTACTATAACCCATGAATATGCCTTCGAAGCATTTTTCACCAAATTTAGTACGCGGGTACTTCCCATTATTCAGTACATAACATCTGCAACCAAAGATACTCAAATAGGACATGGTTGGTTTCCTGCCTTTTAGTAGTTCGTAGGGCGTCTTACGATGACTTTTGTTGATCAACGCCCAGTTTTGAACATGACAAGCCGTATTGACCGCCTCAGCCCAGAAGTATTCTGGGAGTGAAGCGTCATTCAACACTGTCGTGCAGGCTTCAATGAGTGTTCTATTTCTCCTCTCCGCAACTCCATTTTACTGAGGAGTGCGCGGGGAGGAAAACTCTTGAAAGATACCTTGTTCTTCACAAAACTCTGTCATAGCACTAGATTCGAATTCTGTTCCATGGTCACTTCTGATTTTGACCACTGAGCAGTTAAATTCGTTATGAACCTGCTTGACAAAACTAGTGAAGATGTCAAACGTATCTGACTTTTGTTTTAAGAAAAACACCCATGTAAACCGAGAGTGATCATCAACTATCACTAGCGTATAGGACTTGCCTCCCAAGCTATGAACTTGCATTGGACCAAACAAGTCCATATACAGAAGATAAAGACATCGGGAAGAGTCTTTGTCTGCAATGCTCTTAAAGGTAGCCCGAGTCTGTTTGCACATCTGGCATGCAGGACAGGGAATATCTTTGATACACTTAATAATGGGAGCATCCCTCACTAAATCTTTGGAAAATGGCATATTAATTGTCTTGTAATTAATATGTGCCAATCTCTTATGCCATTATTCACAAAGAGATGCACTGCCTTTTGCTACTAGGCATACGAGGGTAGATGAATCTAAGCTAAGAAAATCTAAGCAGAAGATATTTCTGCTCCTAATGCCTGATAATACCGTCTTAGAAGAGACACATGATATTATCAGGCATTTATCCTTGCAGAACTTAACGTCATAACCTTTATCACATAACTGTCTTACACTGATCAGGTTATGGTTTAACCCTTCAACATAAGCCACGTCGGTGATGGAGATTATACCGGTGGAAATCATACCGTAACCTCTAGTGACTCCTCGATCTGACCCCCCAAAGATGACTTTGGGTCCATTCTCGACTGGAGTGTAATCACGCAGCAGGCTTCTTGTCCCAGTCATATGCCGGGAGCATCCACTGTCCAAGTACCATATTGGAGTTTTGGTGGCCTTTGGACATTCCTGCAAAACAAAATTAATTTCCCTTAGGAACCCAATCGAACTTGGGTCCTAAGTTCTTGGTTAGCATACTCCCCCTCGGATGGTTAACCCTATGAGTGGTCGGCCTCGCATTGCTAACATAAGGAGTCTCGGTATACCTCAGATTAAAATAACAATCCACAGCAAAGTGACCGACTTTGCCACAACACCAACAGTCAAATCTGTTGTACCTCTTCTTAGGCTCCTGCTTTACCCTGGGAATGGTGGGTACAGCCGGGGCCTTGGATCTGGAGGTGGAGGCATCATAGTGATTGCAGTCACATGACTTCTTCACCTTCTGTTCCTTCAGTATAACAGGCTTGGCTTTTGGTGCCTGCTTTCTATTATGGCCGCTAGAGAATTGAACATAATTTCCCATGTGGATTTCCTCATAAGGTGCCTTGAAGACACTCTCACCGAAGTTGCGGGGAAAAGTCCAACCATCATATCGGCTCTTGGCTTTGCAACCGAGGGCCGGAAATGATGACCAAAGGTTGACTCAAAGTCATGTTGGTTGCAGGGAAAGCTAGGCTTTCTGAACGCAATAGGACTGAGTGGGGCCTTTCCCTTTTCAGCAGCAGAGGCCTTCTTGGCGGCCTTATTCTTTCTCTGGTTCCTGTTTCTCCTGGATGAGGAACCAGATACCCCTACATGCCCCATGCCAGCTCCTTTGGCCTGAGCAGAGAAGGTATCAACTAATGGAAGAACTATTTTTGGCATAGAGAAGCTCTTGACGATCTTCCTTTCTGCCGTAAGTTGTTCTTCCAACTTGTCGACTTCCTCCTGCTTAAGATCAAGGAGCTTAAGAGACTCTGAATGCTTTGAAGTCAGGTCTAGGTGCTCCTGTCGGAGAGAGATCAAACTGGTGATCTCTTCCCTTAGGGAGACACTCTCACCCTTAAGGAATTTCACTTCCTTTTTCTCAGCCTTCAATCTCTTACGGCATTCCTCGAAAGTGTTGAGCAAAAGCTCATACTTCTCGAGGAGCTCCGCTTCACGGGCCGAAGGGCTATCCTCAGGGTCATCATCCTGAGACTCAGGATCAGATTCAGAGTCGGAGAGAGGGGTGTGAGCTTTTACCTTCCCAGTAAATGGGGGGCATTCTCCTTCTGAGTTGGAGCGACCCACCAGCCCGAAGTAGGCTTCCTCATCATCACTGGGGTCTGAGGAATCAGACTCACTCAGTGTCTTTGGCTTTTTGGCGATGTAGCTCCTCTCTTTCTTCTTATCTCTAGAGGACTTATGCTCCTCTCCCTTCCCCTTTTCTCTATTGCCTTGGTTGCAGTCGGCCACGACATGTCCTGGCTTATTGTATCCAAAACAAATAATGTTAGAGGAGCGATGTTTGTTCGGTTTAGAAGCATACATGTCAGAAGAATAATTTTTCTTCTGATGCCTGGAGGAGGAGCCGTCTCTCTTTCTTTGATTCCTCATCTTGAGGAACTTCTTGCATTCTCGGGTGATGAGGGAGAAATCTTCCTCAGACAACTCTGAGCTGGAGGAGCATGGCTCGGAGTCCTCCTCCTCATCCTTTTTCCCGGCACGGTATGAAACCGCACCCTTGCCCTTCCTGGAGTGAATGGCTTTTAGGGCCACAGTCTTTTCCTTGGATGCAGCCTTCTCTGCTTCTTCTTCTGCTTTCCTGGTGTTCAATTGAAGCTCATAGGACATCAGCTTCCCAAACAGAATTTCGGGTCTGTTTCAACAAGTCTGCCAAACTCTCGGATGGCGCAGATCTTTGTGTCCCATTCCTTAGTAAGGGACCTAAGGAATTTATCATTAAGTTCACCATCAGTGAACACTCTTCCATATCCTTTGAGGGCATTGACAATCTTGGGGAAGTTCTCGAAGATGACTCCGATCTCTTCCTTAGGCCCTTGTCTGAAGGCCTCATATTTCTGGTTCAGGAGGGATCTCCGATCATCCCTCACTTCATCAGTGCCCTCTATTAGGATAATCAGGCAGTGCCAGATTTCCTTTGCTGTCCTGCAGTTGCAGAAATTCTGCATCATTGAGTCATCGACCGCGCTGACCAGAATATTCTGCGCCTTCTTGTCAAGTCCCACCAGCACCATCTCATCCTTGTCCATTTCAGAAACTTTCTTTGGCACTTTCTTGGTAGGATCAATGGTGGAGGCCTTAGTGGGGACATAAGGTCCCTCCTCCACGATCATGAAGAGTCGGGGATCGACCACTTCCATGTAGAACCTAATCCTTTCCTTCCAGATAGGAAAGTTTAGCCTGGTGCACACTGGGATCTTGCCTGTGTACTTGAGTCCGTCCATAGTAGATGTCTGCCTTCTTGTTGCCACTAGTGGCAGGACCTTACTCAAGGTGTTAACCTCTTTGATGAGTAACCTCGCTTTGATACCACTTGAAAGTCCACTTAGTGTCAACTACCTTCACCTATGGGGGGGGGGGGGGGAATAGGTGTCTTGCAGCGTTTTTGCGGAATTAAAATCATACCTGCACACGAAAACAAAACAATACAGCACAGAAAGGACACAAGCAATTTATAGTGGTTCCCTGATTTGGGTACATCCACTTTCACCCTTCGACCTATCTCCCAAACAGGGACGACTCGATCACTTCACCAACAGGATTGAAATCCAATCCTTGCACTAACGGAAGGAACCCTTCCACACGTAGGAGTCACCACTCCCACAACACGGGTTGCACACAACCCTTAAAACTAGGAACCAACGTTCCTTTACAACTAAATAGAAATTTGAGTGTATTAGAAATACAAACTACTTATGGAGAATAAGGTGTCCCTCTTCGTTCGACGACGTGTTCTTGAAGTCAACGAAGAGTCCACAACCCTAAATCTCACTTAGAGAGAACCTCCCCGAAACCGGCGGCGGCAAGAAGGGCGGCGGCTTGGTTCTCGGGATCTGCGGCGACAACAGAGTGCTGCTGCTGTACTTTGGAGATTCAACTTTCGTAGCAAAGCTAGCAAGGTCTTCCAATGGTCACAGTAGGATCGATCGTCTCGATCGATTCGGAAGGGGAAGGTTTTCCCGATCAACGAATCAAGAGACAAAGGATCTCTGGTTAGACGCGTGAGACGCTGTGCTTGGCTAAGCTTCTGTCGCCGGGAGATCTGGTGGAGACCACGATCGATCAACAGGCGCGAGCGGAGATCTGCTGTGACCTGTTCTTCTCACTGTGACCTGTTCTTAAGTCGATGCGACCTGTTCTTAAGTTGCCGCGATATGTTCTTCTCGTCACGATCTGTGCCTAGTTGCGGCGCCCTCCTTTTCTCGCCGCGACTTGTGTGTCTAGCTGTGCCCTACTATTTGTCGTCGCGACATCTCCTTCTAGACGCGACTTGTTCTTCTCGCTGCTCTCTGCTCACTTCTATGGCAACCTCGGATATCTCTACCACCACTACTCCCATTGCCTCTCCTCCTCCTCCTACTCCTTTGGGCAACCTTGGCACTGTTTCCAAACTCATCGGTCCCAACTACCCGGACTGGAATGTCTCCTTCACCTTCCTTCTCCGCTCATAACACAAACGCCATCATCTCACCGATGACCCTCCTCCTCCAGACTCCGCTCTCTTTGATGATTGGGATGCTAGTGACACTCTTATTCACACATGGCTGGCTAACAGTCTTTTTGATGAATGCCTACCTGTCATCTGTCATGATGAAACAGTCAAGGTTGCTTGGCTTCACCTTACCACTCTCTACTCCAAGGGGCTCAGACGTCTCGCATCTGTACTCTGTATGTGGACCTCTTTGCCCGTCCCTCCATGTCTCTTGCTGTTGCTTACCAACGGGTGCAGTCTCTCAGAGCCGAAATTCTCCAGAATCTCCCCTTCTCTGCGGATCTGGCTGAGCAATACAAGCACTTCCAGGAGCTCCTGGTTGTGTGAAATCTTCTGCGACTTCCTGAGTCTTATGACATGATCCGTTAATAGATCCTTGGCAAGGCGGAGTCTCCCACTATGGATGACACTGCAGCCTGCATCATCACGGTTACCTCTCTGCTACAATGTACGCTGTTATCTTCCCCTCCTCAACCGAACAACTATGCTCACCAGACTCAGTGGAGTCACTCTGGTGGCCACAACCACCAATTCGGCGAATGCGGCGCTTCTCATTTTCTCTGCTCTCACTGTGGCCGCAATGACCATACAGTTGATTGCTTCTGGAAGAAGCATCCTCATCTTCGACCAACTGGGGACACTTCCACCTCGTCTTTGAAGCAGTCCGCCTCGGTGGTCACGTCTTCAGGTAGTGCCCACATCACTACTAAAGGTAAATGGCTGATCGACATGGTGCTACCAATCATATGACCGACAATCCTTAGTGTTTTTCTCTCCTAGAAAAGCATGATCGATTGCCCCCGGTCTTTATTGCGGATGACTCTCCCTCACCGGTCAATAGAATGGGAGTGGTTCAAGTCACTCCATCTATTTGCTTGACGGATACCCTCTAAGTGCCCAAGTTCCCTTGTAATTTATTATCTGTTACTTCTCTGTGCAAGCAACTACAATGTTCCATCACATTCACTCCTACTTCTTGTTCTTTTCAGGATCCGGCCTCCCAATGGATGATTGCTACTGGGACTGAGAGCGGCGGTCTCTACTTCCTTGACAACATTTCCGTGCTGTCCGCCTTCTCCTCTTCTTCTGCTGATCTTCTCTACTGGAACCTTCGTCTTGGTCATGCTCCTCCATGACTTCACGGATATCTCCTTGGAGGTATTACCCATTCAGTATAAGGGTTAAAGCTTTGGGATGAAGGACCCCTAGGATTGGATTTTGATTTGCCCTTGAAAGAATTTCCAAAGCTCTGATCTCTGTTCGACGATCGTGGAGCTGCGTTCGACGATCTTAGGTCAGATCGTTGAGCTCCGTTCGACGGTCGACTGTGGTATAGTTCAGGAATTAGAGATCGTCGACCTGAGTTCGACCATTTTGCCTGAGATCGTCGATCTACGTTCGGCGATCGTCGAGCTCTGTTCGACGATTTCTGCTGGAACTTGGTTTTCTTAGGCAGATCAGAATTTTTCCTAGCTACCTCTACAACTCCCTTCCCTTTATCAGAAATAAACTTGATTGGGGTTGTTAGAACTATAGGTTGGCTGGATGAAGCACCCAAGCCCAGTGTACTATTGAATCTGGAGTTCACTGTGCTTGTGATGTCCAGTGAAGCTATCTGCTTCCTACAGCACTCCAACTCCTCAGAGAGTTTGAGGTTTTCTGACTTTAAGATACTATGTTCAGATAATTGATTTCTGAGAGAAATAATTTCCTTCTCAGATTTTAGTAAGTCTAAACATAATGCTTTAAACTCAGACTTAAAGTCCCCTGAATTGAAATCAAAAGAACTAATTACCTGGTCCTCTTCAAGTTGAGTCTCTGAGTCTGACTGTGAGTCTTCTGCATCTGAATTGTGTTGAGAGTCATTGATTGTGCAGAACTCCTTCTCTTCAGCATCATCTTCATCATCACTGGAGCTGGATGAGGCTTCTGACTCTTCTTCAGTTTCACTCCAGGATTTAACAACAAATCCCTTCCTTGTGTGTTTGTTCTTCCTTGAGGAGGGTTTGCCATTGTCATTCTTCTTGAAGTCTTTGTCCTTTCTTCTTTCTTTCTTGCCCCTTCTGTCCTTGTTTTTGTTTTCTGGACAGTCAGGTATAATGTGTCCTGGTTTCCTGCAACCAAAGCAAACAATTTATTTATTATTTGACTTATCATACCTTGGCTTATCATGCTCCTTGTATGATCTCTTTCACAAGTCCTTTCTCGCCATCTTGTAAAATCTTTTGGCCAATAGACTAAGCAACTCATCATTGCCTGTGACTTTGTCTTCAGGCTGCTCTTCAGTTGCTTTGAAGGCTATTGTGTTTTCTTTTCTTGTGGCTAGTGAGGCAGCCTTCTGCTCTTCTTCTCTATTTTTAATAAGCAGCTCATAAGATTTAAGCTTGCCCAAGAGAGCTTCTGTGGTGATCTCATTCAGACTTCTGGCATCCTTGATTGGCCAGATTCTTGAATCCCAAGTGCTTGGGAAGCACATTAGGATTTTATCATTTAGTTCAGTCAGTGAGATCTCTTTATCCAGAGTCTTCAGTTCATTGACTATCAAACTGAGTCTGCTGTACATTTCAGCTACTGACTCAGCTTCTCCTTTCTTGAAATTCTCATATTGGGATATGAGGTGAGATCTCCTATCCTTTCTTTCATCAGCTGATCCTGAGACTATTTCAGACAGCTTATCCCAGATTTCCTTTGTTGAATTACATTCACCACCTTTTGGAAGATGTCATCAGACATAGTCTGGGCTAAGATATTCATAGCCTTTGCATCTGCTACCTTCACTTCTTGATATCAGCATCTGTTCCTGATGGAGGTGGAACTGCATTTGTACTTGTGTTCTTTGGAGGTCTTGGACAAATTGTCAAAACAGAATTAAAAATGTCCTCGTCAATAGAATTCATGTATAGTCTAATCCTTGCTTTCAAAAGTGCAAACTTAGATAGATTGCACACTGGAGGTCTGGTGCTAGCATAATCTTTGTTTTGGGCCATAATTTGTGAAGAAATAATCTAATAACAAAATCTACAAAAAGAAACAGCAGATCTAACTAGAGGAATCTTTGGGTTCAGGTGTTAGCCTGTGGAACCACCAAGGTGTGGTATGTTTAACCAACCTCGCTTTGATACCAATTGAAAGTGCAAGCTAGATCTGAAATACTCTAGAGGGGGGGGGGGGGTGAATAGAGTATGATGCTTAAAAACTTTTTACAACAGTTGTTGTAATCTGAGTGAACAGGGAAGAAAATATTAAATCTAAACACAGAAACTATCTAATCACAATCTACAAAAGAAACTAATCACAGATCACAGCTAGAAACAAAAGAAAAAGACAGGCAACCAGAAGACACAAGAAGCTATAGTGGTTCCCCTAAATTTGGGTACATCCACTCTTCTACCACCCTAGGTAGGAATCCACTGCAGGATGAGTTGATTATGTGTCCTGGGCACAAATGAGCTTTTGATAAGGTGCTCAAAAACCAAAACAGATTTTTTGATTAGGTGTCTTGCCACCAATGAGCTTTTGACAAGGTGCTCAAAAATCAAGCACAAACTTTTGAAGGGATTTTGAGAAACCCTTTACAGAGATGGGGATGAGAGAGTGATGGAAGTCTTCTCTTTCTCAAAGCAGCTGAGAAGACTATGTGGATTCAGTGATGTTGTCAAAGCTCCCCCTGAGATCTGTAGTTGATCAGGAAATGAAGCTTTGCTATAGGGTGATAGGCCTTCAGAAAGTTGATCTCCAGCAATTGATGATTTCAGCAACAGCTGAAATATGAGGTGTCTGGAGTCTTGGATGATGATGGCCTTGAATACTTGAATCAAAAGAGATCTGAAGATTTAAGTTAGTTGATCTCCTTGGTTTTGTGTTCTTGTATGAATTCTTTTTAAGACAGAGAATGTTTACAGCTTTCTTTCTTTTTCTCTTGAGAGATTGTTGTTGAGAAAGCTGTTGTTGCAGAGAAGAGTTGTAGCAGAGAATATGTTTTTTTTTCTTCTTGTGCACTCTCTTGTTCTTCTTTTTCTTATTGTTATCAGGAATTCAAAAATCTTGTCTTTTATTCCCTTTTTTTGCTGTATAGAAATGATCCTCTGTCAAGAATAGCCGTTAGCCTGTCATTAAATGACTTCCTTAATTGCAATTGTCTTCTAGGGAAAGTCCAAAGAAACATTCCTTGATAATCCCTTGAAACTTGGTCCAGAATAAATGAAAATGGCTACAAGATCTTCTGAATTAATTGCTGACAATAACTCAACTGTTCTGAATTTGAATCTTAAAAATCATTTAACTCTTCAGAAAAATGTCGAACTAAGCTCCACTATCGTCGAACTGAGCTCAGCGATTTGGACTTATTCAGCAACAAAGATCATCGATCTGAGCTCAACTATCGTCGAACTGAGCTCAGAGATAGAGAATCAATACTGGAGTCAAGATCGTCGAACTGAGCTCGAAGATCGTCGAATGAAGTTCGACGATTTGTTAAAGTTGAGCTCAGCGATCGTCGAATGGAGTTCGACAATCCATCGAAGTGAGCTCAACGATCGTCGATTGGAGTTTGACGATTCGTCGTACTGAGCTCGACGAAATGACTTAGTCTCCAAACTGAAAAACCTTGGTCTTGAGGGCAGCTTCCAAACCTAACTACTAACCCTTAGACTCAATTCTAATTGACCTTTAGATCTATACAATGAGGTCAAAATAGGTTTCCTAAAGACATAGTGATCCTGACCCAAATTAGTAATAGGGTGTTCCAACACTAGCAAAAAATAAATCTAAATCACAAGCACAGCAAGAACAAAAAAAAGGAGACAACCAGACGACACAGGAATTTTATAGTGGTTCCCCAACCTGGGTACATCCACTCTTCTACCACCTTTAGTAGGAATCCACTCAGATTTTTGATCAGGTGCCTGACACCAATGAGCTTTTGACAGGTGCTCAAAAACCAACCCAAGTCTTTTGATCAGGAGACTTGCAACCAAGGAATCACTTTTGAAGGGAGATGACAACCCTTTATACAGTAGGGGGTGAGAGATGATTTTGTCTTCTCTTTCTCAATATACAACTGAGAAGGCCTATCACCCTGAATCTTGATTTATTGCTGGTCAAGGATTTAGTTTGAAGACCTATCACCCTGAATCTTAGCTCCTACGTTTCCCTGATTCATTCTACATCTCAGGGAATGATGTTGTCCTTTGGAAGTGTCCTGGAGTACTTGAAGAATGAAGACTCTTGATATAGGTATTGTTGTTCTTCTTCTTCAGGTGCTTGTGAGCTTCTGGTCAAGAACTTCTGTGTATTAGAATGCTTCTATGTTGACATAGCAGATTGTTCCAGACTTCAAAATGTTTTTCTCTATAATCTTTGTATGTCCCAGTAAGTGTGCTCTGTGTCGAGCTTTTTCAATTGTGCTTGATTCTCTTTTTTTTGGATCTGTATATCCCTGTGTATGCCTTATTCTCTCCTTCTCTGTATTTTGAAAATTTGAATGCATCTGCAATTAATGCTGACAGCTTTGAGAATAATCGACATTGATTTATTTCGCCAACTGTCTCGTGGAAAAATGGCAAGCAATAATCCTGGAGAAGACCATAATTAATGCTCCTTCTAACTGTTATAATCAGAGAATGTTAGAGCATTAATTACTCAGGAATTATCGCATTAGAGTGGGGACAGAAGGCCGGAAATAACTGAGTCTGGAATCATCGAACAGATGGCAGAATTCGTCGAACTGAGTTCACAGTTCGTCGAGCTGATATGTTATATTTGTCGAGCTGAAGACCACTAATTAGCTACTTGATAACTTTAGCCAAGATGGTCTGAGTTCGTCGAGCTGAGAATCCGATTCGTCGACTGAAGAAGATTCTGGACTTAGAAAAATTGATAACTTCTGAAATCAGGAATGTGAAGTAGAGAATCCAGTGATCATCGACCAGATAACTAAGTTCGTCGACCTAAGTCAGGAGAATCAATTGAACTTTAAATGCTGAAGAATGAGTCCAGAGATCATCGACCAAAGAATAAGGTTCGTTGAGCTGAGTCTGGAGAACCTTGAAGTCATCGAGCTAAGAATGAAGTTCGTCGACCTGAAAACTAGTTTCGTCGACCCGAGTCTAGAGAACAATTTGGACTTAGAATTCTGAAGGTGGAATCCAAGGATCGTTGATCTGTGACTGAAGTTCGTCGAGCTCAGCTCAGAGAATATTTCTCAAGATCGTCGAGCTGAGAACGACTATCGTCGACCTGAGTTAGACGAATGTCGAACTCATTTTACTTAGTCTCTTGAGAAATCTCTGAATCTCTGGAAAAACTCTATGTCTTGAGCCTCTGGCAGTCTGATGATAGCTTGTCCATGTGATGTTGTTACTGAGGGCTTGGCCTAGACTCTAGGACACAACTTTAACCCTGGCTATACATGTTGGGTCACATCATCCAAAGTTAGTGAACCTAGCCCAAATCAAACTAGGGATCCAACAATCTCCCCCTATTTGGTTGAGGTCACTAATAGACTCAAAATAAAACATAAAGTAACAAAGCAGGAAAAAGATATATCTGGCAGAGATAATTAACACATGCAGTAGATACATTTACACAAAAGCTTTGTTCAGACAGTATGAAACAGTTTAAGAAAAACAGAAATAAAATAGTTTAACTTTCATTTCTTCTGCTTCTTCTCCTGATGCTTTGTAACACCCCCTATCCGTCGCATAGCATATAGCAGTAGGTCCGGCCGGGGCCCGACGCCATATACCACAGACAGACCGGGTGGTTACTTATGGAAACCATCCAACCAATCTCAACGTCCTACACAGAGCATTCTAGCAGAAGCAGTTAATATAAGTTGTAAACAAGAACCCAGCATAAGAGCACGAATGTCCACTAATACAACATTTAGGAATGTATACAAAAATACCCAAACATTGGCCTTAAGGCCTTACAAAAAGTTTCACTTGTCCGTTACATGATTTACCAACCTCGGCACGCAGGCCGGCCATACATGAATAAAAGTAGAAAACATTTCACTTGGGCCTTCGAGGGCCAGCTTCGCAAAAAGGGCTTTAGCCCGCTATTGACCGCTCGGTCCAGCTGCACCTGCAAGCAAACAAACCACCGCACGGTGGCAAACAAAGCAACGGTCAGCAATGCTGACCAAATTATAACGATCCCGCCCCCAACTCGGGGCGGCGATGCTCCTTCCCTGCATTTCATTAGCATAAGCGAGCAATATAAATATAGTCATTTCATCACAGGCGGAGGCTCAACGGCCACACACCCCGTGCACTCAGGGCACATTCTTGGTGAACGCAGTCTAAGTCTGCCGACTCACCGCCATCCTCTCTTGGACAGCCAAACAATGAGCAGTTTGTCTTCCTGGCATGGGTCACGGTAATTAAAACCATAGACCGCCGAAGACCCTCATCTATGCCAACGGCCCTAATCCGAACGACATAGAGTGGGTACGGTTCCATCTAACCCGTGCTCACAACGCAACGGTAATTTAAACCATATGTGCCCGCAACAGTAATTTAAACCATATGCGCAGGTCAAACTTCTACCGAGTCCCATTTTCATCACAAGTCACATAACCCGGTTATGTTCAAGTTGGCTTCCAAGCCACCAAGTTGGCAAGACCTCGTGTCCGCCCAGTTTTCCGGGTGCACCTTTGGGTTAGTCCCCAAGGCTCCCTGCTGCAATCTACCGCGTAGAAAACCCGAAAACACCAAATAGCACGGAGTCTTCTCCGGCCTTATGCAATGCAACATCACCGATCCGGACTAACATGTCCGGGTAGGCTTCAACCAAAATGCCTATGTCCGTTCTCGCATACGGACGCTAAACAACGGGGACTTTACATATCTACCCGAAGGAACGCCTCCAACTCTTCGCAAACTCGCGAGAGAGGGCTTCCTATGCTAAGAAAGAGAGCTATCATGCTCACAAGTGAGGATCGTTACCCTTGCGTTCCTCTTTGGCGCCATTGAAATGTAATCGGATAGAAATCACCGCGCTTGCGTTGCCTCCGTGGATCCGGAGTCGGCTTGCGATTCGGAGCTCCAAAGCTCCTCCAATGGCGGATCTAGCTCCTCTTCTTCTTGCCTTAGCTCTTCTTTCTCCAAGGATTTGGAGAGAGAACAAGTGGAAAAAGTGAGGGTTTTCTAAGTCAAAACCCGGGTATATCCCTTCAGGAACAACCCCCAGCCGTTGGATCTTCAGTCAAAGAAATGAACGGCATCGATTCGGGACTGAAATGCCCAATCTGGGCCGAACACGGCCTGGCACACGCCCGTGTCCAGGGCCGTGTGCCTCATTCGCCGTCAAAATCGAATCACCTGGAACCTCACACGGGTATCGAACACGCCCGTGTTCGAGCTGACACGCCCGTGTTCCACCTGACACGGCCGTGTAGCTGGCCGTGTACCCCATGATTTTCTCCCGTTTTCAACCCGAGCGCTGACACGGGTTCTAGGACACGCCCGTGTCCTTGCCCGTGTCACCTTGACACGCCTGGGCTCCAGGCCGTGTACAAAGTCTCGACACTGCGCGGCTAAGTGTCGACACGGGTCGACACGCCCTGCGACATGCCCGTGTCGCAGGCCGTGTGCCATGTCTCGACACACTGTCGACACCAAAGTGTCGACTTCGCGGGACGAGTGTCGACACGGGTTGACACGCCCTGCGACACGCCCGTGTCGCAGGCCGTGTGCCGTGTCTCGACACAACGTCGAAGCACTGTGTCGACTTCACGGCTAAGTGTCGACACGGGTCGACACGCCCTGCGACACGCCCGTGTCGCAGGCCGTGTGCCCAGTCTCGACACAATGTCGAGACCAAAGTGTCGACTTCACGCCTTAGTGTCGACACAGGCTTGACACGCCCTGGGACACGCCCGTGTCCCAGGCCGTGTGCCTGCAGCCAGAACTCAAATTGGCCCAAAATATTCCCCTTTGCTCCTTTGAGTTTCGGGGCGTTACAACTCTACCCCTCTTAAAAGAATTTCGCCCACGAAATTACATAAAGGGAAAAACATGTACAAAACTAAAATTTGTACCTGAGCGGAACAACTCCGGATATTCGTCAAGCATCGTCTGCTCTCGCTCCCAAGAGAGCTCCTCACGACCGCAATTGTCCCACCGGACTTTGACCATCCTGATCTCTTTATTGCGTAGCCGCTTGACCTCCGAGTCCTCAATCCGCACGGGCTTGACTTTTGTCGTTAGCCCACTATCCACCGGCACTTGATTGGCCGCGATCACTTGCGTAGGCTCTTGAACCGCCTTCCGAAGCACCGAAATATGGAATATATCGTGTAAACCACTTAGCTCCACAGAAAGCCTCAACCTATAGGCCGCTTCTCCAACTCGCTCCAGAACCTCAAACGGTCCAAGGTACCTCGGGCTTAGCTTTTTCAACCGTCGCACCCGCGAGACACCCTTGAACGGCTTGATCTTTAGGTACACATAATCACCCACAGCGAACTCCACGTTCCTGTGCTTGGCATTATAGTACTTTGCTTGCCGGTCCTGAGCGATAAGCAACCTCTCCCGAATGGTTCTCACCAAAGAAGTAGCATCCTCCACTTCCGAGCGCTTATACAACTTTGACTCGCCCGTTTCTAACCAAGACAACGGCGTGCGACATCTTCTACCATATAGGGCCTCGAAAGGCGCCATCTGAATACTTGATTGGTAGCTGTTGTTGTATGCGAACTCCACCAAATAAAGGTGGTCCTCCCATTGCTTTCCAAAGTCCAAGACACACATGCGAAGCATGTCTTCCATCGTTCTATTGACCCTCTCGGTCTGCCCATCCGTTTGCGGATGGAAGGCTGTGCTAAACTTCAGCTTTGTTCCCAACATTTGCTGCACAAGCCTCCAATCATTGGACGTGAACCGCCCATCTCGGTCACTCACGATGCTGCGGGGCACACCATGAAGCCGCACTATGTTATCCACATAAAGCTTCGCCAGCTTCTCCACCGGATCATCCTTCCTATGCGGAATAAAATGCGACACCTTCGTTAATCGATCGACCACCACCCAAATGGCGTCGTTCCCCTTCTGCGACCTTGGCAAACTATGCACAAAGTCCATAGAGATGTCGTCGAATTTCCACTCCGGAATAGGCAAGGACTTAAGAAATCCTCCCAGCTTTTGGCACTCCGCCTTTACCAAGGCGCAGGTTTGGCACTTCGCTACATATAGCGCCACATCCTTTTTCAAACCCGGCCACCAAAATAGCTTCTTGATATCGCGGTACATCTTCGTGCTCCCCGGGTGAATCGAGTACTTGGTGTGGTGCGCCTCGTACAACAACTCCACCCGTAAATTGCCCACACTTGGGACGCACAAACGACCGTCTTTCCACAGCAATCCGTCCTCCACAACGAATTGGGAATTTGACCCATCCAGAGCCTCTATCATGAACTGCTTCATATGAGCATCCATATCCAAAGCCTGCCGAATCCGATCAGCCAGGTCATATTGGACTTCAGTCCAATTCAGCACTGCTTCAGCACTAGATTGTCTATCCACACAAACAATCTCCAACGCCTCCAGCTCCTGCACCAACCGCTCATCATGCACTGATAGCCAATTCGCTTGAGCTGGGGCTCGGCGACTCAACGCGTCCGCAACCGCATTCCCTTTGCCAGGCACGTAGTGGATCTTGAAAGTATAGTCCCCCAGGAACTCCATCCACCTACGCTGCCGCATATTCAGATCTTTCTGATCAATCAAATACTTTAGGCTCTTGTGATCGGTGTAGATATCAATCTTCACACCGTACAAATAGTGTCTCCACAGCTTCAAGGCAAAAATCACGGCCGCTAACTCCAAGTCATGGACCGGATAATTCCTCTCGTGCACTTTTAGATGTCTCGAGCCATAAGCTATCACGCTGCCGTGCTGCAGTAGCACGCAACCCAAACCGCTGCCCGAAGCATCACTATATATCTCATAGCCTTCGGTTCCAACCGGCGAACTCAGCACAGGCGCCGTGGTCAACCGACACTTCAATTCCTCAAAAGCTCGCGCGCACTCCGGCGTCCAAACGAACTTATGCTCCTTCCTCGTCAAAGTAGTGAGAGGTAGCGCTATCCGCGAGAAGTTCTCTACGAAGCGCCTATAATAACCGGCAAGCCCCAAAAAGCTCCGGACTTCTGCTACCGTAGCAAGCTCAGGCCACTCCCGTATCGCAACAATCTTCGCCGGATCCACAGCAATACCCTCTCCACTCACTATATGCCCGAGGAACGCCACTGAGGATAGCCAAAACTCGCACTTCGAGAACTTGGCATACAACTGGTTTCTCCTGAGTGTCTCCAACACCAAATGGAGATGCTTGAAGTGATCCTCCTCACTTTGCGAGTACACCAAAATATCGTCGATGAAGACGATCACGAAATGGTCTAGGTACTCCCTGAACGTCCTGTTCATCAAATCCATAAATACTGACGGCGCATTAGTCAGCCCAAACAGCATGACCGTAAACTCATAATGCCCGTATCTCGTACTAAACGCTGTCTTCGGGATATCACTCTCCCTTATCCGCAGCTGATAGTACCCAGACTTGAGATCTAACTTCGAGTTCACCGTCGACCCGACTAACTGATCAAAGAGATCATCAATCCGGGGGATCGGGTACTTGTTCTTCTCAGTCAGCTTGTTTAGCTCCCGATAATCAATACACAATCTCAAGCTTCCGTCCTTCTTCTTAACAAAGAGGACCGGTGCGCTCCAAGGCGAAGAACTCGGGCGCACATACCCTTGCTCCAACAACTCTTGCAGTTGAACTTTCAGCTCCGCCATTTCCTTAGGCGCTAGCCGATACGGAGATCGTGACACAGGCTTTGCACCTGGCACTAGCTCGATAGTAAAATCTATCTCCCGTTGTGGCGGGGCTCCAGGAAGATCTGCGGGGAACACATCAGGGTATTCCGATACCACTGAAATACAATCCATCGCGGGCTTCGGCTTTGCAACCTCCACCAGTGTAAAGAACAGTTCTGCTCCGGCACGAACCGCCTTCACCACCTGAAGAGCAGACATCAACGTCTTGCTTGACCCCTTTAAGCTCGTAAAAGTCGTCTCACGACTTGCTCCCAGCTTTACTTCCTTGCTACCGCAATCTATATGGTCCTGCTGCTCCGAGAGCCAGTCCATTCCAAATATGACGTCGAACTCCACCAACGGAAGTAAGGACACCCGCAGGTCAAACTCCTGCTCTCCAATACGAATCTTAACCTCGCAGATTCTATCCGCTCGCACCGAACACCCATTTGGCAACAACACATCCAACTTATCCTTCGCCATCGAAGAAGGGACTCCGATGCGTAATATAAATCCTTCGGACAAGGAGTGTGAAGCTCCCGTATCAAAGAGTGCTCGTGCCGGATTTTCACAAATCAACACAAATCCTAAACAAGTAGTGGTAAGGTAACATGTGCATAACAAGCATATAAAGGAATTGACTTGCTATAAATTAAACCGTACCTGTCACCACGTCAGCTTGTTTAATGGCCTCCTGTTGGCCAAGATTGTAAACTCTTGGTTGGGCCGGAGCATAGTGGGATGCGGTCGACTCCACCGCCTTACCCTTCTCTTCATAAGTAGCTCCTGGCCTCCTCTCGGACTTAGGACGTCCGCTCCAACAATCACGGGCAAAGTGCCCCGTCTTGCCACAAGTAAAGCACGCGCCCGGGGTCCGACTCGTAGTCGCCCCAGAAGCACCAGAAGGAGCTGGACCCGAAGTCCTATGCTACTTAAAGAATCTTTGATAGCCAGACTTTGAAGTAGTCGGCACTTTGAACCCAGATTTCTTCTCGCCCAAGCCTTTCTTCGCTTGTACACTCTTCATGTCCTTCTCCAAGGACCGGGCAGTATTGACCAAGGTTAAGAAACCCTGCGTCATTGGCCCCGACAGTAATAATCTCAGCTCATCCCTCAAGCCTTCATAAAAACGATTAGTCTTGCGCTCCTCATTCATGATGATGGAGCTAGCATAACGACTCAACCGCGTAAACTCGTGGAGATATTCATCCACGCTCCTCTCACCCTGCACCAACTTCAGGAACTCATTCTCCATTGAAATCCTCTGAGTAGAAGGGAGGTATCTTGCTAAGAACAATTCCGAGAACTCTTCCATCGGAACGTCTATCAGTTGTCTACCTCGCAGATGATGCAGCTCCAAACCTTCCCACCACATCCTTGCTTCACCGTCCAACAGGAACGTAGCAATGGTGGTCATCTGCCACTCCTCCGTCTCCGTCGCTGTCATGACTCTCTTCACCCTAGAGAGCCAGTCTTCAGCCTGAGATGGGGTTCCCAACCCCGAGAATAACGGAGGGTTAAAGCTCATTACATGCTTCAACTGCCTCTCAGTCGCCCTCCTTGGCACTATTGGTTCTACAACCACTTGCTCCATCCTCCTCGGCTCGGCCTCTTGAAGAGGTACTTGCTCCATCACAGGAGCGGGCTGCTGCGCTTGCCTTCCAGGCTGCGCATTGATCATGGCCAACACCGCTTCAGCGACCAATCATATATTTTCAGCCGACAAAGGTGTTGCTGGAGCAACTTCTGGTGCACTACTAGCCTCAGAACCTCGGCGTTCTGACGGCCCAACACCACTTCGGGTCACCTATAGTGGTACAAAACACCGTTAAGCGACCAAATAACATTGCAAACAGCAATTATAGGAACGCGCAGGTTCCTCAAACACGAGTATTTTCATTCCTAAGTGGACATTCATGGGTTCTTTTACCATTATAACGATGACGCACACAATGTGCTCACCACCCCTTAAAAAGAATTCGACCACGAATTCCGTTTAAGCCCGACCAAAACCAGCCCTCTGATACCAAATTGTAACACCCCCTATCCGTCGCATAGCATATAGCAGTAGGTCCGGCCGGGGCCCGACGCCATATACCACAGACAGACCGGGTGGTTACTTATGGAAACCATCCAACCAATCTCAACGTCCTACACAGAGCATTCTAGCGGAAGCAGTTAATATAAGTTATAAACAAGAACCCAGCATAAGAGCGCGAATGTCCACTAATACAACATTTAGGAATGTATACAAAAATACCCAAACATTGGCCTTAAGGACTTACAAAAAGTTTCACTTGTCCGTTACATGATTTACCAACCTCGGCACGCAGGCCGGCCATACATGAATAAAAGTAGAAAACATTTCACTTGGGCCTTCGAGGGCCAGCTTCGCAAAAAGGGCTTTAGCCCGCTATTGACCGCTCGGTCCAGCTGCACCTGCAAGCAAACAAACCACCGCACGGTGGCAAACAAAGCAACGGTCAGCAATGCTGACCAAATTATAACGATCCCGCCCCCAACTCGGGGCGGCGATGCTCCTTCCCTGCATTTCATTAGCATAAGCGAGCAATATAAATATAGTCATTTCATCACAGGCGGAGGCTCAACGGCCACACACCCCGTGCACTCAGGGCACATTCTTGGTGAACGCAGTCTAAGTCTGCCGACTCACCGCCATCCTCTCTTGGACGGCCAAACAATGAGCAGTTTGTCTTCCTGGCATGGGTCACGGTAATTAAAACCATAGACCGCCGAAGACCCTCATCTATGCCAACGGCCCTAATCCGAACGACATAGAGTGGGTACGGTTCCATCTAACCCGTGCTCACAACGCAACGGTAATTTAAACCATATGCGCCCGCAACGGTAATTTAAACCATATGCGCAGGTCAAACTTCTACCGAGTCCCATTTTCATCACAAGTCACATAACCCGGTTATGTTCAAGTTGGATTCCAAGCCACCAAGTTGGCAAGACCTCGTGTCCGCCCAGTTTTCCGGGTGCACCTTTGGGTTAGTCCCCAAGGCTCCCTGCTGCAATCTACCGCGTAGAAAACCCGAAAACACCAAATAGCACGGAGTCTTCTCCGGCCTTATGCAATGCAACATCACCGATCCGGACTAACATGTCCGGGTAGGCTTCAACCAAAATGCCTATGTCCGTTCTCGCATACGGACGCTAAACAACGGGGACTTTACATATCTACCCGAAGGAACGCCTCCAACTCTTCGCAAACTCGCGAGAGAGGGCTTCCTATGCTAAGAAAGAGAGCTATCATGCTCACAAGTGAGGATCGTTACCCTTGCGTTCCTCTTTGGCGCCATTGAAATGTAATCGGATAGAAATCACCGCGCTTGCGTTGCCTCCGTGGATCCGGAGTCGGCTTGCGATTCGGAGCTCCGAAGCTCCTCCAATGGCGGATCTAGCTCCTCTTCTTCTTGCCTTAGCTCTTCTTTCTCCAAGGATTTGGAGAGAGAACAAGTGGAAAAAGTGAGGGTTTTCTAAGTCAAAACCCGGGTATATCCCTTCAGGAACAACCCCCAGCCGTTGGATCTTCAGTCAAAGAAATGAACGGCATCGATTCGGGACTGAAATGCCCAATCTGGGCCGAACACGGCCTGGCACACGCCCGTGTGCCTCATTCGCCGTCAAAATCGAATCACCTGGAACCTCACACGGGTATCGAACACGCCCGTGTTCGAGCTGACACGCCCGTGTTCCACCTGACACGGCCGTGTAGCTGGCCGTGTACCCCATGATTTTCTCCCATTTTCAACCCGAGCGCTGACACGGGTTCTAGGACACGCCCGTGTCCTTGCCCATGTCACCTTGACACGCCTGGGCTCCAGGCCGTGTACAAGGTCTCGGCACTGCGCGGCTAAGTGTCGACACGGGTCGACACGCCCTGCGACACGCCCGTGTCGCAGGCCGTGTGCCATGTCTCGACACACTGTCGACACCAAAGTGTCGACTTCGCGGGACGAGTGTCGACACGGGTTGACACGCCCTACGACACGCCCGTGTCGCAGGCCGTGTGCCGTGTCTCGACACAACGTCGAAGCACTGTGTCGACTTCACGGCTAAGTGTCGACACGGGTCGACACGCCCTGCGACACGCCCGTGTCGCAGGCCGTGTGCCCAGTCTCGACACAATGTCGAGACCAAAGTGTCGACTTCACGCCTTAGTGTCGACACAGGCTTGACACGCCCTGGGACACGCCCGTGTCCCAGGCCGTGTGCCTGCAGCCAGAACTCAAATTGGCCCAAAATATTCCCCTTTGCTCCTTTGAGTTTCGGGGCGTTACATGCTTTATATCCTTGCACTTGTCTCCTGGCTTGGTAAAGATTATTTCCATGTTTGGATTTGAAGCTTGTGCCATAGTCATTGTCATGTCAGCAACCCCTATAATCTTCAGAGATGTAGCTTTAGGGACCACTGCCTCAGGATGCAATTTTATATAATCATCAACATTAAAAATTTTGTTAGCCTTATCAAACCTTTTCAGTTCTTCTCTCCTATATTTTGATATTGTAGTGAATTCAGAAATATCCTTCCCTTCAGCCTTTGCCTTGTTAATCATAGAGAGGCCTACAAGTTCCTGGAACTTGGCCATCTTAGCTGTGTTGGCTGTTTTTGGATCTTCATAAGGAACATGAGGAGAAGGTGGTCTTTTAGGACTTTCAGCTTGTTGATGTTGTTGCTGCTGATGTTGTTTTCCTGAGGTTTGTTGCCTGTGCTGGCTGATTTCATGATGAGGTCTCCCTTGATGTCTTTGATATGTTTGAATGGGGGCAGACCTTTGAGAACTAGAACCAGAAACACCAGCTGTAGGAGGAGGAGGAGGTGGTGGATCTTTTCTATACCTTTGAACTGGTGGAAGTGAGTATCTTCTACTCTTCTTCCTTTCCTTTTGCTGATTCTTAGATAACCACATCCATGCTGGCATCCCTTTGTATGGAGTTTTCTTTTGAAGAACAAGCAGTCGTGCACGGGGGACCCCGTGCGGGCAACATTCGTCGTGGGTGCGACATTTGTCGAGGGGGCGACATTTGTCGTGATGGTGATATTTGTCGCGGGGGCAACATTTGTCGTGGGGGCGTCATTAGTCATCGTGACAATATTCATCGTGGGGGAGACATTCGTCGTGGGGGCAATATTTGTCGTTGGGGCGATATTCGTCGAGGGGCGACATTCGTCGTGGGGGAGAGATTCGTCGTGGGGGCGACATTCGTCGAGGGGGCGACATTCATCGAGGGGGCGACATTCGTCATAGGGGCAACATTCGTCATAGGGGCGACATTCGTCATAGGGGCGACATTCGTCATAGGGGTGACATTTGTTGTGAGGGCATCATTAGTCGTGGTGGCGACATTCTTCGTGGGGGAGACGTTCGTCGTGGGGGTGATATTCATCGTGGGGGTGACATCCGGTGTGTGAGCTACATTCGCCGTGGGGGCGACATTCGTCTAAAAAGCGACATTCGTCGTGAGGGCGACATACATCGTGGGGGCGACATTCGTTGTGGGGGCGACATCGTCGTGGAGACGACAAATGTCGTGGGGGCGACATTTGTGGTGAGGGCGACATTTGTCGTGATATGTGACATTTGCCACAGAGGAGACAATTGTTGTAGATGTGTCATTTGTCGTGGAGGCGACATTTGATGTGGCAGAGACATTTATCATGGGAGCGACATTTGTCGTGGAGGGCATTAGGCGGGGAAGAGACATTTGTCGTGGAGGCAACATTTGTCGTGCGGGGCGATATTTGTCGTGGGGGCGATATTTATTTTAGGGGCAACATTTGTCCTGTGGTCGACATTTGTCGTGGATGCCATTTGTCATAGGGGGCGACATTGATCGTGGGCGTCATCATTCAAAGTGGGCGCCATCATTCGTTGGGTCATTGTCATTCGTCTAGAGTTGCGATATGTGTTGTGGGGGCGACATTGGTCGTGAGCCGAAAATGTTATCCCTAAAACATAATGTAGATATGACAACAACCTTATAAAATCAATGTTTCTCAAAACATGGTTTATATATTCAAGGCAGCGAAAAGAAGCAAAAAATCAAAATGTAATCAATACAATATAAAAGAAAAGGCTAAATTGAAGCATGATTCATGTTGAAAGACAATGACACAACGACAATCATTAATGCCTAACACCCTTCAACATTAATTTTTTGAAATATTATGAGTTAGTTATACCCAAAAAAAATAAGGCAATGCTCTAAAAATCACATAGTATCGAATGCATTTGATGAAAGATTGTGTTTGTATATACCATGATAAACAATGCTGGGAGATCCAAAACACTAATTCAATGATGAGTTAATTGAAAAAACAGGTAAACACCAAAATAGTCATTCTATGATGAGTTGAAAATTATAATTTCTAGAAGATCCAAAAATTATTTTCATGATTAGTTGGAACTCCAAGTGGACCAATTAATATAACAATGCAGTGGATGTGGCAAAATGCTGAAATACAACTGGGTTGATTTTTGCACTACAGTCATAATCCTACTTTTGATATCTTATTAATTTTAAAATCATGAATCAAAATATGTAAAGAAAATAACAACTTACCTGCATCAAAGAACAACTTGAACATTAACCTCATCATGCTTCCTACCGCATTTCATCAAATTCGCCATTTTTTCTCAGCAACAAAAAGAAAAAGTCAAGTTAGCATCAAATTCATTGGATTGTGAGTCCGAATTTGGTTTTTCAGTGATTCATCCATTGGACCAAGCAGTGCAAAAATGCACTACTATCCAGTGCAAAAATGATGCATTGTAGAAATACTGCAGTACGGTGCATTTCTGCAATGCAGCTGAGGCATTGAACACTATGCAATTAGGAATCATTAATGCGTCAACTTTTAAACATACAAATGATGTGTATAGGTATATGAATTAAGCATTGGATCTTTAAAAGAAAACTATAATATTTTTATGAATGTGTATAGTAGTTCAAACTGCTTACCTGCTTCATTTAAGAAGTTATTGATGTCCTCATAGGGAAATGCATGACAAATATATGAAGTTCAATCCAAAT
Source organism: Platanthera guangdongensis (assembly GCA_039583875.1). Classification (NCBI taxonomy): domain Eukaryota; kingdom Viridiplantae; phylum Streptophyta; class Magnoliopsida; order Asparagales; family Orchidaceae; genus Platanthera; species Platanthera guangdongensis. The sequence continues at coordinate 125,848,847 of CM077161.1, forward strand.
ATATGAATTCACACCTTGTACGACCCCCAACTCATTAAATAGATGAATGTCAGGTGTAGTTACAAAACTAAACAATAAATATTATTAATCAAAGTTTTGAAACTAATTAAAGTACCATGCATCTATCTCAAATTGCATCCACAGTACTTTTAATTTCAATCACCAACACTAAAATACCAATCTACACTGCACTGAGTTAGTTATATACTAAAGTGCGCAACAACAAAATTTATTTTTCATAGATCTTAAATAGTACACATCATGATAATAACTTGTCAAATATTGCAAATCAAGTAGACTGTGTTGCAACTATATAAAATTAATTGGATCGTTATGATTCCTGATTTTTTTAAGAAAAGAGGGTACTTAACTGTAGCGTCTCCATGAATTGATTCAACTTTATTTCCACCAACTTGCATGAGTGCTTCTTCCAAGTTTAGGCATGTTGATCCTTCGGCGATCACAATGAATGCACACCAAAAATTATTTTTTATCCAATAAAATCATACATTATATCAGTATATTGTCAGTTTCACATCCCAAAACTGCAAGAGCAAAAATTTTTTTTTATACAATGAATGTACACAATTGCAAACATTATGCATGTCAAAAACTAAATGCAAAGGAAATATTTTCTTATATTAGTATATTGTCAGTTTCACATCCCAAATCATCAAGAGCAAACTGTCTATTTAGAGAAGGACGTGAGCTAAGAACCATATAGCTGTAAAACATCCAAATTAAAATTATTAAAGTTTATGCAAAATTTGATGTGACATCAATTATTAAAGTTTATGCAAAATTTTACCTAACATGAATGACTCCATTCGATAATCGCAACAATTGAGGATGAGGGTAAGACTAACCTATGCCATCACCACTGAACTCCTCGCAGGCAATTGAGTTGTCGAAGACCAAATTCATGGCATAGAATTTGACGTCGTTGACTCTCCAAGCAACTCTCTCGGAGTCAACTATTTTTAAATACTAAAAATATAAAGCTCTCTATTCATCAATCTTGGATGAGACCTACATAAAAAAGAAGGGAAATATGATGAAGCATATGCAACACATAGCTTAAATGTGATTCCTGAACAAAATGGCTCTGAAATTATAGTGAGCATGTTATAAATTATGCACAGGCACCACTAAATTATCCATGGATACGGTGTAATATCCATCACATTGAGTCAAAGCAGAATAAGAGGAATAATTTGATCTCATAAATCCAAACATTATCTGAGAAGATAGAAATCTTAAATCACAAAAATCTGAAATCACTAAAATCAAACTTGTGTCAAAATCATTAGATGCTACTACAAAATGATAATCATGAGCACAATTTGAAAACGATGACAACCATGAGCACATTATCACTGCAAAATGTGTAGAGAAAAAGAAAAAAAAACTCAAACCCTCGATTCCACATATAATTAGAAAGCCCTCAATTTGGCTATCTAAGAAATGTTGAAAATTGATTCGCTTTCAAATTATGTATCAGCAAACCATAAACAGAGTACGTACCTGAAAAAAAAAATCTAAAAACATGGTATCAAAAAATCACAAACCGAGTTAGCAAAAAAATCTTTTTGAAAAGACAAAAAGCTGAAAACACAATATTGAACGATGGTGCATATGCTTGAGTTAAAAAAGAAAGAAGCACATAAAATTGCACCTGAAGGAAGCTCGGAAGAACAGTGGAGGGGGGAGGAGCTGCTCTTGAATAGGGCCTGAAAGAGGGAAACTCTAAAGAAATGCTACATAATAACTGCTAGAGAAAGATCGCATAGGGGCGACATTCATCATAGGGGCGACATTCGTCATAGGGGTGACATTTGTTGTGAGGGCATCATTAGTCGTGGTGGCGACATTCATCGTGGGGAAGACGTTCGTTGTGGGGGTGATATTCGTCGTGGGGGTGACATCCGGTGTGTGGGCTACATTCGGCGTGGGGGCGAAATTCGTCTAAAAAGTGACATTCATCATGAGGGCGACATACATCATGGGGGCGACATTCGTCGTGGGGCGACATTGTCGTGGAGACGGCAAATGTCGTGGGGGCGACATTTGTGGTGAGGGCGACATTTGTCGTAAGATGTGACATTTGCCGCAGAGGAGACAATTGTTGTAGAGGTGGCATTTGTCGTGGAGGTGACATTTGACGTGGGAGCGACATTTATCATGGGAGCGACATTTGTCGTGGAGGGCATTAGGCGGGGAGGCGACATTTGTCGTGGAGGCAACATTTGTCGTGCGGGGTAATATTTGTCGTGGGGGAGACATTTGTTGTAGGGGCAACATTTGTCCTGTGGTCGACATTTGTCGTGGATGCCATTTGTCATAGGGGGCGACATTGATCGTTGGCGTCATCATTCGTCGTCGGCTCCATCATTCGTCGGGGGCATTGTCATTCGACTAGAGTTGCGATATTCGTTGTGGGGGCGACATTGGTCGTGAGCCGAAAATGTTATCCCTAAAACATAATGTAGATATGACAACAACCCTATAAAATCAATGTTTCTCAAAACATGGTTTCTATATTCAAGGCAGCAAAAAGAAGCAAAAAATCAAAATGTAATCAATACAATAAAAAAGAAAAGGCTAAATTGAAGCATGATTCATGTTGAAAGACAATGAAACAACGACAATCATTAAAGCCTAACACCCTTCATCATTAATTTTTTGAAATATTATGAGTTAGTTATACCCGAAAAAAATAAGGCAATGCTCTAAAAATCACATAGTATCGAATGCATTCGATGGAAGATTGAGTTTGTATATACCATGATAAGCAATGCTGGGAGATCCAAAACACTAATTCAATGATGTGTTAATTGAAAAAACAGGTAAACACCAAAATAGTCATTCTATGATGAGTTGAAAATTATAATTTCTATAACATCCAAAAATTATTTTCATGATTAGTTGGAACTCCAATTGGACCAATTAATATAACAATGCAGTGGATGTGGCAAAATGCTGAAATACAACTGGGTTGATTTTTGCACTACAGTCATAATCCTACTTTTGATATCTTATTAATTTTAAAAGCATGAATCAAAATATGTAAAGAAAATAACAACTTACCTGCATCAAAGAACAACTTGAACATTAACCTCATCATGCTTCCTACCGCATTTCATAAAATTCTCCATTTTTTCTCAGCAACAGAAAGAAAAAGTCAAGTTAGCATCGAATTCATTGGATTGAGAGTTCGAAATTGGTTTTTCAGCGATTAATCCATTGGACCAAACAGTGCAAAAATGCACTACTATCCAGTGCAAAAATGATGCATTGCAGAAATACTGCAGTACGGTGCATTTCTGCAATGCAGCTGAGGCATTGAACACTATGCAATTAGGAATCATTAATGCATCAACTTTTAAACATACAAATGATGTGTATAGGCATATGAATTAAGCATTGGATCTTTAAAAGAAAACCATAATATTTTTATGAATGTGTATAGTAGTTCAAACTGCTCACCTACTTCATTTAAGAAATTATTGATGTCTTCATAGGGAAATGCATGACAAATATATGAAGTTCAATCCAGATATATGAATTCACACCTTGTACGGCCCCCAACTCGTTAAATAGATGAATGTCAGGTGTAGTTACAAAACTAAACAATAAATATTATTAATCAAAGTTTTTAAACTAATTAAATTACCATGCATCTATCTCAAATTGCATCCACAGTACTTTCAATTTCAATCACCAACACTAAAATACCAATCTACACTGCACTAAGTTACTTATATACTAAAGAGCGCAAAAACAAAATTTATTTTTCATAGATCTTAAATAGTACACATCATGATAATAACTGGTCAAATATTGCAAATCAAGTAGACTGTGTTGCAACTATAGAAAATTAATTGGATCGTTATGATTCCTGATTTTTTTATGAAAAGAGGGTACTTAACTGTAGCGTCTCCATGAATTGATTCAACTTTATTTCCAGCAACTTGCATGAGTGCTTCTTCCAAGTTTAGGCATGTTGATCCTTCGGCGATCACAATGAATGCACACCAAAAATTATTTTTTATCCAATAAAATCATACATTATATCAGTATATTGTCAGTTTCACATCCCAAAACTGCAAGAGCAAAAATTATTTTTTATACAATGAATGTACACAATTGCAAACATTATGCATGTCAAAAACTAAATGCAAAGGAAATATTTTCTTATATTAGTATATTGTCAGCTTCACATGCCAAATAATCAAGAGAAAACTGTCTATTTAGAGAAGGACGTGAGCTAAGAACCATATAGCTGTAAAACATCCAAATTAAAATTATTAAAGTTTATGCAAAATTTGACGTGACATCAATTATTAAAGTTTATGCAAAATTTTACCTGACATGAATGACTCCATTCGATAATCGCAACAATTGAGGATGAAGGTAAGACTAACCTATGCCATCACCACTGAACTCCTCGCAGGCAATTGAGTTGTCGAAGACCGAATTCATGGCATAGAATTTGACGTCGTTGACTCTCGATGAAACTCTCTCGGAGTCAACTATTTTTAAATACTAAAAATATAAAGCTCTCTATTCATCAATCTTGGATGAGACCTACATAAAAAAGAAGGGAAATATGATGAAGCATATGCAACACATAGCTTAAATGTGATTCCTGAACAAAATGGCTCTGAAATTATAGTGAGCATGTTATAAATTATGCACAGGCACCACTAAATTATCCATGGATATGGTGCAATATCCATCACATTGAGTCAAAGCAGAATAAGAGGAATAATTTGATCTCATAAATACAAACATTATCTGAGAAGATAGAAATCTTAAATCACAAAAATCTGAAATCACTAAAATCAAACTTGTGTCAAAATCATTAGATGCTACTACAAAATGATAATCATGAGCACAATTTGAAAACGATGACAACCATGAGAACATTATCACTGCAAAATGTGTAGAGAAAAAGAAAAAAAATCTCAAACCCTCGATTCCACATATAATTAGAAAGCCCTCAATTTGGCTATCCAAGAAATGTTGAAAATTGATTCGTTTTCAAATTATGTATCAGCAAACCATAAACAGAGTACGTACCTAAAAACAAAAAAATCTAAAAACATGGTATCAAAAAATCACAAACCGAGTTAGCACAAAAATCTTTTTGAAAAGACAAAAAGGTGAAAACACAATATTGAACGATGGTGCATATGCTTGAGTTTAAAAAGAAAGAAGCACATAAAATTGCACCTGAAGGAAGCTCGGAAGAACAGTGGAGGGGGGAGGAGCTGCTCTTGAGTAGGGCCTGAAAGAGGGAAATTCTAAAGAAATGCTACATAATAACTACTAGAGAAAGATCACAGAAGTAAAAAGCACCTGAAGGAACTTCCTGTGATGTAGAGGAGAGGCCGACAATAGTGGAGGGACATTTGTCGAACCTCTTCCTGTGATGCAGGAGGCGACGGTAGGTGGAAGGATGCGAGGCAGTCGAGGTAGGATGTGCCAATAGGAGGCGGCGGTAGCGTGCAGAGAGGATAAAGAAGGACATCCACTTGCCATGTTGGAGGAGAGTAGAGCCGAAAAGTCACCGGCCTTCAGTGCTGGTTGACCTAGATTGCCGGGAAGTTTGGCGCTTCTCTTTTGCACGCCGATGCCCTGGATCATGGTTGGAGTCGAGCGCGGAACGGGATCTGGAGAGGTAGGGCGAGAGGAAGAGGAGGGGTCGAGGGGGAGGCGAAGCAGAAATCAGGATGGGGCGAGGCGAGGGGGGCGGGGCTGTAGCGACGGGTCCGCATTGGAGAATGAGCAGTCACATTCTTTGATCGAGCGTTAAGGCTGAAAGCACGATCCGTGGCATTCCAATAAGACAATGTGTGTCCGTTGATTTATAGTGATCGTGTGGTGGGAAATCAAAGGATCTGTGACTTCATCTGTTACTCATCCATGACCCTTGATTGCAGTAGATCCTGTGGCTGGTAATGCTGGCAGGAATCAGAAAAGGGGAGGGCTTTTTCGGAAGATGAAAGTTACACTATTTAGAAGGGTATTTTGGGAATAGAAATGTTACACCACCCCTTAAAACCTCCTCCCTTATAGTATAAAGATATAGTAGGGGGTGTCATTGTTTGGATTAGGCTTAGGAGCAGGAGGAGGAGGATCTTTTCTTTTCTTTGATACTTGGTTCTTCTTCTTTGTATCCTCCTCATCTGAATCCTCATCCTCATCTTCATCATCATCATTGTCAGAACCCTGAGGGTTATCTTATAGATCATCCAAAGCTTTCAAAGCTTTAGCAGAAATAGCAGGCTTTTCTGGAGCAGGAGCAGGAGTTGTAACAAGAGTTGGAGTTTCAGCAGGAGTTGGAGTTTCAGCAGGAGTTGGAGAAGAAGCTACACAAAAATCAAAATAACTTGGGCAGAGCTTTCAGCTGCTGCCTTATTTTTGTTGGAGTTGGAGACCGGGCGGTCTGTCTTGGCGGGTTGGAGACCGCGCGGTCTGGCGGTTTGACTCGGCGACTTGTAAACCGGGCGGTCTAGCAATCTTCACAGGCGACCTCTCTTCTTCTCTTATTGTAAGCCGTGCGGTTAGTCCTTCTGTCTAACCGCGCGGCCTGTGCGGTTTACTTTGTACAGTCCGCTTAGCTTGTAAATTTTTAGTCCCACATCTCTTATTTGTATTCTCTCTTCTCTCCTCCATTCTATATAAGGGAGGGCATACCTTTGTAATAGTTATCTTTTTTGGATAATAAAATTTCGATTATTCAAAAGTTTATTCGGCTTGTTCTCTTCTTTTCGCTTCTTTTCGCTACTTTCTAACACACCTATTCGTGGCCTTCATGTTGCCTTTGGGCAGAAGGCCCTCATATACCCTGGCTGCTGACACAAGAAATAGTTCCCTGCAAAGGGAGCATCATGTCGGTGATGTAGGGGGAGCATCAGTCGGGCCACTGGAGTGGGCTGTGGTGTCGGAGCAAGTCTGATGCCCTACTGCGAGACTGCGGGTGTTGGGGGTGTTGGTGGGTGCCTATAAGTCTGTCTGCGGTGTCTCTGCATGCGCTCTCTATCCTGTCAGTGGGGAGCAGCTCCCCTCTCTCTTCTCAAGCCTCTAGGGACATCGACCTGTCCTCTGTGCTGTTGGGCTACCATCCGCTGGTCCAACTCAAGCGCCGCTGTGTGAGTGGATATGGTGTGGAAGGTATACTGAGAGATCATAATTAGAGCCTGCCTCAGGTCATCACGTAGGCCTCGGTAGAATTGAGATGCTCTATCCCTGTTAGAGGCTGCCAAATTCCTGGTAAAACGTGCCAGGTGTATATACTCACTCTCGTACTCAGGCATAGTCTGATCTCCCTATCGGATGTGCAGGAACCTTTCCTGCAAAACAGCTCTGTCTGCGTCTATAATAAAGAACTCTAGCAGGGCCTCTGAGAACTCTCCCCATAGTATGTCTCTCATCGGTCGTCCTCTAAAGGTCGAGCGGCTGGCAGCTCTCCACCAATCTCTAGTGTATCCTTCTAATAAGGTCACTACCAATGAGACTACAGCTACTGCTATTATATCATGCCTACCAGCAGCTCCTCCACACGCTCCATCCACTCCTCTACCTGGATGGCAGTCTCCGTGCCTCTAAAAGTGGGAGGCCTCAATCCTCTGAAGGTTGTCAGCAAATCGGTAGGCGCCATCATCTCCCATGCTGGCTGTGCCAAGGCTGTCCGGAAGGTGGACAGGATGCCCGCCAGTGTCTGCCCCAAGTCAGTCTCATCAAACGGTACAACAGCGGGCGTGACCGGGTTTGGAGGTGGGGTGGCGGGAACATATCCTCTAGAAAAGGTTCCCCCATTACTATACTCTGGTATCTGGATAAGTAACAGGAAAAGTGTCAGTACTTTGCAACAGTAGGATGAATTTTCTAGAACTACTGACAAAGCAGAAACAACGGTGTACGGGCATACTATCGTATAGTCTAGAATCCCTAAGCTTCTACACTATGGTCCACCAGGCTTCCGCTGCGAGGTTCGTCCCGAACCAAAGAATGAAGCGAAGGACTGAGGGATCCTTAGATTGCTCCACAAGGATGAATCGTGATGGCTCTGATACGTTTGTAAGACCCCTTCCCCCAACTTTTACCCGGGTTGGGCTGGACGGAATCTTACTGCCCAAAATGTCCACTCAGTGCTCTTTAGGGGCAACGTCCCACCTTATCTAAGCACTTGGTGGCCGCCTTGCTTGCCTGGAATCATAATACTCACAACACATCAGAGATTTGCAGAAGCATTAATAGGAAACCAGTATATAATATATATATCATCATATATATTTACACGAGTATAAGGTCTTAGCCTATATATATATAAAAGCCTAGAGGCTGTACAAGTACTACATATAACTCCTCACTCTCCCTCCCTAATCAGCTCGTCGATACTCACGTCACGAATCTCTGAAGACATCGAGGATACTTCTGCTCTAGTAGTTCTATCTGCTGGCGCAAGCTCTTGCTGTTGTGGGTCACTACAGTGTTCCATTTCCTGTGAATGGTTGTTTAAATAATTGTTTGTCACAGAGCTAAGTAGAAACAAATCCCCTCCTCGGATCCATATCCTGGGGACGAGCACACACCCACCGAGCAAAAGTAGATAACCGAAGCAAGGGAGAGTTACTACAACATTCTATATATATAGGTTTGAAGCAATTATAAGAAGCGCAGCATAGTATAGCCGGAAAAGTAGCAGCAATGCATTAAAGCTCCACTAGCATAACAACACATTAGGTATTCTAAACTTGTATTTTATCGCAAGCATTCACAGCCGCACACATACCACAGGCATTCACAGCCGCGCATACGCCACATGCATTTACAGCCGCACACAGAACCCTATGCCGACATAGTATGGACCGTTTCTTTTCAAGCAGGGTAGCAAGCCTCGCGGGCCCCACCGATGTGGCCTTCGGTAGCAGAGGCCAGTCCTACCACTTCTGGGGGTGGTCGTACCGAACAGCCCAAGCCATAACGTACAACCCCGTGTACTCTTGGATGTGTGCGACATCCTGCAATTCAATATTTTCGCCGACCAACGGAGGAAAACCCAACGGGGATAACATAACGGTCGGTCACCCGTGGTATCCATCTCCCTGTCGCCATGAGTCGTCGACCTTCCCGCACCGGTACGAACATTCTGCGAAAGGGACGGACAAGCCATAATTTACCGCAAGCAGTTCATAGACAATCAATCAAATAATCATGCTAATATGCACCGGGTCTGCGGCGGCCGGCCATACAATATGTTAACCTTTAGGCAGCGATGCTCAAGTCAACTTTCGACAAGGAGCTTGGGAGCACTTTATTTGAGGCTAAACTCGGAGGAACACCTCAACTCCGGTTATCCTCAACTAAGGCTCGTCCTTCAAAGATAACTGCTCGTCAGAGCAGGACCAGAGTTTATAATAGTAAAATGCAGAAATGAAGTACGGTAAAAAAAGCTGCCAAATAAAAGTTGCATGATTTAAGCACTGTAATGAAACGTGACCAGTATGAAACTAGAGTGGTATTGAAACAAAAGTACTTAATTGAACTGAACTGGACCAGTACGAGACTAGAGTAGTACTTAATTGAAAGTACTGAACTGAAATGAACTTGACCAGTACGAGATTGGAGTAGAATTGAATTGAAAGTACTGAAATGAAATGAACTTGACCAGTACGAGACTGGAGTAGTACTGAATTAAAAGTACTGAACTGAAATAAACTTGACCAGTACGAGACTGGAGTAGTACTGAATTGAAAGTACTGTATTGAAATAAACTTGACCAGTACGAGACTGGAGTAGTACTGAATTGAAAGTACTGAATGAATAAAAGAGCTGCACCAGTGCAAGACTGGAATAATCACAAAGAAAATGGTTAGTAGTCCAATCACTCCACGCAGGAGGCCTCAGTTCCATTTCGGTTCTCAGGAGTCACATTCAGTTCCATCTGCATTCACAGGAGACACATTCAATTCTATTTCAGTTTTTAATAAGATTTCATTAGGCTACACCTATTATTAAGATCCTATTATGATTTGGTTGCACCCTCATTATTTAAAGAGAATAATTTGCAACTCACTACTCATACTCTCACTTTTTGAGCGTGCCGTGGTCACCCGAGAGTCGAGTCGCTAGACGGTTTCACGAAGTCTCGAAACATGCGGAGCTTGGTCACTTGCCTCGGTCACTCTCATTGATACGTCAATTTAAATTTTATTATTCAAATTAGAGAGGATAGTTGCGCGCTCCAATCTTCATTTTCGAAGAAATGAGCGTAATAATAATTTCCTAGTGCGACCCTAGGCTCTCAACGATTGGGAGAAATTTCAATTTTAATTCCCAATTGTCCAAATTTTGATACAACCTATAAGGGGGTCTAAACTGAGCCTGGAAACTTTTTTCATAATTTTTTTGAAGAATTTTGGGTCTTTAATTTGGCCAAATAATTTTTATTTAGGCTTTTAAAAATACCAAATCAACTCCAAAAATTCTCAAAATTTTTGTGGAGGAAGCCCTTAGTTAGGGGAATATTTTTCATGTTCAACATTTTTCCCTAGGAGCATATTTTAGTCTCTAAAAAAAATAAATCCATTATTAATTATATTATTATAATATTTATCAATATTAAAATAATATAATTTGTATAAACAATTTGTACTATTTATCTCCCCCCCCCACCCCCGCTGTACCGAAATCCGAAGCCTTACGGCCATTCCCCGCCGCCGGCCGGCCGTGACTCCACCACCAGTCGATTTCCCAGGGGTGGGCGCTCCCTCCGGCGGTGGTCTGGCAGCCTGCCGCCGCCGGCCACTGCCGGAGCTTTGTTTTTTAAAACAGGAGGGAGGGAGGCGATGGCGGCGGCGCTCCGGCTGCCGGAGCTTGCATGCAAAACGTCCAGAAGATAGGGAGGAGGGACGAGGGAGGAGGGAGAGGGAAGGTTTCTACCTGAGGTTGGGTGGTTTGGCGGCCTCTGGAGAGTTCCGCCATTAATGGTAGTAGAAGGTGGTGGAGCTCGAGCTTTGCCTTTTCCGGTGACCTGAGTTCCGGCAGAGCTTGGGGAGGGGTGGTGGAGTTTCTCACTGAGCTGGGTAAGAGGAGAGGGGATGGGCATGACCTTATATAGGCTTGGAGCGGAGGGGATCTCCTCCCCTACCCAATATGGGATTAATCCCTCCTTAGGGAGGGATTAATCTCCACCCTCCAGCTGCCCTTGGGCAGCTGGAGGTTCAAGATAATTCCCCCATGTGGGAAATGAGGTTGGGCCCTTATGGGCTTGGGCTTTTACAAGTGGGAGGGAAGAAAAAGAGAGGGGGAGGAGGAAGGTGGGCCCACCTTAGCCCATGGCTCACCTTCCCTTCTTCCTTGATGGTTGGTGGCCCAAGGGTGGGGGTAAGGCCTTTTCATTAGTGAATAGGGGGGGGGGGGTAAGGAGAAAGAATACCCCTTGTGGAAAAAAATACAAAATTTTGGTTTTTTAGGGGGAGTTTGACCAATGTCAACCCTAGAATGGGTCCCTCATGTTGGTCAAGGTCAAAGTGGGTCCAAGACATTGGAGTTGGGTCAATGTTGGGGAGTTGGGTCACATTTGGTGTGCGCATGCTTTTCGGTGCACAATTGAGCTTGATTTGACCATGGTTTGACCACCTATTGTAGAAACTGACCAGAATTAATTCCGTTGACTTTATATTGATCATACGACTCCAACGCCACTGACCGACGTCGAATTGGAGTTCGTTTGGTAAAAGTCCAAAATCTGCATGTCGCGGTGCGCTAAAATGGTCAAAATATCTATATCTGTCGTTAGATCTTGAATCGTGACGCGGCAAGTTCATATGCGCTCGTATCGACTATACGGGACCATAAAAATTGGTGAAACTCAAATCGAAGTTCTCTAGGCCGATATCCAAAGTCTGGCTCTCGTGGCATTTTACGAGGAAATGGTTACATCCACCACATGACATCGGGGTCTAAGAGAACGAGTTCAGATGCGCTCGTACCGACTATACGAGGTCACAAGAACTGACGGAACTCAAATCGGGGTTCTTTAGCTCTATTTTCCGCATATAGTTACCTTCTACCAAGTCATGGGTAGGCGTTTGGGTTATTTTTATTGGGCCCACTAGGGTTCTGGAGGCCCCATAAAAGTTGGTATGCTACAGGCATCCCCTTCAGCGAGTTTGTTTCTTCTGCCCCAGTTCCGGAGAGGTTCATGGAGCCCAAGATGTCTTACTAAACCAGGAAGAGGGACCCAGTCCAACGCGTTCAGTGGTTTGATGACATAGTCTCGATCCGACAGATGTCGAATGGCTTCAAGTGCTGACTCTTTGCCATCACCCTCAAGGAGAAGGCGAGAGAGTGGTTTCACGAATTACTGGGCAGCTCCATTTACTACTTCGAGGACCTGCATCGGGGGTTCATGTTGAGGTTCACCACCTCCAAGAGGAGGAAGAAGGAGTCGGAGTCCCTGTTCCACATCAAGCAGGGAGTGAACGAGACTTTGGGGAGTTACGTTGAATGGTTTCAGGAGGAGGTCACCCAAGTCCAGGAGATGTCAGGGCATAGCCTAATGATGGCCTTTACCCTCGGGCTACAACAGGGTTTCTTTAGGATGTAACTAAAGAGAGTGCTTCCCCTCTCCTATGAAGAGCTGATCGAGAGGGAGGCAAAGGAAGTCGATGGGGAGGCGTCGAATTTGGAGTTTGCCCAGAAGCTGGCCAGATAGTCCACGGAGGAGGAGAAGGAGCCAAGGGGTGTCAGAGGTCAGGACGAAAGGAGAGCTGAACCCTGATAGAGGGAACAGCGGCAACTGCAGCAGCAGCAATAGCCTAGGTTAGGGTGTCAGGAGCCAGACTGCCAGCTGGGTTGGAGGACAGAATGGCAAGACCAGGGGCCACGAAGAGGTTACCAAGGAAGGGACAACCGCCAGGGAGGCCATGACCAGTTCCATCCTCAAGGTTGGAGGTAGGTCCAGAGACCTCCCCTCCCAGATCAAAATCAAGCTATGTCTATAGCCATAGGGGAGAGGAGGAGAGCATCACGGAGGAGGAGGAGGAGAGAAGTCAGGGTGGAGTTGCCCTACTGCGACTTCCACCAGGAGGAAGGGCACGTCACTGCCACATGCCCGGAGTTCCTCGAGATGAGAGGAAACATAGAGCTGTATCAGCAGCAGGGTCGCCAGGAGGTGAGGATTGAGGAGGTCTTGCCTCAGGGTGGAGGAGGATAGATGTGAAGACCAGGCGGATGTTGGGACTAGGGGATGGATCAGAGTGATCCATGTGGGTGTGGGGATTGAGGCTTCCTGGAAGGCGAGCCTCCACACCATATACCGTCAGAGCGTTGGCTCCACATCTCAGACCCCACCCCCAAAAGAGAAGATCACCTTCTCGAGGAAGGATGTGCTGGATCATGAGGATACCTTTTGCGATGCGCTATTCATCCAGACAGCCATCGAGAATTGCACCATCTCCAGGATCCTCTGTAGGACCCCTCCCTCCCCCTTACCAAGGAGGGCTTGTAACACCCCGGAGTCATGTCCTATCCACGATCACCCACACGGAGTCATGTCCTCGTCAAGGGTTGCCTGAGCGTGTGCAGTTATCCCCTGCACGACATGGCATCATAACCCGTAGTTCCTCTTGCTCTGATACGAGGTACTCGTTGAGGAAATGCGGGTTGTGACAGGGCTACCGGGTCTTATGCCCAGAACCGCCGTCTTACGATGACACTAACGCACGGGTTAGTCAACACCGCAACACGCAGATCCTGCCGGCTAATACGATCATTTAACCTGTAGGCCAATATGAGAAGGAGAAGTAAAGCAGTATATCAATCCACTAGTCCACAAGTCACATAGCACAAATCATATGTATGCAATGAAAAGTACATCAATATAGTCCACAAAAGAGTACAAAATGAAAGAGTAATAAGGGCTTATGCCCAGTACATCAAATCAACTCTCTCTCTCTAATAAAAGCGGAATCTATACTAGTACATCAGAATTCATCCCACCTGAGGACGCACAGTAGTGGTAGTAGCCTACTGTAGCGATATCTGCTCCTCACGTCCTGTCTCCTCGTCATGCTGGTGCTCCATCTCCACGGGCTCCTAAAAATAGTATGGTCACCGACCATTAGTCAAAAAGACTAAGTCGTTTCCTCCGCACCTCGCCCCGCAGCTTCTAGGCACCGAGCGGGAGGACGAAGCGGAGGACAACAAGTGGTAGCAAAAGTGGAAGCAGGTGATAGAAACTAACTAGCAGTTGTAATAAGTTTTATTGTTTTATTCTAGCAGTTCTATATATGGTACAAGAAGGTAAAGAGTAGTACAGTAAAAGGAAGTAAAGAACAGCAGTAAGAGCATGTAAATAAACTATTCTACCACTATACTACCATCACAAAAGTACCCTAACTTATATAAATGCCTATACAAATATATAAGTTAGGATTTCCAGGAAATTTAACTTATCATATAAAAAAGCCCATACTAATTTATATGATAAGGATCTATGAAGCGTATGACCTAATATGAATGAATGTTATGATGCCATTTTATGCACAGGAAAGTGCAACTCACACACGACTCTGTGATCACAGACCTTTAGTTCCCACTTTTTGAGAGCTAGCATCACTCTTGGTTACCACAGATGTGGCTACGGCAGCAGCGGAGCGGGCGTCTCCGCTTCTAGGCTGGTATGCATACTACCAAGCCTTAGACCCCTCTCATTCGCCTCTGTACACGTCCAAGGTGCACTCCAGAGTCCCGCGTACGTACTTTGCTGACAACCCGTCAGCCTTGTTGGGTTGGATGTGCATTATCGGGGGTCGTCCTCCAGACCGCAGTGTAAAACAACTCACTGGCCCCTCTAACCCTCACAACCGCCTGGTGTACTGTACTATCATTGGTGTGACGAACGGCCAGTACCGCATGCCCCGCCACTATATTTATGCACATGCAAGTATTCCATTCTGAGCCTTCCGCTCGCAGGACCAAACCCGTCCTTGAAAGTCCACCTAGTGTCAACTATGTGCGCCTATGGGGGGGAATAGGTGACGTGTAGCGCTTTTGCGGAATTTACGAATGTACCTGCACAATAAAAATAAAAAGCACAGCACACAGAATACACAGGCAATTTATAGTGGTTCCCCGACTTGGGTACATCCACTTTCCCCCTTCGACCTATCTCCCAACAAGGGACGACTCGGTCTCTTCTCCAACAGGATTGAAATCCAATCCCTGCACTAACGGAAGGAACCCTTCCACACGTAGGAGTCAACACTCCCACAAATCGGGTTGCACCCAATCCTTACAACACGGAACAATCATTCCTTTACAACAAAAGTAAAATAGAATGTACACGAGATACAAACTTCGTTTGGAGACTACGGTGTTCCTCTTCGTTCGACGACGTGTTCGAGAAGTCAACGAAGAGTCTACAACCTTGGTCTCTCTTGGAAAGGATCTCCCCGGAACCGGCGGCGGCAACACGAGTGGCGGCTAGCTTTAGGATCGGCGGCTATGATGATGAGCGGCTGCTGAAAATAGAGATCCAATCTTCTTAGCGAAGCAAGCTAGGTCTACCAACGGTCACACGAGGATCGGTCGTCTCGATCGATTCGGATGGGAAGTTTTTCCCGATCAACAAATCGAGAGACAAGGGATCTCTAGATAGACGCGTGAGACTCAAGCTTTGCTAAGCTTCTGTTGCCGGAGATTGGGAAGAAACACGATCAACAGCGGCGGCTGACTGGCGCGAGCGGCGACGGATGCGGCGGAGCGATTTCGCGATTTTAGGGTTTGCTCTGCTCGGCTTCTTTTTTTTTGTCTGTGTCTACAGTTCAAAATACCCGTATATATATACTGTAGATACTACTAATTTGACCGTTATGGGACCCACAAGAAAAATCCCGAAAACCGGTCCAGAACATTGAAAGCGGCAGAATCCGGTTCAGGAAGATCCAGAAAAACGCCCAAGTCAAAATCGGTGAGAATCGAAAGTGATGCTCGCCGATTCGTCGAGAATCAAAGGTGATTCTCGACGATTCGGCGAGAATCAAGAATGATTCTCGTCGAATTTGCCTTGGTTGCACGCGCTGCTTTAGGCCAGGTCGAGACGGCGAGAATCAACCAGTGATTCTCAACGAATCGGCGAGAATCGATTCTTACTTAGAAGCAGAGGTGCTCGCTTAGAAGTGGCTGGGTCGAGTGCGGCGAGAATCAACTACTGATTCTCGACGAATCTGCGAGAATACCAAGTGATTCTCGCCGAATCGGCGAGAGTCACTTGGTAATTCTCGTCGATTTAAACTTAGACGAATTTTCGTCTTTCCACCTATGAGGTGCTCCTTGGCCCATCCTTGCTCCTTGTCTGCTCCTGCATATTTACAGCCCTGTGCTTGAAAGTAAGTGCACTCCAATAGAGAGAGTACACGTAGGCCAACACACTGATCTGCTCAACGAGGGATTACGTCGTGCAGACCCGTGTATATTGACCTACTGCACCCTGACATTGGTGTGCACTTAGCATGGAAAAGCTGCAAGCACAACTAAAAAGAGTTTATCAAATACATAGTCTATTGACCTTAGCTTGTCCAGGGGCTTCTTCAAATCAGGTACATTGTGGATACAATACCCAACAGTCCTGAAACCCTCAAACCCAACCCGGCTGAGAACGCACAATAGTGCCTTTATACCAATTCCCTCAAACCCTACACGGGTGAGCATATATCATGAATCTCTCCAACCCTACACGGGTGAGAAGGTACAACAAATGTCTTAACCTATTAGACTACTCTTGTCTACGGGTTTTTATACTTAGTGATTTAAGGTTAATCCCAGGACTACCCAGGGTATACCCGGTGAAGGGCTCTCGGGGGCACTAGGAACTACGATGGGATTACGCCCAAAGTTCCCTTTCACAAGGATATTTACTTTAGTTGATGACTACCCATGTTTCACCCCAGCTCTCATTGTTGCTCTGGAACAACCCTAGTGACTTAAGATATTACCGGGAAACCGACGGTCTTACGTCGACCTCCACTCCGGTTGCTACCTAAAGACTTGCACTTTTAATCCCGTCACTAAGACAATACTACCCACCAGGGATTATTCATATTGCACTCCTTTATTTCTTCCGATAATCAATCCTCTGGTAATCCCCTAAAGCAAGACCTATTTATGTTATATGCAGACCATGTCCTATTATTACCCCAAAAATGGAATCTTCCAATCCTTAGGGCCTCTTGCCCCTAACTATTTATCCTAGGGTGGTATGGGCTAATGAAACTATCATAAGGATTCTCATAATTTTTCTTGGTCAATTAATCCCTCAATTAAATCTTTTAATTTATTTCCTAGGTCACTTTACACATGAAGTAGTATAATTTAAAATCCACTGACATAGGTAATTTTTCCTGAGTTGTATATTGATAAACTATTTCTGTCTACAAGGTTTCATAATTTGCTTTTGAATATTTATACCAATTCCTTATTTAATATCAAATCTACATAATTTCTATTTTCCAAATGAAGTACAAGGAATATGTAATCCAAAATTCCAGGAAAATTACAGAACATGTAAAACATTAATTTTTGACTATTGGAAGAGTTTCATCAACTTTTATAGTGTAATGGCCTAACAATTCTCATTCTTACATATTTACCAAAATGCCATTATATTAATTTAAAACTTATCAGTACACCCATAAATTCTGAAATAAATTGAAAAGACTAATAATACAATTATACAACACTAGAAATATTTTTAAATTTTGCTGAGGTGTATATCCATCAATTCAAGAATAAATGAAATAAGGGTAAAATGGGCATTTCAAGGTATTTTTACTCCAAACATTCTTCAAACAGAAAGATCAATTTTCTTAAGTCAAATATAGCCTTATTTTTAACTTGGTAAAATTTGAGGACTTTTACTTGAGGAAAACCTATTTTCCCAATTTATTGTTAAAAAGAGCTATATTCTTAAAAATTCCAATTAATGGGATTTTTGATTCAAAAAATCCCATAATTAATCAGAGGGGTGAACTTTACACTAATGAACCATAGGAATAAAATCCATGATTTTTTAGTGCCTCAACTAGGCTGAATGCACCATATTTAAATTATGGCTATTGGCACACCAAGGCAATATATGAACCAACACATGCAAGTGGATTTTCCAACATGCAGTGATCCAAATGTGCTGAAATTTTTATCATGCACCAATGATGTCCCCAAGGACCCACTACCAAAATTTGGGGCCATGAGGAGTCATATAACTCCAAATATTTCATTTATTTAGTTTTTGATATTATGACCAAAACTATAGAAAGAGTTGTTTAAAAAAATCCCCATTTTTGGCAGCGGCTAGGTATGACCTAATCATGCATATACAAAAAATTTGGAGCTATGGTGATTGATGTTTTGACTTGGGCATCCAAATGATATTCTGCCCTTGTCTAGGACCAGTCCCAAGATAAATGCCCTACTGGCCAGAATACTAGACCTAAATTGATGATTAAGGTGTCAAATTAAAGTTAGCAGGAAGGCTACATTTTTCATTCAGGGTCCAGGTTCTGGAAATGCATCTAAGGGGCCTAAATATGACATGCAATATTACTGCATTTGTGTGACACTAATTTGATTTTATTTCATTTTATATATAACAAATAATTTGATTTTTAATTAAGGCATGCACGAATCTTAAAGCGCAAACGAACGGGATCCGGTCATCATCCCCAATGGATCAAAGGCTGAGATTTGTTTTTCCTGGGCGATGTTTGCTGGCGGTTTCCGGCCAGCTGAGGCAGCGCCACCCCCGGCTAGTGGTGCCATCACCTTCACGGTGGTGGTGGCTATCGTTTCCAGGTGATGGGGTGGCAGGAGACGGCGGCGACGGCGATCCCCAGCGGTTTCTAAAGCTTGGAAAAATCACTCCTTTCTCCCATGGCATCGGGCTCAATTGAGCCCTATATCTCACCTAATTGATCTAGGATCCTAGTACGGGTGGAGGTGAGGTGAAACGGACCTGGATTGGGGCTTGGGGGCGGTTCAGGCAGCGGTTTGCCATGGTGGTGGTGCGCCGGCGAGCTCCTCCCCGATTCCTAGATTCTCCACCATTTTCCATGTTCCAGCACTCGATTTCAATTCTTTTTCTCTCTCTAAAGCTGATGGATGGGTTAATTGGGGCTGAGAGGGGGTGTATGGGGAGATAAGCCCAATGTGAGCTCGGTTTGAGCTTTGGTTGTGTCACGATGGGTGCCATGTGGCCCGCATGCTACCAAAAATTCTCTGGAATATCAGAGGGGCCCGGCCAGCATGTGTTGGGCAGAGAATTGCAGTTGAAGGGGTGGTCATGTGGCCACCCTTCCCCTTCATCCCCATTTCTCTCTCCTCTTTCTCTTAAAATACCATTTCTACCCCTTTGCATGCATTCTCTCTCCTGATTTAGAGGGGTAGGGCTGGTCTTGTTCACTTGGGCTTGCCATGGGCCAAATTTGGTGGGCTTGGTCCAAGGAGAGTGAACTTAGTCTTCATTTCCTTCTTTAGGTCAATTGTGTTGACTATGTTGACTTTGAGTTGACTTGGTCAACCATGGTGGGTGGGTTGACCCCATTTGATGGTCATGAGATTAGTGGCACCACCCAACTTGGGTTGGGTCAAGGGGGTGCCCTACTTAGTCTAATTGGGCTTATGAGTGTTGGTTTGACCAAATTAAGCCCAAGGTTGACTTTGGTCAACTGGGGTCAAAGTGTTGACCTAGTGACATGCCCTAAGGTCCACTTAGATTGTTTTTAGGGTTAGGGCAATATGGTGGGATCATGGTGTGGTCTGGGTTCCTATTTAAGCTAGTTTGACCTAGTTTGACTTTGGTCCTATAGTGGGCCCCACATGACTACCACCCACTACCTAGGGTCAAACCTAGCTGATCTCCTTAAAACTCACCCCATGCCTAACCCAATCTAAGTTGAGGGGGTCCAAAAGTAACATGGGATGTTACAAATTCCAATAAACAAGAAAATAATTTCGTCCCCGAAATTTAAGTTCGGGTCTACGGGGTTCTACTTGCAAGAATTTTTAAGAAACTTTAAAACATAAATTAAAAGTACCTGATGCAAATAGCTCCGGGTGTTGCTCCAGCATCAGATCCCTCGTCTCCCAGGTGTGCTCCTCCCGTCCACGGTTGGACCACATCACCTTCCCAAGAGGGACCTTCTTCTTCCGCAACACTCGGATCGTTGTATCGTCAATCCGGATCGACTTCAATCTAACTGATCTGTCAGGCTCTACTGCTCTGGCTGTAGTAGTAATGTGCTGCTCTGGCCGAAGTAGAGCTCTTCGCAAGGAAGAGACATGGAAGACGTCATGTAATGCACCTAACTCCGGTGGCAGCTGCAGTCGGTAAGCTGAGGGGCCGATCCGCTCCAGGATCAGGTATGGCCCCATGTATCATGGACTGAGCTTCTTGTGCCTCCGCACCCGAGAGACACCGTGTACTGGATGTATCTTCAATAAAACTCTGTCTCCAACCTGGAACTCCACCTTCCGGTGCCGAGCATCATAATACTTTGCCTGCCTGCTCTGGGCCTCTAGAAGCCGATCCCTGATCAAACGAAACTGAACCTCAGTATCCTCTATATAATCAGATCCAAGAGCCCTGGTATCCACATCATGAACCCACGATAGCGGTGTCCGGCATCTCCTCCCATATATTTCCTCATATGGAGCCATCCTGATGCTAGCCTGGTGGCTGTTATTGTACGAGAACTCAATCAGTGGCAACAGCCTCTCCCAGGCTTCCCCGTATCCAATATGCATAGTCTGAGTAGGTCCTCCATGGTCCGGATGGTCCGCTCGGTCTGTCTGTCGGTCTGCGGATGGAAGGAGGTACTAAAAGTAAGCCGAGACCCCAAGTAAGCATGCACGGCCCTCCACTCGCTCGAAGTGAACCGACCATCACGGTCTGAATTAATCGTCCTAGGAATGCCATGATATCTGACGAACTGCTCCACAAATAATCTCACAAGAACTGCAACTGGGGCATCCTTCCGAACTGGGATAAAGCGCGCTACCTTGGTCAGTCTATCCACTATGACCCATATAGAATTATGCCCAGAGTGGGAGCGAGGCAATCCGTGTACAAAGTCCATAGCAATGTCCTCGAACTTCCATTCTGGAACTGGCAGTGGCTGTAGTAAACCTCCCGGGCTCTTGCATTCTGCTTTCACACACTGGCAGGTTTCACAATGGGTCACAAAATCTGTGATCTCCCTCTTCATCCCAGGCCAATACATAGATCTCCACAAATCTACCAACATCTTGGTGATGCCGGGGTGCACTAAATATCTGGAGCAATGAGCCTCTCTGAGTATGTCATCCCGGATACTGCCCCCTGCTGGTATGTAAATGCGCCCACGGAATCGAAGAAGATCATCCTGTAGCGTGTAGTCCTCAACGTTGCCCCTCTCCAGGGAACTAAACATCGGCTGCAATGCAGCATCCAGCCTCTGATGGGTTCGGATGCGCTCCCGTATATCATCACCACTGATCACTGAGCTCAAATACTCTCGATACACCACTGGTTCGGTCTCAGATACCATGGTAATGTGCATGTCTTCCATCATCCGTAGCAGCTCTATAGACATCAACCGAGGCTCCGGTCCAGAAGTGCCGTCCCTCCTGCTCAAGGCATCTGCTACCGTGTTTGCTTTTCCCGGATGGTAGTGGATCTTATAATCATAGTCGCAGAGGAATTCCAGCCATCTCCTCTATCGAGGTTTAAGTCCTTCTGTGTATCGATATATTTAAGGTTCTTGTGATCTGAAAAGATGTCACAATGAATCCCGTATAAGTAATGCCTCCATATCTTTAGCACGAATACCATAGCCCTGAGCTCTAAGTCATGTACTGGATAGTTATGCTCATACTTCTTCAACTGTCTTGAAGCATAAGCAATAACATGTCCATGCTGCATCAGGACTGCACCCATCCCCTCATAAGAGGCGTCTATGTAGATCTGGAATCCTTCACTGCCGGATGGAAGCGCAAGAATGGGGGATGAGATGAGTCGGTCCTTCAGCTCCTGAAAAGCCGTCTCGCACTGCTCTGACCAAACAAAATCAGCATCCTTCTTCTTCAAGGACGTGAGGGGGAGTGCTATCCTCGAGAACCCCTCCACGAACTTATGATAATACCCTGCTAGTCCCAAGAAACTGCGAATGTCAGATGTGGTCTTCGGCTGTGGCCAATCCTTCACTTCTCTATCTTGGCTAGGTCCACTGCTAATCCAGCCCCACTGATCGTGTGTCCGAGGAAAGCCACCTCCTGCAGCCAGAACTGGCACTTTGAAAACTTTGCGTACATCTGGGACTCCCTCAGCCTCTGCAAGACCAGCGTCAAATGCTCCGTATGCTCTTCCTGAGTCCGGGAGTATATTAAAATGTCGTCGATGAATACAATCACGAAGCGGTCTAAGAAGGGCTCGAATACACGGTTCATTAGACTCATGAATGCGGCAGGGGCATTTGTGAGTCCAAAAGGCATCACCGTGAACTCGTATAATCCATAGCGTGAACTAAATGCCGTCTTCGGTATGTCCTCTTCCCTGATGCGGAGCTGGTAGTAACCGGATCGCAAATCTAGCTTAGAGAAGCAGAAGGCTCCCTGCAGCTGGTCAAATAGCTCATCTATCCGAGGCAGAGGATAGGTATTGCGGACCGTTAACCGGTTCAGCTCCCGGTAATCTATGCATAGTCGCAATGACCCGTCCTTCTTCTTCACAAAGAGAACTGGCGCTCCCCACGGCGATGAACTGGGCCGCACAAATCCCGACTCGACTAGCTCCTGGAGTTGAGTCCTGAACTCCGCTAACTCCCTGGGAGCCATCCTGTAGGGTGCCTGGGACACCGGCCTCGCTCCCGGTACTAGCTGAATCCTGAAATCCAAGTCTCTGGCTGGTGGTAGCCCGGGCAATTTCTCCGGGAATACGTCGGAGAAATCCCGGACCACCGGAATATTTGAAATAGTCGTCTCTGCTCCCACCATCTCAAAGCAGATAAGGTAAACTTCCTCTCCCTGCTCATGGGCCTTCACGGCCTGTACAGAAGATAACAATAGATGGCAGATAGGCTGCATACCTTTGATGATAACATGAGAGTCGCCATGCCTTAGTGTGATCCTCCTGGACGGACAATCTATCTGAGCATGGTTTCGATGTAACCATGTCATACCCAAAATCAAGTCGAAGTCCTACAGCTTCAGAATAGTTGCTGGCGCCTCAAATGCCTTGCCGCCAATCTCGGCCTCCATATCACAATGTGTAGTGGTCCGCAGCTCTGACCCATCGGGTAGACGCACCCTCATCTCTAGTCCAGGGAATCTCTCCACGCCTTCGAGTCCGTCTATGAAGGCCTCGGATACGAACGAGTGCGAAACACCCGTGTCGAAGAGAGTATGTGCGGGCTTGCCGCTGATCATAACTATGCCTGTGGTTGCTTACGTTAAAATTAATTGTTACCCTATAGTTCCAGGTACTATATAATTGAAAACTCAAGAAATTTAATAATTAACCTTAAGTACCTGTGATAACCTCCTCGGGGTTCCTCTGCTCTATGAGGTCCAAGGCGTATATCTGCTCCTGCTCGCGTCTCCTGCCATGATATCCCCGGCCTCGGCCTCGGCCTCGGCCTCGGCCTCGGCCCTGCTGTACCGGGGCCACTGGAGGTGGAGGAGGAGGAGGACGATTGAATTGATGCGGGCACTCCGACCTAATGTGCCCGGGCTGGCGGCATCCGTAACAAACTACCTGTCGGTGGCCACGGTCATCCTGTCTCCTCAGATCATGCATTTGTAGAGGTGGGGGAGCCAATGCTGGAGGAGGCCCCTGCTCCTTCCTGAAGTTGGGACGACGACGTCCCCCAACCTTCTTGTACCCGATAGTCCTGCCTCTTTGAGAGCCCCTTCTGCTCTCTCCTGATGTCGACCCATCAAACGGCCTCTTCCCTCTACCTTGCACCATCAGCTGGTCAGCCTCCAGCTTCTTTGCCATCTCGATGATCTGCCTAGAGGTGCCATGAGAAATGAATAGCAAGGCCTGTCTCAAATCATCCCTGAGGCCCCGGTAGAACCTCTTGCCATACCTCCTATCATCGGTATCCTGAATCCCTGCGAACCTGGCTAAATGAGAGAACTCTCTCTGATACTCAATCACCGATCTAGTCCCCTGCCTGAGGTTCAAAAACCTCTCCTCCAAGGAATCTCTGTCCGTAGCAGAGACGAAATGATCCAGAAATACATCGCCAAACTCCTCCCATGATATCTCTGATAGCTCCCTATCCGCATATGTAGACTCTCGCACTGATTTCCACCATCTCTTCGCATGCGCCTCTAGTGCAGAGGTGGCTAGAGGTACTGACTCGCTGACCGGGCAACTGATGCCTGCTAAAATCTAGTGTATGGCCTCCAGCCATTCCTCCGTCTTTACTGCATCCTCTGTCCTACGGTACTTCGGTGGGGACAGGCTCTTGAAGGCACTCACCCAGCTCGACCCCAGATTTGGCTGTGGAGCCGGGACTTGCTGGGATTTGAAGGCATCCACAATCGCCGTCAAAGTTTGCCCCATCTTCGTATGTAGGAATGGAGTGGCAGCTGGAGGGGGAGGAGCCATATTTTTGCGGCGCGGCGACCTGTGGAGGTTGCATAAATGTAAGGTTAAAACAGAACTGGTCTAACTCATTGTACTTTGTGGACCATTTTATGTGACTTTTACATATGAGCACACCACTGCTTCCGCTGCATAGTTTGTCCGCAAACTAATGCTCGGGCGGGGGTGGTCCCGTGTTGTGGACTTCTTTCTCATATGATCGTTGTTCAAGTGATACCAGTTTGCAGGACCCCTCCCTCCCCCTTACCAAGGAGGGCTACCGGGTCTTATGCCCAGAATTGCCGTCTTACGGTCGCAATAACGCACGGGTTAGTCGACACCGCAACACGCCGATCATGCAGGCTAATACGATCATTTAACCTGTAGGCCAATATGAGAAGGAGAAGTAAAGCAGTATATCAAGCCACTAGTCCACAAGTCACATAACACAAATCATATGTATGCAATGAAAAGTACATCAATATAGTCCACAAAAGAGTACAAAATGAAAGGGTAATAAGGGCTTATGCCCAGTACGTCAAATCAACTCTCTCTCTCTAATAAAAGCGGAAGCTATACTAGTACATCAGAATTCGTCCCATCTGAGGACGCACAGTAGTGGTAGTAGCCTGCTGTAGCGTTATCTGCTCCTCACGTCCTGTCTCCTCGTAGTGCTGGTTTTCCATCTCCACGGGCTCCTAAAAATAGTATGCTCACCGACCATTAGTCAAAAATACTAAGTCGTTTCGTCCGCACCACGCCCCGCAGCTCCTAGGCACCGAGCGGGAGGACGAAGTGGAGGACAACAAGTAGTAGCAAAAGTGGAAGCAGGTGACAAAAACTAACTAGCAGTTGTAATAAGTTTTATTGTTCTATTCTAACAGTTCTATATATGGTATAAGAAGGTAAAGAGTAGTACAGTAAAGGAAGTAAAGAACAGCAGTAAGAGCATGTAAAAAAACTATTCTACCACTATACTACCATCACAAAAGTACCCTAACTTATATAAATGCCCATACAAATATATAAGTTAGGATTTCCAGGAAATTTAACTAATCATATAAAAGAGCTCATACTAATTTATATGATAAGGATCTATGAAGCGTATGACCTAATATGAATGAATGTTATGATGCAATTTTATGCACAAGCAAGTGCAACTCACACACAACGACTCTGTGATCACAGACCTTTAGTTCACACTTTTTGAGAGCTAGCATCACTCTCAGGTACCACCGCTGTGGCTACGGCAGCAGCGGAGCGGGCGTCTCCGCTTCTAGGCCAGTATGCACACTACCAAATCGTAGACCCCTCTCATACGCCTCTGTACACGTCCAAGGTGCACTCTAGAGTCCAGCATACGTACGTTGCTGACAACCCGTCAGTCTTGTTGGGTCGGATGTGCGTTATCGGGGGTCGTCCTCCAGACTGCAGTGTAAAACAACCCACTAGCCCCTCTAACCCTCACAACCGCCTGGTGCACCGTTCTGCCATCGGTGTGACGAACGGCCAGTACCGCATGCCCCGCCACTATATTTATGCACATGCAAGTATTTCATTCCGAGCCTTCCGCTCGCAGGACCAAACCCGTCCTGAAACCCTCAAACCCAACCCGGGTGAGAACGCACAATAGTGCCTTTATACCAATTCCCTCAAACCCTACACGGGTAAGCATATATCATGAATCTCTCCAACCCTACACGGGTGAGAAGGTACAACAAATGTCTTAACCTATTAGACTATTCTTGTCTACGAGTTATTATACTTAGTGATTTAAGGTTAATCCCAAGACTGCCCAGGGTATACCCGGTGAAGGGCTCTCAGGGGCACTAGGAACTACAATGGGATTACGCCCAAAGTTCCCTTTCGCAAGGATATTTACTTTAGTTGATGACTACCCATGTTTCACCCCAGCTCTCATTATTGCTTTGGAACAAACATAGTGACTTAAGATATTACCGGGAAACCGAATGTCTTCCGTCGACCTCCACTCCAGTTGCTACCTAAAGACTTGCACTTTTAATCCCGTCACTAAGACAATACTACCCACCAGGGATTATTCATATTGCACTCCTTTATTTCTTCCAATAATCAATCCTCTGGTAATCCCCTAAAGCAAGACCTATTTATGTTATATGCAGACCATGTCCTATTATTACCCCAAAAATAGAATCTTCCAATCCTTAGGGCCTCTTGCCCCTAACTATTTATCCTAGGGTGGTATGGGCTAATGAAACTATCATATGGATTCTCATAATTTTCCTTGGTCAAATAATCCCTCAATTAAATCTTTTAATTTATTTCCTAGGTCACTTTACACATGAAGTAGTATAATTTAAAATCCACTGACCTAGGTAATTTTTCCTGAGTTGTATATTGATAAAATATTTCTGTCTACAAGGTTTCATAATTTGCTTTTGATTATTTATACCAATTCCTTATTTAATACCAAATCTACATAATTTCCATTTTCCAAATGAAGTACAAGGAATATGTAATTCAAAATTCCAGGAAAATCATAGAACATATAAAACATTAATTTATGACTATTGGCAGAGTTTCATCAACTTTTATAGTGTAATGGTCTAACAATTCCATTCTTACATATTTACCAAAATGCCATTATATTAATTTAAAGATTATCAGTACACCTATAAATTCTGAAATACATTGACAAGACTAATAATACAATTATACAACCCTAGAAATATTTCTAAATTTTTCTGAGGTGTATATCCATCAATTCAAGAATAAATGAAATAAGAGTAAAATGAGCATTTCAAGGTATTTTTACTCCAAAAGTTCTTCAAACAGAAAAATCAATTTTCTTAAGTCAAATATAGCCTTATTTTTAACTTGGTAAAGTTTGAGGACTATTACTTGAGGAAAACCTATTTTCCCAATTTATTTTTAAAAAGAGCTATATTCTTAAAAATTCCAATTAATGGGATTTTTGATTCCAAAAATCCCATAATTAATCAGAGGGGTGAACTTTACCCTAATAAACCAGATGAATAAAATCCATGATTTTTGAGTGCCTCAACAAGGCTGAATGCACCATATTTAAATTATGGCTATTGGCACACCAAGGCAATATATGAACCAACACATGCAAGTGGATTTGCCAACATGCAGTGATCCAAATGTGCTGAAATTTTTATCATGCATCAATGATGTCCCCAAGGACCCACCACCAAAATATGGGGCCATGAGGAGTCATATAACTCCAAATATTTCATTTATTTAGTTTTTGATATTATGACCAAAACTATAAAAAAAATTGTTTCAAAATTTCCCCATTTTTGGCAAGGGGCTAGGTATGGCCAAATCATGCATGTACCCAAAATTTGGGCCATGGTGATTGCAGGTTTGACTTGGGCATCCAAATGAATTTCTGCCCTTGTCTAGGACCAGTCCTAGGATAAATGCCCTATAGGCCAGAATACTGGACCTAAATTGATGATTAAGGTGTCAAATTAAAGTTAACAGGTAATGCTACATTTTTCATTCAGGTTCCAGGTTCTGGAAGTGCCTGTAATGGGCATAAACATGACATGCAATATTACTACATTTGTATGACACTAATTTGATTTTATTTCATTTTATATATAACAAATAATTTGATTTTTAATTAAGGCATGCACGAATATTAAAGGGCAAACAAACGGGATCCGGTCATCGTCCCCAATGGATCAAAGGCTGAGATTTGTTTTTCCTGGGCGATGTTTGCTGGCCGTTTCCGGCCAGCTGAGGCGGCGCCACCCCCGACTAGTGGTGCCATTACCTTCACGGTGGTGGTGGCTATCGTTTCCAGGTGATGGGGTGGCGGGAGACGGCGGCGACGGCGATACCGAGCAGTTTCTAAAGCTTGGAAAAATCACTCCTTTCTCCCATGGCATCGGGCTCAATTGAGCCCGATATCTCACCTAATTGATCTAGGATCCTAGTACGGGTAGAGGTGAGTTGAAACGGACCTGGATTGGGGCTTCTGGGTGGTTCAGGCGGCGGTTTGCCATGGTGGTGGTGCGCCTGTGAGCTCCTCCATGATTCCTGGATTCTCCACCGTTTTCCATGTTCCAGCACTCGATTTCAATTCTTTTTCTCTCTCTGAAGCTGATGGAGGGGTTAATTGGGGCTGAGAGGGGGTGTATGGGGAGATAAGCCCAATGTGAGCTCGGTTTGAGCTTTGGTTGTGTCACCATGGGTGCCATGTGGCCAGCATGCTACCAAAAATTCTCTGGAATATCAGAGGGGGCCGGCCAGCATGTGTTGGGCAGAGAATTGCAGCTGAAGGGGTGGCCATGTGGCCACCCTTCCCCTTCATCTCCATTTCTCTCTCCTCTTTCTCTTAAAATCCCATTTCTACCCCTTTGAATGCATTCTCTCTCCTGATTTATAGGGGTAGGGATGGTCTTGTTCACTTGGGCTGGCCATGGGCCAAATTTGGTGTGCTTGGTCCAAGGAGACTGAGCTTAGTCTTCATTTCCTGCTTTAGGTCAATTGTGTTGACTATGTTGACTTTGAGTTGACATGGTCACCCATGGTGGGTGGTCTGACCCCATTTGATGGTCATGAGCTTAGTGGCACCACCCAGCTTGGGTTATGTAACACCCCCTATCCGTCGCATAGCATATAGCAGTAGGTCCGGCCGGGGCCCGACGCCATATACCACAGACAGACCGGGTGGTTACTTATGGAAACCATCCAACCAATCTCAACGTCCTACACAGAGCATTCTAGCGGAAGCAGTTTATATAAGTTGCAAAATAAGAACCCAGCAATAAGCATGAATGTCCACTAAAACCAAAAGGAATGTCATTACAAAATACTCAAAAGTCGGCCTTAAGGCCTTACAAGATGTTTCATTTGTCTATTACATGATTTACCAACCTCGGCTCGCAGGCCGGCCATACATGAATAAAATAGAAAACATTTCCACTTGGGCCTTCGAGGGCCAGCTTCGCAAAAAGGGCTTTAGCCCGCTATTGACCGCTTGGTCCAGCTGCACCTGCAAGCAAACAAACCACCGCACGGTGGCAAACAAAGCAACGGTCAGCAATGCTGACCAAATTATAACGATCCCGCCCCCAACTCGGGGCGGCGATGCTCCTTCCCTGCATTTCATTAGCACAAGCGAGCAATGCATAAAACCATAGCCACCACATCACAGACGTTGGCTCGTACGGCCACACGTCCCGTGCACTCAGGGCACATTCTCGGTGAACCGGTCGATGTTACGTCAATTGAAGCCATTAACATTCCGAACTCACCACCGCCACTTAGACGGCCATTCCTATGAGCAATTCGTCTTCATGGTATTGGTCACGTCAATTTAAGCCATTGACCACCGAAGACTCACATCTATGCCAACGGCGAGTGCCATGTAACTTTAGGTCTCTCAAACCCGAACGACATAAAGCGGGTACGGCTCCATCTAACCCGTGCTCATATCGCAACGGCAATTTAAGCCATTTGCGCGGGTCAAACTTTCACCGAGTCCCATTCTACCGCAAGACACATAACCCCGTTATGTTCATGTTGGCACTCAGGCCACCAAGTTGGCAAGACCTCGTGTCCGCCCAGTTTTCCGGGTGCACCTTTGGGTTAGTCCCCAAGGCTCCCTGCTGCAATCTACCGCGTAGAAAACCCGAAAACACCAAATAGCACGGAGTCTTCTCCGGCCTTATGCAATGCAACATCACCGATCCGAACTAACATGTCCGGGTAGGCTTCAACCAAAATGCCTATGTCCGTTCTCGCATACGGACGCTAAACAACGGGGACTTTACATATCTACCCGAAGGAACGCCTCCAACTCTTCGCAAACTCGCGAGAGAGGGCTTCCTATGCTAAGAAAGAGAGCTATCATGCTCACAAGTGAGGATCGTTACCCTTGCGTTCCTCTTTGGCGCCATCGAAATGTAATCGGATAGCAATCACCGCGCTTGCGTTGCCTCCGTGGATCCGGAGTCGGCTTGCGATTCGGAGCTCCGAAGCTCCTCCAATGGCGGATCTAGCTCCTCTTCCTCTAGCCTTGGCTCTTCTTTCTCCAAGGGTTTGGAGAGAGATCAAGTGATGAAAAGTGGATTTTTCTTAAGTCAAACCCGAGTATATCCTCCCAGGAACCATCCCCAGCCGTCGGATCTCAACCTAAGAAAACGAACGGCTTTGATTCGGGGCTAAAATGCCCAATCTGGGCCGAACACGGCTTGGCACACGCCCGTGTCCAGGGCCGTGTGCCGCATTCGCCGTCAAAATCGAATCTTCTGAACACGCACACGGGTATCGAACACGCCCGTGTTCGAGCTGACACGCCCGTGTTCCAGCTGACACGGCCGTGTAGCCGGCCGTGTACCCCATGATTTTCCCCCGTTTCCAACCCGAGCACTGCACGGGTTCTTGGACACGCCCGTGTCCTTGCCCGTGTCACATTGACACGCCTGGGCCCCCAGGCCGTGTACACGGGAAATTTCGTCGAGGGGAGAACGACGACTCACTGACACGGCCTTGGACACGCCCGTGTCCGAGGCCGTGTGCCTTGTCTCGACGACCGTCGAGTGAATCTCGACGATTTCACCTTGACGCTCGTCGACACGGGTCGACACGCCCTGCGACACGCCCGTGTCGCAGGCCGTGTGCCCATTCTCGACGAATCGTCGAGAATAACTCGATGACTTCGCGGCTAAGTGTCGACACACGCTTGACACGCCCTGGGACACGCCCGTGTCCCAGGCCGTGTGCCTTCAGCCAGAAACCAAAACTGGCCCAAAACGTCCCCCTTTGCTCCTTTGAGTTTCGGGGCGTTACAACTCTACCCCTCTTAAAAGAATTTCGCCCACGAAATTACATAAAAGGAAAAAAAAACATGTACAAAACAAAATTTGTACCTGAGCGGAACAACTCCGGATATTCGTCAAGCATCGTCTGCTCTCGCTCCCAGGAGAGCTCCTCACGACCGCAATTGTCCCACCGGACTTTGACCATCCTGATCTCTTTATTGCGTAGCCGCTTGACCTCCGAGTCTTCAATCCGCACGGGCTTGACCTTTGTCGTTAGCCCACTATCCACCGGCACTTGATCGACCGCGATCACTTGCGTAGGCTCTTGCACCGCCTTCCTAAGTACCGAAATGTGGAATACATCGTGTAAACCACTTAGCTCCACAGAAAGCCTCAACCTATAGGCCGCTTCTCCAACTCGCTCCAGAACCTCAAACGGTCCAAGGTACCTCGGGCTTAGCTTTTTCAACCGTCGCACCCGCGAGACACCCTTGAACGGCTTGATCTTTAGGTACACATAATCGCCCACAGCGAACTCCACGTTCCTGTGCTTGGCATTATAGTACTTTGCTTGCCGGTCCTGGGCGATGAGTAACCTCTCCCGAATGGTTCTCACCAAAGAAGTAGCATCATCCACTTCCGATCGCTTATACAACTTCGACTCGCCCGTTTCTAACCAAGACAACGGCGTGCGACATCTTCTACCATATAGGGCCTCGAAAGGCGCCATCTGAATACTTGCTTGGTAGCTGTTGTTGTATGCGAACTCCACCAAATAAAGGTGGTCCTCCCATTGCTTTCCGAAGTCCAAGACACACATGCGAAGCATGTCTTCCATCGTTCTATTGACCCTCTCGGTCTGCCTATCCGTTTGTGGATGGAAGGCTGTGCTAAACTTCAGCTTTGTTCCCAACATTTGCTGCACCAGCCTCCAATCATTGGACGTGAACCGCCCATCACGGTCACTCACGATGCTGCGGGGCACACCATGAAGCCGTACTATATTATCCACATAAAGCTTCGCCAGCTTCTCCACCGGATCGTCCTTCCTATGCGGAATAAAATGCGACACCTTCGTTAATCGATCCACGACCACCCAAATGGCGTCGTTCCCCTTTTGCGACCTTGGCAAACCGTGCACAAAGTCCATAGAGATGTCGTCGAATTTCCACTCCGGAATAGGCAAGGACTTAAGAAATCCTCCCGGCTTTTGGCACTCCGCCTTTACTAAGGCGCAGGTTTGGCACTTTGCTACGTATAGCGCCACATCCTTTTTCAAACCCGGCCACCAAAATAGCTTCTTGATATCGCGGTACATCTTCGTGCTCCCCGGGTGAATCGAGTACTTGGTATGGTGCGCCTCACACAACAACTCCACCCGTAAATTGCCCACACTTGGGACGCACAAACGACCGTCATTCCACAGCAATCTGTCCTCCACAACGAATTGGGAATTTGACCCATCCAGAGCCTCTATCATGAACTGCTTCATATGAGCATCCATATCCAAAGCCTGCCGAATCCGATCAGCCAGGTCATATTGGACTTCAGTCCAATTCAGCACTGCTTCAGCACTAGATTGTCTATCCACACAAACAATCTCCAACGCCTCCAGTTCCTGCACCAACCGCTCATCATGCACTGATAGCCAATTCGCTTGAGCTGGAGCTCGGCGACTCAATGCATCCGCAACCGCATTCCCTTTGCCAGGCACGTAGTGGATCTTAAAAGTATAGTCCCCCAGGAACTCCATCCACCTACGCTGCCGCATATTCAAATCTTTCTGATCAATCAGGTACTTTAGGCTCTTGTGATCGGTGTAGATATCAATCTTCACACCGTACAAATAGTGTCTCCACAGCTTCAAGGCAAAAATCACGGCCGCCAACTCCAAGTCGTGGACCGGATAATTCCTCTCGTGCACTTTTAGCTGTCTCGAGCCATAAGCTATCACGCTTCCGTGCTGCAGTAGCACACAACCCAAACCACTGCCCGAAGCATCGCTATATATCTCATAGCCTTCGGTTCCAACCGGCGAACTCAACACAGGCGCCGTGGTCAACCGACACTTCAATTCCTCAAAAGCTCGCGCGCACTCAGGCGTCCAAACGAACTTATGCTCCTTCCTCGTCAAAGTAGTGAGAGGTAGCGCTATCCGCGAGAAGTTCTCTACGAAGCGCCTATACTAACCGGCAAGCCCCAAAAAGCTCCAGACTTCTGCTACCGTAGCAAGCTCAGGCCACTCCCGTATCGCAACAATCTTCGCCGGATCCACCGCAATACCCTCTCCACTCACTATATGCCCGAGGAACGCTACTGAGGATAGCCAAAACTCGCACTTCGAGAACTTGGCATACAACTGGTTTCTCCTGAGTGTCTCCAACACCAAATGGAGATGCTTGAAGTGATCCTCCTCACTTTGCGAGTACACCAAAATATCGTCGATGAAGACGATCACGAAATGGTCTAGGTACTCCCTGAACGTCCTGTTCATCAAATCCATAAATACTGACGGCGCATTAGTCAGCCCAAACGGCATGACCGTAAACTCATAATGCCCGTATCTCGTACTAAACGCTGTCTTCGGGATATCACTCTCCCTTATCCGCAGCTGATAGTACCCAGACTTGAGATCTAACTTCGAGTACACCGTCGACCCGACTAACTGATCAAAGAGATCATCAATCCGGGGGATCGGGTACTTGTTCTTCTCAGTCAGCTTGTTTAGCTCCCGATAATCAATACACAATCTCAAGCTTCCGTCCTTCTTCTTAACAAAGAGGACCGGTGCGCTCCAAGGCGAAGAACTCGGGCGCACATACCCTTGCTCCAACAACTCTTGCAGTTGAACTTTCAGCTCCGCCATTTCCTTAGGCGCTAGCCGATACGGAGATCGTGACACAGGCTTTGCACCTGGCACTAGCTCGATCGTAAAATCTATCTCCCGTTGTGGCGGGGCTCCAGGAAGATCTGCGGGGAACACATCAGGGTATTCCGATACCACTGAAATACAATCCATCGCGGGCTTTGGCTTTGCAACCTCCACTAGTGTAAAGAACAGTTCTGCTCCGGCACGAACCGCCTTCACCACCTGAAGAGTAGACATCAACGTCTTGCTCGACCCCTTTAAGCCCGTAAAAGTCGTCTCACGACTCGCTCCCAGCTTGACTTCCTTGCTACCGCAATCTATATGGGCCTGCTGCTCCGAGAGCCAGTCCATGCCAAATATGACGTCGAACTCCACTAACGGAAGTAAAGACGCCCGCAGGTCGAACTCCTGCTCTCCAATACGAGTCTTAACCTCGCAGATCCTAACCGCTCGCATCGAACACCCATTGGGCAACAACACATCCAACTTGTCCTTCGCCATCGAAGAAGGGACTCCGATGCGTGATATAAATCCTTCGGACAAGAAGGAGTGTGAAGCTCCCGTATCGAAGAGTGCTCGTGCGGGATTTTCACAAATCATTACAAATCCTAAACAAGCAGTGGTAAGGTAACATATACATAACAAGCATATAAAGGAATTGACTTGCTATAAATTAAACCGTACCTGTCACCACGTCAGCTTGTTTAATGGCCTCCTGTTGGCCAAGATTATAGACCCTTGGTTGGGCCGGAGCATAGTGGGATGCGGTCGACTCCGCCGCCTTTCCCTTCTCTTCGTAGGTAGCTCCTGGCCTCCTTTCGGACTTAGGACGTCCGCTCCAACAATCACGGGCAAAGTGCCCCGTCTTGCCGCAAGTAAAACACGCACCCGGGGTTCGACCCGTAGTCGCCCCAGAAGCGCCAGAAGGAGCTGGACCCGAAGTCCTATGCTTCTTGAAAGCCCTCCGATAGCCGGACTTCGAAGTAGTCGGCACTTTAAACTCAGATTTCTTTTCACCCAAGCTTTTCTTTGCTTGTACACTCTTCATGTCCTTCTCCAAGGACCGGGCAGTATTGACCAAGGTTAAGAAACCCTGCGTCATCGGCCCTGACAGTAATAGTCTCAGCTCATCCCTCAGACCTTCGTAGAAGCGATTAGTCTTGCGCTCCTCATCCATGATGGTAGAGCTCGCATAACGACTCAACCGCGTAAACTCGTGGAGATATTCATCCACGCTTCGCTCACCCTGCACCAACCTCAGGAACTCATTCTCCATTGAAATCCTCTGAGTAGAAGGGAGGTATCTTGCTAAGAACAATTCCGAGAACTCTTCCATCGGAACGTCTATCAATTGTCTTCCTCTCAGATGATGCAGCTCCAAGCCTTCCCACCACATCCTCGCTTCCCCGTCTAGAAGGAACGTAGCGATGGTGGTCATTTGCCACTCCTCCGTCTCCGTCGCTGTCATGACTCTCTTCACCCTAGAGAGCCAGTCTTCAGCCTGCGATGGGGTTCCCAACCCCGAGAATAACGGAGGGTTAAAGCTCATTACATGCTTCAACTGCCTCTCAGTCGCCCTCCTTGGCACTATTGGTTCTACAACCACTTGCTCCACCCTCCTCGGCTCCGCCTCTTGAAGAGGTACTTGCTCCATCACAGGAGCTGGCTGCTGCGCTTGCCTCCCAGGCTGCGCATTTATCACGGCCAACACCGCTTCAGCAACCAATCGTATATTTTCAGCCGACAGAGGTGTTGCGGGAGCAACATCCGGTGCACTACTTGCCTCAGAACCTCGGCGTTCTGACGGCCCAACACCACTTCTGGTCACCTATAGTGGTACAAAACACCGTTAGGCGACCAAATAACATTGCAAACAGCAATTATAGGAACACGCAGGTTCCTCAAACACGAGTATTTTCATTCCTAAGTGGACATTCATGGGTTCTTTTACCATTATAACGATGACGCACACAATGGGCTCACCACCCCTTAAAAAGAATTCGACCACGAATGCCGTTTAAGCCCGACCAAAACCAGTAGTCTGATACCAAATTGTAACACCCCCTATCCGTCGCATAGCATATAGCAGTAGGTCCGGCCGGGGCCCGACGCCATATACCACAGACAGACCGGGTGGTTACTTATGGAAACCATCCAACCAATCTCAACGTCCTACACAGAGCATTCTAGCTGAAGCAGTTTATATAAGTTGCAAAATAAGAACCCAGCAATAAGCATGAATGTCCACTAAAACCAAAAGGAATGTCATTACAAAATACTCAAAAGTCGGTCTTAAGGCCTTACAAGATGTTTCATTTGTCTATTACATGATTTACCAACCTCGGCTCGCAGGCCGGCCATACATGAATAAAATAGAAAACATTTCCACTTGGGCCTTCGAGGGCCAGCTTCGCAAAAAGGGCTTTAGCCCGCTATTGACCGCTTGGTCCAGCTGCACCTGCAAGCAAACAAACCACCGCACGGTGGCAAACAAAGCAACGGTCAGCAATGCTGACCAAATTATAACGATCCCGCCCCCAACTCGGGGCGGCGATGCTCCTTCCCTGCATTTCATTAGCACAAGCGAGCAATGCATAAAACCATAGCCACCACATCACAGACGTTGGCTCGTACGGCCACACGTCCCGTGCACTCAGGGCACATTCTCGGTGAACCGGTCGATGTTACGTCAATTGAAGCCATTAACATTCCGGACTCACCACCGCCACTTAGACGGCCATTCCTATGAGCAATTCGTCTTCATGGTATTGGTCACGTCAATTTAAGCCATTGACCACCGAAGACTCACATCTATGCCAACGGCGAGTGCCATGTAACTTTAGGTCTCTCAAACCCGAACGACATAAAGCGGGTACGGCTCCATCTAACCCGTGCTCATATCGCAACGGCAATTTAAGCCATTTGCGCGGGTCAAACTTTCACCGAGTCCCATTCTACCGCAAGACACATAACCCCGTTATGTTCATGTTGGCACTCAGGCCACCAAGTTGGCAAGACCTCGTGTCCGCCCAGTTTTCCGGGTGCACCTTTGGGTTAGTCCCCAAGGCTCCCTGCTGCAATCTACCGCGTAGAAAACCCGAAAACACCAAATAGCACGGAGTCTTCTCCGGCCTTATGCAATGCAACATCACCGATCCGAACTAACATGTCCGGGTAGGCTTCAACCAAAATGCCTATGTCCGTTCTCGCATACGAACGCTAAACAACGGGGACTTTACATATCTACCCGAAGGAACGCCTCCAACTCTTCGCAAACTCGCGAGAGAGGGCTTCCTATGCTAAGAAAGAGAGCTATCATGCTCACAAGTGAGGATCGTTACCCTTGCGTTCCTCTTTGGCGCCATCGAAATGTAATCGGATAGCAATCACCGCGCTTGCGTTGCCTCCGTGGATCCGGAGTCGGCTTGCGATTCGGAGCTCCGAAGCTCCTCCAATGGCGGATCTAGCTCCTCTTCCTCTAGCCTTGGCTCTTCTTTCTCCAAGGGTTTGGAGAGAGATCAAGTGATGAAAAGTGGATTTTTCTTAAGTCAAACCCGAGTATATCCTCCCAGGAACCATCCCCAGCCGTCGGATCTCAACCTAAGAAAACGAACGGCTTTGATTCGGGGCTAAAATGCCCAATCTGGGCCGAACACGGCTTGGCACACGCCCGTGTCCAGGGCCGTGTGCCGCATTCGCCGTCAAAATCGAATCTTCTGAACACGCACACGGGTATCGAACACGCCCGTGTTCGAGCTGACACGCCCGTGTTCCAGCTGACACGGCCGTGTAGCCGGCCGTGTACCCCATGATTTTCCCCCGTTTCCAACCCGAGCACTGCACGGGTTCTTGGACACGCCCGTGTCCTTGCCCGTGTCACATTGACACGCCTGGGCCCCCAGGCCGTGTACACGGGAAATTTCGTCGAGGGGAGAACGACGACTCACTGACACGGCCTTGGACACGCCCGTGTCCGAGGCCGTGTGCCTTGTCTCGACGACCGTCGAGTGAATCTCGACGATTTCACCTTGACGCTCGTCGACACGGGTCGACACGCCCTGCGACACGCCCGTGTCGCAGGCCGTGTGCCCATTCTCGACGAATCGTCGAGAATAACTCGACGACTTCGCGGCTAAGTGTCGACACACGCTTGACACGCCCTGGGACACGCCCGTGTCCCAGGCCGTGTGCCTTCAGCCAGAAACCAAAACTGGCCCAAAACGTCCCCCTTTGCTCCTTTGAGTTTCGGGGCGTTACAAGTTAGGTCAAGGGGGTGCCCTACTTAGGCTAATTGGGCTTATGAGTGTGGGTTTGACCAAATTAAGCCCAAGATTGACTTTGGTCAACTGGGGTCAAAGTGTTGACCTAGTGAGATGCCCTAGGGTCCACTTGGATTTTTTTAGGGTTAGGGCAATGTGGTGGGGTCATGGTGTGGTCTGGGTTCCTATTTAAGCTAGTTTGACCTAGTTTGACTTTGGTCCTATAGTGGGCCCCACATGGCTACCACCCAATACCTAGGGTCAAACCTAGCTGATCTCCTTAAAACTCACCCCATGCCTAACCCAATCTAAGTTGAGGGGGTCCAAAAGTAACATGGGATGTTACTTCCTCATTGACAACGGAAGCTCCGTCAATGTCATCTTCAAGAAGGCATTCGACGCGATGAAGGTGGAGGCAAAGAGGGTGCTGGCTTTAGATGGGCACCTTTTTGGGTTTTCGGGGGAAAGGAAGGAGGTAGAAGGAGGAGTGGGGCTCCACATCACTCTTGGGGGGCTGTCCCAGAACTACAGGTTTGTCATCATGTATGCCCCCAGTAGTTACAACGCCATCTTTGGAAGGCCCCTCATCAGTGCCTTCCATTGCGTCCCCTCGTCCTTCCACTAGTGCTTAAAGTTCAGTGCCGAAGGGTTCTAGGTCCGAGTCCGGGGGGAGCCCAAGGTGGCAAAGGAGTGCTACATCACCACCGTAAACTCTATCTCTTGGTAGGATGTGGCTGAGTATATGGAGCGGATAATGGAGGAGGCAGAGCATGAGGTTGGCGGAGAGGAGATGGAGATAGAAGAAGGCTGCAGCCAGGTGGCGACAGGAGGATTATGGGAGGAGTTGGCCGAGGCGATGGTCGTGGAGGAAGAGGTGCAAGATGAGGAGGTCCTTATCCCGGAGGAGACGGATGTCGGAGAATTGGGGGAGCAGCCCAGGGTGGAGGCTATGGAAGAGGTCGTGGAGATGGAGGTTCTCACCTTCAGAGGCAGGGTGGAGGAGGTTCGGATCAGCTAGGGGCTGACCCCGGAGGCTCAGGGCAGGATGCTAGCATGCATCCAGAAGAACATGGACATCTGCGCATGGAGCGCAGCAAAGATGCCGGGGATTGACGTGGACGTGGCCTACCACTACCTCAACCTGGACCCGGGAGCTCGCACCGTCTAGCAGAAGAAAGGTCCACCGCAGACAAGCTGGCCGAGCCCATCAGGGAGGAGGTGGCCAAACTCCTCAAGGCTGGTTTTGTATCACAAATACAATACCCTAGCTGGGTCTCCAATGTAGTTATGGTTAAAAAAGGAGACAGCTAGTGGCGTATGTGTGTTGATTTTTCCTTAATAAATCATTCCCTAAGGATTGTTATCCTTTGCCTCGGATCGACGAGCTGGTTGAATCAGTCGTCAGTTTTCCTATAATGAGCTTCTTACATGTATTTTCAGGTTATCACCAGATTAGGATGCACCCCCATGGACATCAAAAATGTCTCGCTCATCACGGGGGATGTGTGTTACTGCTACAAGATGATGCCCTTTGGGCTGAAGAACGCAGGGGCGACGTACCAGAAGTTGATGGATAGGCTCTTCCAGGAACAGAAGGTGAGGAGCTTGGAAGAGTATGTAGATGACCTTATGATCAAGAGTCGAGACGTGGACTCTCACCTCATGGACCTGGAGTAAACCTTCACTACCCTGCGCAGATACATGATGCCGCTGAACCCCCTGATGTGCATTTTCGGGGCCAGCGGGGGGAAGTTCTTGGGACATCCCCTCACCCTTCCGAGGGTCAAACCAAATCCCAATAAGGTCAAAGACATCATGGAGCTGGGGTCACGTCGGAATGCTAAAGAGGTGGAACGGTTGACAGGGAAGCTAGCAGGATTAAGTAGGTTCCTCTCCCGAGCCGGGGAGAGTGCTCCCCCTTATTCAAGATATTAAGGGGGGCCAGAAGTTCAAGTGGACCAAGAAGTGCGAGGAGGCATTCCAAGTCCTGAAAAAGCAGTTGACTTAGGCTCCCCTGCTCCTAGTGTCGAAGGAGGGGGAGGACCTATATTTGTATCTAGGGGTCGAGGCAGAGGCCTTAAGCTCCGTCCTGGTTCGAGAAGAGGGGAAGAAGCAGCTCCCCATATATTATGTGAGTCGGGTCCTGAGTGAAATTTTTTAACTTGTCTACCTAAATCACCTAGAGGGGGGTGAATTGATGAGTTCTGTGTCTTTTTGCGAAATAAAAATTTGTACAAGCGATGCACAGAAAGTAAACAAGCATACATAGATGACAACAAGAATTATAGTGGTTCCCCAACCTTGGGTACATCCACTTTCCACCTCAACGATCTAGCAACGCACTAGACTCGGCTACTCCACTATTCTCTCGGATTGATAACAATCTTACAACTCGGAACAAAGTTCTTACAATAAGGAGCAAGAACCACTACAATAACTCGAAGAAAATCTCCTACAATTCAGAGCAAAAACTCCTACAAAATACGGAGAATAACGGCTAAAGCAATAAAATGAATTTACAATCAGAAATATTGTCTTATCTTCACAGATCTGGTTGAAACTCGGCTTCTTCCTTCTTGAAAAACTGAACAGCCCTTATCAGAAACGTTGAGGAAGAAATCTGAGAAACCTTGGATCTGAGAACTTTAGAATCATCATGATCAAGGAATAGATCTATCGATGTTGAAAATCTTGATCTGTTGAAACTTCTTATTGTTGGGTATTGTATCCACAATATACCTGATTTGAAGAAGCCCCTGGACAAGCTAAGGTCAATAGACTATGTATTTGATAAACTCTTTCCAGTTGTGCTTGTAGTTTTTTTCCACGCTAAGTGCACACCAATGTCAGGGTGCAGTAGGTCAATATACACGGGTCTGCACGACGTAATCCCTCATTGAGCAGATCAGTGTGTTGGCCTACGTGTACTCTCTCTATTGGAGTGCACTTATTTTCAAGCACAGGGCTGTAAATATGCAGGAGCAGACAAGGAGCAAGGAAGGGTCAAGGAGCATGGAAAGACGAAAATTCGTCTAAGGTTAAATCGACGAGAATCACCAAGTGATTCTCGCCGATTCGGCGAGAATCAGAAGTTGATTCTCGCCGAACTCGACCCAGCCACTTCTAAGCGAGCACCTCTGCTTCTAAGTAAGAATCGACGAGAATCACCAAGTGATTCTCGCCGATTCGGCGAGAATCACTTGTGATTCTCGTCGAATCATCGAGAATCACTGGTGGATTCTCGCCGTCTCGACCTGGCCTAAAGCAGCGCGTGCAACCAAGGCAAATTCGACGAGAATCACTGGTTGATTCTCGCCGAATCGTCGAGAATCACCTTTGATTCTCGACGAATCGGCGAGCATCACTTTCGATTCTCACCGATTTTGACTTGGGCGTTTTTCTAGATCTTCCTGAACCGGATTCTGCCGCTGTCAATGTTCTGGACCGGTTTTCGGGATTTTTCTTGTGGGTCCCATAACGGTCAAATTAGTAGTATCTACAGTATATATACGGGTATTTTGAACTGTAGATAGACAGAGAAAGAAGCCGAGCAGAGCAAACCCTAAAATCGCGAAATCGCTCCGCCGCATCCGTCGCCGCTCGCGCTAGTCAGCCGTCGCTGTTGATCGTGTTTCTTCCCGATCTCCGGCAACAGAAGCTTAGCAAAGATTGAGTCTCACGCGTCTATCCAGAGATCCCTTGTCTCTCGATTTGTTGATCGGGAAAAACTTCCCATCCGAATCGATCGAGACGACCGATCCTCGTGTGACCGTTGGTAGACTTAGCTTGCTTCGCTACGAAGATTGGATCTCTATTTTCAGCAGCCGCTCATCAACATAGCCGCCGATCCCGAAGCTAGCCGCCGCTCGTGTTGCCGCCGCCAGTTCCGGGGAGATCCTCTCCAAGAGAGACCAAGGTTGTAGACTCTTCGTTGAGTTCACGAACACGTCGTCGAACGAAGAGGAACACCGTAGTATCCAAACGAAGTTTGTATCTCGTGTACATTCTATATTTACTTTTGTTGTAAAGGAACGGTTGTTCCGTGTTGTAAGGGTTGGGTGCAACCCGTTTTGTGGGAGTGTTGACTCTCACGTGTGGAAGGGTTCCTTCCGATAGTGCAGGGATTGGATTTCAATCCTGTTGAAGAAGAGACCGAGTCGTCCCTTGTTGGGAGATAGGTCGAAGGGGGAAAGTGGATGTACCCAAGTCGGGGAACCACTATAAATTGCCTGTGTATTCTGTGTGCTGTGCTTTTTATTTTTATTGTGCAGGTACATTCGTAAATTCCGCAAAAGCGCTACACGTCACCTATTCCCCCCCCCCCCCCATAGGTGCACATAGTTGACACTAGGTGGACTTTCAAGTGGTATCAAAGCGAGGTTACTCATCAAAAAGGTTAACACCTTGAGTTGAATCCTGCCCCTAGTGTCAAGAAGGAGTCAAACATCTACTATGGACGAGCTCAAGTACTCCGGCAAGATCCCAGTG
Source organism: Platanthera guangdongensis (assembly GCA_039583875.1). Taxonomy (NCBI): domain Eukaryota; kingdom Viridiplantae; phylum Streptophyta; class Magnoliopsida; order Asparagales; family Orchidaceae; genus Platanthera; species Platanthera guangdongensis. Next base: position 125,891,879 of record CM077161.1, read on the forward strand.
TGCAACAGGCTCAACTTTCCTATTTGGAAGGAAAGGATCAGGTTCTACATGGAAGCAGTGGATCCTCGACTTTTCATGATCGTGCTGGAGGGACCTTATGTCCCCACTAAGGCCTCCACCATTGATCCCACCAAGAAAGTGCCAAAGACACTTTCTGAAATGGACAAGGACGAGATGGTACTAGTGGGACTTGACATGAAGGCACGGAACATTCTGGTCAGCGCAGTTGATGACTCTATGATGCAAAACTTCAGCAACTGCAGGACAGCACAGGAGATTTGGCAGTGCCTGATCATCCTAATGGAGGGCACAGATGAAGTGAGGGATGATCGGAGATCCCTCCTGAACCAGAAATATGAGGCCTTCAGACAAGGGCCTAAGGAAGAGATCGGAGTCACATACGAGAACTTCCTCCAGATTGTTAACGCCCTCAAAGGCTACGGAAGAGTGTTCACTAATGGTGAACTCAATGATAAGTTACTTAGGTCCCTTACTAAGGAATGAGACACAAAGATCTGCGTCATCAGAGAGTTTGGCAGACTTGCTGAAACTGATCCACAAATTCTGTTTGGAAAGCTGATGTCCTATGAGCTTCAGCTGAACACCAGAAAAGCAGAAGAAGAAGCTGAGAAGGCGGCTGCCAAAGAAAAGACGGTGGCTCTAAAAGCCAGTCACTCCAAAAAAGGCAAGGGTGCGGTGTCGTACCGTGTTAGGAAAAAGGATGAGGAGGAGGACTCCGAGCCATGCTCCTCCAGCTCAGAGCTGTCGGAGGAGGATTTCTCCCTCATCACTCGAGAGTTCAAGAAGTTCCTCAAGATGAGGAATCAAAGAAAGAGAGACGGCTCCTCCTCCAGGCATCAGAAGAAAAACTATTCTTCTGACAGGTATGCATCTAGACCGAACAAACATCGCTCCTCTGACATTATTTGCTTTGGATGCAACAAGCCAGGACACGTCGTGGCCGACTGCTATCAAGGCAAGAGGGAAAAAGGGAAAGAAGAGGAGCACAAGTACTCTAGAGACAAGAAGAAGGATTGGAGCTACATCGCCAAACGGCCAAAGACACTGAGTGAGTCTGACTCCTCAGACTCAAGTGATGATGAGGAAGCCTACTTCGGGCTGGTGGGTCGCTCGGACTCAGAAGGAGAATGCCCCCCATTTACTGGGAAGGTAAAAGCTCACACCCCTCTCTTCGACTCCGACTCTGATCCTGAGTCTCAGGATAATGAACCTGAGGATGGCCCTTCGGCCCGTGAAGCTGAGCTCCTCGAGAAGTATGAGCTTCTGCTCAACACTTTCGATGAGTGCCGTAAGAGACTGAAGGCTGAAAAGAAGGAAGTAAAATTACTTAAGGGTGAGTGTGTATCCCTAAGGGAAGAGGTCACTAGCTTGAATTCTCTCCGACAGGAGCACCTTGACCTGACTTCAAAGCATTCAGATTCTTTGAAGCTCCTTGATCTTAAGCAGGAGGAAGTCAACAAGTTGGAAGAACTACTTGCGGCAGAAAGGAAGATCGTCAAGAGCTTCTCTATGCCAAAAATAGTTCTTCCAGTCGTTGATACCTTCTCTGCTCAGGCCAAAGGAGCTGGCTTGGGGCATATAGGGGTATCTGGTTCTTCATCTAGGAGAAACAAGAACCAGAGGAAGAATAAGGCCGCCAAGAAGGCCTCTGCTGATGAAAAGGTTAAGGCTCCTCTTAGTCCTGTTGCGTTCAGAAAGCCTGGCTTTCCTTGCAACCAACATGACTTTGAGTCAACATTTGGCCATCATTTCCGGCCCTCGGTTGCAAAGCCAAAGAGCCGATATGACGGTTGGACCTATCCCCGGAACTTCGGTGAGAGTGCCTTCAAGGCACCTTATGAGGAAATCCACATGGGAAATTATGGTCTGTTCTCTAGCGGCCATAATGGAAAGCAGGCACCAAAAGCCAAGCCTGTTATACAGAAGGTGACGAAGTCATGTGATTGCTGTCACCATGAGGGCTCCTCCTCCAGATCCAAGGCCCCAGCTGTACCCACCGTTCCCAGGGTAAGGCAGGAGCCTAGGAAGAGGTACAACAGATTCGACTGTTGGTGTTGTGGCAAAGTTGGTCACTTTGCCGTGGATTGTTGGTTTAATCCAAGGCATTACGAGACTCCCCATGTTAGCAATGCGAGGCCGACCACTCGTAGGGTTAACCAACCGAGGGGGAGTGTGCTAACCAGGAATCTAGGACCCAAGTTCGATTGGGTTCCTAAGGCAAATTAATTTTGTTTTGCAGGAATGTCCAAAGGCCACCAAAACGCCGATCTGGTATTTGGACAGTGGATGCTCCCGGCATATGACTGGGACAAGAAGCCTGCTGCGTGATTACACTCCAGTCGAGAATGGACCCAAAGTCATCTTTGGAGGGTCAGATCGAGGAGTCACCAAAGGTTACGGTATGATTTCCAACAGTATAATCTCTATCACCGACGTAGCTTATGTTGAACGGTTAAACCATAACCTGATCAGTGTAAGTCAGTTATGTGATAAAGGTTATGACGTTAAGTTCTGCAAGGATAAATGTCTGATAATTTCACGTACCTCTTCTGAAATGGTATTATCAGGCATTAAGAGCAGAAATATCTTCTGTTTAGATTTTCTCAGTTTAGATTCATCTACCCCTGTATGCCTTGTGGCAACAGGCAGTGCATCTCTTTGTGAACAATGGCACAAGAGATTGACACATATTAATTTCAAGACAATTAGTATGTTGTTTTCTAAGAACTTGGTAAGGGATGCTCCCAGTATCAAGTGCATCAAAGATAGCCCCTGTCCTGCATGCCAGATGGGCAAACAGACTCGGGCTACCTTTAAGAGCATTGCAGACAAAGACTCTTCCCGATGTCTTTACCTTTTACATATGGACTTGTTTGGTCCAATGCAAGTTCATAGCTTGGGAGGCAAGTCCTATACGCTAGTGATAGTTGATGATCATTCTCGGTTTACATGGGTGTTCTTTTTGAAACGAAAGTCAGATACGTTTGACATCTTCACTAATTTTGTCAAGCAGGGTCAGAACGAATTTAACTGCTCCGTGGTCAAAATCAGAAGTGACCATGGAACAGAATTCGAATCTGGTGCTATGATAGAATTTTATGAAGAACAAGGTATCTTTCATGAGTTTTCCTCCCCGCGCACTCCTCAACAAAATGGAGTTGTGGAGAGGAGAAATAGAACTCTCATTGAAGCCTGCACGACAATGTTGAAAGACGCTTCTCTCCCGGAATACTTCTGGGCAGAGGCTGTCAATACAGCTTGTCATGTACAAAACCGAGCATTGATCAACAAGTATCATCGTAAGACGCCCTACGAGCTGCTGAAAGGCAGGAAACCAACCATGTCTTACTTGAGGATTTTTGGTTGCAGATGCTATGTACTGAATAATGGGAAGTACCCGCGTACTAAATTCGGTGAAAAATGCTTCGAAGGCATATTCATGGGCTATAGTTCCCATAGTCGGGCATATAGGGTCTTCAATAAGAAAACCCTAGTGGTAGAAGAATCAATAAATGTTGTATTTGATGAAGGAAGTTTGCTTAACAGCAATTCTTCCAGTTGTATTCTTGAAGATGCAGGTGCTCGACTTGAACAGCTAAGTCTGGATGAGACCGCTAAAGATGACGCTCCTAAGTACGTCACGGTTTCCACCTCCACGTCATTTGAAAATGTTGAAGATCAAAATGGAACAAATATCTTAGAAGAAGGAGAAGCCCAAGAAGTAGTTGAAGCTCCAGACGCCAGACTTCTTGAGCTCCGGCACGTGAGGGATCATCCTAGAGATCAGATCATCGGAGATCCTCGTGTCGGTGTCAGAACTTGAAGAGGTACTATTAACGAAGTATTGCATCTTAGCTTTCTGTCACAGGTAGAGCCAAAGAAGTTCGACGAGGCAAACAAGGATGCGACATGGATTCTGGCCATGCAAGATGAACTACATCAATTCGAACGTTGCAACGTTTGGACGCTTGTACCCAGACCATACAAGCAAAATGTGATTGGCACCAAGTGGATCTTCAGAAATAAGTTGGATGAACATGGTGTCATCATAAAGAGCAAGGCAAGGCTGGTGGCTCAAGGTTACAGACAGGAGGAGGGGATTGACTTCGACCAGACCTTCGCACCAGTAGCAAGGCTCGAAGCAATCAGATTGTTCCTGGTGTATGCTTCACACAAAGGATTCACAGTCTATCAAATGGATGTGAAATCAGCATTCTTGAACGGAGACCTGAAAGAGGAAGTATACGTCGCTCAACCCCCAGGTTTTGTCAATCCTACTTATCCTAATCATGTTTATTTTCTTAATAAAGCCTTATATGGGTTGAAACAAGCTCCACGAGCTTGGTATGAGACTTTATCTAGTTTTCTTCTTGAGAACAAGTTCTCTAGAGGTAAAATAGATAAAACATTGTTTCTCAGGGAAGTCAAAGGCAAGATTTTGCTGGTGCAAATCTATATCGATGACATAATATTCGGCTCAACGGACAACAATCTTTGCAAAAAGTTTTCTAAACTTATGCAAGGAAAGTTTGAAAGGAGCAGTATGGGAGAGCTCAAGTATTTCTTAGGACTTCAAGTGAAACAGTCTGAGGATGGAATCTTCATCTCTCAGACGAAGTTCACAAATGAACTCCTTAAGAAATTCGGTATGGAGAGTGCAACCTCTATGAGGACTCCAATGGGATCCACCATGTCTCTGGATAAGGATGAGAAAGGTAAACCTTTCGATGAAACCAAATACAGAAGCATCATTGGATCCCTGCTCTACCTTACTGCCAGTAGACCGGATATCATGTTCTCCACATGTGTCTGTGCCAGATATCAGGAGAACACTAAGGAATCTCACTATGTCGCTGCAAAGCGAATTCTAAGATACCTTAAAGGTACTCCTAATCTTGGCTTGTGGTACCCGAGAAACAATGATGTCGAGCTAATAGGCTTTTCAGATGCTGATTTTGCAGGCAGTAGGGATGACAGGAAAAGCACTTCCGGGACGTGTCAATTCCTCGAAAGAAGGCTTATCTCATGGAACAGCAAGAAACAGAACTGTGTGGCTACCTCCACAGCAGAATCTGAGTACATCTCAGCAGGCAGCTGTTGCGCACAACTCCTATGGATCAGAAACCAGTTAGCCGACTACGACCTTCAGTTCAAGGAAGTTCCAATGTACTGCGACTCCTCCAGTGCAATTGCCATTGCAAACAATCCGGTATCGCACAGCAGAACGAAGCATATTGAAGTGTGCTACCACTTCATTCGGGAGCACGTGGAGAACAAGGACATCTCTCTCTGTTATGTCCCCACGGACAAGCAGATTGCTGATATATTCACAAAGCCCTTAGACGAGGCCAAGTTCAATCTTTTCAAGACTGAATTGGGAATGCTCAACTATGAGGACTGAAGACTATAGAAGCTCCAGGCTCGTGCACGATCTGAGGGGGAGCAAGGAAATCAAGTGTGAGCATGGACGCAAGAACTGAGGGGGAGCAAGGGGTCAAATGCAACCGCCCCGATTTGCAGAAGCCGAAAAGGGGGAGATTACCCTCTCGGCCAAGGCTAAGGTGGCTCCAAGATTGCTCCCAAGAAATTGGTATTGGTAAGGGATAACTCACTCAACTCCATTTTAAGTTTATGGTTTTCATTCCCATTTGCTCTATTCACCTTAGCTTGTAGGGTTTAGGCTTCTTCAAATAGGGGGAGATTGTTGGGTATTTTATCCACAATGTACCTGATCTGAAGAAGCCCCCGGACAAGCTAAGGTCAATAGACTATGTATTTGATAAACTCTTTCCAGTTGTGCTTGCAGTTTTTTTCCACGCTAAGTGCACACCAATGTCAGGGTGCAGTAGGTCAATATACACGGGTCTGCACGACGTAATCTCTCGTTGAGCAGATCAGTGTGTTGGCCTACGTGTACTCTCTCTATTGGAGTGCACTTATTTTCAAGCACAGGGCTGTAAATATGCAGGAGCAGACAAGGAACAAGGAAGGGTCAAGGAGCATGGAAAGACGAAAATTCGTCTAAGGTTAAATCGACGAGAATCACCAAGTGATTCTCGCCGATTCGGCGAGAATCACTTGGGATTCTCGCCGATTCATCGAGAATCAGAAGTTGATTCTCGCCGAACTCGACCCAGCCACTTCTAAGCGAGCACCTCTGCTTCTAAGTAAGAATCGACGAGAATCACCAAGTGATTCTCGCCGATTCGGCGAGAATCACTAGTGATTCTCGTCGAATCATCGAGAATCACTGGTGGATTCTCGCCGTCTCGACCTGGCCTAAAGCAGCGCGTGCAACCAAGGCAAATTCGACGAGAATCAATCTTGATTCTCGCTGAATCGTCGAGAATCACCTTTGATTCTCGACGAATCGGCGAGCATCACTTTCGATTCTCACCGATTTTGACTTGGGCGTTTTTCTGGATCTTCCTGAACCGGATTCTGCCGCTGTCAATGTTCTGGACCGGTTTTCGGGATTTTTCTTGTGGGTCCCATAACGGTCAAATTAGTAGTATCTACAGTATATATACGGGTATTTTGAACTGTAGATAGACAGAGAAAGAAGCCGAGCAGAGCAAACCCTAAAATCGCGAAATCGCTCCGCCGCATCCGTCGCCGCTCGCGCTAGTCAGCCACCGCTGTTGATCGTGTTTCTTCCCGATCTCCGGCAACAGAAGCTTAGCAAAGCTTGAGTCTCACGCGTCTATCCAGAGATCCCTTGTCTCTCGATTTGTTGATCGGGAAAAACTTCCCATCCGAATCGATCGAGACGACCGATCCTCGTGTGACCGTTGGTAGACTTAGCTTGCTTCGCTACGAAGATTGGATCTCTATTTTCAGCAGCCGCTCATCAACATAGCCGCCGATCCCGAAGCTATCCGCCGCTCGTGTTGCCGCCGCCGGTTTCGGGGAGATCCTCTCCAAGAGAGACCAAGGTTGTAGACTCTTCGTTGACTTCACGAACACATCGTCGAACGAAGAGGAACACCGTAGTCTCCAAACGAAGTTTGTATCTCGTGTGCATTCTATATTTACTTTTGTTGTAAAGGAACGGTTGTTCCGTGTTGTAAGGGTTGGGTGCAACCCGTTTTGTGGGAGTGTTGACTCTCACGTGTGGAAGGGTTCCTTCCGATAGTGCGGGGATTGGATTTCAATCCTGTTGAAGAAGAGACCGAGTCATCCCTTGTTGGAAGATAGGTCGAAGGGGGAAAGTGGATGTACCCAAGTCGGGGAACCACTATAAATTGCCTGTGTATTCTGTGTGCTGTGCTTTTTATTTTTATTGTGCAGGTACATTCGTAAATTCCGCAAAAGCGCTACACGTCACCTATTCCCCCCCATAGGTGCACATAGTTGACACTAGGTGGACTTTCACTTATTCTGACTCTCATGGATCGAGAGAGAAGATCGGCAATGAAGACAGAGCGGCGGCATCGACGCTTCTCGATTTAGAAACTTAAGAAAGATTCTGAAACTTGGAAATTCTTCTTATTAGAGTTAGTCAATTATGATAAGACCTTTTATAGGACTTGCCTAATGGTCATAATCATATTAAATGATAGCCATGTGGACCAGTCAAGCCTTAATGAGATTTGAAATCAAGCCCGTCAAAACTTAGGAAATTTCAGAAATCTGAACTTCATTTCTCGAGAGAGTTAAGTATTCTCGGGCAGAAATTTCTATTTCTCGAGAAGAGGTATGAAGTTCTCGAGAAGTGTACTTGAGAAAAATGTAGAGGTGGAATTCTGGTATCTCGAGAAATAATAGACATATTACTCGATAAAAGTTCTTCTGTTTCTCGAGAATAATAATGCATCTCGAGAAAAATATTTATTACTGGAGAACTAACTTCTGGTTCTCGAGAAATGATTCTGGCCTTCTCGAGAAATAATTCTGGCCTCTCGAGAAATAATTCTGGCCTTCTTGAGAAATAATTCTGGCCTTCTCGAGAAGTTCTTCTGTTTCTCGAGAAAAAGACTTAGAAGAAATTTTGACCTAAATTTTGAGTTTACTGAAGAATTCATGATCTACTCGATACCATAAGGCTTTCTAGAGAACTGCACTAGGATTTCTCGAGAACAACTTCTACTACTCGAATACATGACTGAGCTTACTCGAGTACTGTTGGGTACATTGGTCTAATGTACCTGATTTGAAGAAGCCTCACCCAACTCAATGATATACATCACAATGTATTTGATGTTTGCTGAGTTTATTTGTGCAGGTTAAGAAATCACTGGACTGAAGCAAAAATTTTCTAAGTCCATGTGTCGACACCCAGAGGGAAAGTGTCGACACTTAAGAAAGCTTGTGTCGACACCCAGACAAGCAGTGTCGACACTTGGAGTCATTGTGTCGACACCTGGGATGCAGAGTCGACACCAGACAGAAAGTGTCGACACTTGGAGCTGTGTCGACACTCAGTGAAGAAGTGTGCAGACAGAATGTGTCGACACAAGGAGCTGTGTCGACACCCAGAGAAGCTGTGTCTACACCAAAAAGTGTCGACACTTGGAGCTGTGTCGACACTCAGCAAAAGTCTGTAGAGACTAAGTTAAAGTGTCGACACTCAGAATAATGTGTCGACACTCAACAGAAAGAGTCAGCAATTGAAGTATGTGTCGACACCCAGCACAATGTGTCGACACACAACCAGAAGACTCAACACTTGAAGAAAGTGTCGACACAAGGAGCTGTGTCGACACTTAGCAAAGAAAAGAATTATCAACAAAATATTCTAAGTACAAGTGTCGACACTAAGGAAATGTGTCGACACTCAGCTGAAGTCTCAACAAACAAGAAGTTGTGTCGACATAAGGAGCTGTGTCGACACTCAGCAAGTTTCAACATAGAAGACTATGTGTCGACACCAAGAAGCAGTGTCGACACTTGACAGATTCAACACAAGAAGATGTGTCGACAAAAAGGAGATGTGTCGACACTTAGAAGAATTCAACAAAAGCTAGAAGAACAAGTACTTGTGTCGACACTCAATTTCAGTGTCGACACATGCAGAAGAATCTGTGTCGAGACATACAAGGAGTTGTGTCGACATCTTGTAGACTTGTGTCGACACTTACACAACATGTGTCGACACTTGGACTATAAGTGTCGACACTTAAAGACAGAAAGTCTCGACACTTACAGACAGTTAGAGATTTTCAAGAAGTGACTGGATGACTTTACAGCTGCCGTTCCAGCCGGTCTACAACAACTGTCAGAGATGTCAGAAGTCAGTTATAAACCGGACCAGCCGGTTACCATGAAGAATGCCTATAAATAGGCACCCACAGTTTACAGAAACTGTTGTTGAAGTTATTGATCAGATCATTGGTCAAGAGTTCAGTTTGTTGAAATACAAATTATTGAAGTGGTACCCAGAGTATCAACACAAGAAGATCTTGCACTCCAAGTGCAGATCTAAGAAGTTGGAGAGAGAGGGCTCCTTCCAAGAAATCAGCCTCTGGAACTAGGCTGAGAAGAAGGATTCAGATTCAATTCTGGATCTTAAGTAGCAGAGGTCAAGGAACTACTGCAGGAGGATTCAGTCTTATTCAGTTCTACTCAAGAAGCTTTTAAGAAAGCTAAGTCAGAGTGAATCCAGCTGAGTTCTTCCAAGAACTCATCAAGAATCTCTCAACTCCCCTCTTATCTTTCTGAGTTGTAGATTTATTATTTGTAATACTTTTTAACTTGTAGGATCCTTTGGATCTGAGAGAATTGTAAGCCTATAATTATAAAGGCTAAGGGTAGGGCTGTGAGCCTGAGTGTAGGAGATTGAGATCTCTGAGTGTAGGCCTTGTTGGCTGAGTGTAGGCCTTGGTTGGCTGAGTGTAGGCCTTGGTTGGCTGAGTGTAGGTCTTGATTGGCTGAGTGTAGGCTTTGGGATAAAGCTGAGTTGTAAGGCTTTGGGCCTGAGGTAGGAACCAATTTGGGTTCTGAGACAGTGAAGGAGTTTGGCCGAATCTAGTACACTGCTAGATAGGCGAAGGGGGAAAGTGGATGTACCCATATCTTAGGGAACCACTATAAATCACTGTGTATGCTGTGCTGTGGTGTGCTGTGATTATTGTTGTGTTTGCTGTGATAAACTAGTTAAGTTTTCTGTGATATAACTGATTGCTGCCATTAAAGTTAAAAAAGGATTAGGTCACCTATTCACCCCCCCCCCCCTCTAGGTGTTTAGGTACCATATCTTTCAAGTGGTATCAGAGCCAGGTTTCTCAAAAAGGACTAACAGTCTGAGGAGATCCTGTTTGGCAGATTCAGTGTAAGACAAAACACAATTTCAAGAAAATCAAGAAAATCAAGAAACATGGGTTCCTCTGAGAATCACAAGGAGTTGGGTTCCATGAAATTACCAATATGCAGAAAGGAAATTTTTGGGATCTGGAAAGAAAGGGTAAGGCTATTTATGGAAGCCTCTGACCCTAGAATCTGCATCACAGTAAAAGAAGGGCCTTATGTGCCAATGAAGATTTCAGTATTGGATGCAAATCAGAGAACTCCAAAGGATTTCTCTGAGATGACTAAGGATGAGATTGTCCTAGCCACAATGGACAAGAGGGCACAGAACATAATAGTGAGTGCCATTGATGATGCAACTTTTCAGAATCTTATACACTGCAAGACAGCTAAAGAGATGTGGGACACTCTTATAGTGTATATGGAAGGATCTGAAGAAGTTAGGCAAGATAGAAAATCCTTGCTAAATCAGGAGTATGAGAGCTTTAGACAAGGTAAAGGTGATAGCATAACTGAGTGATACAAGAAGTTCTACAGAATAGTTAATGAACTCATGTCTTATGGAAGAGAGTTCAGTAACTATGAACTAAATGATAAGTTCCTAAGGTCCCTAACCAAAGATTGGGACACAAAGATCTGTGCCATAAGAGAAATGACTAAGTTGGGGGAAATTCCTCCTCCTACACTGTTTGGCAAGTTATTGTCATATGAGATGCAGTTGACAGTGAGGAAAGTGTAGGAGAAATCTACAAGGACTGAACACAAGAAAAGATCAGTTGCTTTCAAGACAGAAGTTCCCAAAAAGTGCAGGAATAAGTCATCAACTCCACCTCCAGAGGTAGTTGATTCAGAGTCTGATGAGTCAGTCAACACCAAGAGTGAGAGTAGTGAAAGTGATGAAGACTTTGCTGCCTTCACTAGGCACTTTCAGAAATTCTTGAAGAAGAAACAGTGGAGGTCAAGACCTTCTTCTTCAAAGGGAAAGGAAGTCTTTTATCAGGAGAAAAAGCCTTCAAAGAAAGATAGAAAGAGGACAAAGTCAAGCAAGGCAACTGGATCAAAGATAGTGTGCTATTGCTGCAATAGACAGGGCCATGTTATTGCAGATTGTCCAGAGAAGAGAAAGGAATCTGGTGACAGGAAAAAGACTCACTTCAAAGGAAAGAAAGAGAAGTCCTTTGTAGCCAAGAAAGAGAAGACTCTATCAGATATCTCCTCTTCAGAAACTGAGTCTGAGGCTGAAGCCTACATAGGGCTGTTTGCTGAAGAAGAAGAAGAGGATGAATTCATGCAGACCATGGAGTCTATTTATGAACAGGAAGATAGTCAATGCCAAGGGCTAATGGCTTTGACAGAGAGTGCCAAAATCCTGGAGCAGCCAGGACCAAGTCAGGTACAAAGTTCAAGTTTAAATTCACTTTCTTGTTCTAGTTCAGATTCAGATTCTTCTTCATCAAGTGATGAGAATGTATCTGAGTCTGAGGATGATATTTATCAGCTTATAGATGAATATAAGGTGCTATTGCAAGCTTATAAGAAAAGAAAGTCCCTTGCCAAAAGTCAGGCAAAGGAAATTGCTGATCTTAAAGCTGCTGCAGCAGATTTTGAGAAGCTGTTTGATGAAAAGTTGAATGAGATAGCTAGGCTGAAACACATAACAGTGATTCGGATGGGTACTATATCATTTAAGAATGATCAAATTAAGAGTCTGGAGATCAATCTTCAGAAGGAGAAGGACTTAGTTGCTAGGTTTTCTAAACCTAAGTCAGTGTTACCTTTAATTGATGATTTTGTTCATCAAAAAGGCAAGGCTGGACTGGGCTTTATTAGACCTGCAAGGACTGAGCAGTCCAAGGGTAAAGCCCCAGCATTCAACAAGACTGCTGTAGATAATACATCAAAGGCTGTACCTAAGCAAAGGTACAACAAGTTTGAATGTTGGTGCTGTGGCAAAATTGGCCACTTTGCAGTGGACTGTTGGCACAATGCCAGTGCCAAGATGAGTAGCAAGCTACCTGTTGGAAAGCCTGCAGGGAGCTTTGTCAGATTGCAGACTAACAAATACCAAGGACCCAAGAATTCTTTGGGTTCTAAGGTCCATTAATTTGTTTTGCAGGTAAGTCCAAGTGGCCATACCCCTACATGGTACTTGGACAGTGGATGTTCCAGACATATGACTGGAACAAGAAGATTACTAAAGGACTATATTCCAGTAAAAGATGGTCCAAAAGTAACCTTTGGTGGTTCTGAAAAAAGAATCATCAAAGGATTTGGTAACATTTCTACAAACTTAGTTACCATTACTCAAGTGGCTTATGTTAAAGGGTTGAAACACAACCTAATAAGTATAAGTCAATTAAGTGATGTAGGGTATGACATCTCATTTGTTAAAAATGGTTGTCATATCAAGAGGTCAAGTGATCAAGAGATTATTTTGACTGGTTATAAGAAGAGGAATGTCTACTGCCTAGACATTATGGTTGAGAACAATGGTTCTCCAGTTTGTTTTGTAGCTGATGACACAGTCTCTCATTGTGTCAAATGGTACAAGAGGCTTGCCCATCTTAACTACAAGACTATTAGCAAACTCTTTAGCAAAGAGTTGGTGAGGAATGGTCCTCAAGTTAAGTGTGTTAAAGATGGTATTTGCTCAGCTTGTCAAAAGGGCAAGCAGACTAAATCCACCTTTAGAAGCATTGAAAACTAAGATGCTGTGAGGTGTCTATACCTCTTGCATATGGATCTCTTTGGTCCAATGCCAGTTCACAGCTTAGGTAGGAAGGTCTATACCTTTGTAGTTGTAGATGACTACTCAAGGTTTTCCTGGGTGTTCTTCTTAAGACAGAAATCTGAAACACCTAGTGTCTTCTATAGCTTTGTCAAGCAAATTCAGAATGAACTAAATAGTACAGTGGTCAAAATTAGAAGTGACCATGGTACTGAATTTCAGTCTGATAGCATGACAAAACTGTGTGAAGACTTTGGGTTATTTCAAGAATTCTCTTCACCTAGAACACCTCAGCAAAATGGCATTGCTGAGAGGAAGAATAGAACCTTGATAGAGGCTGGTAGGACCCTACTTAGTGATACATCTCTGCCAGATTATTTCTGGGCTGAAGCAGTTAACACTGTATACCATGTTATAAATAGGGCTACCATCACTAAAAGGCTTAACAAGACCCCCTATGAAGTAGTGAAAGGCAGGAAACCAAACCTATCCTATTTTAGGATCTTTGGTTGTAAATGCTTCATACTTAACAATGGGAAGTCTTACTTAACTAAGTTTGCTGCCAATTCCCAAGAGGGAATTTTTGTTAGGTACAGCAATAATAGTAAGGCTTATAGAGTCTACAACTTGACTACACAAGTTGTAGAAGAATCAGTGCATGTAGTTTTTGATGAGACAAAACTTATTAATAATGAGTTGTCTAGTAGTGTATGCAGCCCCACAGGTCTGACAAAGACAATGGACAAGCTTACTATAGAAGAGGTGCCTGCTGCAAGACAGCAAGTAGAAGACAGTAGCTGTTGTCCAGGGGGAGAACTACATGTGCCAATAGCTGAAGAAGTACAAGGAATTCAGCATGATGCAGATGCTGAAGTGGTTCAACCAGAAGTAAGGATGCCTCCAGCCCACAGGCATCTTAGAGATCATCCAGTAGAGCTAATTATTGGAGATCCAAGACAAGGAGTTCAAACTAGGAGCAGAAATCAGAATGCTGCAATCTATTCCAGTTTTCTATCACAAGTTGAACCTAAGAAGTTTGAAGAAGCAATACAAGATCCACAATAGACTGAAGCAATGCAAGAAGAGCTTAATCAGTTCAAGAGGTGCAAGGTCTGGGAATTGGTTCCCAAACCTAAAGACCACAATGCAATAGGAACTAAGTGGATCTACAGGAATAAGATGGATGAACAAGGAGTCATCATTAAGAATAAGGCTAGACTGGTTGCTAAAGGATATATGCAAGAAGAAGGTATTGACTTTGATCAAACCTTTGCTCCAGTAGCCAGACTGGAAGCCATAAGAATGTTCTTGGCCTATGCAACCTATCAAGGATTCAAGGTATACCAAATGGATGTCAAGTAAGCATTCCTAAATGGTAATTTGAAAGAAGTCTATGTGGAGCAGCCCTCAGGTTTTGTTGATCCAACTCTACCTCATCATGTCTATAGACTTAGGAAAGCTTTATATGGGTTAAAGCAAGCCCCTAGGGCTTGGTATGAAACCCTATCTAGTTTCCTCATTGAGAACAAGTTCTCAAGGGGGAAAATAGATAAGACTCTATTCCTTAGGGAATCTAGAGGCAAAGTTATACTAGTCCAAATATATGTAGATGATATTATATTTGGGTCTACTGAAAGCAGCCTTTGCAAAAAGTTTGCAAAACTTATGCAAGGTCAGTTTGAGATGAGTAGTATGGGAGAGCTGAAGTTTTTCTTGGGTCTCCAAGTTAAACAGACTGAAAATGGTTTATCCATATGTCAGTCCAAGTTCACCCTAGAACTCATAAGGAAGTATGGTATGGATTCATCCAGCACCATGAAGACTCCTATGGGGTCAAGTATGTCTCTTAGCAAGGATGATGCAGGGAAACCTGTAGATGAAACCTTGCATAGACGGATAGTTGGCTCCCTATTATACTTGACTGCTAGTAGACCTGATATCATGTATGCTACATGTGTTTGTGCCAGGTATCAAGCCTGCCCTAAAGAGTCTCATTTGACAGCAGTCAAAAGAATATTGAGATATCTAAAGGGCACTCCCTATCTAGGCCTCTGGTATCCTAGGAATGGAGATTTTGATCTAACAGGTTATTCAGATGCAAACTTTGCAGGATGCAAAGAGGATAGAAAAAGTACTACTGGAACCTGTCAATTCCTAGGAGGGAGACTAATTTCATGGAGTAGCAAGAAGCAAACCAGTGTGGCTATCTCCACAGCTGAGTGAGAATATGTGGCTGCAGGAAGTTGCTGTGCTCAACTTCTGTGGATTCAACATCAGCTAGAGGACTATGGATTTCAGGTAAGTAGAACTCCACTTTTCTGTGATTCTACAAGTGCTATTTCAATAGATAATAACCCTGTGTCTCATAGTAGAACTAAACATATTGAAATTAAATATCATTTTCTTAGGGAGCATGTAGAAAGAGAAGATATTTTACTTGAATATGTTAATACAGATAATCAGATAGCTGATATGTTTACTAAGCCCCTAGAAGAAGCTAAGTTCAATAGATTCAAAATTGAACTAGGAATGATAAACTTAGAATAAGTTTACAGTATTAAAATTGGCTAAGTAAAAAGGTGTCGACACATAGACAAGTCTATGTCGACACAGAATAGTGGTGTCGACACTTCAGGAAAAAGGTGTCGACACATCTAGGATGTTGGTGTCGACACTTCAGAATGTTAGTGTCGACACATGTCAAGTAGGTGTCGACACATCCAATGTGGTGTCGACACATAAGTTTTACTCAGAATTTTCTAAGTAAAGTCTCGACAATGTGTCGAGATATGTTGTGTCGACACATAACCAAGTGTCGACACATAAAATCTGTTGACTAAACTTGTGTCGACACATGTGTATCGAGACATTATAAGTCAGTGTCGACACTTATTGCCAGTGTCGACACATCCTAAGATAGCCATCCCGCCTGTTCATCTTCAAAATTAGACAGGTATAAATAGGGTTCTGTCTTTGTTTGTCGACACGCTTTCAAAGTTTCGAGACCAAAACTACAGTGTCGACACCTCTCTTTTCTAAAGACAAATTCTCCAAACCCTAATGGCTCCTAAGCTTGAGGAGAACATTAACGAGGGCTATGAGCTAGTGCGAGGCGCGTTTGACGATGCTGATGCAGAAATTCAGGCAGTGGTAACCCTAGTCGTCGATTCTGGACTAGAATATCTCCTGTCTGAACCTACAAAGATTTGGAAGAAGGAAGTTCTCGAATTCCTTAATGGAGCTGCAGTAGATGAATCTGGATTCAGAATCAAATTCAGAGTTCATGGAGCTAAGATCAAGATTTCACCTAAGAGTCTGAGGAAGGTACTCCAGCTCCTCAAAATTCAAGATGAAGAAGAGGTTACAGCTTCAAAGACCAGTGAAGCTTTAACCTGGTGTGGTCTTGATCCTAAGATGAAGATAGGATCTGTATTCAACAGTAAAGGCATGAATAACCAAGGAAAGTTCATGTCTGAAATTGTAGGAAAAGTCTTAATCAGCAAGACTGGAGGGCATGACAGAGTATCTGCCTACATTTTTGAACTCATGACAAGAATTATCTTCACTATTAAAACTGATTGGTTAATAATAGTGTTTGACAAGATCAAGGAGAGTCTGAAGAAGCCCAACCTGGGCAGAATACTTAGTCTCTACCTAGCTGGTACCATACCAGAAGTAATGAGTACAGCTGCAGGAAGCAAGATCAACCACATGAGGAAGATGGATCAAAGGATATTTTTCAGATGGGACAGGGTGTTGTCAAAGGACATGCCAACCCCTGAGAAGACAATTACTGAGATGGAGATTCCTCCTAAGAAAAAGAGAAAGACAGCTCTTGTGGCACAGGTAGAGCTGTCACTTAAAACCGAAAACCGTAAATCGAACCGGAACCGAACCGGAACCGCAAAGAATCGGACCGAACCGTTTGAAAATTATTCGGGTTCTGGTTTGAATTTTGGAACCGTGAACAACTTTGGTTCGTGTGTGGTTCTTACATTTTATTATCCGAACCGGAACCGGAACCGGAACCGCAACATACAAGTCTCAAGCGGTTTCAAGATTTTTGGACCCAATCCGAACCGGACCGAAGTAGAACCGAACCGCAACCCGTTTATTATTATTAATTTTCTTATAATATTATTATAATTTTATAATCTATCTATAATATTTATAATTACTATCAGGGGTGAAACTGGTGTAGTTTGGACCCAAACCGTAATCACACCAAAATGGGTCAGTTTTGGACTGAACAAAACCGCACCAAAACCGTGTGGTATGGTTTGACATTGATGCGGTTTGAATTCGGTTTTTAAAGTACAATTTTGATTTTTATACAGTTATATAATGTATTTTCAATTTTACTTACATATTTTTCTGAAATATTTTATTTTAAAAATATAGAAGATATACAATTACTATTAAATAGTAATCATGAAACACAAATAATTGTTGTCGATTATTACGGTTGCGCAAGCTGGCGAGATGCGCACAAGCTGACTAGACATTGTGACAAGTCTTTACACGTAGGAAAGCGACAGATACTAGCCCACAGATTATGGAAGAGACTGGTGAGTAGTACACAACTTAATTATTTTTATTTCATTGTTTTTTGAGTTTTACTATTTGCAGACCGCTTTTATTTCACTCAGTCAAATTTGGTTTTGTTTAAGTTGGAACTCATTTGAACCGGACCGAACTACATAAAAGCATGTTCACGAGACGTGCACATGCCAACTAGACGTCGTAGCAAGTCTACATGCGTAGAAAGGCGACATATTAGGCCCACCGATCGTGGAAGAGACCGTCGAGGAGTGTGCAACTTAATTATTTCTATTATGAAGGTGTTTTGAGTTTTTTGCAGACGGTTTTATTTTATTCTATCAAATTTGATTTTAGTCGGAACCGATTGGAACCGGACCGAACCGCATAGAACCGGACCGAACCGTTAGTGACTGGTTTGGTTTTGGTTCTTGTTAAACTATAATCGACACCGTTGATACGGCGGTTCCAAAAATTATGATGGAACCGGAACCAGAACCGGAACCGGTCAAACCAAATAAGGTTTTTGTTCTAACTTGAAGAACCGTTACCTTAGCGGTTCGGTTCATGATTTTAGTAGAACCGGAACCGAACCGGAACCGTGACAACTCTAGGCACAGGAGTCCTCCAGCAGTTCAGGGAGTGAAGAACAAGTTGTTTTCACTCCTGATGATCAAGAGGAAGTGGCTGCAGAGAAGACCCCTGCTGCTCAAGATATAGCTGAGATCCAGGGGGAGCTACCACAAGCTAGCCCCATCCACAGGGATCAAAGCCAGGGGGAGCCTCTAGTTGTAGAAGAACCATCTACTTTGGACAGTGAGCAAGCCACCATCATCATCCAAGAGGTACTCACTGACCTAAAAACTTTAGAATATCTTATAGAAGATGCTGATTTGTCTGATGTTCCTCAGCAAACTCAGCTGCCTAGTCATGAACCAGATGTTGTTATCAAAGACACATCTGCTGTTCCAGTGGTTGAAGAGCACAGAATATCTCCAGCTCAATCACCTCAAGAATTCACCATGGAAGATCTATTTCTCAGTCTAGATCAAGTTGATTTTGACATGGACAAGGAAGCTGATGAAAGAGATACTGCTGCTAATGAGGGGGAGCAAGTAAAAGATCTGGAAGAGCCTTTAAGGCAAGAAACTGAGAAGGCACCTGATGTGCAAGCAGAAAAGCCTCAAAGCCCAAAGGATAGAGTTGAGATAGCTAGCACTTCTGCCTCTGAAGATGAGGAGAGTGCTAGGGCAAAGAGGAAGAAATTATATGTTTTTAAAAGAAGAAGCCAGAGTTACAAGAAAGCTCTGCAATCTATAGCCCCACAGCCTATAATTCAACAAGCCCCACTTGTTGATTATAGTGCCTTAATGATTGCCATGCAGATAAAACTTGATGAACAAAGAAAGGCCATAGAGGCTTATGTTGATGAAGGGCAGAAGACTTTACAGTTTGACCTGGCCCAAGATATAAAGTCAATAAGGTTTGAAATGAACTTTAACAAGAAGGAAATGACTGAATGCTTCTACAAGGGTGGAAATGCTGTGGTGTATCTGGCAACACACCAAGAGAAGATCAAGACACAGGTAGATGATATAACATTAAAGCAAGGATATGTGCTGGAAAATCAAATCAGAATGAATGACAATCTGACTCAGTCACATAATGCTATACTCACAGAATTGAAGAACAAGGCTGATGAACCTTCTACGTCTGCTGCTACTGCAAAAGCTGATTTTGATAAAGTCTTTCAAGAAGAAATTTCTGCTGTCAAGACTGCCATACAAGCCTCCCAGAAAGCTATCTCTGAACAACTGCAAAAGCTTAAACCATTCTTTAAAGAGGGAATCAGATACTTGGACAGTCAGATAAGATTTCAAAAGGATGATGTCAGAGACCATATGGCCAGAGAAGTCATAAAGGGGGAGAGAGTATTAGTCAAAGCTAGCTCTGACCATGCCAAATGGATATCTAACTCCATCAGAGCTACACTGGGCTATCCTCCACTCTGTGATGATGATAATGTTGCTGAATCAGGGATTCAAAATGCATATCTTGGAGGTGAGCAAGCAGAGGTAGCTCAAGTGATATATCCACCTCCAGACTTTGATATGATTCAAGCAGATGTGAGCACAATGTATAGCCCAACTGAGGGCAAGGACCATGTTCATATTGAAAAGGTTGTTCAACCTATTTCTGAAGCTCTGCAAGAGGATATGAACAAAGAGGAAGAGACAAGGTTGTCTAAAAAGAGGTTTAGGGAACAAGCAGAACAAAAACCAGATTTTGAACAATGGAGCCCTACCTCTAGGAATATAATTCTAACTGCCTGGAAAGCTGCCAAGGATCATACTCATGACAGGAATAAATGGTTTTCTGAAGCAGAATGGAGAAAACATGAGATCAGGGAGGAAGCAATAGTATAATTCAGAAGGAAGGCTAAGATGGGAAAGCTACCTCCTACTGCAGTGGAGCCTAGCAAGTACTTCCCCAAGCCATATCATTATTTTGAGAGGCAGAAGATCAAGGCAGAAGAACTCAAGAAGAAGGATCTAAAAGGCAAGAAGCCTGCTGTTGCTGACACTGTTGAAGCCCCTGTCAAAGCTCAAGTCCAACCTGACAAAGGCATTGTTATCAAAGAACCAGACCAGAAATAGATTAAGAATTAACTTGAAGATTGTTGTAATCTTTTGAATGTAAAACATTTTTGTAAACTATTGAAGATGTATAAGAAAAATGTTAGAACAATATATGATAAATATATTTCATGATTGTTCAGAGAATGTGTCTATTTCTTGTTAGTTCTGCAATGTTGAATGTGTATACATGTGTGAATTATTACATGTTTATGTTTACCCTGCTGTAGATAATCTGCTTTTCATCATTCTGTAATTTTTAATTATGAATGGTGTATATCATTGACTAAGGGTTATGACTTCTCCAAATAGGGGGAGATTGTTGGGTACATTGGTCTAATGTACCTGATTTGAAGAAGCCTCACCCAACTCAATGATATACATCACAATGTATTTGATGTTTGTTGAGTTTACTTGTGCAGGTTAAGAAATCACTGGACTGAAGCAAAAAGTTTCTAAGTCCATGTGTCGACACCCAGATGGAAAGTGTCGACACTTAAGAAAGCTTGTGTCGACACCCAGACAAGCAGTGTCGACACTTGGAGTCATTGTGTCGACACCTGGGATGCAGAGTCGACACCAGACAGAAAGTGTCGACACTTGGAGCTGTGTCGACACTCAGTGAAGAAGAGTGCAGACAGAATGTGTCGACACAAGGAGCTGTGTCGACACCCAGAGAAGCTGTGTCTATACCAGAAAGTGTCGACACTTGGAGCTGTGTCGACACTCAGCAAAAGTCTGCAGAGACTAAGTTAAAGTGTCGACACTCAGAACAATGTGTCGACACTCAACAGAAAGAGTCAGCACTTGAAGTATGTGTCGACACCCAGCACAATGTGTCGACACACAACCAGAAGACTCAACACTTGAAGAAAGTGTCGACACAAGGAGCTGTGTCGACACTTAGCAAAGAAAAGAATTATCAACAAAATATTCTAAGTACAAGTGTCGACACTAAGGAAATGTGTCGACACTCAGCTGAAGTCTCAACAAACAAGAAGTTGTGTCGACACAAGAAGCTGTGTCGACACTCAGCAAGTTTCAACATAGAATACTATGTGTCGACACCAAGAAGCAGTGTCGACACTTGACAGATTCAACACAAGAAGATGTGTCGACACAAAGGAGATGTGTCGACACTTAGAAGAATTCAGCAAAAGCTAGAAGAACAAGTACTTGTGTCGACACTCAATTTCAGTGTCGACACATGCAGAAGAATCTGTGTCGAGACATACAAGGAGTTGTGTCGACACCTTGTAGACTTGTGTCGACACTTACACAACATGTGTCGACACTTGGACTATAAGTGTCGACACTTAAAGACAGAAAGTCTCGACACTTACAGACAGTCAGAGATTTTTAAGAAGTGACTGGATGACTTGACAGCTGCCGTTCCAGCCGGTCTACAGCAACTGTCAGAGATGTCAGAAGTCAGTTATGAACCAGACCAGCCGGTTACCATGAAGAAGGCCTATAAATAGGCACCCACAGTTTACAGAAACTGTTGTTGAAGTTATTGATCAGATCATTGGTCAAGAGTTCAGTTTGTTGAAATACAAATTATTGAAGTGGTACCCAGAGTATCAACACAAGAAGATCTTGCACTCCAAGTGCAGATCTAAGAAGTTAGAGAGAGAGGGCTCCTTCCAAGAAATCAGCCTCTGGAACTAGGCTGAGAAGAAGGATTCAGATTCAATTCTGGATCTTAAGTAGTAGAGGTCAAGGAACTACTGCAGGAGGATTCGGTCTTATTCAGTTCTACTCAAGAAGCTTTGAAGAAAGCTAAGTCAGAGTGAATCCAGTTGAGTTCTTCCAAGAACTCATCAAGAATCTCTCAACTCCCCTCTTATCTTTCTGAGTTGTAGAGTTATTATTTGTAATACTTTTTAACTTGTAGGATCCTTTGGATCTGAGAGAATTGTAAGCCTATAAATATAAAGGCTGAGGGTAGGGCTGTGAGCCTGAGTGTAAGAGATTGAGATCTCTGAGTGTAGGCCTTGTTGGCTGAGTGTAGGCCTTGGTTGGCTGAGTGTAGGCCTTGGTTGACTGAGTGTAGGTCTTGATTGGCTGAGTGTAGGCTTTGGGATAAAGCTGAGTTGTAAGGCTTTGGGCCTGAGGTAGGAACCAATTTGGGTTCTGAGACAGTGGAGGAGTTTGGCCGAATCTAGTACACTGCTAGATAGGCGAAGGGGGAAAGTGGATGTACTCATATCTTGGGGAACCACTATAAATCACTGTGTATGCTGTGCTGTGGTGTGCTGTGATTATTGTTGTGTTTGCTGTGATAAACTAGTTAAGTTTTCTGTGATATAACTGGTTGCTACCATTAAAGTTAAAAAAGGATTAGGTCACCTATTCACCCCCCCCCCCACCCCCTCTAGGTGTTTAGGTACCATATCTTTCAAGTACTAAGTTCAATTCTACTCGAGTACTGAAAGTCCTTCTCGAGAATAATACTTTGAAAAATTTCTTAACAAAATTTTTTAGTTCTTCTTCTTGGAGAACATCAACCTAGAGTTTCTTTCATATCTTTAGCACTTGAAAAAGAACTGTGTCCCAATAGAGAGGCTACACATGAGTCAACACCATGGATCACACAATGAGGGATTACACTGTATGGTTTTGTGTTTGGTGACTCATTGTAGACTGACATTGGTCCACACTTGGCAATTATAACTGATGAATTGTAAATATACGTATTTTTATGTACATTACTTAAGTCGTTTTCATTTATTTTCGTCGTTTTTACTTATTTTTGATCAATAAAATGCTCATATTTTTTTAAATTTACTACTAACTTGTTTTATTTTATTTTTTAGGAAAAAATAAAAATCTGCCAAAATTGGGCAGTACACGCCCGTGTCATTTGGATCACGCCCGTGACCAGGGCATGACAACTCAAAATCCCGTGAAATAGCAATTTCTGAAATGAAAAGCTTGACACGCCCGGCCACACGCCCGTGTCACCCGACACGGGGCGTGACCCAACCCGTGTCCACCGCCCGACGAAAACTCGTGCTCGACGATTTCAACTCGATGATCGTCGACTCTGCGCCACACCTAGCGTCACTCCCGTGACCTAGGGCGTGACCCCTCTTCGCGCTCGACGAATTTTCAACTCGACACTTTCCGCTCAACGTTTGTCGAGTGTCAACACCCCCCGACATGCCCAGAGTCACGCCCGAGACCTGGGGCGTGACCTCTCCACCTGGCCAATGTGACGGCACCCGTGACTTTTTGATGCACCCCTCCCAGATCCACCTCCTCGACACGCCCACCGTCACGCCCATGACCTGGGGCGTGACCAATGCGAGAACGACACGTGTCCAGCCCGAAGTCCACTTTCCCGTCAAATCGACGGCCGCCATCAAGAATAGTGCTGACACGCCCCATGACAAGCCCTTGTCAGAGGGCGTGTCCCATGAATTTTTTCCCTATAAATAGCCCTTTGTTGTATGTAATCCTGTTCCACTTTTTGGATCCATTTTGCTAAGGTGTTATGTTGTTTAGATGATTCCAAGGGTTATGTAAGGGATTTTCTCCCCCTTTCCTTAGTTTTTATTTTTATCTTTCCATGTAACCTTCTTTTTTAGTTAATAAAATGTGTTGTTTTCTCCCTTTATATGGTTTTGGATTTCGTCTAAACAATACTCTTATGCAATCTTATTTCATTTTGTTTTAAGCTTTATTTTCGTTCTTTTTATGGGTGTGTGAGTGTATGAGTATAGCCTTCATTTTTATGTTTTCATTCTTATTAGACTTGTTTAGATTAGGTTTTGATTGCTATCTATTTCATTGTTATAAACCCGTAAGAATGAGTTCAAGGTGATTTTCATTTCTTGTAACTTAGATTTTTCTCTTTAGGATGTAAAACTTTTTCGTTCTTTTCGTTTATTGTCACTTTTAAATCACTTTTACGGAGTTATAAAAATGATTATATAGTTGTTTTACGGAGTTATAGGAATGATTATTAGTATTATATGTGTACCAAATGATTATATAGTTGTTTTACGCGCCGGGAAAGGGGTCAAACTTTGTCACTCTTTAATCACTTTTACGGAGTTATAGGAATGATTATATAGTTGTTTTAATTTTTTGTGCACTTGCATTTCTATTTAAACCTTTTGTCCGTTTAATTTTTTTTGTCTTGTTTTTACGCATTTCTACCGCATTCTAGCGGTAGAAATGTATTTATTTTCATTTTCCGAGCACTTGCAATTTGCGTTTATTTGAAAACTTTAGCTTAAAAGAAGTTAAAGGAAATAATGCAATTTAAAAATTATGCTCTCAAAAAATTTTGAATTAATTCTAGAATCATCGAAATGAGATAGTGGTTACCTGTACAAAATGCAATTTAGAGTTTGAGCTTAAAACGTAATGCGGTTAAAACTCCAAAAATAAGTTAAAACTCTAACCAAGGGGTCACCTTATAGACATGTGTACACATATTTTATCCCTTAAAAAGATCTTATGTCAATGGAAATACGATTTCATTCCGTAAACATAGGCACCCAATATTTAAAAAGATTATATGTTATGGAGTAAGAGGATAAAATTCATTACTCCTATACATATACATTGAGTTATTTTATTTATGAAGAAAGAAAAAAAAATTATTGTGTTAGGAAAATAAGATTTCATTTTCCTAACAATCCAAAAAGAAAAAAATTTGAGGTTCGAGAAAAAATTATCCCACCTCAATATTCAAGCCTTCTTCATAAACCACCAAACCACTTATCTCCTTTCGATGATTCTAGAATTAATTCAAAATTTTTTGAGAGCATAATTTTTAAATTGCATTATTTCTTTTAACTTCTTTTAAGCTAAAGTTTTTTATATAAATCCAATCCATCTTTGTTAAACTAACAAAAATAATTTTCTGCTTTCTATTTTATTTTATCTAGAAGTCTTTTTGAAACTGTTCCTCTGTTTATAACACTTTCATAATTTATGATTTAACTCTAGTACCCTAGATGTTTAATTCTATCTTCCCTTTTAATTAAGTCAAGCGGTAGCTAATCTTAGGATTTCTTTTATTCCTTATCAGTTCATCTCAAACTTTTGCTCTGGAATAGCAAAAGCTTAAGTATGAGGGTATTTGATGAATTGTAAATATACGCATTTTTATGTATATTACTTACGTTGTTTTCATTTATTTGCGTCATTTTTACTTATTTTTGTTCAATAAAATGCTCATTTTTTGTAAATTTACTACTAACTTGTTTTATTTTATTTTTCAGGAAAAACAAATCTGCCAAAATTGGGCAGTACACGCCCGTGTCATTTGGATCATGCCCGTGACCAGGGCGTGACAGCTCAAAATCCCGTGAAATAGCAATTTCTGAAGTGAAAAGCTTGACACGCCCGGCCACACGCCCGTGTCACCCGACACGGGGCATGACCCAACCCGTGTCCACCGCCCGACGAAAACTCGCCCTCGATGATTTCAACTCGACGATCGTCGACTCTGCGCCACGCCTACCATCACTCCCGTGACCTAGGGCGTGACCCCTCTTCGCGCTCGACGAATTTTCAACTCGACACTTTCCGCTCAACGTTTGTCGAGTGTCGACACTCCCCGGCACGCCCAAAGTCACGCCCGTGACCTGGGGCGTGACCTCGCCACCTTGCCGATGTGATGATACCCACGACTTTTTGACGCACCGCGCCCAGATCCACCTCCTCGACACACCCACCGTCATGCCCATGACCTGGGGCGTGAACAACGCGAGACCGACACGTGTCCAGCCCAAAGTCCACTTTCCCTTCAAATTGACGGCCGCCATCAGGAATAGTGCTGACACGCCCCCTGACACGCCCGTGTCAGAGGGCGTGTCCCATGAATTTTTTCCCTATAAACAGCACTTTGCTGTATGTAATCCTGTTCCACTTTTTGGATCCATTTTGCTAAGGTGTTATGCTGTTTAGATGATTCCAAGGGTTATGTAAGGGATTTTCTCCTCCTCTCCTTAGTTTTTATTTTTATCTTTCCATGTAACCTCCTTTTTTAGTTAATAAAATGTGTTGTTTTCTACCTTTATATGGTTTTGGATTTCGTCTAAACACTACTCTTATGCAATCTTATTTCATTTTGTTTTAAGCTTTATTTTCGTTCTTTTTGTGGGTGTGTGAGTGTATGAGTATAGCCTTCATTTTTATGTTTTCATTCTTATTAGACTTGTTTAGATTATGTTTTTATAGCTTTCTATTTCATTATTATAAACCCGTAAGAATGATTTCAAGGTGATTTTCATTTCTTTTAACTTAGATTTTTCTTTTTAGGATGTAAAACTTTTTCGTTCTTTTCGTTTTATTTTCACTTTTTAATCACTTTTACGGAGTTATAGGAATGATTATATAGTTATTTTAATTTTTCGTGCACTTGCATTTTTATTTAAAACTTTTGTTCGTTTAATTTTTTTTGTCTTCTTTTTACGCATTTCTACCGCATTCTAGCGGTAGAAATATATTTATTTTCATTTTCCGAGCACTTGCAATTTGCATTTATTTGCAAACTTTTTTGCTCGTTTAATTTTTATTTTCACTTTTTACGCATTTCTACCGCATTCTAGCGGTAGAAATGCAGTCGTTTTAATTTTTGGATAACTTAGCTTTTCTTAATTTTTTGTACTTGTGCATCTATTTAAGCTTACTCGTTAAGAGTTAAATAGCGCATTGCTTTTATTTCATTCAGTAGAGTGTGTGGAGTGTGTTTAATTTTCTTTCGAGTGTGTGAGTTTTTACTTTCCTGCAGTGTGAGTGTGTTTACTTTATGTCGAGAGTGTATGTGTGTGTGTGTTTTACTTTCCTGCAGTGTGAGTGTGTTTACTTTATGTCGAGAGAGTGTGTGCGTGAGTTTTACTTTATGTAGAGTGCGTGCGTGTGTTGCATTTATTTAGTCCTACTCGTTTGAGTAGGACCAGCTTTCTTTCTCCCGCCCACGCATTTGCGCCGGGACTTGCAATTCACAGCTTTCTTCAGTACTACTCGTTTGAGTAGGACTTGCAATTTTCAGCTTTCCTTTAGTGCTTTCAATTTACTGCTTTATTTTCCTGCTTTCATTTTACCGCTTTCTTTACTGCTTTATTTTCTACTTTTCCCGCAAGCCGTCCCCATTCCGATGAGTGGCTAACCGTTCTTAGCCCTCGGTATCGAAGCATTGGGACAAATAAAATAGCTTAAAATAATTAAAGGTCGTATTTTTTTAATTAATTAATTTCTTATGGTTTGTCCGGGGTTAACGATTCGTAGAACCACATATCAATGTGTGGGCCCTATTTCCGTTATTCATATGCTCGCCTAGAGGCCGTGCATATGGACAGATCACCCCTTGGTAAAGAGAGTTCCGCACTAACCCTCGAGAGAGGAGGCGCGCCAACTCTACCGGATTGGGTTCCCCACCCAATAGCGGAGTTCTTAGCGTAATGCGGGCGTTAAGAGGAATCCTTCATCGGACGAGAGCCCGGTCGAATAGTCTTAGCATTCAGGTGAGCGATAGCCCTATAGCTAGGTGAGCTCATTTTAGTGGAACCTCCACGGCCAAGTCTCCGCCTTAATGAATTAGAAATTTAGGAGCTCTTTTTATTAAATGTCTATTATGGTTCAATTATTTTTTCGGTGTCATCGAGCTAAGCTCTTCATCGGCTCCACCTTCAAGCTTTCTTTTTATTGCTTTCATTTTCATTTTTTTGTCATTTTTATTATATATAAAATATAACCAGAAAAGTTAATTATCGGTAAAATAATAGTCCCCTCCAGGGAAGAGTAGAAATAATCGAACCGACCCCGAGAACAATACGACCTCGATATTCCACTCGGAATATCCTGTACTACTCACGATAGGTGCACTTGCCTCCTTTCGTTAAAACTCGATCACATCCGTTTTATATCCAAATAAAATACGCGCGCCCCGTTTTCTAAATAAAAAACCGCTTCCGCTTTTCTACTTAAATAAAACCGTCGGGTCGCCGCGTGAACCGTAATCTTTTTGGACTTTTAACCGCATTATGTTTTCGCACTTGATACGAAAATATCAATCAATAACCTGCAAGCACTCAACTAGAAAAAGCATCAAATACAAACTTAATTCATCTTAGTTCAAGGGTGACTTCATACAAATCCGGAATAATGTAGATACAATACCCAACAATCTCTCCTTATTTATAGAAGTCAGAACCCATTACACTTAGGTGAATTACATCAAGATAAACAAATAAAGTAAATAGCAAATAGAGTAATAATGAGGAATGTTATTATAAAAAAAATCAGATCATCACAATTAAAGGATTTATATTTGTAGATGTTGTCCATGAAAAATCCAATTCCACAAAATCTCAAAAGTGAAATTTTTGATCATCTTCAAATTCTACTAGCTCTGTTGTTGCTGCTGTCTCTCCTTCTTCTCTTGTTGCCTCTTCAGATAATTATATGGTTTAGGAAAGTATTTAGTAGGTTTGGGAGGAGCCTTAGGATTGTTCTTTCCATATTCTCTGTCATAAAGTCTCCTTTTGGTAAGAGATTTCTCATATAAGTCTCATTCATAGGAGCTATAATGAGCATTTCTGTCTTCATTGAAGTCAACAATAAGTTTAAGAGTTTCAAGAATTAGGGATTTGGAGGTTGGGCTCCATACTTCAACAAATTCTTGAGCTTTTCACCTTTCAGCTTCTGGATTAAGATTGGACTGGCTGGCAGAAGCGCCGTCACAATATTTCCTTTTCTTTTGAGCTTGAATTGCTGGACGAGGAATTTGAGGCATATCCTGTTTTGGCCAGACTTGAGAATATTCAGCATGAGGTTCTACAAAGTCTTCAGGTCTTGGATAAAATGAGGGCATTGGAGCAGAAGGTTGCTGAGCAACAAGATTGAGATGAGGAGGAGGAGCATTTGGATCAACTTGAAATTCAGGAAAAATTTGGTTGTGCATCCAAACTGTTGTATAATATGTGTGAAGTTTTACCTCATGAATATGGTCATGTACTATTGCATTCATCTCTTTCATTTTTTCTTCCTAAAGATTTTTCATGGTACTATCAAATTTTTCTAGATATTCCTTTACTAATTTCTCCCCCTTTCTGACTTCTATGGATAGGGTACTGATAGCATCCTCTTTGAACTTTCCAACTTCTTCATAAGTCTTGAAGTTGTGACCTTCTACATTCTATTCCAATTGAATTTGATTATTTGCTAGAATAACTGATTGGTCCATGACCTGACCAATACTAATGATTGTATGGTCTAAGGCTTTCCCAACTATTTGAAATAGGTGTTTGAGAGAATCAGTATTATGCTGTATTTCAACAAATTCTCTGCTCATCTCTTTTTCTACAGCAGTCATCCTGTCCGTGACAACTTTAAGAGAGTCATCAAAGTATGTTCTTTGCTGGGCCAGTATAAGATCAATCTTACCCAGGAGGGTATCTGCAGTATTAGCTTCAGTTGGAGGAGGTGGAGGAGGTAGTATAGGAGCAGTCCATTGAGTTATTTCTTCAATTATTACTGAGCTTTGGCCTCTGGTGGTGTGAATTATAACATCTCCTTCCTCACCAATAATGGTATGGAGGGAGAAGTTTAGTTTTCTGAGGGGTGGTTCAGCTTCTTCAACAGGTATTCTTCAGTTACAGAAATAAAAAACTATTTCTTCATCTTGTATATCCTCAATAGGAGATTGGGGGTGAGAATGTTCTAGTTCAGGAGAATTTTTTGGATGGGATGGTTCTGGTTGATAGGAACTATCTTGCTGAGAAGGATGGTCTACTTCTAGCAGAGGGGAGAGAGGTTCTTTGGATGTGAGCTCCTCTATCATCTTGTCAATATTTGCAGTTTTAGACAGAATTTGTTCATTTACCAGAGTATCAGTCAGGATTTCTGGATCAGTCATGTCTGTAGGAATAAATCCTGAATTATCTTCTGGAAGAGAGGTGTCTCTGGCAGCAGCAAATGGGGCTGAATCATCTTCTAGAACTGTATTAATAGCAGCAGGTAGAGCAGCATCTGAAGGAAGAGCAGACTGACTTAACTCTGGGATTGCAGGAGTAGGCTCCCCCTCAGCAGCTGCACTAGATGTGCCAGCTTCTTGATGTAAAGGGGAAGATGGAGTCCTGTCCTCATCCACTTGAAGATCATGGGCTTTGGCAGCTTGAGCAGGTTTCTGAATGTTGAGTTCCCATCTTTGAATGGAAGAAATGGAGACTTTCTTCATATGATGCAAAGAAATACCTTTAGAAAAATCAAAAATCTCTGGATTGAGCTCATGAAGAATAAGAGAAACTATTCTGCCAAAATTTGGTACCTTGATACTGTCTTTGATTTTGTCAAAAATCATCATACCCCACTGAAATTTCTTCCTGCAGATTACAACTGTCATTATGTCAAAGAAGTCATTTGTGATGTAGCTGATCGAACTGGTGCGACATAAAAGAACTTTTTCGATAATGTCGACAAGCAACTTGCTCTTTGCAATGAGATTAGGGCAGCGAATAGTCCTCACAGCAACGGAGACACCACAGAATCCACAAACGCGATCATAGTCTTCCTCAATTAGGTAATCTATCTCCTCGATGATAGGCAACCGAAGGAGCTTGGAGACGATTGGAGCGGATAGCTTGATCTTGAGTTCTTGAACTTTTATCTTGAGAATCCTCCCATTTCTCTTAATTTTGGCATTTTGGAAAAATTCATCGACTTCAGAAAGTATAATCTTGCACGGATGTTCCAAAACAAAAGGAAGTCTGGTGGCTTCTAGTAGCAACAAAACATTGTGGAAATCATCAGAGAGTTCAGCAATCCCGGTGGAAACTAACTCACTGCCAATACCAACTTTCGATTGAGGAGCCATCGATCAGGATAGATGAGTAGATGTCTTGCCTTCTCAGAGAAAAGGAAACTGAAACGATAACAGGAGAACAGCGGCGACAGGGAAGATGAAATGTTTCTTGTTCTCGATAAAGGTTTTGAGATTCAGGATTTGGGACTTTTTCCAGACTTAATCTATTTATATAACTCTTAAATTATGATGATTAAGGAAATAATAATACTCATATACCTGAAATATGGCAGAAGGAGGTGCCTGAGTGTCAATATCAGAAATTCGAAATTGGAGAGAAATTTGACATCTGATTTCTCAAGAGAAATATCATTTCTTGAGAAGAGATCTACATATTCTCGAGAAGTAGAAAACATGTTCTCGAGTAGAACAAATGTTGTTCTCGAGTAGAGATATCCTTTCTCAAGAAGAAGTCTGAAGTCCCCAAGAATAGACTAAGTATTCGAGTAATATTTCTCAGATTTCTACTGTGGTTCTCGAGTAGAAATCTGAGTACTCGAGTAATAATAATTCGTCTCGAGAAATGAAGTCCAAACTAAGGATTTTCTGATTTTTGAGAAGTGTAACCCGATCTTGAACTTTGCTTGTGACCTTTTTCTTCATTCTTGATTCTTGAGCTTGCCAAGTTCTATTTTTAAGAACGAGAACTTGACCTCGTCCAGTGGCTTCGTGAAAATGTCTGCAATCTGGCTGTCAGTTGGAACATATTGGAGATTGATATATGCATGCTCCACATGCTCCCGAATGAAGTGGTACCGCAGCTCTATCTGCTTTGTCCGGCTATGAGAGACTGGGTTGTTGGCTGTTGCAATTGCATTGGAGGAGTCACAAAAGATCAGAATGTTCTTGAACTTCATATTATAGTCTTCACATTGGTTCTTTATCCATAATATTTGTGCACAACAACTACCAGCAGAAATGTATTCTGACTCGGCCGTTGAAATTGCGACACAATTTTGCTTCTTACTACTCCATGAAACGAGCCTCCTTACAAGAAATTGGCAAGTCCCGAAAGTGCTTTTTCTATCATCTTTGCTTCATGCAAAATCTGCATTTGAAAAACAAATTAGTTTGCTATCATTACTTATTGGGTACCATAAGCCAAAATTTGGTGTACCTTTAAGGTATCTCAAAATCCTCTTTGCAGCAGCGTAGTGAGATTCCTTAGAGTTCACTTAAAATCTAGCATACACACATATTGAAAACATTATGTCCGGTCTACTAGCAGTAATATAGTGCAAGGATCCAATTATGCTTCTGTACTTGGTTTCATCAAAAGGTTTCCCTTTCTCATACTTGTCCAGAGACATAGCTGAACCCATTGGAGTCCTCATAGAGGTTGCGTTCTCCATTCCAAATTTCTTAATTAACTCCTTGGTGAATTTCGTTTGTGAGAACAAAATTCCATCTTCAGATTGTTTCACCTAAAGTCCTAAGAAATAATTCAGCTCTCCCATACTACTCATTTCAAACTTTGCTTGCATAAGTTTGGAAAACGTTTTGCATAGGTTGTTGTCAATAGAGCCAAATATGATGTCATCGACATAGATTTGCACTAGCAAAATCTTGCCTTTTATTTCCCTAAGAAATAATGTCTTGTCTATCTTTCCTCTTGTGAACTTGTTCTCCAGAAGAAAGTTAGACATCGTCTCATTCCATGCTCGAGGAGCTTGTTTCAAACTATATAAAGCTTTAAATAAAAGATAAACATGATTAGGATAGTTAGAATCAATGAAACCTGGAGGTTGTTCCACATACACTTCTTCCTTTATATCACCATTAAGGAAGGCTGACATCACATCCATCTGATAGATAGTGAAGCCCTTAAGTGTTATACTTGCTAGGAATAACCTGATTGTCTCCAGCCTTGCCACTGGAGCATACATCTGATCGAAGTCGATTCCTTCTACTTGTCTGTATCCCTTGGCAACAAGTCTGGCCTTGTTCTTTATAATTGTATCATCTTCGTCCATATTATTCCTGTAGACCTACATTGTTCCGATAACGTTCTTGCCTTTGGGACTGGGAACAAGCTTCCAGACTTGGCAACACTTAAATTGATTCATTTCTTCCATTGTCATTACCCAAGATGCGTCTGAGTTTGATTCCTCAAACTTCTTTGGTTCAACCTGTGAAAGAAAGCTCAAATATAAATTTTCATTAGCTATACCTCTACGAGTTCTGATACCATCACGGGGGTCTCCTATGATTTGGTCGATTGGGCGATCCTTCAAGTGTCTGAGCTATAGAGTTCTTGCATCTGGATCTTCCTCTACCACTGGAGTGACTTCATCAACTTGAATGATATCTTCATCATGGTCATCAACCTCTCCAATTGGGTTTGGAGTGGTAGTCTTGATGAACTTTCGAGTTTTTTCTTCAGTTGGCTCATCCAAGTTTAATTCCTTTAGTCTTGAACCTGCATCTTCAATAAACATACTAGAAGAGCTACCTTGTAGCAAGCTCGTCTCATCAAATACAATATTGATAGATTCTTCTACAACCAGGGTTTTCTTATTAAAAATCATATATGCCTTACTATGGCTACTATAACCTAC
Source organism: Platanthera guangdongensis (assembly GCA_039583875.1). Classification (NCBI taxonomy): domain Eukaryota; kingdom Viridiplantae; phylum Streptophyta; class Magnoliopsida; order Asparagales; family Orchidaceae; genus Platanthera; species Platanthera guangdongensis. Next base: position 125,925,431 of record CM077161.1, read on the forward strand.
GAAAATACCTTCAATACTTTTTTCACTGAATTTAGTGGTGTGATACTTCCCATTATTAAGGGCGAAGCATTTACTTCCAAAGATTCTAAAATATGAAATAGTTAGTTTACTGCCCTTTAGTAGCTCATAAGGTGTCTTAGTATGGTTCTTGTTTATGAGTGCTCGAGTTTTCATGTGACATACAGTGTTTACGGCTTCAGCCCAGAAATATTTTAGTTGTCAGGCATCACTCGACATGGTTTTGCAAGCCTCGATGAGTGTTTTATTCCTTCTCTCAACAACTCCATTCTGTTGAGGAGTACGAGGAGAGGAAAACTCATGAAAGATATCTAGGCTTTCACAGAATTCTGTCATGGCCCCAGACTTGAACTCTGTTCCATTGTCACTTCTGATTTTGACTACGGAATAATTATATTCATTCTGGATCTGTTTGATAAAATTAGTAAAGATATCAAAGGTATTTGACTTGTGTTTTAGAAAGAACGCTCATGCAAAGCAAAAGTAATCATCAACAATAACCAATGTATAATCCTTGCATCCCAAACTTCTAATTTGCAGTGGACCGAACAAGTCCATATGAAGTAGGTGTAAACACCTATTAGAGCCTTTGCCAATAATACTTTTAAAGGTAGCCTTGTTTGCTTGCATTTTATACATGCATGACAAGGTCTATCTTTGACGCACTTAACATTGGGGGCATCACATACTAAATTAAGAGAAAATAATTTATCAATAGTTTTGAAGTTTATATGTGTTAGTCTCTTGTGCCATTAATCACCAAGAGACGCACTATATTTTGCCAAAAAGCACACTAGCGTAGAAGAGTGTATGAAAATAAAATTTAAACAAAATATATTTCTACTACGAGTGCCTGATATAATCATTTCCAAGTTATCTACCGATTTTATCAAGCACCTATCTGCATGAAATTATACTATGTATCCTTTATCACAGAGCTGGCTTATGCTTATAAGATTGTGTTCAAATCCTTCAACATAAGCTACATCTGAGAATGATACACTACCATTAGTAATCATACTATAGCCTTTTGTAATTCCTCTGTCAGAACCTCCAAAGATGACCTTTAGCCCGTTCATGACTGGAGAGTAATTCTTGAGTAGGCTTCTAGTCCCTGTCATATGCTAAGAGCATCGACTGTCCAAATACCAGATAGGATTTTTGGTGGCCTTTGGACATACCTGCATTCACAAATTAGTTTGCCTTAGGAACACAAACTCATTTGGGTCCTTGGTCTCTAATTAGCACACACCCCCTACGTGTGTTAACATTGTGAGTGGTCTTTATCATATTATTAACTTGCGGAGTTACATAATATCTGGTGTTAAACCATCAATCTATAGCAAAGTGACCAAATTTGCTGCAATACTAACAGTCAAACTTGTTGTATCTTTGCCTAAAGTTCTCCTGCTTGACTTGTTGAGAGTGTGGTCTAACAGGGGCAGTAGACTTGGAGGTAGAAGCTTCGTGGTGATAGCACTCACAAGACTTCTTCTCCTTAAGAGGCTTTTCCACAATGGGTTTAACTTTTGGAGCCTTCTTGATGTTATGACCATGACTATAAGGGTCATAGCTCTGAAGAGTGATCTACTCATAAGGTGTCTTGAGGACACTTTCACCAAAATTCTGGGGACGGGTCCATCCATGGTACTGAGACTTGGTCTCTATGTTGGATCCCTAGTTTGGATTTGGGCTAGGTTCACTATTAGGTTGTTGACCCTTCATGTATAGCCTATGTTCATTTTGTTAGTTCTAAGGGGTAGGTCAGTCTGACTAGGTTAGTCAATCTTTGATCCAGCCCTCAGAAGAAATCAGAGATCCAGACTTTGAAGAAAGGCAGTCATTAAGTGTTCAGAGAATCAGTTCGAAGTTCTTCGAACTCAGCTCGACGATCATCGATCACATATTGACGAACTCAGAGTCCCTACTCTGAGTTGAGCTCGACGAACTTAGAGCTCAGGTGTACGATCTTCCCTCTTCTCTCAAGTTCTTAGCTCGACGAACTTCTATCTCTGGTCGATGAACTTGGAGCCCAGCTTTGACAGTTTATTTTTTTCCAGATTAACTTTCTCTGATCTCAGCTCGACGAAGACGATTTCTCAGCTCGATGAACTTGGAGTTCAGGTCGATGAAATCTGTTCTGAGCTCGACGTTTTCTATCAGTTTGGCATTTTCTCTTAGTTTGGTTTCAGTTTGGATTATTCTACGGCAGTAATTCTCTGATAATTAATGCTCATATTCTCATGAATATAGTCGTTGTTTGGCAGAATTAATTATGGATTTCACAGAGTAATTACTTGACTTATTTACTAAGACAGCTTAGGAAATGCATTTAAGATTATTTCCAGGTGTTCAAGTCCTAGGATTCCACCATTAATTCAAGGATAGAATTCAAATTCAAATGCTATTTTTTTGGAAGGAATATAATAAAAGGACTGTTTTCAGAAGAACAGATAATAAGGAAGAGAATAGATATAAAGAGTTTTACTGAGACACAACAGCTGATACAAGTCTTATAGAGAATCTCACAGAGATCTTCATCATCAGCTTCATAGCTTTTCAAGGGACAACTATTCAATATCAGTCCAAAAAGCTTCTGAAGATCTTTTAAAGATTGAAGGCCTACACCCTGCAAAGCTTCCAGCAAATTCCTGAACAATATTTATCTCAAGGGGAGCTTTGACATCATCAAGCAATCCACTAAAGTCTTCTCAGTTGTTTGAGAAAGAGAAGATAATATCTCATTCTTTTTACCCCACTGTACACAAGGTTTTAACTCCCTTCAAAAGTTAACCACATGGTTCTTAATTCTCCTTAACAAAAGACTTAGCTTGGTTTTTGGGCACCTGATCAAAAGCCTAAAGGGTTGTGAGATCTCCCTTCAAATAGATCTTGTGGTGACAGGGCACCTGAGCAAAAACTTATTGGTGACAGGGCACCAGATTAAAAACCTATAGTGGATTCCTACCAGGGTGGTAGAAGAGTGGATGTACCCAATTTTAGGGGAACCACTATAAATTTCTTGTGCCGTCTGGATTGCTTGCTGTTATCTTATTACCGTGTGTTGTGTGCTGTGTTAGTTAGCTTTTTCTTACCTACACTTTCTTAAGATATATATATATCACTATTTTTAATTTCGCTATAAAAACCTATTAAGTTTTTAAAATACTTTATTCATGCCTCCCCCTCTAGAGTTAAATAGATCTATCCCTCAATTGGTTTCAAAACATATCTAATATCTCTATCAATTAGTATCAGAGGGCCAAGGCTGCTTTGGTTTCACAGACTTACATTTGAACAAAGATCCTTTGATAGATTATTTTCTCTCTAGCCTCTTGTTTACAGCATGACACAAAATAAAGAATATTCTAGCTCCAGACCTCCTATGTGCAACTTGAATAAATTTGCACTATGGAAGGTAAGAATCAAACTCTACATGAACTCTATTGATGAGGACATTTTCAACTTTATTTTGATAGGTCCCCCTCAACCTACAGCTGCAACTACAACTAACAATGCACATGAAGTTCCACCACCTGAGTGGACTGATTAAGAAAAAAAGCCAAGATGGTTGATGCTAAAGCAATGAATATTCGGGCACAAACAATGTTAGATGACATCTTTCAAAACGTGGCTCAGTGGACCTCTGCAAAGACCATTTGGGACTCACTAAACCAAATAGTTGTTAGCTCTTCAGATGAAAGAAAAGACAGGAGATCCCTCCTCATATCACAGTATGAAAATTTCATGAAAGTGGAATCAGAGACTGTTGCTAAGATGTATAACATACTCATTATCATCATAAATGAACTGAGAACCCTGGTCAAGGATATCTCATTAACTGAGATAAATGACAAAATCGTAATGTACTTCCCCAGCACTTGGGATTCCAGGATATGGCCAATTAAGGAGGCCAAAAATTTAAGTGAGATTTCAACAGAATCTCTCCTTGGCAAGCTCTAGTATTATGAGCAGTTGATCAAGACAAGGGAGGCTGCTGAATAGAAGGCTTCCACATCTTCAAGGAAGGAGCACAACATTGCTTTCAAAGCAACAGAAGAATCAGAAGCTCTTCCAGCTAATGAAGAACTACTGAGCTTGTTGGCTAAAAGATTCTATAAAATGGCCAAGAAAGACTTTAGAAGAAGATCATCCAAGAATGATGACAAGCCAAGATATGACAAGACTCCTACCAAGGAGATTATTTGCTTTAGATGCAGAAAAATTTGTCACATTCTACCTGAATGCACAGAGGCACAGAAGAAAGACAGAATAAAAGAAAAAGAGAACAAAAGGCAATCAAGCAAGTACTATAGCAAGCACTCCTCCAGCAAACACAAGAGAAAGGAGAAAGGCTTCATTGCTGAGACCTGGAGTGACACAGATGAAGAATCCTCATCTTCCATCTCTATTGAAGATGAAGAGGAGGCAAAGGCAAGGGAAGTTTACCTTATGACTATTAATGCCTCCAGCAGCAAATCTGATGCTGAGGAACAAGCTGAAGAATCAGAAGGGGAATTTTAATCTGGAGAAGATCAGGTAATCTTTTCATTTGATTTCAATTCAGAAGATTTTTAAATTGAATTTAAATCCTTGTGCAATGATTTAATCATGTTAGAGAAGGAAATAAAATTTCTTATAGATAGATAGTTTGAATTTGATAACCTATTTGCTGAAAATATCAAACTAAAAAATGATTTAGACTTGGCTAATGAACAAATCATTTCACTAAAAAATGAATTATGTGAGGCTAAGCAACTTGCGTAATCTCTCAATGGAAGAAGCCTCAAGCTGATGGACATTACAAGCACAGTCAATGCTAGATTAAATGGCAAGCTGGGCTTAGGTGCTTCATCAAGCTTACCCCCCATATTAAAGAAAAATATTCTTTCAACACCAATTAAATTTATCTCTGAAAACGGCAAAGAAAAATGAGAGTGACTACACAACCAAATGTCTCTCAGAAATCTATAATTAAGAAGAAAAAGAATAAGAATCTGAATAAAAACTATGTTCAACAGATTTCGTTGAACTCAGATCGATGAAATGTGTACAGTTCGTCGAACTCAGATCGATGAAATGTGTACAGTTCGTCGAACTCAGATCGACGATCTATGAACGCCAATTATAATTATAACAATTCGTCTTACTGCGATCGATGAACTGTATATGGTTCTTCGAGCAGCGATCGACAAACTTGGGGCACAGAAAATGACTATGTTCATTCTCTGAGCAGGGTTCGACGAACTCACCCCTATTCGTCGAACGCAGATCGATGAACTTATAATAATTCGTCAAACCCAGTCAGGGTTAATAAAAACTATAACTCTATTAGAAACTTCAATCAATTCAGAGAATCTACTAATCCTTTTACTCAATGGGAAATACCACCTAGAAGATATCGTCCATTAGGATACAAAAATTAACCAGAATTTTATGTTATTTCCAGTTTCTCTTATCAAAAGAAATAAGGACCTAAGGTAACCTGGGTCAAGAACACCTAATCCCTTTCTATGCAGGTGAAGGACTGTCCAATCTTTAATCTACAATGGTATCTGGATAGTGGATGCTCAAAGCATATGACTGGCTGTAAGGATAATTTAACATACTACAAGTCCAAGCTAGGCCCAAAGGTGATCTTTGGTGACTCCAACTGTGGCCAAACTAAAGGCTATGAAGATGTTAAAGTTGGAGCAGTCACCTTCAGGAAAGTTGCTTATGTGAGTGGCTTAAAGCATAACCTAATATTCATAAGTGAATTATGTGATGAAGGTTATCAGGTATCATTTAACTCACCTAGCTGTATTATTTCTTGTAAAGAAAACAAACCTGTTTTAACTGGACTTAGACAAGGCAACATATATGTAGTAAATTTTCAATCAGCTAGTTCAGAACTTTGTTTATTTAATCAGCTTAGCAATCAAAATGAACTTTGGCATAAGAGATTAGGACATGTAAATCTTAAAAATATTGCTAAGTTATCTAGGGACAACCTTGTTAGACGATTGCTTCTAGGCACTACAAGAAGGAAGACCTCTATAGGGCTTGTCAGTTAGGCAAGCAAACTAAAAATAGTTTTAAATCTGTAAATAAAAGTGACTCACCTAGAATATTATACTTGCTACATATGGACCTTTTTGGCCCAATTGATTTACAAAGCCTTGAAGGGAAATCTTATACTTTAGTGATTGTAGATGACTTTTCAAGATTCACTTGGGTACTCTTTCTGAGATCTAAGTCAGATAACTTCAAGGTTCTTACAGATTTTCTCAAGAACATACAAATTGAGTACTCTACTCCAGTTGCATTGATCATAAGTGATCATGGTACTGAGTTTGAGTCTCTTTTTATGCAAGAGTTCTGTGGGAAGGAAGGTATCAGGCACTGCTTCTCATCTCCTAGAACTCCTCAACAAAATGGGATTGCTGAAAGGAAAAAATAGAAGCTTAATTGAATCTGCAGGCACATTACTTTCAGATGTTTACATGCCCCTATCTTTTGGGGCAGAGGGTGTGAGTACAACAAACTATGTACTGGACAGAAGTCTGATACACAAGCTTAAGAATAAGACTTCTTATGAGTTACTTAAAGGAAAGAAACCTAAAATCACTTATTTTAAAGTATTTGGATGCCGATGTTATATTCACTTTAATGATAAAGAATACACTAGAAAGTTTGAAGCAAAAGCTGCAGGGGGAATTTTTCTAGGATATTTCCAAGTTAGCAAAGCTTATAGGGTGTTTAATAAATCTACTTTAAAAATTGAGGAATCTGTTCATGTTACGTTTGATGAGGCTAACATGTTTTATAAGGAGAAAGAAGTTTCTACCAATAACATTTTGCAGGTACCTCACTTGTATGAGAGATTGGATGATCTAAACCTCACCCAAGAGGTTCCATCACATCCATCTCCACAAGTTGAAGAAGAAAGTGAAGAATTAATTTTTGGTTAAGTAGATGTGGTTCTTTATTTGGAAAGTGGTTAAATAGGAATTTTAATATTAAATGGGAATTAAATAGAAACTCTCATGGAAAATTATAAAACTTGATAGGCAGAATATTTAACTTTATGGAACACCTAGAAAATTCCTTAGGTAGGTTGAACCATTATATGTAGTACATCATGTTCCAGGTGACCCCGGTCGCACAAGTAAAAAAATTAATTTAGGCCCTTAATCCCTTGGAAAAAAATAATGAAACCTAGTTCGATCATTATCATACGTCATAAAAACCATGATAAATAATTAAGGACATTTGACCCAAGAGTTTGGATGACATGTCATACAGGTCACCATTAGGTCATGGGTGCACTTAGCAAAAATATAGCACATGTCACTGGGACCTACAGGGGATACGATAGAAGGTTGAGTTGGTGACTATATTGGGAAGACAAGCCCTGATTTGTGTCTAGTAGGTCACTTCATAGTATCGAACGATAGAGTGCAAGATCTCAAGGACAGTAGCTAGAACGGAGACTGGCGGAAGACCGTCGATTCCCCAATAATAAATAAATTCATTAGGTTCGTTCCAAAGTAACAATGAGAGCTGGGTATGGATCATGGTTAGACATTAATAAAAATAAATATCCTTGCAAAAGGGAGCTTTGGGATTTCAACCCATCAGAGTTCCTAGTCCCCTCGAAAGCCCTTCACCGAGCATGCCCTGGGCAGTGCTGTGATTAACCCTAAACTGCTAGGTATAACAAACATTAGACAAGAGTATTCTAATAGGCTAAGGCATTGATGTATATTCTCACCCATGAAGGGTTGGAGGGATTCAGAACTAAAGTATTGATGTACATTCTCAACCGTAAAGTCTTTGAGGGATTCAGAACTATGGCATTGATGTATATTCTCACCTGTGAAGGGTTGGAGGGATTCAGAACCAAGGCATTGATGTGCAATCTCACCCGTGATGGGTTGGAGGGTTTCAGGACGGGTTGGTCTTGCGAGCTGGATGCTCGGATTGGGATTTCTTGTATGTGCATAAAAAAAACTTGTGTCGTGTCATGCGGTACTGGGCCAATCATCACACTGATGACAGTACGGTGACTCTGGCGAGGTGTGATGGTTTGAGGGGCCAGTGGGTTGTTTTACACTACAGTCTGGAGGATGATCCCCAAAAATGCACACTCGACCAAAAAGACTAGTGGGTAGGCAGCAAATAGTACATAGAGACTCTAGAGTGCACCTAGGATGTGTATAGAGGCGTATGGGAGGTCTAGGCCTGGTAGTGTATATACCCGCCCAGGAGTGGATACGCCCACTCCACTTCTACCGTAGCCACAACGGTGGTACCAAAGAGTGATGCTAGCTCCAAAAAGTGGGAACTAAAGGTCTGTGATCACAGAGTCGTGTGTGTGAGTTGTACTTGCATGAATCATAACCTGCATACATGACATACATACATTATTAGGTCATACACACCATGGATCCTTATCATATAAATTAGTATGGGTTCTTTTATATGATAAGTTATATTTCTAAAACCTCAACTTATAAGTTTGTATGGACATTCAAATAAGTTAAGGTACTCTTGTGATGTTAGTGTAGCGGTAAATAGTTTACTTTCTGCTCTATCTTTACTTTACTTACTGCACTTTTCTTTCAGTACTGCTTACTTACTTTACATGTGCTATATATATAGAACTGCTAATGTAATGATATAACTATTAGAATATATCCATGATAGAATAGATCCACTGTCACCTGCTTTCATTTTGATACTGCTTTGTTGTCCTCTGCTTTCGTCCTCTCACCCGGTGCCTAGGAGTCGCAGGGGTGAGGCGAGGAGGATAATATCTTAGTCTTTATTACTAACAGACGATTGTGACTGTATCATTTTAGGAGCTTGAGGAGATGGAACACCAGCACGACCAACAGGATAAGGTGGCAGGACTTGAGGAGCTGATACCACCTACTACTACTACTGCAGCCCAGCGTCAGGTGATGACGAGTGTGCTTGTTTAGAGTTTGCTTCCGCATAGTGTTATAGTGAGAGAGAGAGAGATTTACTATTCATTTTTGGCATGTACAGGCATAAGCCCTTCTCTCGTTTTGTACTCAATGTGGACTGTTGTACCTTTTCATTATATATATGATGTTATTGCTGTGACTTGTGGACTTGCTAGTTTTATTTCTGTTGTACTTTTATTCTCAATTGGCCTACAAGTAAATGATCGTACTAGCCAACAAGATCGACGTCTTCCGGTGTCGACTAGTCGTGTGTTAGTGTCACCGTAAGGCGGCGGTTCTAGGCATAAGACTGGGTTAACTCCTTGGTAAGAGGGGGGTCTTATAAACTGGTATCAGATCCAGGTTTCGATCCTGGGACCTGTGGGTTATGGGCCCACCACACTCGAGCAATAGTTTGTGGAGAAACTATGCAGCGGAAGCAATGGTGTGTGCATGTGTAAAAAGTTACAGAAAATAGTCAATTTAAACAATGAGTTAGGCCAATCTAATTAGGACACCACCTCAGTTTGACTTACCAAGAGGATTTCGTAGTGTATCCGAGTCTAAAATCGACCTCGGAGATAGATTGGTTAATGTACGAGGATACCCAAATTCACCAAGGGAAGAATTTGACTCAAGTGTCACTGCTTAAGGCTTAAATTCTGATGTCCCTACTCCACCTATCAAGTGATATTATCACTTCTTACCCAAGCTGATAGGACCGCCTTAAGGAGAATTGGTGCATATAATCTATTAGTGAAATTGTAGGGTACTCGTATACTTAACCCTCATACTGATGACTTGATTACGTTGAGACAACCACAGTGGAAAATACCAAAGGTAGAATAAGAATTCAAGTCTCAAAAGAAACCCATTTTGGTTGGGTCACCTGTTGACCTTGAGAAGATTGTCATATAAGTTATCTTAAGGGCCAAAGGTATATAGTATATCAATTAGTCTCAAGGTGGAACTCCAAGTCTAAGATTGTTAGCCCTAAGGATTGAGGCATATATAAGATGATTGCACTATGAATATTAAAGAAATTTAGCATAAAATGTATGGGGGCTTATCCTTTTGTTTATTGGGTTAAATTGGTAATGACTTGGATTTCCCTAGATCATGTTTATAAAATGTTGTGTCGCAAACATAGTGATCTTGGAGAATTGGTATTTAAACACTACCCGTATGAAAATCGAGACTTATGTATGAATAATTGGTAAGATTATCAACCCTCCCTCGAAGTTGGGATATATGTTGAGGGTTGCCCGCTTGAATATATCACAATCTTAGAACAAGGAAAACTGTATGTGACGTTAGAAACTATCTCGGGCTGGTGAATTAGATAACTACTTGACACAACTTAAAGAGATATCGTAATTTCATCGATGTATAATGACATACTATATTCAAAGAACGAAACAAGTTGCGTATAATCCACAATAATTCGAACAAATGGTCTTTCAATAAACTAAAATCAAGCAGTAATGACGACACAAAGGTTTTATGTATAATTAAAGGAATGTGTTACCACAACAAAGCACATTCCTAGATGCTCTAACACCATAAACCAATTGACTTGACATGCGATTAATGATTATATCGTCAGTTAAGGATTTGATTAATGAACTTAGTAAATTTGATCATGAGTAGGCAATACAAGCCCATCCTACACACAAAGGAATGAATAAATACAACCTCACATATATTAGATAGTGCGAATTATGTATTTTTTTGGGTATATATAAGTGTTACACATATGTATGGTCTCTTGATTATGATGACGTCAAGAACCGGGGCACATAAGTTGATCGCATTATAACCACCATTTAGAGGATTCATGACTATGGAATATAGATTTTGACTATCAAAGGTGTACACGATGAAATTGAACAAGAATTAATGAGTGTTTAATCAGATTCTTTTTATGATGAAATTGACTTGACACGGATCTTATTATTTTGCAAGAATTCCTTATATCTCATCAATCAAGATCCAATTAAAAAATCGATTGAGTGTCATGTTGTGAACATCAATATTAATAATGATCGCTCGATGTATATATAAAGACTTCACTCTACAAATTATGTATTTTTACTTAAGTAGAGGTGTAATATGTCATGAATTTGGAAGAAAAAAAAGAGGGGGTGATAATCTTTTCATCAAATCTTAAGTTTGGAGGTTGGTTAATTACTATGCATAAGTTGGACCTTCGTCATGAATAAAATGATGATAACATATATTTGAAGATTCGATATGGTATAAGCTATAAGGCGTGAGACGATTCTAGAAGAGAAATCTAAGATTTGTGTGCACAATTCTACATATAAGATTATTGATTCTCACGTACTTGATGATCATTGCTCGTAAGGGACTCCGAACCAACGTGTGATTAAGGTTTATTTAATGATAATGTGTTAGAAGACATGGAAATATGCCCACGTAATCTTGATTATGAATATCCAAAAATATAATGAAAGTGAATGTGGAAGGGAACTGTTACCTCTGATAGAAACAACTACGAGGCCTATAGGGTAGGAATTGTCGGACTACGCTATCTCGGGCCTAGAATGAGGATCCAAGCGTACTCATATCAGATTATATTGAGGGTACGGATGCTCAGATACGGCTGATCAGGGACCGGATGCTAGAGGCTCAGAGTCGACAGGCCAAGTACTATGATGCGTGCACAAAAAGGTAGAGATCCAGGTGGGAGACAGAGTTTTCTTGAAGATATATCTGGTGCATTGTGTCTCGCAGTTGCGGAGACACCAGAAGCTTAGCCCTCGATTTATGGGACCATACTTGATCCTGGAGAGGATCGGTCCTTTGGCTTACAGGCTGGAGCTGCCTCCAGAGTTAGGGACTCTGCACGACGTCTTCCACTTTCTTCGCTACGGAGAGCTCTCCTTCGGCTAGAGCAGCATATTACCGCTACAGCAGGCCCGATAGCACTTGATAGATCAGTTCGTTTAGAGCCGGTCAGGATCGATGATATCGCGGTCCGACCGTCCGAGTGTTGCGGAAGAAGAAGGTTCCCTTGGTAAAGGTATTTTGGTCCAAACACGGACAGGAGGAGCACACCTGGGAGCCGATGGATCTGATGCGAGAATGGTACCCGTAGCTTTTCGCCTCAGGTATAATTTAATTATGTTTAAGTTTCTTAAAATTCTTATCCACAGAAGCCTCGTAGACCAAAACTTGAATTTTAGGGACGAAATTATTATTTTTGTTTATTGAAATTTATAACATCCCATTTCCTACTAGACCCCTAAAACTTGGATTAGGTTAGGACATGTGGTTGATGAATGGGGTTAGGCTAGGTTTTACCCATGGAGTTAGGGCGGATTTACATAGGGCCCACTATAGGGTTCGAGTCAAATCAGGTCAAACTAGCCCAAAATGGAATCATAGGTACACATTGAACCCAACACTATGCCCCTAACCCTAAAAGCAATCTAAGTGAACCAAAAGCCACATCATTGGGTCAACCATTGACCCAAGTTGACTCAAGTCAACCATAACTCTAATTTGGTCAAATCAACACATATAAGCCCAATTAGCCCAAGTGGGGCATCACCAAGGCCCAACCCATGTTGGGTGATGACATGGCGTTCATGACCATCAATTGGGGCCAGCCAACTCATCAAGTTGGCCAAGTCAACCCTATATGTCAATAAGTCAACAAATGGCTTAAAGGATGAAAAAGGAGGCCAAGCCCATTCCCAATGGGCAAAGCCCATGAGCCAAGGCCCATGACCAGCCAAAATGGTTAATGACAGCCCCTACCCCTCTAAAATAGGAGAGAGAGTGCATGCATGACGGTATTTTTGGACATTTATGGAAAGAGAGGAGAGAGAAGAGAGGGAAAGAGGGGATGGAGGCCACTTGGCCCTCCTCCTCCCTCCCAAAGCTCAGTTCTGAGCTTAGGATTAATTCTCTAGCCAAATTCTAGCAAAGGAGGTGCCACTTGGAGCCAAGGAGTAGCATCCAAGGTGGTGGACGAAATTCTCATTGATGGTATCTCCCTATATAGCCACCCCACCCCCATTTTGACCTTACCATCAACTTCAGAAGGTCGAGAGGAGTGGAATTCGATATCTGGATCGAAGCTTTTGGTGGAGAAACGAGTTCGGGAGCAAGCTCGCCGGAGAAGAAAAATTCCATGTCCAACTGTCATCGTCGCCACCGTCGGGCTCCGATTAAGGTCCATTTCTCCTCCTCTCCCTCTGTGCTAGCCTCCTAGATCATTTAGGAGAGATTTCAAGCTCAATTGAGCTTGTATCCATGTGAGGTGTGGAAGTAAATCTCAAGCTTTTGAGCTTGCTCGGGATCGCCGGAGAGGCGGTTTCCGACCACCATTTCGCCGCCAAACGTTGTCCACCACCTCAACGGAGGTGGTGGTGGTGGTAGCCAGCCGTGGATGCTAAGGGGTGGCCGGGAAATGAGGTTTGAAGGCGCTCCAGGTCGGGGAAATCTCGGCCCTTGGCTGGAGGAGGAAGATGAACAGATGCCCTCCATTATTGCTTTGAGATTCGTGTTGTATTAATATATCAAACTTTAGTATTCTATCACACTTATATCTGTACATTGCGGGCTACTTTTAGGCCTCTTGGAGTCAACTTCAGAAAATATTTTCAACATATAAAATGTATCCCTAGGTCTTAACTTTAAATTTGCAACCTAAAGTTGTAATTTGGAGCAGTAGGGCTCCCTGTACGGCCATTCTACCAAGACTGGTTCTAGGCTAGGGCAGATATTTAAATGAGTGCCCAAGCCAAACCCTAAGTCCACATGAACTAAGATTTTGGTCATGCATGTGATTAGATCTTACTTAGATACTGACCAAAATGGGAATTTTTGGAAAGTATTTTTCCATAGTTTTTGGAGAAATATCATTTATTAAATTAATTGAATATTTGGAGATCTACAACTCCAAATGCCCCCAAATTTGGGTGGCATGTCCATTGGATCATTAGATGACCATGGTAAAAATTTCAAGTCATGTTAACCTATGCATGTTTTGGAAATCCCACATGCATGAGATTGACATATTCAAATTTGGGGTGTCAATAGTAAAATTAGAAAAATGTGAATTTAGACCAAATGGATCATTGCATGCCCATGAAACTTTGGGCAGAGGATCATAGGAATGGAATATACCTCCATGGAAAGTTTGGGATTTTTGGGATCAAAAATCCTATTATTTGGAATTATTGGAAAATATGCCTAGTTAGGAAATAAATTTGGAAATTAGGGCAAATTAGTTCATTAAATTCTGAACTTTTGTCACAAATACTAGTAGGATATTGTTCACTTCTTGAAAATTTATGGGACTGCAAAATAATGTCTATTTGGATTTTAAGTAGATTTTACCATTTTTGCCCCTTATGGAAAATAATTAAAAATAAGGGAATTTTGTGTTTTAAAATTATGGAAAATTTTACAGTTGTTTATTTTTGTGATTAGAGTACTGATAAAGTATTTGAAAAGTTTTGGATCTCTCTATATGTTAAAAACACTAATAATGGCATTTTGGTAATATTGTTTAAATGTGTATGAGATAGGTTAGATCATTGTTTAAGATTTGAAAATTCTGCACTTATCTTTATTATATCGACATGAATATCCACTAATGTTCTCAGCATTTTTGGCTAAGTAGATGTTTTACTTTATTTGGAAAGTGGTTAAATAGGAATTTTAATATTTAATGGGAAATAAACAGAAACTTGCATGGAAAATTATGAAACTTGATAGGTAGTAATATTTAACTTTATGGAACACCGAGAAAATTTCTTAGATAGGTTGAACCATTATATGTAGTACATTATGTTCAAGGTGACCCCGATCGCACAATTAAAAGAATTAATTTAGGCCCTTAATCCCTTGAAAAAAAAATAATGAAACCTAGTTCGATCATTATCATATGTCATAACAACCATGATAAATAATTAGGGACATTTGACCAAAGAGTTTGGATAACAGGTCATACGGGTCAACATTAGTTCATGGGTGCACTTAGCAAAAATATAGCACATGTCACTTGGACCCACAAGGGATGCGATAGAAGGTTGAATTGGTGACTATATTGGGAAGACAAACCCTGATTGGTGTCTAGTAGGTCACTTCATAGTATCGAGCGATAGAGTGTAAGATCTCAAGGATAGTAGCTAGAACGGAGACCGGTGGAAGACCCCCGATTCCCTAATAAAAACTAAATTCATTAGGTTCATTCCAGAGTAACAACGAGAGCTGGGTATGGATCATGGTTAGACATTAATAAAAACAAATATCCTTGCGAAAGAGTGCTTTGGGATTTCAACCCATCGTAGTTCCTAGTGCCCTCGAGAGCCCTTCACCGAGCATGCCCTAGGCAGTCCTGGGATTAACCCTAAACTGCTAGATATAACAAACATTAGACAAGAGTAGTCTAATAGGCTAAGTCATTGATGTATATTCTCACCCGTGAAGGGTTGGAGGGATTCAGAATTAAAGCATTGATGTACATTCTTACCCGTGAAGGGTTTGATGGTTTCAGAACTAAGGCATTGATGTATATTCTCACCCGTGAAGGGTTGGAGGGATTCAGAACTGAGGCATTGATGTGCATCTAACCCGTGATGGGTTAGAGGGTTTCAGGACTGGTTGGTCCTGCGAGCTGGATGCTCAGATTGGGATATCTTGCATGTGCATAAAAATAAACTTATGGCGGGTATTGCGGTACTGGGCCAATCATCACACCGATGGCAGTACGGTGACTCTGGCGAGGTGTAATGGTTTGAGGGGCCAGTGGGTTATTTTACACTGCAGTCTGGAGGATGATCCCCAAAACTTCACACTCGACCAAAAAGACGGGTGGGTAGCCAGCAAATAGTACGCAGAGACTCTAGAGTGCACCTAAAATGTGTATAGAGGGGTATGGGAGGTCTAGGCCTGGTAGTGTGTATACCCGCCTAGGAGTGGAGACGCCCGCTCCACTGCTGCCGTAGCCACAGCGGTGGTACCAGCGAGTGATGTTAGCTCCAAAAAGGGGGAACTAAAGGTATGTGATCACAGAGTCATGTGTGTGAGTTGCACTTGCATGAATCATAACCTGCACACATGACATACATACATTATTAGGTCATACGCACCATGGATCCTTATCATATAAATTAGTATGGGTTCTTTTATATGTAGTTATATTTCTGAAACATTAACTTATAAGTTTGTATGGGCATTCATATAAGTTAAGGTACTCTTGTAATGCTAGTGTAGCGGTAGATAGTTTACTTTCTGCTCTTTCTTTACTTTACTTACTGCACTTTTCTTTCAGTACTGCTTACTTACTTTACATGTGCTATATATATAGAAATGATAATGTAGTGACATAACTGTTAGAATATATCCATGATAGAATAGATCCACCGTCACCTGCTTTCATTTTGATACTGCTTTGTTGTCCTCTGCTTTCGTCCTCCCGCTCGGTGCCTAGGAGTTGCGGGGGTGAGGCGAGGACGATAATGACTTAGTCTTTATGACTAACAGTCGGTTGTGTTGGATCCCTAGTTGATTTGGGCTAGGTTCACTATCTTAGGATGTGACCCAACATGTATAGCCAGGGTCAAATTTGTGTCCTAGAGTCTAGGCCAATTTCTTAGAGTCAATATCAGATGGACCAGCTATCAACAAGACTATCAGAGACTCAAGACTTGGAAGATTTCAAGACCAAGTAAAATGAGTTCGACGTTCGTCGAACTCAGGTCGACGAAAGGCATTCTGAGCTCGACAATCTTGAGATATTTCTCTGTGCTGAGCTCGACGATCTTTGTTCTTTGTTCGACGAAGACTGAGATACTTCAACAAACTAAAGTCAGGGTAACTCCAGATTTTTTTAAGTCCAACTTCAGGCTTTGGTCGACGAACAAGATTCTGAGCTTGACGAACTTGTACCTCAAGTTCACACCTTCTCAGGTCGACGAAGTCAACTTCTCAGATCGATGAAGTCAACTTCTCAGGTCAATGAACTCAGTACTCTACTCTACAGATTCTGAATTCAGAGGATTTGTGTCGACAGTTAGGGCATGTGTCGACACCAACTTGTGTCGATACCAGAAGTTTCATGTCAACACACAGAATATCAGTCAACACAAACTATTCGTCTAAGTCCAGAACTATTACTGAACTCCAGTCGACGAATTCAAGTATTAGCTCGACGAACTTCAGACAGAAAAGGCAAAGGTTCTGAAGTATACAAGTTCTATTAACAGCTTGATGAACAGAAAATGTCTGGTCGACGAATACAGAATCTCTGCTCGACGAACTGGTAACTCAGCACGACAAAATCTGTTATTCATTCGACGAATCCAGACTTAGGTCTTCTCCAGTTTTCCGTCCCTTTTCTGGGCGATGATTCCTGAGTAATTAATGCTAAATCTTCTCGGAATGTTAGCGTTAGAACGAGCATTGATCATGGATTATTTCATGCCATTTTTCCATGGGACGGTTAGGGAATTCATTGATTGTCGCTTCCTTCCCAGGCCGACTGCATTTACTGCTCAAGCATTCAAATTTTGAATGTTCTTCAGTCAGTCTTTAGTTAGAAAAGAAAATAACAAGCAGTACCATACACACCAGACAGAGATTACATTCAAGAAGTTTTTTCAGAAATCAAAAAGTTTTTTTTCTGCAATCAGCCTAGGCTAGAGAACATCTTCTTTCAACCCTACAGGATAACTTCAGAAGGACAACAATAACTCTATCTGTCAAAGAAGTTCCTGAAGTAATCTCTTGTCAAGGCAATCAAGTTCTGAAGACTTGTCACCCTGATGCAGTGCTCTAGATTTCCTGATCCATTCAAGATCTCAGGGGGAGCAATCTGCTCACATCAATCCATAAGCCTTCTCAGTTGTTATTGAGAAAGAGAAGACACCATCACCCTTTTTCCATCCTCTGTACAGGGTTTTAAGTCCCTTCAAAATTATTTCTGGTTGCAAGTCTCCTACCAAAAGACTTGAGGTTTTGGTTTTTGAGCACCTGAACAAAAGCTCATTGGTGTTAGGCACCTGATCAAAAACTTGAGTGGATTCCTACCAGGGTGGTAGAAGAGCGGATGTACCCAGGTTGGGGAACCACTATAAATTTCTTGTGTCATCTGGTTGCCCTTTTTCTTTTGTTTTGGCTGTGATCTGTGATTTGTTAGGTTGCTGTGTTTATTACTTTGATTACTAACCTATTCACCTAGCTTTACAGCCAAAGTTGTAAAAAGATTGTAGAGAGCACAATACTCTATTCACCCCCCCCCCCCCCTCTAGAGTATTTCAGATCTAACCTGCACTTTCAGGTTGTGACTGTATCATTTTAGGAGCTCGAGGATATGGAACACCAGCACGTCCAGCAGGACGAGGTGGCAGGACTTAAGGAGCTGATACCAACTACTACTACTACTGCAGCCCAGCGTCAGGTGATGATGAGTGTGCTTGTTTAGAGTTTTCTTCTGCATAGTGTTATAGTGAGAGAGAGAGAGATAGCTTTACTATTCATTTTTGGCATGTACGGGCATAAGCCCTTCTCTCTTTTTGTACTCAATGTGGACTGTTGTACCTTTTCATTATATATATGATGTTATTGTTGTGACTTGTGGACTTGCTAGTTTTAATTCTATTGTACTTTTATTCTCAATTGGCCTACAGGTAAATGATCGTACTAGCCGACAGGATCGGCGTCTTCCATTGCCGACTAGCGTGTGTGTTAGTGTCACCGTAAGGAGACTGTTCTGGGCATAAGACCGAGTTAACTCCTTGGTAAGAGGAGGGTCTTACAGTGTATGTGGAGCAACCACCAGGTTTTATCGCTCCAACTCATCCTTCTTATGTCTTTAGATTGCATAAAGCTCTCTATGGTTTAAAGTAATCTCCAAGAGCTTGGTATGAGACCTTAGCTAGCTTTTTTTTAGAGCATAAGTGTTCTAAGGGCAAAGTAGATAGGACTCTTTTTATTAGGCATCATAAAAATAAAATTTTGTTAGTTCAAATATATGTATATGATATTATTTTTGGCTCTACTAATCCCAAACTATGCAAAAGATTTTCTGATCTAATGCATTCAAAGTTTGAGATGAGTAGCATGAGTGAACTTCCATACTTCCTTGGTCTCTAAGTGAAGTAATCACCTGATGGTATCTTCATCTCCCAATCTAAGTATGCTAAGGAGCTTATTAAAAGGTTGGGGATGTGTGATGCCTCAACAATGAAAACACCTATGACTACTAATACTGTGATTGATTCTGATGAACATGGCAAGTCTGTTGATCAGAAAACTTATAGGGCTATTGTCGGGTCTCTATTATATCTCACAGCAAGTAGGCTTGATATAATGCTTGACACATATATTTATGCTAGGTTCCAAGTGAACCCTAAAGCATCTCAGTATATTTTATTTAAAAAGATTTTGAGATATATAAAGGGTTGTCTAAGTCTAGGACTCTTATATCCATCAGTTTCAGAATTTGATTTAACTGGATTTTTCTGATGCTGACTATGCTGGATGTAGGGTGGACAGGAAGAGCACATCAGGAACTTGTCAGTTTCTTGGTGATAGGATTGTGTCCTGATTTTGTAAGAAGCAAACCCCTGTGTCCACATCAACTGCTGAAGCTGAATATATAGCTGCAGGCAGCTGTTGTTCACAGATTTTGTGGATACAAAATCAATTGCTGGATTATGATTTCAACTTAAATAATTCAACTATATTTTGCGATAGTACCAGTGCAATATCTATTACACAAAATCCAGTGCATCATAGTAGGATCAAGCATATAGAGATAAGACATCATTTCCTTAGAGATTGTGTGGACAAAAAGAAAATTAATATTGTCTTTATCTCTACTGATTTGCAAAGAGCAGATATCTTCACTAAACCTTTAGATGAGAAGAAACATATTTTCTTTCTGAATTAGTTAGGTATGATTAATGGGGAAGTTTAATTTGTTTTTGGTCCAAGGTCGAAGAATTGATCACATTTTGTCGAACGGAGTTCGACGATCTGAGAACTGTTCTTGAGATTTTTCGTCGACCTGAGATCGACGAACTCTCTGCATTAAGTTATTTTCGTCGAGTGGAGATCGACAATTTTGCTTCAAAAAAATTTTCGTCGGCCTGAGAACGACGAAAGGTTTTCCCCTCTTATGACTGAGATCGACGATATTATTTCTTCATGAAATTTTTCGTCGACCTGAGAATGAAGATTGTTTATTTTTCGCAGTACATAGACCGACGCTTCATATTCTGAAAACCTTATAACTAGGTTTTTGTCGTGCTCTATCCTGCGCTTTTTGTTCTCTTGCTCTTGCTCTCTCTTTTGTTTTTGCAGGAAAACCAATGGAGATTACGATGCTCTCTCTCAAGCATGAAGTTCGACACTAGCTTCGACATCAATTTTGATTCCTTCTCCCACACTGATCAAATCTTCATAGACATTCTCAAGCTGTGTGAAGAACAGCATCTAAAGAAAGTCATGGCAACAATGATCAAGATACTAGCAAATGAAATCATAGAATGAGTTTTTACTTCAACAGCTCCTGACGCAAATACTATGATTGGCTCCATCGGCGGAAATCAGGTCACTCTAACTCCTACAGTTTTAACTAAGATTTTTGATTTGGCTACTGGAGAAGAAGAAATTTAATTAGATAATGCTGAATATGAGAAAGTGCTGAGTATAATGGGTCATTCTGAAGGAAACCCCAATAAAATTTTGAAGAAGAATTTATCTATTCAATATAAGTTTATGGCAGATATTGTTGGTAAAGTTTTGCTGGGCAAACATACAGCCCATGATTATATAACCAGGCACCAGTTTCTGGTGATGAGTGCTCTGGTAGATAAAAAATCAGTAAATTGGGAAAAGATTTTGTTTTAGTTAATAAAGAAGAAAAATACTAAGAAATCTTCCTCCAGGAAAAGGAACCAGAATTATTGGTTTCCCAGCCAATATTCATAAATACCTCAAAGAGGATCACCTCTGCCTTATTTGGCAAATGGGAGAGGACCATTCCAAAGCCCTCCAGGGACTCCTCTTCCTCTAGGACTTCTGAGGACACAAGGGCAGTTATAGGCTCTCCACCACCTCTAGAAGAAATTCCTCCATCCACCAGCATTCCTTTACCTCCTCAACAATAACAATAACAACCTCTTTCACCTCTTCTTCAACAATCTCCTCCACATTCTCCCACCATCATTCATGAGGATATTCCAACTCCACCTCAATCTCCTCCTCAAACTTATATATCTGACATTCCATCTACCTCCTCACAGCCATATTTCAATCTACTGTGACCTCCTCCACCATCTCCACATCAATCTCCAGTTCACGAACCCACCTCCACACCCACTACCATAGTTCCTACTTCTACTACTGAAATTCCATCCAACCCTCCTTCCACATTTCTAAATACACCCACACCAACTTCTCTCATGCCTTCTCTGTGTGTTCAAACTGTGGACATCACACCCCTTACACCACCTCTACTCATGAACCTCTCTACCTCAATTTCTCTGATATTGCCCATGATCTTCTTGCTTTCATCTCTCCCACTCTTGAGCAACTAATAGCAAATGCTATTTCTCATCTCTCTGCTTCCATGGTTTCTCTCTCTACCAGCATTACTGCTCTCTCTTCTGTTCCTTCTTCTGGAGGACTGGCTTCAGGACCCTCTGAACCTAGCCAGGGGGAGATTTTCTTTGAAGAAGCTCCAGTTCCTCCTCCTACAGTAGCAATAGCACTAGTAGATTCTGAATTGTTTGATGATTCAGCAGAGGCAGCACCTCCAACTGAAATAATAGATCTATTTGATTCTAATACTTACATTGATGATACAGTTGTAGCAATAACCACTGTTGGTGATTTTATTATAAATCTCATAGTTAATCTAGATTCTTTACTAGATTCTTTCAATTCTGCTTATAGAAATATTCTACCTAGTTTTGTTACTCAGTATTCTAAAGCTATTGTAGTTTATTCTACCCCCAATAAGTTCTGAAGTTATAGAACAACTAAAGGCAAGTTTTACTGTTGAAGATATTGTTGAGCCAGCTTCTGAGCACAAGGCATTCTCTCCAACAACCTTTGGCTGGTGTGAATCTCCTACGCCAGATCTGCATGACATTTTGTTTGCTGACATGGAAGAAGAAGAAGAAAATATTCAGACTGCTACAGAAATTTCTGCAGAGCCAACAAGGCTAGCACAACCATAGATTCCTGGAATCTCGGCTGATTTGCTAAAGCAACTGGATGATCTTTATGACAATCTTGAAAATTCTTCTCAAGATGATGATGTTGATAATGAGTCAGAGGACTCTGATAATAAAAGTTCAAAGAAAAGAAAGGCTCCTGCTAAAACTGCTCCTCCAAAGGCTGTTCCTAAGTCAAATCCATCTGCTGATGTTCTATACTACATCCTACATAATAATACACTTACTCCAGATACCCCAAATTGTATGAGGTATTCCAAGAATGAGCAAAAAACAAGGAAGAAGAGCAGGAGGTACTCTCCACCTCCTAAATTCAGGAGAGGTCCTCCTCCTCCTCCTCCTGTAGCAGGATCCTATAGAAGTATTTCTCAGGTTCAAAAAGGTACATCTTCACATTAGTCTAAATCCTCCAGCAGTAGACAACAGCAGTATTCTTCAAGCAGCAGGCAGCAACAGCAATACCAGAAGCACAGCAGGCAACATAAAATATCTGAAGATGATCAACCTGATAAAGCATCTCCTGAAAAGGCCTTTTTCTCCAGTGTATTATCGAGAAATGGACCCCAACTTCAGTATGGCCAGATTTCAAGAATTGGTAGCTCTTTCCCAGATCAAAAAAGCAAAGGAAGAAGGACAGGACACCTCTTAGTATACCACTATGTCCTCTTACAAAATGAAGGACCTAGACAAGTACCAGGTACATAATCTCTTTAATGCTGATGATTACATGTCTTTACATCCATAAGCTGTTATTCCAAGAGCTGTATCTGTGACAATCCTTGGAGCCAGTGATATAAAGATGACCAAACATCAGGCTACAGATCCCAAAAGGGAAATTATCTTCACCAGACCTGCCTCTGTTGAGCAGAAGAAGAACTACAAGAAAGGCTGAATAATTCTCTTTATATATTTTGATTAAAACTGTTGTTTATTATTTGTTACTTCACAAGGCACTGTGTTAATATCTGCTGAACAATTTTAAATTCTGCCAGATATCTTTTATGCTTTGTGATTTTCTCTTTTTTGTTGTTCATAGTGACCTCACCTAAATAGGGGGAGATTATTGGATCCCTAGTTTGGATTTGGGCTAGGTTCACTATTAGGTTGTTGACCCTATATGTATAGCCTCGGGTCATTTTGTTAGTTCTAAGGTGTAGGTCAGTCTGACTAGGTTAGTCAATCTTTGATCCAGCCCTTAGAAGAAATAAGAGATCCAGACTTAGAAGAATGACAGTCATTAAGAGTTCAGAGAATCAGCTCGAAGTTCTTCGAACTCAGCTCGACGATTATCGAACGCAGATCAACGAACTCAGAGTCCCTACTCTGAGTTGAGCTCGACGAACTTAGATCTCAAGTCGAGAACCTTCCCTCTTCTCTCAAGTTCTCAGCTCGGCGAACTTCTATCTCTGGTCGATGAACTTGGAGCCCAGCTTTGACAGTTTTTTTTCCAGATTAACTTTCTCTGATCTCAGCTCGACGAAGACGATTTCTCAGCTCAAAGAACTTGGAGTTCAGGTTGACGAAATTTGTTCTAAGCTCGATATTTTCTATCAGTTTGGCGTTTTCTCTTAGTTTGGTTTTAGTTTGGATTATTCTAAGGCAGTAATTCTCTGTTAATTAATGCTAATATTCTCATAAAGATAGTCGTTGCTTGGCAGCATTAATTATGGATTTCATAGAGTAATTTCTTGACTTATTTATTGAGACAGTTGAGGAAATGCATTTAAGATTATTTCCAGCCGTTCAAGTCCCAGGATTCCAGAATTAATTGAAGGATAGAATTCAAATTCAAATGCTATTTTTTTCTGGAAGGAATATAATAAAAGGACTGCTTTCAGAAGAACAGATAATAAGGAAGAGAATAGACATAGAGATTTTCACTGAGACACAATAGCTAATACAAGTCTTACAGAGAATCTCACAAAGATCTTCATCATCAGCTTCAGAGCTTTCAAGGGACAACTATTCAATATCAGTCCAAAAAGCTTTTGAAGATCTTCTAAAGATTGAAGGCCTACACCCTGCAAAGCTTCCAGCAAATTCCTGAACAATATTTATCTCAGTGGGAGCTTTGACATCATCAGGCAATCAACTAAAGTCTTCTCAGCTGTTTGAGAAAGTGAAGATAATATCACATTCTTTTTACCCCACTGTACATAGGGTTTTAACTCCCTTCAAAAGTTAACCACCTGGTTCATAAGACTCCTTAACAAAAGACTTATCTTGGTTTTTGGGCACCTGATCAAAAGCCTAAAGGGTTATGAGATCTCCCTTCAAATAGATCCTGTGGTGATAGGGCACCTGAGCAAAAACCTGTTGGTGACAGAGCACCTGATCAAAAACTTGTAGTGAATACCTACAAGGGTGGTAGAAGAGTGGATGTACCAAAGTTTAGGGAAACCACTATAAATTTCTTGTATCATCTGTATTGATTGCTGTTATCTTATTGTTGTGTGTTGTGTACTGTGTTAGTTAGCTTTTTCTTTCCTGCACTTTCTTAAGATATATATATCACTATTTTTAATTCCGCTATAAAAACCTATTAAGTTTTTAATATACTCTATTCTCCCCCATCTAGAGTCAAATACATCTATCCCTCAATTGGTATCAGAACATATCTGATATCTCTTTCACTCTACATAAGTAGGACTAGCAACGTGACCGTAGGATGATTCAAGATCAAACTCATTAGTTGGAAAGATAACTTTTTAAATGAAGTTTGATCATGAGGAGCTTTCCCCTTCTCCTTGGCTAGAGCTTTTTTGGCAACCTTATTTTTTCGTTGAGCTTTATTTCTCCTAGAATATTTACTAGGAGCATCCAAATGGCCTAAGTCAGCACCTTTGGTCTGAGCAGAGAATTCAACAACAAACGGAAGGAGTGTCTTGGGCTTGGAGAAACTTTCAACAAGTTTCTTTTCAGCTGCAAGTTGTTCTTATAATTCCTTGATGATTTTCTCATTCAGATTTAGGTGTTTGAGAGCTTTATTATATTCTTCAATTGCAGCATTGAAATCCTCTCTGAGTGAGTCCGTCTTTGCGACTTCCTCTCTCAGAGTGCTCTCCTCAACTTTGAGAAACTTAATCTCCTTGGCTTGAGTTTTAACAGCTCTTCAATATTTGTCATAAGCCTTGATTAACTCTTTGTATTGAGTCATGAGTTTAGATTCCTCATCAGACGAACAGTCCTCATGATCATGGTCAGAAGCATCTGATTCCGAGAGAGAAGTGAGATAGTTTACCTTTCTAGTGTACTTAGGCTCTTCTTCCTCGTCTGTCTGTGCCATCAGCCCAAAGTAGGCTTCCTCTTTCTCACTTGACTCAGATGAGTCAGATTCGCTGAGAGTATTGACCTTTTTGGCTACCAGGCTTCTTTCATTTTTCTTCTTATTAAAAGAAGATTTCTTCTCCTCTCTTCTTCCACCCTCTTTTTCCTTGTGAGGGCAATCAACTATAATGTGTCTTAGCTTATTGCAACAATAACAAACAATGTCGGAAGAAATATGTTTGTTTGGTTTTGAGTGATACCTGTCTTGGCTACTTGAGCCTTTCTTGTGACGATCACCCTCATGACGCGATATTCTGGATGAGGCATCTTTGTCTCTCCACTGTTTCTTCTTGTTCAAGAACTTCTTGAACTGTCTTGAAAGAAGAGAAAACTCTCCTTCAGATAGCTCTGAGCCTGAGGTACTTGGCTCTGAAGCTTCTTCTTCACTCTCTTCCTGTGCGGGGGCAGGAGATGCAGCTTTTGACTTCCTCGAGATGTCTGTCTTTAGAGCGACAGACTTCTCTTTGGATGAAGTCTGTATTTTCTCTTCTTCAGCTTTTCTTAAATTTATTTGCAGCTCATATGACATAAGCTTTCCAAAGTGATTCTGAGGGTCAGTCTTTGCCAGCTTACCAAACTCTCGGATTGCACAGACTTTGTTGTCCCATTCATTAGTAAGGGATCTCAGAAATTTGTCATTCAGTTCTTCATTAGTGAAGATCCGACCATAGACTCTTAGGCCGTTGACAATCTTGAAGAAGCTTTCAAAAGTATAAGCAATAGACACAATGGGACCTTGTCTGAATGCTTCATATTTCTGATTCAGGAGGGATCTTCTGTCATCCCTTACCTCTTCAATACCTTCCATCAGGACGATGAGAGACTGCCACATTTCCTTGGCGGAAGGGAATCAGAATCTACAACATAGAATCATCGACTGCACTTGCGATGATATTTTTGGCTTTCTTGTCCAAGGAGACAAGTGCGATCTCATCTTTGTCAAGATCCATAAGCTTCTTTGGAACTTGCTTTGTTGGGTCAATAGTGGAGAATGTCATAGGAACATTAGGTCCTTCTTCCACAATTATAAAGATCCTTGGATCCACAACTTCCATGAAGAATTTTATTCTTTCTTTCCATATGGGAAAGTTAGTCTTTGTGCATAAGGGAAGCTTAGCAAATCCTTGGCTCTGTCAATGCTTATATCCTCTTTAGAAACTAGGGGCAGATCTATTCAAGGTGTCAACCTTTTTGATGAACAACCTCCCTCTAATACCAATTGAAAATTTTTAAGTTGTCTAGCTAAATCACCTAGAGGGGGTGAATAGGTGAGTTCTGCGTATTTTTGCGGAATAAAAATTTGTACGAGCGATGCATAGAAAGTAAACAAGCATACATAGATGACACCAGGAATTATAGTGGTTCCCCAACCTTGGATACATCCACTTTCCACCTCACCGATCTAGCAACACACTAGACTCGGCTACTCCACTATTCTCTTGGATTGATAACAATCCTATAATTCGGAACAAAGTTCCTATAACTTGGAGCAAGAACCACTCCTATAATAACTCGGAGAAAATCTCCTACAACTCGGAGCAAAAACTCCTACAAAACTCGGAGAATAACTCCTACAACAATAAAATGAATTTACAATCAGAAATACTGTCTCATCTTCACCGATCTGGTTGAAACTCGGCTTCTTCCTTCTTGAAAAACTGAACAGCCCTTATCAGAAAAGTTGAGGAAGAAATCTGAGAAACCTTGTATCTGAGAACTTTAGAATCAACACGATCAAGGAATAGATCTATCGATGTTGAAAATCTTGATCTGTTGAAACTTCTTGTTCTGAATATCTCGGATCGAGAGAGAAGATCAGCGATGAAGACAGAGCGGCGGCAGCGACGCTTCTCGATTTATAAACTTAAGAAAGATTCAGAAACTCTGAAATTCTTCTTGTTAGGGTTAGTCGATTATAATAAGAACTTTTATAGGACTTGCCTAACGGTCATAATGAGATTTGAAATCAAACCCGTCAAAACATAGGAAACTTTAGAAATCTGAACTTCATTTCTCGAGAGAGTTAAGTATTCTCGAGAAGAAATTTATGTTTCTCGAGAAGAGGTATGAAGTTCTCGACAAGAGTACTTGAGAAAAATGTAGAGGTGAAATTCTGGTATCACAAGAAATAATAGACATGTTACTCGAGAAAAGTTCTTCTATTTCTCGAGAAGAATAATGCATCTCGAGAAAAAATATTTGTTACTCGAGAAATAACATCTGGTTCTAGAGAAATGATTCTGGCCTTCTCGAGAAATGATTCTGGCCTTCTCGAGAAATAATGCTGTCCTCTCGAGAAATAATTTTGGCCTTCTCGAGAAATAATTCTGGCCTTCTCGAGAAATAATTCTGGCCTTCTCGAGAAAAAGACTTAGAAGAAATTTTGACTTAAATTTTGAGTTTACTTGAGAAGTCAGGATCTACTCAAGTACCATAAGGCTTTCTCGAGAACTGCACTAGGCTTTCTCGAGAACAACTTCTGCTACTCGAATACATGACTGAGCTTACTCGAGTACTAAGTTCAATTCTACTCGAGTACTGTAAGTCCTTCTAGAGAATAATACTTAGAATAATTTATTAACATAATTTTTTAATTCTTCTTCTTGGAGAACAGTAACCCAGAGTTTCTTTCATATCTTTAGCACTTGAAAAAGAAGTGTGCCCCAATAGAGAGGTTACACATGATTCAACACCATGGATCACACAATGAGGGATTACACTGTATGATCCTTTGTTTGGTGACTCATTGTAGAATAACATTAGTCCACACTTGGCAATTATAACCTGCAAGCACTCAACTAGAAAAGGCATCAAATACAAACTTAATTCATCTTAGTTCAAGGGTGACTTCGTACAAATCTGGGTTAATGTGGATACAATACTCAATACTGAGGAAGGCCGAGCTCCGATATCCTTTCTTGGAAAAGCTGGACTTCGCTCTGATCATCTCAACTCGGAGGCTACAACCCTACTTCCAGGCACACTCCATCCGAGTGGTGACTGACCATCCCCTCCGTAACATCTTCGAGGGTGTGGATGATTCAGCCAGGTTGGCTAAGTGGTTGTGGAACTGAGTGAGTTCGATATCTCCTTCGTCCCCGCCTCCGGATCAAGGCCCAAGCAATGGCCGACTTTTTGGCTGACTACGTGGTCGAGGTGGCGGAGGAAGAGCTCGTTCGTCCGACTTTGTGGAAGGTAAAGGTAGATGATGCTTCGGGGAAACATTTCTTGGGGGTGGGGGTAATCCTGGAAAGCCCCCAAGGGACGAGAATCGAGCAAACGGTGGTGGTGCACTTCCCCATCACTAACAATCAGGACAAATACAAGGCTGTAATGGCAGGGCTGCGCCTGGCCAGGGAGATGGGGGTGCTTGACGTGGAGGTCCTCACTGACTCCATGGTGGTGGCTTCCCAGATCAACTTGGAGTTCGAGGCAAGAAAGCCTAACCTCCGGTCATACTTAGCAAAAGTGAAGGGGGTCATCGACACGTTCCAAACCTTCTCCATCTGACACGTGCCCAGGGAGGAGAATGAGTAGGTCGATCAACTGGCAAAGCGCGGCCCCCGGGTGGGTGGTACCATCATGGATCTATTCCTCCCTTCCATTGAAGAGGGAGAGCTGATGGAGGTGGATCAACACCCCTCGTGGATGGACCCATTAACGACCTTCCTCTCCACAGGAGAGTATCCAGAGGGGATGGACAAAAAGAAGTTCAGATTCAAATCGACATACTATCTCCTTCGGGATGAGAAATTGTATCGGAAGACTCTCTCGTGGATGCTGGCTCATTGCATGGACGAGAGGGAAGTGCAGAGGATCTTGGAAGAAGTCCACTCCGGGGAGTGTGGAAGCCACTCCGGGAGTCGGACCCTGAAAGGGAGGATTGTCAGACAATGGTACTTCTGGCCTACCCTGGGCCACGACGCTGCGGAATTCATAGGGAGGTGCCATAAATGCCATCTGTTTTCTCCACTCCAACTATAAACGGCTCAGCATCTCAAAAGCATCACAGCCCCATAGCCCTTTGCCATCTGGGGAATGGACTTGGTAGGGCCGTTCCCCCAGGCCAGCGAATGGAGGAGGTTCTTACTCGTCATGATAGATTATTCTTTTAAGTGGTTGGAGGTAAAGGTGCTGGCCAAGATAACCTCCCAGGTCATCAGAAATTTCAACTGGAGGAGATCATTTACCGGCACGGGCTACCCCAAGCAATCGTCACGGACAACGGGCCTCAGTTCGCAAGTTCAGAATTCATTAGATTCTGTGAGCAGTTTGGAATCGACCTCAGATTCCCGTCGGTCCACCACCCCAGGAGCAACGGGTAAGTGGAGGCGGCGAACAAGATCATTGTAAACCTCATGAAGAAGAAGGTCAAAAATTTGAAGGGGAGCTGGGTGGAGCAGCTCCCCTCGGTCCTCTGGGCTTTGAGGACGACCCCCAATTGAGGTACAGGGGAGACCCCTTTCAAGCTCTCCCATGGCTGCAAAGCAGTACTTCCCATAGAATTTGAAGTCCTGGCACCTCGGGTGGCAGAGGCCCGGGAAAGCAGGGAGGAATGGCAGGCTAGAAATGAGGAGGAGTTGTGGCTCACCCTTGACATGGTGGAGGAGCTGCGTGACCTCTCCTCCATCCGACAGGAAGAAGTGAAGAGAAGAATGGTTAAGTACTTTGACAAGCACGTCAGAGTCAAATAATTTGTGGAAGGGGACTTGGTCTTGAAGAAGGTAGATGCAACATGAAGATCAACAACTGTGGGAAAGCTCAACCCCAACTAGTACATTCATTTGTGGAGGAGAATGGTATCACCTCCAAATGTAGAGGGCGAGACCCTAAGTCTCACCCAGAGTGGTGATGACCTGAAACGTTTTTGCCCTTAAGACATGTAAGTGATGCCTTGTTTTTAATAAAACCTCTCGATGTGCCGATTATCCTGTAGTGAAGTGTGAATAAGTGAAGTGTTCATTTAATAGACCCAAGTAGATCCCGCTATCAGTCTCTTACCTAGCTGGCAGGGCTGGATGTCACTCGATGGCGTCAAATCAGACCCCGAGCAGATCCCGCTTCCAGGCTCTCACCTAACTGGCAGGGCTGGATGTCACTCGTGTGTGTCTACTCAAACCTTGAGCAGATCTAGCTGTCAGGCTCTCACCTAGCTGGAAGGGCCGGATTTCACTCGTGTGTGTCTACTCAGACCCCGAGCAGATGCCACTGTCAGGCTCTCACCTAGCTGGCAGGGCTGGATGTCAGTCGATGTCGTCAACTCATACCCCGAGCAGATCCTGGTACAAGGTTCTCACCTAGCTGGCAGGGCTGGATATCAGTCGTGTGTGTCTACTCAGACCCCGAGCAGATCCCGCTGTCAGGCTCTCACCTAGCTAGCAGGGCTGGATGTCACTCGACGACATCAACTCAGACCCCGAGTAGATCCCGCTGTCAGGCTCTCACCTAGCCGGCAGGGCTGGATGTCACTCGTGTGTGTCTTCTCAGACCCCGAGCAGATTGTTAGAAAGTAGAGAAAAGAAGCGAAAAGAAGAGAACAAGCCGAATAAACTTTTGAATAATCGAAATTTTATTATCCAAAAAAGATAACTATTACAAAGGTATGCCCTCACTTATATAGAATGGAGGAGAGAAGAGAGAATACAAATAAGAGATGTGGGACTAAAAATTTACAAGCTAAGCGGACTGTACAAAGTAAACCGCACAGGCCGCGCGGTTAGACAGAAGGACTAACCGCACGACTTACAATAAGAGAAGCAGAGAGGTCGCCTGTGAAGATTGCTAGACCGCCCGGTTTACAAGTCGCCGAGTCAAACCGCCAGACCGCGCGGTCTCCAACCCGCCAAGACAGACCGCCCGGTCTCCAACTTCAACACTCCCCCTCAAGCTGGAGCATATATATCAATCATGCCCAGCTTGTCGCAAACACGCAGAAACGAGGCGGAGACTGGCTTGGTGAAGATGTCAGCTAGCTCTTTATCAGATGTGACAAATGGAGTGCAAATTTGTTCTTTTAAAATCTCTTCACGAATGAAATGGCAGTCAACCTCAATGTGCTTTGTTCTTTCATGGAATACCGGATTTTTGGAGATGTATATGGCGGCCTTGTTATCACAGAACATAGGTAGAGGATGGTTATACACCTCTCCTAAATCTAGCATGAGAGCCCGCAACCATTTCAACTCACAAGTGGTTGACGCCATACTGCGATACTCAGCTTCTGCACTGGACCTGGAGACAACAGACTGCTTTTTACTCTTCCAGCTCACCAGATTTCCCCCAACAAAGGTGCAAAAACCTGAGGTAGACTTGCGATCCCCTTTATCATCAGCATAACTTGCATCTGAGTAGGCTTCAATCCTCAGATGACCATTCTTCTGAAACAGTAATCCTTTCCCAGGCGCTGCTTTGACATATTCCAAGATCCGCAAGGCGGACTGTAGATGACATTCCCTGGGCGCTTGCATGAATTGACTCACCTTGCCAACAGCATAAGAAATGTCGGGTCTGGTCACTGTGAGATATATGAGCTTACCAACCAGACGCCTGTACCGCGAACTATCTGAAAGAAGAGGCGAATCATCTGTCCAGGTTTTGTCCTCCCCAATAGCCATGGGACATCGGGCAGGTTTAGCTCCAGTCAATCCTGCCTCTTTTAAAAGATCAAGGGCATACTTACGCTGAGAGAGAACTAAGGAGTCGGGCTTCCGAGAGAGTTCGATCCCCAGAAAGTACTTTGGAGAGCCCATATCTTTAGTGATCAGATGTTGGCGAAGATGTCGCTTTGTCAGGGCTACCCCTTCCTGGTCATCGCCAGTGAGAAGAATATCATCGATGTACACAGCAAGAACAACCAGCCCAGAAGGAGTTTTGCGAATAAAGAGAGAGTGATCAGCAGAGCTTCGCACAAAACCAACAGCCGCCACAATACTGCTGAACTTGTCAAACCAAGCTCGAGGACTCTGCTTGAGGCCATAAATTGCCTTCTGCAGCCGGCATACTCGTGTCTCCCCCAGAGCAACATACCCAGGAGGTTGCTCCATGTAAACGGCCTCGTGAAGATCACCATAAAGGAAGGCATTCTTGACGTCCAGCTGAGAAATTGGCCAATCCCGATTGACGGCCACAGAGAGAAGAACCCGGATTGTGCTGAGACGAGCCACAGGGGAGAAGGTGTCAAAGTAATCAACCCCATAGGTCTGAGTAAAGCCCTTAGCCACAAGGCGAGCCTTATACCGATCCACAGTACCGTCTGGGCTAAATTTGACCCCAAAGACCCAGCGACAGCCAACAACATCAGCACCAAAGGGAGGGGGAACAAGAGTCCAGGTACCCCGCTCAGTGAGGGTCGCCATTTCCTCATCCATGGCCATCTTCCAGTGAGGAATAGCAAGGGCCTCCTGATAGGAGCGGGGTGTGGCAGTGGCAGAGATAGCCAGTGCAAATGCCCTGCGAGAAGGAGTAAGACGATCATAGGAAACAACAGCAGCAAGGGGGTGTAAGGTGCACGTCCGCACCCCTTTGCGCAGAGCGATAGGAAGATCCAGGTCAGCCGGGCCCGCGGCATCCGGAGCATCCGTGGTAGAGAAAGCTGGCCCGGGCGAAGAGAGCGACGGCAGCGGAGAGGAGGGAGAGGGTGGTGGGGAAGGGAGAGAGAGAGGTGGAGGAAGAGGAGGGGGTGGAGACGGTGTAGTGGTGGAGAGTGTAGGAGGAGGCGCGGGAACGAAGGGAACGGCAGGAGAATCAGAAGCTGGGAGAAGAGGAGAAGAGTCATCCGAGAAGTAGGAGGTATTCTCGAAG
This sequence comes from Platanthera guangdongensis, assembly GCA_039583875.1. Taxonomy (NCBI): domain Eukaryota; kingdom Viridiplantae; phylum Streptophyta; class Magnoliopsida; order Asparagales; family Orchidaceae; genus Platanthera; species Platanthera guangdongensis. Next base: position 125,958,756 of record CM077161.1, read on the forward strand.
AAGGTGACGTCAGCAGAGACGAACTGCTTACGAAGGACGGGATCAAAGCAACAGTAGCCTTTCTGAGTGGTGGAATATCCCAGAAAGACACATTTGGTGGAGCGAGGGGAGAGCTTATCACGGGTGGCAGAAGGGGTATGCACAAAGGCAGTGCATCCAAAGATTTGGAGAGGGAGAGGAAACGGCTCCTTTCCCGGATACAAAATGGAGAACGGGGTTTGGCCATGGAGAACCGTGGAGGGAATGCGATTGATGAGGTAGCAGGCAAGGAGAACAGCATAGCCCCAATAGGAGCGAGGAACATGCATCTGGGTCATCAAGGTGCGAGCGACATCGAGCAGGTGTCGGTTTTTGCGTTCGGCCACACCATTTTGTTGTGAATTATAGACACAACTAGTTTGATGAAGAATCCCATTTTGCATGCAGAATGTAGAGAAGTCACGACTGAGATATTCTGGGGCATTATCAGACCGAAAAACTTGGATAGAAACACCAAACTGAGTTTTGATCATGAGATAGAAGGATGTCCATACAGAGAATAATTCGGAGCGATCTTTTAACAGATACACCCACGTACAGCGAGAGAAATCATCAATGAACGTGACAAAATAGGAACTACCCCAACCAATGGTAAGAGTAGGAGAAGGACCCCAGATATCAGAGTGGATAAGATCAAACGGATGGGAAGAGCTACGAACGTGCTTTGGAGGGAAGGAGGAGCGGTGATGCTTGCCAAGCTGACAGGCCTCACAGTTGAGCGGAGGACTTTGAGGAGGAAGGTGGGGCAGAAGTTGACGAAGAAGACGGGGAGGAGCATGACCAAGGCGGAGATGCCATTGGAGAAGATCTGTGGAGGTGGAGGAGAAGGTGGAAAAAGCAGAAATGTTGTCTAGGAAGTATAAGCCGCCACTCTCAGTCCTAGTAGAAATCGTCCGTTGGGAGTCCGGATCTTGAAAAAAGCAAGAAGTAGAAGTAAATGTGACGGAACACTGTAATTGCTTGCAAAGAGATGTAACAGATAATAAGTTGCACGGGAACTGGGGCACGTATAGAGTATCCTCCAAGTGAAGAGACGGGGTGACATGAACTATCCCTGTGCCATGAACTGATGATGAAGAGCCGTCAGCGAGAGTAACTGGGGGCAAGCGAGCATGTTTTTCTAGGAGAGAGAAACACGGGAGATGGCCGGTCATATGATTCGTAGCACCAGTTTCGATCAGCCATTTGCCCTGAGTAACAACGTGTGCACGACCAAAAGACGTGACAACCGAGGCGAAAGCCATGAAGGGAGGAAGAAGAAACTGCAGCGGTCTCGGTGACAGCACACCAGCGGCACGAAGGGCCACGACCAAGGTGCAGAGCACAAGCCGCGCGACTAAACCAGGAGGTCGCGACGACTAACAAGAGGAGCGGCTAAGAGCGGAAGGGCAGAGAGGCCGCTCAAACAAGAAAGAATCCGCGTGAAACCGCGGCGGGAACAAAAGGGAAGAAGCCGCGTGAACTCGAGCGGCTAGGATACAGATCAAGGCACAGCGGGGAAGAAGTCGCGCGGACTGCAAAAGGCCGAGCGAACAGAAGAGAGGAGAAGAGCAGGTGACCGCGACCAAGATGCGGGTAAGAAAGGGACAACCCGCACGGTCAGGCAGATCACAGCAGTTGCGAGAATGCGGTTCAAGGGCACAGCGGGGAAGAGGTCGTGCGGACTGAAACGGCCGAGCGAACAGAAGAGAGGAGAAGAGCAGGTGACCGCGACCAAGATGCGGGGGAGAAAGGAACAACCCGCACGGTCAGGCAGATCACAGCAGCAAACCGCGAGTGCAGAGACAACACACGCGGACAGAGACAGACCGCAGCGACTAGGAAGTCGGAGCGGCAGGAAAGAACAAGGAGCGCGGCGACACGGAAACAGGTCGCTGCGACAAAGAGCAGTAGGAGAAGAGAATCAAGAAGATGCAAGCCGCGCAAACAGGCAGCGGACAGAAACAAGCCGCGCGGATAGAAACAAGACGCGCGGACAGATGAGAAGGCAAGCCGCGAACAAGCCGTAGAACGCAGAAGACAAGCCGCGAACAACAGAGAGCGCACAGAATCAGGAGGAAAAGACCATGTCCTCTGATACCATGTTAGAAAGTAGAGAAAAGAAGCGAAAAGAAGAGAACAAGCCGAATAAACTTTTGAATAATCGAAATTTTATTATCCAAAAAAGATAACTATTACAAAGGTATGCCCTCCCTTATATAGAATGGAGGAGAGAAGAGAGAATACAAATAAGAGATGTGGGACTAAAAATTTACAAGCTAAGCGGACTGTACAAAGTAAACCGCACAGGCCGCGCGGTTAGACAGAAGGACTAACCGCACGGCTTACAATAAGAGAAGCAGAGAGGTCGCATGTGAAGATTGCTAGACCGCCCGGTTTACAAGTCGCCGAGTCAAACCGCCAGACCGCGCGGTCTCCAACCCGCCAAGACAGACCGCCCGGTCTCCAACTTCAACACAGATCTAGCTTCCAGGCTCTCACCTAGCTTGTAGTGCTGGATGTCACTCAATGGCGTCAACTCAGGCCCTGAGCAGATCCTGCTGTCAGGATCTCACCTAGCTGGCAGGGCTGGATGTCACTCGATGGCATCAACTCTGATAGCGAGTAGATCCCGTTGGCTAGCTCTCACCTAGCTGGCAGGGCTGGATGTCACACGATAACGTCAACCCAGGCACCGAGCAGATCCCGCTACCAGGCTCTAACCTAGCTGGCAGGGCTGGATGTCGCTCGATGGCGTCAACTCAAGCCCCGAGAAGATCCCTCTGTCAGGCTCTCACCTAGCTGGCAGGTCTAGATGTCACCCATGTGTGTTTACTCATACCCCGAGCAGATCCCGCTGCCAGGCTCTCACCTAACTGGCAGGGATGGATGTCACTCGATGGCGTCTACTCAGACCCCGGGAAGATCCCGCTACCAGGCTCTCACCTAGCTGGCATGGCTGGATGTCACTCGATGGTGTCCACCCCGACCCCGAGAAGATCCCGTTGTCATGCTCTAACCAAGCTGGCAGGGCTGGATGTCACTCGTGAGAGTCTACCCAGACCCCCAACTGGCTAGCAGGGTAGGTCTTGACGAACGAAATAATGTCAGAAGTCAGGGCCCAGACACTCGAGCATCGGAGGAAACAGTCATAGGGTTAATAGAATGGGCTCGGTAGGTCGGCAAGTCAGGAGTGCCAAGTCGGGACTCTGGCGGGTTGGCGAGTCTTGACTGTGGTTCGACGACACGAGCTCTCGAGGCCCAACCTGATAGTCAGGTATCCAAAAAAGAAGCTATTGAGGTTGCAAGAACTCAATCCAAAACGTGATGCGTCAGCAAGTTCATCAGTTGCTGCTAAGTAATAATTTTGGGAATAGCTTCCCCAAATGTCAATCTCGAGGGAATGCAGGCTGGGTATCATGATAGCATCGCAGAATGATCGTTACTAAGAGTTGGATGAAACAACAAAAGGGGTTGGTTTTTGACTCTTATTGCTACAAAACAAAATAAAGAACTAATGCGTGTCGTAAGCACCGCTTCGCTTGGTGGATGAAACTAGTGCAGGCCGTTATGCCGTGCTTCGTGAGGAGAATGGACGAAGAGCAAACAGATGGAGTGAACACACATGCGGAGAGTGAGGGTCGCAATCACCTCATCAACCAAGACTAGACTTTGCTAGAGTGGTTCTAGTGCGCGACTAGAGTGGATGTGAATGGAGGCGAGTGCATCATAGCTAACAAAAGATGATGTAATTAACCCAAGCAAACTTCATCCATAGACAAATAAAAGCAAGTTAAGGTTCATTACAAGTTTTAGAGTACAATCTACTATGGAGAAGAGGTAGAACAAACCGAAAGGGCAAAAGCCTAGTCGTGGTTCTTGGCCGGAGTGGTGGGTTGTCAGTCTACTTATCGACTATGACCGTGGTTGATTCCGGAGGCAAATGGGTTGTCAATCCACTTGTCTTCCTCCATATTCTTCCCTTTCCTTCAATCCTTTCTCCCTTTTGCCCAAATGAGTTGTACCAGAAGATCTTTGTTGCACAGTGCTGGTGGCCAGAAACTCTCCAAAGGGTTGAAGATGGCTTCGGATCTCCGGAGAAAGCTTACCAGAGGGTGTAGATGAGTGGAGGACCTGTGAGGGTGAGATATGGCGCTTTGCGCACAGGAGCAGGGCAGAAGATGAACGCGATGATGCCATAATTCGTGGAGCACAGGGTTAAATACTGTAACTGTTGGAACACCCTATTACTAATTTGGGTCAGGATCACTATGTCTCTAGGAACCAAATACTTGACCTCCTGTATAGCTTAATAGGTCAATTAGAATTGAGTCTAAGGGTTAGAAGTCTAGGTTTGGAAGCTGCCCTGAAGAGTAGGATTTTCTGTCTGGAGACTAAGTCTAATCGTCGAGCTCAGCACGACGATTCGTCGAACTTCGATCGACGATCGTCTAGCTCAACTTCGACAGATCGTCGAACTCCATTCGACGATCGCTGAGCTCAACTTCATTATATCGTCGAACTCCGTTCGACGATCGGTGAGCTCAGGTCGACGATTTTGACTCTACTTTGGATCTTCATCTCTGAGCTCAGTTCGACGATCTGTGAGCTCAGATCGACGACATTTTGCTGTTGTATATTTCCAGATCGCTGAGCTCAGCTCGACGATAGCAGAGCTCAGTTCGACGATTTCAGATAACTTCAAGTATGTTTCTGGATTCAAATTCAAATCTGTTAAGGAGTTATTCTGCAATTAATTCAGAGATTTCCTAGCCATTTTTCATTCATTTCTGAACCAAGTTTCAAGGGATTTTTCAAGGAATATTTCTGTGGACTTTCCTCCAGAAGAGAGTGTGCAATTAATGCAGGCCAACGGCTATACTTGACAGAGAATGTTACTCTATTCTGTACCAGAGAATAAAAGATAGAACTTCTTTGAGTCTCATATAGGAGATACAGAGAGAGACACACAGATTACAGAGATACATTCAAAAATATTTTGTCTCAAAGATTTCTCAAGAACACACATCCAAGGAGAACAAGCTCTCTAAAATCTTTAGATCTCTCAAAGTGTTCAAGGCCAACATATTTCCAGACTCCAGACATTCAACATTTCAGTCATTGCTGAAATCATCTATTGCTGGAGTTCAACCTTTGAAGGCCTATCACCCTCAGCAAAGCTTTTCTTCCTGAAGATCTCAAGGATTCAGGGGGAGCTTTGACATCAACAATCCACATAGTCTTCTCAGTTGTTTGAGAAAGAGAAGACTTTCATCACTCTCTCACCCCCTCTCTGTAAAGGGTTTCTCAAACTCCCTTCAAAAGTTTGAGCTTGATTTTTGAGCACCTTGTCAAAAGCTCATTGGTGGCAAGACACCTGATCAAAAAATCTGCTTTGGTTTTTGAGCACCTTATCAAAAGCTCATTGGTGCCCAGGACACTTGATCAACTCATCCTGCAGTGGATTCCTACCTAGGGTGGTAGAAGAGTGGATGTACCCAAGTTTAGGGGAACCACTATATTTCTTTGTGTCTTCTGGTTTTGCTTGTTTTCATTTTTGTTTCTGGCCTTGATTTCTCTGTGATTAGCTTTTGTTTAGTTTAGTTCTGTGACTAGATATTTTACTGCTTCCATGCTCACACTTATTACAACAACTGTTGTAAAAAGTTTCAAAGCACCATATACTCTATTCACCCCCTCTAGAGTATATCAGATCTAACTACACTTTCAATTGGTATCAAAGCAAGGTTGGTTAAACATACCATACCTGATTGGTTGTACAGGCTAACACCTGAACCCAAAGATCCCAAGTTAGATTTGTTTTCTTTTGTATTCTATTATTAGATTTTGTTTTCACAAATCATGGCCCAAAACAAAGATTATGCAAGCACCAGACCTCCAGTGTGCAATCTATCCAAGTTTGCACTTTGGAAAGCAAGGATCAGACTTTACATGAATTTTATTAACGAAGATATCTTTAACTCTGTTTTGACAGTATGTCCAAGACCCCCAGAGAATACAAGTACAAATGCTGTTCCACCTCCATCAGGAATAGATGCTGATATCAAGAGATGGAAGGTAGCTGATGCCAAGGCTATGAACATCTTGGCCCAGACAATGTCAGATGACATATTTCAAAAGGTGGCTGAATGTAATTCAGCAAAGGAAATTTGGGACAAACTCTCAGAAATAGTCTCAGGCTCAGCTAATGAGAGAAAGGATAGGAGATCCCATCTCATCTCTCAATATGAGAATTTTAAGAAGGGAGAAACTGAGTCAGTGGGAGACATGTAAAACAGGCTAAGTCTAATTGTCAGTGAACTCAGAACATTGGACAAAGAGATCTCTCTAACTGAACTTAATGACAAGATCCTAATGTGCTTCCCTAACACTTGGGATTCAAGAATCTGGCCAATTAAGGATGCCAGAATTCTGAATGAGATCACTACGGAAGCTCTATTGGGTATGCTCAAATCTTATGAGCTACTCATCAAAAATTGAGAGGAAGAACAGAAGGCTGCCTCACCAGCCACAAGAAAAGAGAAGACCATAGCCTTCAAGGCAACTGAAGATCTGCCTGAAGATAAAGCCACAGGCAATGATCAACAACTCAGTCTGCTGGCCAAAAGATTTTACAAAATGGCCAGAAAGGACTTCAGAAGAAGATCATACAAGGAGCAGGATAAGCCAAGGTATGCCAAGTCCATTAGTAATAATAAAGACATTATCTGCTTTGGTTGCAGGAAACTAGGGCACATTGTTCCTGACTGTCCAGAGAACAAGAGCAAGGACAGAAGGGACATGAAAGAAAGAAGAAAGGAGAAAGACTCCAAAAGGAATGGCAATAGCAAACCTTCATCAAGCAAAAACAAGCATACAAGAAAAAAGTTTGTTGCTGAATCCTGGAGTGAGACTGAAGATGAGTCAGAAGCCTCATCCAGCTCTAGTGATGATGAGGATAATGCAGAATAAAAGGAGTTCTGCATGATGGCAATCAATGCCTCACAGCACAATTCAGAGGAAGAAGAGTCAGAGTCAGACTCAGAGACTCAACCTGAAGAAGATCAGGTAATTGGTTCTTTTGATTTTAGTTCAGAGGATTTTAAATCTGAATTTAAAGCACTGTGTTTAGACCTGCTAAAGTCTGAGAAAGAAATCATCTCTCTCAGAAATCAATTATCTGAACACAATACTTTAAAGTCAGAAAACCTCAAACTCTCTCAGGAGTTGGAGTGCTGTAGGGAACAGATAGCTTCACTGAAAAGTGAGCTCTCTGAGGCCAAAAAGCTTGAAAAATCCCTCAATGGGAGAAGCATCAAGCTGATGGACATCACAAGCATAGTGAACTCCAGATTCAATAGTACACTGGGCTTGGGTGCTTCATCCAGCCAACCCATAGTTCTAACAACTCCAATCAAATTAATTTCTGACAAAGGAAAGGGAGTTGTAGAGGTTGCTAGGAAAAATTTTGATCTGCCTCAGAAAACCAAGTCCCAGCAGAAATCGTCGAACGGAGATCGACGATCGCCGAATGAAGATCGACGATCGTCGAACGCAGATCGACGATCTCAGCCAAAGTCGTCGAACGCAGGTCGACGATCTCAAATACCTGACCTCAGCCATAGTCGACCGTAGAACGGAGCTCGACGATCTGACCCAAGATTGTCGAACACAGCTCCAAGATCGTCGAATAGAGGTCAGAGCTCTGGAAAATTTTTCAAAGGCAAATCAAAATTGAATCCTAAGGGTCCTTCATCCCAAATCTTTAACCCTTATACTGAATGGATTATACCTCCAAGGAGATATCATCCTGAAGGATATAAGAGTCAACCTGGGATGTCTTTCATTTCAGAATTGAGAGGTTATCAACCTAGGCCCAAGGTAAACTGGGTCAAAAATAAATGAATTGTCTTATGTGTAGGTGAAGACCTATCCAACATCTAACCAGCAATGGTATTTGGATAGTGGGTGCTCTAAGCACATGACAGGGAACAAGGACAACCTCACATCCTTCAGAGCCAAGCTTGGACCCAAAGTTATCTTTGGTGATTCAAACTTTGGACAGCCTAAAGGATATGGTGCAGTCCAGATTGGATCAGTAACTTTCAAGAAGGTAGCTTATGTGGAAGGACTCAAGCACAACCTAATTAGCATCAGTCAGCTATGTGATGAAGGCTACCAGGTGACCTTCAGCAAAGCCTTATGCAAAATCAAGTCAGAGGACAACACAACTGTGTTGACAGGTAAAAGAAAAGGTAACATCTACCTAGTAGATTTTCTTTCAACTGATGTAGATATCTGCTTGTTTAATTCTGTCTGTAGACCAAATATTTTGTGGCATAAGAGATTAGGACACCTATACCTTATAACTATTGCTAGGCTATCCAAGGACAACCTTGTTAGAGGACTACCTTCTGGCCCCTATAAGAAGGAAGGACTCTGCAGGGCTTGTCAATTAGGCAAGCAAACTAAAAACAGCTTTAAGTCACTTAATAAGAGTGATTCACCTAGGATATTGTATCTGTTACACATGGATCTCTTTGGACCCATCACATTACAAAGCCTAGGAGGGAAATCCTACACTTTAGTAGTTGTAGATGACTTCTCTAGATTCACTTGGGTGTTCTTTCTAAGGAAGAAGTCTGATAACTTTAAGTGTCTGACAGAGTTTCTCAAATGTATACAGATTGAGTTCAATACTCACATTGCCCTGATCAGAAGTGATCATGGGACAGAGTTTGATTCTCTTCTTATGCAAGAGTTCTGTCAGAGTGAAGGGATCAGGCATACTTTCTCAGCTCCTAGAACTCCTCAACAAAATGGGGTAGCTGAAAGGAAAAATAGAACCCTTATTGAATCTGCCACTACATTATTGTTAGATGCTCATCTACCTCTATCCTTTTGGGCAGAGGCAGTGAACACCTCCAACTATGTGCTGAATAGAAGTCTGATACATAAACTAAAGGGAAAGACTCCCTATGAATTACTCAAAGGGAAGAAACCTAAAGTTGACTATTTTAGAGTCTTTGGTTGTATTTGCTACATTCACAATAATGACAAGAAATATTTAGCAAAATTTCAAGCCAAAGCTGATGAAGGAGTGTTTCTGGGATACTCCATGATCAACAAGGCTTATAGGGTCTATAATAAATCATCTTTGAAAATTGAGGAATCTGTTCACATTTATTTTGATGAATCTAACATGTCTTTCAAGGAAAAGAATTCTTCTACCATAGAACCTTTGCAGGAACATTCTCTAGTTGAAGACTTGAACATGTTATAGGTTACTCAAGAGGATGAAAGCAGTGAAGATGAAGGGAATTCTCAACACATTGAAAAACAACTTGAAGAGCCAGTTGTTGTACCACAAGAGGAAACAACAACACAGGTTGGTGAACAATCAACACCCCCTGTTGATTTAGTAACATCAAGAGACCATCCAATTTCCCAAATAATTGGAGAAATCTCAGCTGGTGTGCAAACCAGAAATCAGGTCAACCAAAACCTGTTGCACACCTGCTTCCTATCTCAAATTGAACCTCAGTCCATTCAAGATGCAGAGCAAGATCCACACTGGATCATTGCAATGCAAGAGAGGTTGCATCAATTTGAGAGAAACAAAGTATGGGAACTAGTGCCAAAGCCAAAGGATCATTCCATTGTTGGAACAAAATGGGTATTCAGAAACAAACTGGATGATCAAGGAGTAATTATAAGGAACAAGGCAAGGCTAGTTGCTCAGGGATGCTCTCAAGAAGAAGGAATAGACTACGACCAGACCTTTGCACCAGTTGCAAGATTAGAAGCCATCAGAATATTTCTAGCTTATGCAGCTCACAAAGGCTTCAAGGTATATCAGATGGATGTCAAAAGTGCATTCCTAAATGGAGACATCAAAGAGGAAGTTTATGTCAGACAACCTCCAGATTTTATCTCTCCAACTTTTCCTGATTATGTTTTTAAACTGAACAAAGCATTATATGGTCTCAAGCAAGCTCCTAGAGCATGGTATGAGACCCTAGCATGCTTTCTTTTGGAAAATGGTTTTATAAGGGGTAGAGTAGAACAAACTCTTTTCATTAGAACCCATAAGTCTCATACCCTACTAGTACAAATTTATGTAGATGATATTATTTTTGGTTCTACTGACTCCAAATTGTGCAGAAGGTTTTCCAACCTAATGCATTCTAAATTTGAGATGAGTAGCATGGGTGAGCTATCCTTCTTCCTAGGATTGCAAGTTAAGCAACATGCTGAAGGCATCTTCATTTCTCAAACCAAGTATGCAAATGAATTGGTTAAGAAATTTGGTATGTCTGAAGCATCTTGTATGAAAACACCCATGCCTACTAATGTTGTATTGGATGTTGATGAACATGGGAAACATGTTGATCAGACAACATATAGAGCAATGATTGGCTCTTTACTGTATCTTACAGCTAGTAGACCAGATATAATGTTTGCTACATGTATATGTGCTAGGTTCCAATTAAGCCCTAGAGAGTCACACCTAATACTAGTAAAGAGGATTTTCAGATATGTTAAAAGTTGTCCAAATCTAGGTCTCTGGTATCCAAAAGACTCAGCATTTGAGTTAACTGGATTCTCTGATGCTGATTATGCTGGATGCAGAATTGACAGGAAAAGCACTAGTGGAACTTGTCAGTTCCTTGGTGACAGACTTGTCTCTTGGTTTTGTAAGAAACAAACATCTGTGTCAACTTCAACTGCTGAAGCTGAATATATGGCTGCAGGCAGTTGTTGTTCACAAATCTTGTGGATTCAAAACCAACTCCTAGACTATGGCTACAACTTAGAGAAGTCTAAAATCTTTTGTGATAACACCAGTGCTATTTCTATAGCTCAAAATCCAGTCCTTCATAGTAGGACAAAACACATAGAAATTAGGCACCATTTCTTAAGGGATAATGTTGAAAAGAATAAAATTGAATTATAATATATCCCAACTGATTTACAAAGGGGAGATATTTTCACCAAGCCTTTGGATGAAAAGAAACACATCTTCTTCCTAAATCAGTTAGGAATGTTAGATGGAGGAAGTCTTAAATAATATCCAAGATTTTGAAAGCTTAAAAATTGACCAAGACTAGACAAACATTTTGATTTTTCTTAGTGTCTAGAATTTTTCTGATCTCTGAACTGCGCTCGACGACTTGCCCCAAGATCGTCGAACGGAGATCGACGATTTCCAAAAATCATCAAACTGAGTTCAGCGTTTCTCAGATAGTATGAACTATCTCTTCCGGTCAACGATCGTCGAACTGCGCTCGACGATTTTGTTCTTTGAACGATCGTCGAACGGAGCTCGACGCTCTCCAATATCGTCGAACGGAGATCGACGATGTTGAAGACTCTTCAGATTCATTTAGAAGCCTCGATCGTCGAACTGAGTTCAACGATCTTTCCAATTCTGCGTCGAACCCTAATATAAAACTCATTTTTCGCCGTCGTTCTCTTTTGCGCTTTCGATTTCTCTGCAAGAATTTTCTTTCCCTCCAAACAGTTCTACACTTGGTCGTTTTGTTTGTTGAGTTTTTGCAGGTACCAATGGCTGTGTTAGTTGCTGTTCTTGCTGCAATGAAGTTTGATGCTGGTTTTGATATTGATATAGAATCCTTCAGCACGACTGACCAGATTTTTCAAGATATACTGGGTTTGTTCAAGGACCAGAATCTGACAACAATAATGTCCACCAGGATCAAGCTGGCTTCTGATGAGATAAAGGAGTGAGTTTATACTGCCCATAATCAAGATAACTCTACCATTGTTGGATCTATAGCTGGAACTCAGGTACCCTTAACCCCAACAATTCTATCAGAAGTTTTTGGGTTGAGAAATGGAGAAGATTCTGCTGAATTATCTGGAGATGAGTTTTCTAAACTGCTTGCCAGAATGGGTCATTTAGAGGGAAACCCTAGCAAGCTCTTCAAAAGGAATCTGTCTGTAGAATATAGGTTCCTGGCAGATGTTGTTGGGAAGGTGCTACTGGCTAAGCACTCAGCCCATGATACAATTTCAAGATATCAGCTCTGCCTCATGGGAGCTCTTGTGGATAAGAAGAATCTGAATTGGGGAGAGGTTTTCTTTCACCTCATCAAAAAGAAAATCAATAAACGTTTTGTTAACTTTGGAAGAATCATTGGAGTATTTCTGCAGCACAGGTGCCCTGCCCTGCTGGTCTTCTCTGGAGTTCATATCAATGCCTCCAAGAGATTGTCTTGTGCCCTCTTTGGAAAGTGGGATAGACAAATCAGCAAGCCGAGCAGGCCCTCCTCCAGTACTCCTTCAGGCACAAGGACTCTAAGAGTCACTCCCCCACAGGTCTCTGCTCCTGCAGATGACCTGCCTACTGTTGTTGCCTCTGCTCCTCCTCCTCCAATTCCATCCCTTCCCATACCATCCACCATTCCAGCTCCATCCACCATCATCATATCCAGCCCATCTCCAACATCCACACCATCTCCAGCACCTGCTCTTTCACCACTAGAAGAACAATTTCAACCATTGTTCTCCTACCCTCCACCAGCTGTGAACTCATCACCCTCCATTCCATCCTTCACCCTACTTGATGATTCCTTTATGGATGATTCCCCATCATCTCCTCCTGAGTTACCCTCATCCTCCACTTCATTTCAAGACCTTCTCCACCAAATCATTGACCAACCAACATTCACCCCATCTATCTCCATTCCCCTGTCCTCCATATCCACCCTACCCACACCTCAGCCATCCCTTCCACCATTCACCAGCTCTCCACCACCAGAACCCTCAGCTGCTCCTGTCTCTTCTACCTCTGCTCAAGTCACCCTTGAGCAAGTAGACATCTCAGCCCTTGCTGACAGGCTGTATGACTTGCTTGCCCCCAGGCTAACTCTGCTGTTGGAGACCTCCTTGGCTCCACTACACCTGTCAGTGGCATCCCTCTCTGCTAGGCTCTCTTCCCTCTTCCCTCAGGCAGCACCTACAGCAGTGTGCCTTGATCCAGACATGTCTGCATCTAGGCAGGGGGAGATGCCATATGAAGTGAATCTTCATGCTGCTGCTGCTGCTGCTGCTATTTCTGTAAGCTGTCTGTCTGCTGCTGCTGCTATTACTGCTTCTTCTGCTACTCCTCCTGTTGTTGTTGTTGTGCCTCAAGCACAAAGCCAGATTTCCACTACAGTCCTTGCAATAGACCTAAGGTCTTTGCTATCAGTTTTTGATTCTGCTTACTTCAGCTGTCTGCCAGAGGTCAATGTTGTCCAGCCTCCAGAAGATTTATCCAAGGCCCTTGTGCCATTTTCTTGCTGTGACCCTTGCATTATCACCTCCTTTGTAAATTCAGTGTATGCTGCTACTGCTTCTTCTGAAGAAAGGATTGTTGCTGCTTCTGAGAATGTTAATACTGCTGCTGAATTTTCTGTTATGTCTGATGAACCAATTTCCAAGGAAATTCTGATGTCAGAGGCACCTGAATTTGAGCCTTCTGCAATTTCTGATGATATTCCTTCTGCTTCTATTGTTGTTAGTGAATCTGCTGTTACTGTTGTTGTCACCTCTCCAGTATCTGTTGCTGTTGTTGTTACTGCTTCCATTCCATCTGCTGTTGTCTCTGCTGTTACCACCTCAACACCTGCTGCTACAGCCTCATCTGCTTCTGAACAACTCAAGAAGGATCTAATGAAGAAAATAGATTCTCTCTATGATGACCAAAGTTCTGAAACTGATGAATTTAAAACAGACTCTGATGACTCTTCTGCTACCATTGCCAGGAAAAGGAAGGCAAGGAGCAAGGCTATGAAGAGATTACCTCCTGCTAAAGTTAAGGACAACAATGACATTCCATACTACATTCTCCATGACTGTCCTATTTCTGAGCACTAGATGCAATACTCCAAGAACCAGCTGAAAGCAATGAAGAAAAAGAGAAAATATGAGAAGGGCTCCTCCCAGTTCCAACACTCTTATCCTCCTCCACCACCTCCTCCTGATGTAGGTGCAGGTGGAAGCTCTGCAGCTCAACCCCCAGCTAGAAGTCAGGCTCCCTATCAGCCTCATGCCAGATCTTACCACAGGGAAAGCCATTCCAGGGGTTCACATTCTAGGAGAGGAGGATATAGAGGAAATCAAAGAGATATTCAAGTCTATTCCAAAGGGTACTCCAGGCAACACCCATATTCCAGGGAAAGACAAACTTCAACTGATACAACATCTGGTTTTTTCCCTTACAAGCTGAAAGAAACTGTGTCTGCCAGGCCTTCTCAAGACAATCCCTCCAACAGATATGAGCCTCCTGTGCCTTTTGAGGATCCTGAAAATAATCCAGCTGCTTGGACTGCAAGGTTAAAAGAACTAGCTGCACTGGATCAGATTAAAAAGGCTAGAGAACAAGGAATAGATTCTTCCAACATTTCAACTATGTCTGAACAGAGACAGAAAGAGCTAGAGAGATATGCTTCAAGTAAATTCTTTGATGCTGACAGATATATGGAATTACATCCTGAAGCAGTGGTTCCCAGGCTTAAACAGCAAACATCTTTAGGTGCAGCAGATGACACCAGATCAAAGAAGGAAGCCCTCAATCCTAATAGAGAGATTAAAATGGTTAAGGGTAAAGAGAAGAAATGATATTGTAAGGTGACAATTTCTGTGATTTCTGATTACTATCTGGATGCTATTTATCTCTGTGATTCTGCAATGTCTAGCTGTTGTTTTTCTGTTTTGCTGATTGTATGTTGTTATTTAAATTTTTCCAAAGTTTGTAAATAGTAATCCTAACCCAAATAGGGGAAGATTATTGGAACACCCTATTACTAATTTGGGTCAGGATCACTATGTCTCTAGGAACCAAATACATGACCTCCTGTATAGCTTAATAGGTCAATTAGAATTGAGTCTAAGGGTTAGAAGTCTAGGTTTGGAAGCTGCCCTGAAGACCAGGATTTTCTGTCTGGAGACTAAGTCTAATCGTCGAGCTCAGCACGACGATTCGTCGAACTCCGATCGACGATCGTCTAGCTCAACTTTGACAGATCGTCGAACTCCATTCGATGATCGCTGAGCTCAACTTCATTATATCGTCGAACTCCGTTTGACGATCGGTGAGCTCAGGTCGACGATTTTGACTCTGCTTTGGATCTTCATCTCTGAGCTCAGTTCGACGATCTGTGAGCTCAGATCAACGACATTTTGCTGCTGTATATTTCTAGATCGCTGAGCTCAGCTCGATGATAGCAGAGCTCAGTTCGACGATTTCAGATAACTTCAAGGATGTTTCTAGATTCAAATTCAAATCTGTTAAGGAGTTATTCTGCAATTAATTCAGAGATTTCCTAGCCATTTTTCATTCATTTCTGGACCAAGTTTCAAGGGATTTTTCAAGGAATAATTCTGTGGACTTTCCTCCAGAAGAGAGTGTGCAATTAAGGATGCAATTAATGCAGGCCAACGACTATACTTGACAGAGAATGTTACTCTATTCTATACCAGAGAATAAAAGATAGAACTTCTTTGAGTCTCATATAGGAGATACAGAGAGAGACACACAGATTACAGAGATACATTCAAAAATATTCTGTCTCAAAGATTTCTCAAGAACACACATCCAAGGAGAACAAGCTCTCTAAAATCTTCAGGTCTCTCAAAGTGTTCAAGGCCAACATATTTCCAGACTCCAGACATTCAACATTTCAGTCATTGCTGAAATCATTTATTGCTGGAGTTCAACCTTTGAAGGCCTATCACCCTCAGCAAAGCTTTTCTTCTTGAAGATCTCAAGGATTCAGGGGGAGCTTTGACATCAACAATCCACATAGTCTTCTCAGTTGTTTGAGAAAGAGAAGACTTCCATCACTCTCTCACCCCCTCTCTGTAAAGGGTTTCTCAAACTCCCTTCAAATGTTTGAGCTTGGTTTTTGAGCACCTTGTCAAAAGCTCATTGGTGGCAAGACACCTGATCAAAAAATCTGCTTTGGTTTTTGAGCACCTTATCAAAAGCTCATTGGTGCCCAGGACACCTGATCAACTCATCCTGCAGTGGATTCCTACCTAGGGTGGTAGAAGAGTGGATGTACCCAAGTTTAGGGGAACCACTATATTTTCTTGTGTCTTCTGGTTTTGCTTGTTTTTATTTTTGTTTCTGGCCTTGATTTCTCTGTGATTAGCTTTTGTTTAGTTTAGTTCTGTGATTAGATATTTTACTGCTTCCCTACTCACACTTATTACAACAACTGTTGTAAAAAGTTTCAAAGCACCATATACTCTATTCACCCCCCTCTAGTGTATATCAGATCTAACTGCACTTTCAGCAACAAAAAATCAGAGCGCACGACTAGAGATCGTGCGTATTGGATCCACTGATCATGCGATTAGCAATGGCAGAACTTCAGAAAAAAGGACTAAATGCGCACGAGCAGTGGTGCACGACTGGAGGTCATGCACACTATATCCAATGATCGTGCGATTTCCCCAGACAAAACTTGGAAAAACTGGAGAATAGTGCGCACGATCAGTGGCTCACAACCAGTGGTCATGCGCTATAGATCCAATGATCGTGCGCAGTATTCCTGCACCGTTTGGGGTTCGATGAACAGACCACGCACAACCAGAGGTCGTGCGCTAAGGAGTCCACTGACCGTGCGCATGTAA
Organism: Platanthera guangdongensis; assembly: GCA_039583875.1. Taxonomy (NCBI): domain Eukaryota; kingdom Viridiplantae; phylum Streptophyta; class Magnoliopsida; order Asparagales; family Orchidaceae; genus Platanthera; species Platanthera guangdongensis. The sequence goes on from CM077161.1 coordinate 125,975,421, forward strand.
AAACGCATGATCAGTGGCCCTTAGGAGGAAAACATTCCCAAATGATCCCGGAACACACACACGGCCCTTGTACCTGCAGCAAAACAAAATATCCACCAAAATGGGCATTCCACATTCTCCAGACATAAAAAACACCAAATAGGGCAAAAGTTTAATAACTACGGAATCACACTGAAAACGGGCCATAAATGCACTTAACATGGAATGGACATAATAACAAATATGAACAATTATGGCTCTAAAGTGTAGTGCATCAAATAGAAAACTAGCCCAGATGAGTCCAAAAATATGTATATAACTTGGACTCATCACAACGTGACCTCATGGGAGGCCAAATCGCGTGAAACCAGGCAACTCGGGTGAGAGCTAAGCCGGCTTGCTCCAATCGCACAAACAACATAGAGAATCTTGATTGGGGAGGCGAGTCGCAATTTGCGGTTCGACTAACTAGGGACCCCCATGCTTCCTAAGCTAAGTCATTGGGGGGGAGGCGCGATCTCGCTAATAGGACATGGGCCCAGAGGCAGCGAGGGGGAGAATCGGGCCAGGCCGCGAGTATTAAGTCGAGAGGGAGAGATAGACGACATCACATCAGAATGGAATATATATATATATATATCATTGATTGGACAAAAAAAATTATAAGTTTTGGGGCTCAGCCCGCGCATATATTTAAGAACAAAAAATACAATAGAGGCGAGGCGCGAGGATTCAGCGAGGTGAACTCTCGGGCGACAAGTCCTAGAGGGGCTAGTAGGACTTGTCTCCCGGCTTAGGTGCCAGTAGGAATAGTGTCGGTACCACGTTGCTCGCGGAAAAGCCTGCTCCCTCGCTCTTGATGAGGTCCGCCCGACGTAACGTCTGGAGGGTATACTTCGCCACGCGGGCATCGTTCTTCTGCATCATTTCCTCCAGCTCGTACTCGGTATAGTGTGCAAGCTGACAACCGCTACTGGAGGGCAGCGGGGCAGCTGCCGTGGCTTCCAGCTTTCGCACCCACGCTTGTAGCGCCTCCTTTTCTTCCTCCAAAGTAGCGACGACGGCATCGGTCACGTCCTCCCTCTCTCTCTCTATCGCTCTGCCTCTGTAATGCCCCGAAACTCAAAGGGGGCAAAGGGGGACGTTTTGGGCCAGTTTGGGTTTTGGCTACAGGCACACGGCCTGGGACACGGGCGTATCCCAGGGCGTGTCAAGCCTGTGTCGACACTGAGACGGGAAGTCGACACTTTGGACTCGACATTGTGTCGAGACTGGGCACACGGCCTGCGACACGGGCATGTCAACCCGTGTCGACACTTAGCCGCGAAGTCGACACTCTGCATTCGACGAAGTGTCGAGACATGGCACACGGCCTGCGACACGGGCGTGTCGCAGGGCGTGTCAACCCGTGTCGACACTCGTCCCAGGGAGTCGACACTTTGGTCTCGACATTGTGTCGAGACAAGGCACACAGCCTAGGACACGGGCATGTCCAAGGCCGTGTCATTAGGTCGACGATCTTCGCTCGACGAAGTGTCGAGTGTCGAGACCGTGTACACGGCCTAGGGTCCAGGCGTGTTGAGGTGACACAGGTAGGGACACGGGCGTGTCCTAGAACCCGTGCAGTGCTCGGGTTGATTTCGGGGAAAAATGATGGGGGTACACGGCCGGCCACACAGCCGTGTCAGGTGGAACACGGGCGTGTCAGCTCGAACACGGGCGTGTTCAATACCCGTGTGTTGTTCCAGGTGATTTGATTTTGACGGTGAATGAGGCACACGGCCCTGGTCACGGGCATGTGCCAGGCCGTGTTCGGTCCAGATTGGACATTTCAGTCCCAAATCAAAGCCGTTCGTTTCCTTATTTTGAGATCCAACGGCTGGGGGTTGTTCCTGAAGGGATATACAAGGGATTGGACATAGAAACCCTCACTTTTCATGAGTGGTTAGCTTTATAAAACCTTAGAGAAAGTAGAGAGCCAAAGAAGGAAGAAGGAGCTAGATCCGGCCATTGGAGGAGCTTCGGAGCTCCGAATCGCGAGCCGACTCCGGATCCACGGAGGCAAAGCTAGTGCGGTGCTTTTCATCCGCTTACTTTTCAATGGCGCCAAAGAGGAACGCTAGGGTAACAATCCTCATCTTGAGCATGAGTAGCTCTCTTTCTTTGCATAGGAATCCCGCTCTCGCGAGTTTGCGGAGAGTTGGAGGCGTTCCTTAGGGTAGATATGTGAAGTCCTCGTTGTTTAGAGTCCGTAAGCGAGAACGGACATAGGCATGATGTGTGAAGCCTACCCGGACATGTTGGTATGGATCGGTGATGTTGCATTGCATAAATGCCGGAGAAGACTCCGTGCTATTGGTTGTTTTTCGGGTTTTCTACGCAGTAGATTGCAGCAGGGAGCCTTGGGGATTAACCCAAAGGTGCACCCAGAAAACTGGGCGGATGCGAGATCTTGCCAACTTGGTGGCCTGAGAGCCAACTTGAACATAACCGAGTTATGTGTATTGTGATAGATGGGACTCGGTGGAAGTTTGACCCGCGCAAATGGCTTAAATTGTCGTTGCGATGTGAGCACGGGTTAGATGGAACCGTACCCGTTCTATGTCGTTCGGTTAAAGAGACCTAAAGTCACGTGGCACTTGCCGTTGTCATAGATTAGGGTCTTCGGCGGTCAATGGCTTAAATTGTCGTGACCCAGGCCAAGAAGACAAATTGCTCATAGGTTCGGCCGTCTTAGTGGCGGTGGTGAGTCCGGAATGTCTATAGCTTTAATTGACGTGACATCGACCGGTTCACCGAGAATGTGCCCTGAGAGCACGGGACGTGTGGCCTTGCGAGACAACATCTGTGATGAAATGGCTATATGTTTATATTGCTCGCTTATGCTAATGAAATGCAGGGAAGGAGCATCGCCGCCCCGAGGTGGGGGCGGGATCGTTATAATTTGGTCAGCATTGCTGACTGTTGCCTTGTTTTGCCACCGTGCGGTGGTTTGTTGCTTGCAGGTGCAGCTGGACCAAGCGGTCAATAGCGGGCTAAAGCCCGAATGCGAAGCCGGCCCTTGAAGGCCTAATTGGAAGTGTTTACTGCTTTATTCATGTGTGACCGGCCTGCGTGCCGTGGTTTGTAAAACATGTAATTTGAAGTGAAACATTTTGTAAGGCCTTAAGGCTTATTTTGGGTATTTTGTATAACATTCCTAATTTGTAGTAGTGGACATTCGTGTTTTAATGCTGGGTTCTTTGTTACAACTTTTATAAACTGCTTCCACTAGAATGCTCTGTGTAGGATGTTGAGATTGGTTGGATGGTTTCAATAAGTAACCACCCGGTCTGTCTGTAGTATATGGCATCGGGCCCCGGCCGGACCTACTGATATATGCTATCCGACGGATAGGGGGTGTTACAGCCTCCTCCTGGGTGAGACGGCGAGCCTCCTCCTTCTTGTCCACCAGCCTATTGAGCGAGAGGGCGTTCTTCTACATCTGGGTGCATCGCCGACCGACCATGTGGGCGAGCTCCAGGCTGCGGAGCTGGCCCCTCGCGCACTCATGGATCAGCACCCGCGTGGCCTCCTCGTCGTAGATGGCGATGCCTTCCCGCGAGTAGAGGCCGAAGGAAACGTTTAGGCCTCCCCTCCTATCGTCTCCTGCTCTAACCAGCTCGGCAACATGGTAGAGATGATGGCCCTGTTCGATTCCTTGTCCCATAGGAGGACGGGGATGCCAAGCTCATCTAGGCACTTCTCCCCCTAGCCAAAGTTGCGGTGCCCTCTCGGCACTGGCTTGACGCCGGGCTGCACCTCTTCTTGCGGCCTGGAGGTACCAACCGCCCGCCGGGGGAGCTGCCAGCCAAGGCGGCCGTGGGGGCGATATCCCCAACTGGTTGGCCCGACGAGCCCTTACCTCTCTCCCGATCTATGGGAGGAGCACCGCTCACGATCTTCGATTTCTTGGGCAGCGGTGGTGGAGGAAGCGATCCGCGGCTAGGCCGCTTCGAGGGAGCGGATGTTGGGGTCTCGCGGAACGCGGCGGCTGTGGCCTCTGCTAGTGGGCTCGATGGAAGCGAGTCATGCACTCTCATAAGGAGGGTGCAAAGGGATGTCCCGCTCTCCTGCAGGAAAGAAACGTTAAAGTAGGAAAAATAATGAAGTAGAAAGGGGAAGTGCTAGTAGCTTACCTCCCCTGGGCGCGACGGGGGCGAGGTTATCCAGATTCTGGCGCAGGAAGACGACTTCAAAGTTCTTCCCGGCAAATAACACGCATAGATCTGCTTCATGGACCCCCAGGCTAGAGGGCGATAGCTCGCCTCGCTGAGCTGGACCGGCGAGAAGGGGATGTTGCCGAAGTCCCCCTTAATGAAGACAAATTTCTTTAGCCAGTTATGGCTCTTGTTGACGGTCTCCTACACCTTGACGTGGCCACTAGAGAAATAGGCGGTCCCGTCCTTGTTCGCCCGGAATGAGAATATCTTGTGGAAGACCGCGAGACTGAACTCGACCCGCTCTTCTTGTAGGAAGCATGCGAACCCGATCACCACTACGATGGAGTTGGGGGGGGGGGTCATCTGCCCAGGGACGACCCCGAAGTATTTCAATATTTGGCAGACGTCCGGCGACAGGGGAAGCCGGAGACCTGACTCGAAATGCGCCGTGGGATGGCGAGATCCTCCTCCGAGAGGTCGTTGATCTTCTCTCCCTCCCCAGGTCGCCTCGCCACGAAGACTGACGGTATGTAATCGCCTATGGCGTCGAAGAACTCGCCTTCGGAGATGGAGACATGGGGGAAGTTGTGCTCAGAGAAGGTCCAGGCACAATTGCTCCGCCTATCCGCATCGCCGCTACCACCACCCATCCCGCAGGAAGTTTTCTAAGTGAAACGAAGTTTTTCTCGCAGGAAGCGGACGAGTCAAGGGTCGCAGGAAGCAAGGAGGAAAGGGAAATCTTAAATGCTGTGGCTGAGAAAGAGCCGGCAAGACCTATTTATAGAAAGAAAATGGTCGGGAAAATATTTCGTCGGCGGGAAAAGTGCGGATTGCAAAATGTACCCTGACGTTTCGACTTCCCAGCTCGCAGCCACTCTACTAAGGTTGTCCGGCAGCGAATTGAGCTCACCCGCGCCCGCCTGAGAGGCGAGCGAGCTGCAACTCGCTCCCGCCTGGAATAGTATGCGAGCCGAGAAGACTCGCAATCTGCGAGCCGAGAAGACTCACAATCTGCGAGCTTCCGGCCCGCTCCTGCCGAGATTAAACAAACGAGTTGGGCGAGCCGATTCAACAATCTCGCACCCGCTTAGGCGAGCAAGAGCGCTTCATCTGGATTCACCCAGAGAAAACTAAACAGCAACACAATAAAAGCAACATAGAACAAACATTAAGCCCATTGGCGGGCGAGAAAGTCTTAGATTATTATAGACGGATTAAAAATGTCCCAAGAAGGATGACCCTACTAAGCGAACTGGTCTAGGATTCGGATGCGGTCCTGGCCTAACGATCAATAGTGGGGACGGGGCAGGTGGCCTGATGATCAATAATGGTACTCGCAAACCACCAATAGCTCCTACTGGGCCATGCTAACCTGCTCCGTAGCTTGCCTAAGCCTCTCCTAGGCTCGCGTTATGTGCACCCCCGGAGAAGTAACCCCATCTCCGTGAGTCGGACTCCTCGCTCCCTCCAGGACTACAAATCGCTCTTCCGCTGCGGCCTTGTCCTTATCAACCCTATTTAAGACCTCCTGTAGCAGTAGTGTGTGTTTCTGAAACAATCGTGTCACATGCCTCTTCATCCCCTCCGCATTCGTCAGGTTGCCCAAATACTCGAAAATGTGATCTGTATCAGGGGGAGGCAAATATCCCTCTCTCATTTCAACATCAGAGGAGGGGATCACGTTGAAACCTGCAAAGGGAAGGGTCAGAGGGAATGAGCGACAACAAACAGGCATAAGTGCGAGCTCACCGGGTGTCAGCACGTCGCCCGCACCAGCTGATGGCCGAGAGGAGCCCGACCAGCCTTGGAAGAGTTCTCCCTCAAGAACTGCGAAGGACTTCCCCAACCCAGGGGGATTTGGCGACTGAGAAATCTCTGGAGGGGGGCGCCCCTGGCCCGAAGGGCTGGAGACCCGCTCAGTTGACTGTGGGAGGGAATGACCCCGTTCCCCTCCATCGCCTCCATCTTCGCGGGGTGGCACCTACGGAAAGAGGAGTCAGAAGTAAAGCGACGAATCAAGTGGCGGGTGCGCGTACCTCGTGGGAAACCTCGGCACCGGCTGCCGAGTTGTATCCCAGGAGGTCATTTGTAGGAGACCGCCTGATGATTTTTACTTTTACCGGTCTGAAGAGGGGGTCGGGCGATCCACGTGCCAACCATGGGGCGGCCTCGAGAGCCTCCGCCCTAGTCCCCTCTCTCGCGGCCGCTAGGCGAGCTCAAATCTCCTCAGACACAGACATCGTGCAGTTACAGCTCACAGAGAAGGCTGAAAGAAGGCGGGATTTCTCCAAAGGGCCCGATGACATATTTATAGCGCGAAGGTGGGATGCACCAAAAGATTCCCTCCAACTCAGCAAAGCACTTTCCGAACACGTGTTTTGGATGATTCTTTCCTAGCTTGGCCAAGCTCGAAAAGAGCGAGGACTGTGTACAACCCCGTGTTCGCCGATTGGGTCCACCAGGCAAGGCGAGCAGACAAAGGCGACCTATCCGCGCTAGAGCAGAATGCGGGCGAACTCAAAACGGCCAGCCCACTCCCATCAAAGTTAGGAGTGCAAGTAATGCGAGCTAGCCCACACAGCCCACAGCTCGCCCAGGCAAGTCCGGCAAGTGGCAGGCGAGTAGGGCCAGCTGGGCCCATACTTGCCAGGAGGAAGGAGGAGACGGCGAGCGCCAGCCAGTCCAGACACTCAACGTCGTTTCTGCCTTAGCGTTGAGTGAAGTCCTAACACTCAACGCCGTTTCCGCCTTAGCATTGAGTGAAGACCTGGCACTCAACGCTGTTTCTGCCTTAGCGTTGAGTAAAGTCCTGATACACAACGTCATTTCTACCTTAGCGTTGAGTGAATTCCTGAAACTCAACGCTGTTATGCCTTAGCGTTGAGTGAAGTGCTGATACTCAACGTTGTTCTACCTTAGCATTGAGTGAAGTCCAGACACTCGACGTCGTTCTACCTTGGCCTTGATAGAAACTCGCCCAGTCCACTCAATTCATCGAACGGAGATCGACGTTCGTTGAATGGAGCTCGACATTCGTCGAACGGGGCTCGGCGTTCGTCGAACGGAGCTCAATGTTCGTCGAACGGAGCTCGGCGTTCGTCGAACGGGGCTCGGCGTTCGTCGAACGGAGCTCGACATTCTTCGAGCTAACCTCGGGAGTTAGAATCTTGGATTCGTCGAACTAAGCTCGGTGAACTCAATCATTCTGGAATTCCTTCTGTAGTAACAGTCCCAGACTGGCCAGTCCGCTCTCATATGGGAGACCTGACCGCCAGCCCGCCTCAGAGCAAGGGTCGGCGGGTTGCGACGTCCTGGCTCACGCTCGCCTAAGGAGGGAAGGCGAGCTGCGGGAGCCAAGTCGCGTCCGCCCCAGCGGGGTGGAGAGTCGTGGCGAGCCGACCTCCATATCCTGGGAATCTGCCCAGTGGGGCCCATAGCCAAATTACCTGGGTGCCCTTGCCAGGGGTGCGCTTAGCTTGTTAGAAGAGCGGAGTTACGCTGTTTGCAGACCTAGTTGGGCTGCATATAGCTGTTCAAAACAACGGTGGTTGGCTATTTGCAGGCCGTTTTCAGAAAACTATAAATAGGACCCAAGGGGCACCTCAGAAGGCATGCTTACTAGTGCTCAGATCTCCTTGTGCTTTCTGAGGTAGTCTTAGCTTGGCCTTTGGCTAAGGAGGGGAAGCGCTCTCAGATCTTTCAGGTGTATAGTGGGACCTCCACGCCGAGCCCTTGGGCCAGTTCCCATATTTTTTGTTATTTGGCTTGCAGGAGAGAAGTAGGTGCACGATCACCCCTTCCCCAAGGGTGAACTTCACAAGAGACCGATTTTTCGGTTTCAGCATTGACGAACGGCGTTGTTCGGTTCTGGTCACCGGGATCACCAAATTTCACAAAATAACGAACATACCCTATGGGCGGCACAAGAAGGCTACCTGGTGACGGTGGCGGCTAAAGACCGAGGCGGCCGCCGACACACGCAAGCGAGCGCGTGCGGCATCCACGCTCGTGCGACGCGGTCGCGTGAGTGCAAAGCCCACACACGTCTTCGCTGGCTGTGGGCGCCCACGTGTTGCACGTGCGTGCCCGCAGGTGCACCCCACACACGCGCGCATCCATGCACATGCGTGCTTGTGTTCCTACGTGGGCGCCTGTCGTGCGTGCGTGTGTGTGTGAGCTGGATGCCCGTAGTGCCTTTTGTTTCTTGGTTTCGTCCCTCCTTTCGAGGTGATCTTGGACCCTTCGGCAGGGCGTGAATCGCATGTGCGGCTCGCTCAGTCAGGTTGTATTGCTTGAGTGTTTTGATATAAGTCCAATTGGTTTGTCTCGAGAATCTTCTGGGGGAACCTCATCAGTTCTAAATTCGATGACACTTAACATTTGTATAATTGTTGCAATTATTTCATGCAATTGGAACCTTAGGTAAATGTTTGAGAAAATTTCCTCTCACTAGCAACTTTTGCTAAATCAGACTTAAATTTTCACATATAAATAAGTCCCAGAATACTGATCTAGACTATGCCAAAGAAGCTCTTCACATTATAAAAAAACAAATCTAGATTAGGCCACATGGCAAAATTCTTAAATAGGGTTCGTATAAATTATTTAGTATGATCGACATATTAACATACGACAGGTTCAATGGAGCTTCCATCTCTTTTTAATTATTTTTTCGTGGATCCGGCAAAAATTAGCACAAAATCCAATTTTTTTTCCCTCCCGCCCCGACAAAGAAGAGTAAAAAATGCGAAGAAAACTCAAAGGTTGATGGATTTTAAAAGGGATTATCTTTGTCCAGGGCTTCTACTTCTTATAAATCATACGACGCGATCAAATGAGAGAGGGCATTGTCTTCAACATTTAGAGTTACTTGCCAAACAAATGGATTTTGTGATTTATTAGGACTTCAATTTTAGAGTTTACAACATTGCTTTCATATCCTATGCATTTCGATGATTTTGTAAGTTTTAAAATCGTATTTCATATATCATGAGAATAGACAAGTTTAGATTCATAAATATTAGTTGTATTTGTCATTCTCAACTTACATTGACCTATATGCATCTTGCATTACTATTTAATTAACTCGCACATTAATTTCGCTCTAAACTTCGTCCTTACATTCATTACATTTAAATTTTTATTTACATTTCACCATCGCCCTCACAATTACATTTACAGTTAACATTCATTCTGCCGTGTATTGTGTATTTCAATGTAAAACTAAAATCGAAGAAAATGAGTATAAAAAGGTAGAAATGGGCATGAACCCAATAAGAATTAAACAGATGGAAGAAATAAAAAAGTAAAACTGTGGAATCATGAATCACTAGTTGCTAATTGTGAAAGAAGAAGATATTTATTATTATCCAAATGTGTAAAAATTACATCTCTACAAGACTAAGTAAAATCCCACTTTGCAGCAATGGTTCGCTTTTGTACAGAGCTCTTCTAAAAACAGGATTCAGGAAGAATCATGAATTCTAAAATTATAAAATCTGAGAAGTGAAAAACGAACGAGCAGCGATGATTTGGGTTCCCAACATTCTGGATGACGACGAATCTGCTAGTTGTGCAGCGAAGAATAGCGTCGGGCGTTCACCCAATTTCTTCCCGGTCTCTTCGGCTTTCCTCGCTGGCTCTTCGACTTCGCTCGCTGGCCCTCCGGCTGCTTTGGAGGTTCTTGAAACTCCACTATTTGTATTGTTCGCTGTCTCTTCGCTGTTACACCAAACTAATTCAAATAAGAGACAATGCCCGGTAAATTCAAGCTGATAGAAGAAAACAAAGGCGCATACCTTTCTCCGCCTGGGCATATCCTTCATGAAGCTTCCTCTTTGCCAGCTCCAGCTTTGCCCTTAATAAAGCTTCCGCGTCGTCCTTCGAATTCTGCATTTCAAAAGCATAAAAAACCAATCAATCAAAACGGTTTTCCCAAACTTGTCGGCATAATAAAATGTAAAAATACTTACATCCACAGGAAAGTTTGATGACATTCTTTGGACAATAAAGGCCTGACGGTTCTGTTTTTGCTCACAAATTGGTATTAGGGGTGGTCTGCTTGGTCCTAAAGCAGAAATAGATGGTTTGGCGAAGTTGCTAACAGCGCCTTGAGGCTTTGGCGGCGCGACCGAGGCGGAAACTGGCTTTGCCTGCCGGGTGACGAGGGGCTGCCGATGCGGCTCTGGCCACCTGGCAGGTCCAAGGCTTTCTGGAACTGGTTGTAAGGTGTCAACGTGGGCTTGAAAATCTAAAGCAAAGTTGATAAAAGAAAATTTCAATACATGTATATGATATTACCAATAAATACATGTGGAGGTAATAAAAATAAGCACAAATGACATACTTCCATTATCGTCTATCCCGTCAAAGATCTGCAAGATTGATCAGTCGACACAAACAAAAAACAAAAGTTAGCTAATGTCATAAATTATGAAAACATATGAGTATTGATTGCAACTTCATGCTCATAATTTACCTCAGAAAGTTGGATAGAAGTCGATTGGATGGCTAAAAGGGTTCTTTCATCCATGGGAGGAGTAGGAAGGCCGGCTTCCTCAGCTAGCAGGGAAGAATCAACTGAGTTAGGATTGCGCTCTGAAATCACATTCAAAATTTCATTTTAAACTCATTTCTAAGTAGTGATTTGAGTTATATAATGAAAAAATATCATAATATGACATCTTTGATTTTTAAATTTCTCACCAGAAATTGGAGCTGCAGTTAGAATCCACTCATCTACAATCTCCTTCCAACCTCTACAAACAAACAAAAATGAAATGAGATTTTACACAATGGAGCCTATGTTTTTGACTTAAGCAAACTAAAAGTTCCATCACAAAGTTCTAAATATGAACTCATAATTACAGTAGAAAACTCATAATTACAGTAGAATCATTTTTCCAATGGTTAAATCAAGTAAATAATGACATCTAAATATGAACTCATATTACACATATGTCTTAAGGATTTAATGTAGGCTATTTCAAGATTCCATGGCTTAGAGCCAAATCAATAAAAATTTGATCAAATATCTCATGGCATTTCTCAGTTTTTTGAAGAAATAAAGAATGATTGGGATGAACTGCTAGATCCATTTAAGACCATTGTCCAATCTTCAAGAAAAATTCAGTTTCAATACTAAAAACAAATTCAAAAGCACACATAATTTTTTTGCTCACATCGTTTAAAATGAGAGCTTTCGTATAGAATATGGAGCAAATCGATGAAAATGAACAAACAAAACCGAAAAAGAGCATTGTATCCGATACTTAAACCAAGGAAATGCAAAAGTAGCACGCATGTGTGAATGGAAAGTACATTAAATTAGGCATATTTTAAGCTTCCTTAGATTTCTATGGATCGATATTTCATAAATATAATACAATTGAGGTTAGCTCAGAAGCACTTTTCCCTGCCTTTAGTTTAGTTTAGGGCTATGTAAATAAATAGAATAACTCATTGGCACAAAGGAAAAAGGCACTCACTGGATGAGAGTCCGAGCAAGGCGGGCAATCCGCTTGGAGTTGTGTTTTCTCAGTTGTTCATTCACGGGCCTTCCAATTTCAGTCACCTGCAAGCAGTTCAACATTAGAACCAAATCATGTAAAAAGGAAATTAAATTCTATGTGTAGAACTCGTAAGGATGGACACCAATTTGATTGATACAGACCTTGAGAATTTCTACAGAAATTTGCATCAGCTGTAATCGCCTCAAAGATTCATACAAGACTGCTTCAGACTGTAAAAAAAATGCCGTTAAAAAGGTGAAACCTGGGAGCAAAATTTCACAAACACAAAAAAGAAGAAGCAACATATTTAAATAACAAACCTGGTCATGGCTGTGGAGAAGAACCTCCTTTATTCTCAGCACCTCTCCCGTCATATTAATATGGTTCTTCTTCTCATCCATCAGTACCTCCGTGAGAGGCACATCATCATCATCATTTCTGAAATTGCTTAAACGGGCCATGGTTAACTCATCTTGCACACCGCCATTATTGCCGCTGTCCATGTTGCTTCCTTTCTTAATCAGTTCCCATTTCACGCTCCCACGGCCTTCCTCGGCCCTCAAATCCTCGCCGGCGTCAGGAACTACAAGTTTCGTATTGTTGCACCCAAAACATTGTGAAACCGGAACGGAAAAGAGCTTCTCCGCAATCCCGTCTCTTCGCCTCCTGAATTCCTTCGGGCAATCCATTGCCGCCACCACGATGGCATTCTCGATTACCTCAAAAATATCTGCCTCTTCACTCCGGAAAAGACTCCTCCAGTAATCCAAGGACCCACATTTTGCCTCCATCGTCCCCCACAACGATCTCTATCAAACCCCAACTCGCTCACAAATAGCAGCGCAATCCCCAACTTAACCCCCGGTCTTCCTTTCTCCCACCAAGGAAAGGGAAACGAAGAAGACTCTCTCAATCTCCCTCACCCTTCGCCTCTCTTTCCGATCGATTTCCTTCTCCACCTCCGACTCCTTCGAACGGCGTCCAATACCAGAGCGATTGAAAGACAAAGCGCGCGGAGTAATCGTCTCAGCTTAATTAATTATATCTCAGCCCCACCGTTATCTATAATTCTTTCTAATTTGTTTTTTTACTTTCCTAATTTAAAACTAACTTTTTTAAATTAGGAACCAAGCCCGTGCATTGTTGAAACTTTTAATGTAATACAACTAAATTTAAAATTTAAATTAAAGTCTTGAATTCAATTTTAAAATTTTCATCTGAATTTTTAGAAACTACAAAAGACGATTTTTTTTAAATGTTATTTTTAAATAACATTTTCCATTATTTGAAGTGATCAAATTGCACTGAATAATCAGGCATATTAGCGTTGTGGGTGCAGTATTATGCCGGAGTGCGGGTGAGCGATGTTGAAAATTATGAAGTGAAAGTTGGTGAGGGAGCAGATCGTGCGGTCTGGGCGGTCTGAATCCGCGGGCTGGGCGGACTGTTGTTGCGGCCTGAGTGGTCTGTGGTCAAGATAGACTTGGCGGTTTGGGCGTCTTGTGGAGCGGCCTGGGCGGACTGTTGTTGCGTCCTGGATGGTCTGCGGCCAGAGTAGACTTGGCGGCTTGGGCGTCTAGTGGAGCGGCCTGGGCGGTCTGTCTTTTGCGGTCTGGTGCCGGTGCTCAGCTCGGCTTGCAGTTCTGCAGTTCTTGCTCTTGAAGTTATCGGACGGTTTGGAGATTTAATCCGTGGAGATGTGGCGGACTCGGTTTGAGTCCGCGGAGTCCGTTATAGCGGACTGGTTTTGGAGTTTGGCCTTGGTCCTTGCTGAGTTCTCCGGTGTTGCAGTGTGGTGTTAGTCGCATTCTTTGTGGGGGACTGTCCTTGAAGTTGGCGGTCTGGGTTGTTGAAAATTATGAATTGAAAGTGGGCGATGGAGCAGACCGCGCGGTCTGGGCGTTCTGAGTCCGCGGCCTGGGCGGACTGTTGTTGCGTCCTGGGTGGTCTGCGACCAGAGTAGACTTGACGCTTGGGCGTCTAGTGGAGCGGCCTGGGTGGACTTTCCTTGCAGATTATAGGAGCAGCCTAGCGGTCTGGTGGTGGCGGCCTGTATGGTGTTCTGGAGGTAGTCGTGTGGTTAGTTTGGAGTTCTCCATACTAGGCGGACTTGGATTGGAGTCTACCTGCTTCCGCAACCTGGCTTGTCGCTAGATTTTTTTGCGGGATTGCTTATCCGCAGACTGCGCGGTCTGATTGCGAGTCCGACTGTTGGCCGCTGTTGGGTACATTGGTCAAATGTACCTGATTTGAAGAAGCCTCACCTAACTCAATGATATACATCAGAATGTATTTGATGTTTGTTTGAGTTACTTGTGCAGGTTAGATATACACTGGACTGAAGCTGAAAATTTCTAAGTCCATGTGTCGACACCCAGAGGCAAAGTGTCGACACTTGAGAAAGCATGTGTCGACACCAAGACAAGCAGTGTCGACACTTGGAGTCATTGTGTCGACACCTGGGAAGAAGTGTCGACACCAGTCAGAAAGTGTCGACACTTAGAGCTGTGTCGACACTCAGTGAAGAAGGATGCAGAAAAGTTGTGTCGACACTTAGCAGAAGTGTCGACACCTAGAAGAGCTGAGTCGACATAAGAAAGTGTCAACACTTGGAGTTGTGTCGACACTCAGCATAATTCTGCAGAGACTAAGTACAAGTGTCGACACTCAACACAACGTGTCGACACTCAATCAGCAGGAGTCAACACTTGAAGAATGTGTCGACACTCAGCACAATGTGTCGACACATAACCAGAAGACTCAACACTTGAAGGAAGTGTCGACACAAGGAGCTGTGTCGACACTTAGCAAAGAACAGAAGAGTTGTAAAATATTCTAAGTACAAGTGTCGACACTAAAGGAATGTGTCGACACTCAGCTGAAGAAACAAGATTGAAGACTTGTGTCGACACCAAGAAGCAGTGTCGACACTTGATAGTTTCAACACATAAAGATGTGTCGACACAAAGGAGATGTGTCGACACTTAGAAGAATACAGATAAAGACTGAAGTACAAGTACTTGTGTCGACACTTAATTTCAGTGTCGGCACATGCAGAAGAAACTGTGTCGAGACATACAAGGGAATGTGTCGACACCTTGTAGACTTGTGTCGACACTTGCACAACATGTGTCGACACTTGGTCTATAAGTGTCGACACTTAAGAACAGAAAGTCTCGACACTAACTGACAGTTAGAGAATTACAAGAAGTGACTTGTTGACATGACAGCTGCCAATCCAGCCGGTCTACAGCAACTGTCAGTGAAGTCAAAAGACTGTTATAAACCGGATCAGCCGGTTACCATGAATGAAGCCTATAAATAGGCACCCACAGTTTACAGAAAACGTGTGAAGGTTAAGAAGTTAAGAAGTTCACAATCATTACTTATTGTGAGAATAATTCTAGTGGTTGATCAGACTAAATCAAGAAGTGATACACAGAGGATCAACACAAGAAGATCAGGCAGTCCAACTGCAGATCTAAGTAGTTGGAGAGAGAGAGCTCCAACCAAGGATTCAGTCTTTGGAACTAAGGCTGAGAAGAACAATTCAGAGTCATCTGGATTTCAAGAAGCAGAGATCAAGGATCAACTGCAGAAGATTCAGACTAATTCAGTTCTACTCAAGAAGCTTTGAAGAAAGCTAAGTCAGTTTGGATCAAGCTGAGTTCTTCCAAGAACTCTTCAAGAAACTCTCAACTCCTCTCATCTTTTCTGAGTTGTAGAGTTAGCTTTTATATTTTCTATTATAACTTGTAGGATCCATTAGATCTGAGTGATTGTAAGCCTATTTTATAAAGGCTGAGGGTAGGGCTTGGTGCCTGAGTGTAGGAGTTGAAGAACTCTGAGTGTAGGCCTTTAATTGGCTGAGTGTAGGCCTGAGTGGCTGAGTGTAGGCCTTTTGGCTGAGTGTAAGGCTTTGGGCCTGAGGTAGGAACCTTGTTGGGTTCTGAGCTAGTGGAGAAGTTTGGCCGAATCTAGTACACTGCTAGATAGGCGAAGGGGGAAAGTGGATGTACCCAAAGATTGGGGAACCACTATAAAATTAGTGTGTCTACTGTGCTGTGCTGTATTGTGGATTTTCTGTGTGATTTCTATAATTGCTGTTAACTGTAAGAATCTGTGAAAAACTGTTGTGCTGCCAAACAAAAGTTAAAAAGGTTTAGGTCACCTATTCACCCCCCCCTCTAGGTGTTTAGGTACCATATCTTTCAAGTGGTATCAGAGGGAGGTTCCTCAAAATCAGGACTAACTGTCTGAGGAGATCCAGTTTGGCAGATTCAGTATAAGTCAGGAAACAGGAAACAGTTTCAAGAAAATCAAGAACATGGGTTCTTCAGAGAATCATAAGGAGTTGGGTTCAATGAAACTACCTATATGCAGAAAAGAGATCTTTGGGATCTGGAAAGAGAGGGTTAGGCTTTTTATGGAAGCCTCTGACCCTAGGATATACATCACAGTCAAAGAAGGGCCATATGTGCCCATGAAAATTTCAATATTGGATGCAAATCAGAGGACTCCAAAGGATTTCTCTGAAATGACCAAGGATGAGATTGTCCTAGCAACTATGGACAAAAGGGCACAGAACATCATAGTTAGTGCAATTGATGATGCCACCTTCCAGAACCTTATTCACTGTAAAACTGCAAAAGAAATGTGGGACACCCTCATTGTCTATATGGAAGGTTCTGAAGAAGTAAGGCAAGATAGGAAGTCCTTGCTTAATCAAGAATATGAGAGCTTTAGGCAAGGAAGAGGAGATAGCATCACTGAATGCTACAAGAAATTTTATAGAATTGTAAATGAACTCATGTCATATGGAAGAGAGTTCACAAACTATGAGTTGAATGACAAATTCTTAAGGTCCCTAACCAAAGACTGGGACACCAAGATTTGTGCCATCAGAGAAATGGCAAAGTTGGGAGAAATTCCTCCTCCCACACTTTTTGGCAAATTGTTATCTTATGAGATGCAATTGTCAGTAAGAAAAGAAGAAGAAAAGTCAACAAGGACTGAATACAGAGAAAAGACTGTTGCCTTTAAGTCAGATGTACCCAGAAAGAGCAGGACCAAGTCATCAACTCCTCCTCCTAAGGTAGTTGAATCAGAATCTGAAGAGTCTGAAAGTATAAAATCTACAAGCAGTGAAAGTGATGAAGACTTTGCTGCATTCACCAGACATTTTCAGAAGTTCCTTAAGAAGAAACAGTGGAGGTCTAGACCTTCATCTTCCAAAGGGAAAGAGGTTCAGTATCAGGAAAAGAAGCCTTCAAAGAAGGACAAGAAAAGGACCAAGACTAGTAAGGCAACTGGATCCAAGATAATTTGTTACTGCTGCAATAGACAGGGCCATGTTATTGCAGACTGTCCTGAAAGAAGGAAGGAATCCAGTGACAAGAAGAAAACACACTTCAAAGGAAAGAAGGAGAAGTCCTTTGTTGCAAAGAATGAGAAGACTCTTTCAGATATGTCTTCTTCAGACACAGAGACAGATGCTGAAGCCTATATTGGGCTATTTGCTGAAGAAGAAGAAGAGTTTATGGAGATCATGGAATCTATCTATGAGCAAGAAAACTGTCAAAGCCAAGGACTGATGGCTTTGACTGAAAGTACCAAAAACCTGGAGCAGCCAGGACCCAGTCAGGTACAAGGTTTAACTCAAAGTTCTGATTCCAGTTCTAGTTCAGAGTCAGATTATTCTTCATCAAGTGATGAGAATATGTCTGAGTCTGAGGGAGATATTCATCAACTCCTAGATGAATATCAAGTACTATTGCAAGCCTATAAGAATAGCAAGACCCTAGCCAAAAAATTGGTCAAGGAAATTGCTGATCTCAAGGCAGCTGCAATAGATTATGAGAAGAATTATGATCAGAAACTGAATGAAGTGGCCAGGCTGAAACACATTACTGTGATTCAGATGGGTACCATTACATTTAAGAATGATCAAATTAAGAAACTGGAGATTAATCTTCAGAAGGAGAAAGAGCTAGTAGCTAGGTTTTCAAAACCTAAATCAGTGCTGCCCTTGATTGATGATTTTGTTCATCATAAAGGAAAGACTGGACTAGGATTTGTTAATCCAGCTAGGACTGTTCAGAATCAGTCCAAGTCCAAGGGCAAAGCCCCAACATTCACTAAGACTGCTGTAGTTAAGACAGCCAAGCCTGTACCTAAGCAAAGGTACAACAAATTTGAATGTTGGTGCTGTGGCAAAATTGGCCACTTTGCTTTGGACTGTTGGCACAATGTTAGTGCCAAAGGTAGTAACAAGATACCTGGTGGAAAGCCAGTTGGTAGCCTTGTTAAGTTGCAAGCTAACAGTTACCAAGGACCCAAGAAACCATTGGGTTCTAAGGTTCAGTAATTTGTTTTGCAGGAGAATCCAAGTGGCCATACCCCAACATGGTACTTGGATAGTGGATGTTCCAGACACATGACTGGAACTAGGGGACTACTGAAGGACTACATCCCAATCAAGAATGGTCCAAAGGTGACCTTTGGTGGTTCAGAAAAAGGAATCATCAAAGGGTTTGGTAACATATGATGGCGAGGATGCCCCGCCAGTTGATCGTGTCATCACGGACTTCTATTTTGATCGCCATCGCTACATGTTCGTGGATGTTGATGACCGTTGCCGCAACCGTCGCCGCCGCCGCCGCCGTCGCTGCTACATGTTCGTAGACATAGATGGTCGTTGACGCAACTGTCGTCGCCACCGCCGCAACTGTCATCGCCACCGCCGCAGCTATCGTCGCCGCCGCCGTCGTCACATCATATCATTATGAATATAATGTTATTTCATTGATGGAATAATATTCTATTCATAATACCTTTATGAATTTATAAATCATAGGATTTATAAATTTATAAATTTTAAACTTGATCTTTGTGTTGTTTTATTTCATAACAAACATGAGTGGTTAGGATTATCTTTGACTTAAGATGAAGGGTGGATGGAGAGGGTGTAATACTATATATATATGTGTGAGGTATTGGAGAGGAGATGGTGAAAAGAAAAAAAAAACCTAAATCTATTTCTCCGGGTTGCTGCCGCCCCCTATTCGGCCAGGCCGAATCCCGCCCCAGGAAACCGCCCCGAGCTGCTGCCGCCGCCCCTTTGTGGCTGCCTCTTGCCTCTCCGGCGACGCTTCTCCCTCCTCCGGTGTGACTCCGAAGAAGGCGGTTCGATTCTCATCATCCGGTGCGACTCCGGTGTCCCGTGGAAGAGCGATTCCTCCACTAAATCTTGTTTCTCCTCTTATTGAAATTCCGGTTTGGGGTAACGAATCTCTATCTCTAATTATTGTGTGAGTTTTCATCTTAATCTTGTGAGTTATTGGAGACAAGTGGTTTACAAATTTTATCCTAAATATTGAATCTAGTTGCCTTCATAAAATCTGAAATTGTGTTGCTTTTATTTCCGAATTTTGCGAAGATTTCCGTAAGGATAGGTCCCTTTGGACGCTTGCAAACCGGGGTTGGTTCAACCATTGGTTTCGAACGGATCAAGCGGATTTGGTATATCCTCGTAGGATTTTGTTTTGAGGGCGTATTTGGACTCATTTCCGAATCGCAATCTTAGTCCGGATAGCCTTCCTTGTGGATGGAAAAATTGAATGTGTTGTGACGCTAATTGCATGGTTAGGATACGCTAATGTATTTGCGATGTTCGTGTCAATGTGGTTGGGAAATACTCACGTGTGAGATCGCACAATTATAAACAAAACTCTGCCGAAATTTAGAGTTTTCTACGCGCGCCACGTGTTCGCTAAAATTCCCCATAAGAATTTAGATTTGTCATAGGATCTCTTCTTTGTCATTTTCTTGTTCGGGTGTCGCGAAGGGGTGGCCTGCATCAATTTGGTATCAGAGGGAGGTTTGTCAATTTCTCAACTTGACAACGATCCGCTCTTTTCCATGCTACCCCCCCCCCCCCCCACATGCACTTAGGTACGCTTCGTATGTTTTAAAATTTTTATTTCTAGTTATATAAAAAAAAAAGAGTGTTAAGTTTCGTTCTTATTTGGAGTTATATTTGTTCTTTTTCGTGGTCCGTTATGGCGCACATTGGGAGTCCCCTTCCCTCACGTTCCTCGGTTGGTGCATTTCGCAGGGAGATGAACCACCAATTTGACGACATAAACGCGTTAATAGCCCAAATTAGCGGTCAGTCACTGACACCTCATATTGCGCCCCCTAGGAAACCACTTAGGACGTTTGTCCCTAGTTCGAAGGGTAGGCAAGCGATTATGACACCACCACCGCGCACCTCTAGGCCCGATAGAATTCCTGCACCGACTTATGATGGGTTAGGTGAACCGCGAGTGTTTTTATGTTGGGTGAAAGATATGGAGCGTTATTTTGAGCAATATCATCTTGTGGACCCACACATGATTCCCGTTGCGAGACTTCAATTATTTGGTCGTGCTCATACTTTCTGGCTCAATGTGGAGAGACGCTTTGGGGCGCCCCTCGACGACTTACGTATAGGTTGGCAGATTATGAAGAATTATTTAATGGATGAGTATTACCCTCCTTACTGCCGCTCTCAGTCTTCCGATTATCTGAGTGATTCGCCACCTAAGGTTTTGCTTACACCGAACCAGTACGTCCCCCCGTACTCCCGTACTAAGACGTCTCATGTTCTTATTCCTCCCTGCCAGGGCACTAGACCCGTTTCTGACCATAGGAGTGGCTATCAGCCTCACGCTAGATCCTTGCCCCGCCATTTTCTGACTATCTCGAGCTCATGTATACCTATCGTTAGGGAGAAAGAAAAGGTTAGGCCATCTGTCCCGCCACCAATCGTTGTCACTACTAGGAATGTTATAAAACCGCGGGTAAAGCCTAGGAAAGAAGTTAAGATTTGCAAGGAAGACGCTACATGTTATGCTTGTGGGTTGATTGGCCATTATGCTGTGGAGTGCCCCACTAAGCCTAGGGATTTGGCTCTTTTAGCGTCGACGTCTAAGCCCGCCACTGAGGGCGATGTCAATCTTTCCAACGACTGTAGTGACGAAGAGGAGAGTGGATATCCTAGTGACTTGGATGATGATATCTCCCCGGAGATATCCCTCCCTGGGATTAACTCATTTCCCCTCGACCTTATTTCAGGCCCGTCTCCTAAGACCGTTGAGGGATCGTTCGATGGCCCTAAGTCGACGGATGTACCTATTATATTGGAAGATGTACCTGACGAGGGAAGATTATTTGAAGCCCCTTGTGGAATAAAAAAATTGTCGGGTTCGATTTTGCCTACTTTAGAGATCGTTACTGATTATGATTTGGATGAAATATCTAGTGGGTTGGAAGGCATTTCGGTTGAGTTGGTAGAGTCAACCTGTGATGAATGTTTATCTGAGAGTGAGTTAGGTGCTGACGATCCGGTTGAGTTTTCTATGAGGACGAATCCACTATTTGATCTTCCTCTTGATCCGGTTGAGTTTTCTATGAGGACGAATCCACTATTTGATCTTCCTCTTGATCCGGTTGAGTTTTCTTTATTGTTATCACCATTGCCTGAATCTCAATATGAATTTGAAATTTTGTCGGGTTTGATTTGGCCGATCCTCCCTCATGACCCTGAACGCATCGAGTCTATTTCTGAGACCTATACTGATTCTGGATTGGATGATATATCTAGTGCGCTGGAAGAATTACATAGCAAGGGATGCATGCTTTCAGATGATCTGTGTAGTGCAAACCCGGATGATTTCTCTATGTCGTTAGCACCGATGCGTGACGTTCACCGTGCGTTAGAAATCATTTCGGAACTGATACCCCTGACCCTCCCTTTTGTTCCTTTGGATCGGCTAGCGGATTTGTCAGAACACAAATTGATTTTGTCTAGTCCTAGCCACTTAGTTAAACCATCGTTATTAGCACCTCCGTTTGAGATGACTAGCGAGCTATGTATTAGTGAGAATCCGCCGGTGGACATGTTTTCGTTTGCAACTTCGTGTGATTTCACGGTTAATGTGTATTTTGATTTGGTGTCCCCACGACATTGCTACCCACCAAATCAAATTGCACAAATTTTTCGACCATTCTGGTACGCACTGCACGTACATATGTCGTTGCCTTATGCCAGTGTCTATGGGTTGCTTCATTTTCACGACCGTTCACTTCCGAAAGCTTCTGACTACCAAACTGTTGATTCTACTTTAGTCTGGTTAGCCCTCGAGTGGATACCTTCGGGTTCCGTAGCGAAATCATTACGTTGGAGCGCCGATCCTTTCATGATTTTCAAGAATTTTGGATTTAAAGCAATTTCTTTGGATTTTTACGATGCAATCGGTTTTTCACCGCATTTCAATTTTTCGGATTTAATTGTGCAAATCTGGTCTCCATATGAGTGGTTTTCTCCGACGTTTCTCTCTTCCACTTCACAGTCTCGTGGGTTGAGAGGTGAGATTTTCTCCGTGTCGCTCTACCATTTGGGTTTACTGGTTCTCACATTGGATGGTAAGATTTGTACTGCTTTTCTTTATGCTGACACATCTATGAGGTTTCCTGCTGTTCTTTATCATTACAGGATCTGTTCTATTGCGGATGCCCGTACTGCTGCCCCGCGGACGCCCGTTTTTACTATGCCACCAGTGGATACTGTGGTCTCTTGCTACTCTCTCCCAGGCCACTCATCGAGGATGAGTGATTTCGAGCGGGGGAGGATTGATGGCGAGGATGCCCCGCCAGTTGATCGTGTCATCACGGACTTCTATTTTGATCGCCATCGCTACATGTTCGTGGATGTTGATGACCGTTGCCGCAACCGTCGCCGCCGCCGCCGCCGTCGCTGCTACATGTTCGTAGACATAGATGGTCGTTGACGCAACTGTCGTCGCCACCGCCGCAACTGTCATCGCCACCGCCGCAGCTATCGTCGCCGCCGCCGTCGTCACATCATATCATTATGAATATAATGTTATTTCATTGATGGAATAATATTCTATTCATAATACCTTTATGAATTTATAAATCATAGGATTTATAAATTTATAAATTTTAAACTTGATCTTTGTGTTGTTTTATTTCATAACAAACATGAGTGGTTAGGATTATCTTTGACTTAAGATGAAGGGTGGATGGAGAGGGTGTAATACTATATATATATGTGTGAGGTATTGGAGAGGAGATGGTGAAAAGAAAAAAAAAACCTAAATCTATTTCTCCGGGTTGCTGCCGCCCCCTATTCGGCCAGGCCGAATCCCGCCCCAGGAAACCGCCCCGAGCTGCTGCCGCCGCCCCTTTGTGGCTGCCTCTTGCCTCTCCGGCGACGCTTCTCCCTCCTCCGGTGTGACTCCGAAGAAGGCGGTTCGATTCTCATCATCCGGTGCGACTCCGGTGTCCCGTGGAAGAGCGATTCCTCCACTAAATCTTGTTTCTCCTCTTATTGAAATTCCGGTTTGGGGTAACGAATCTCTATCTCTAATTATTGTGTGAGTTTTCATCTTAATCTTGTGAGTTATTGGAGACAAGTGGTTTACAAATTTTATCCTAAATATTGAATCTAGTTGCCTTCATAAAATCTGAAATTGTGTTGCTTTTATTTCCGAATTTTGCGAAGATTTCCGTAAGGATAGGTCCCTTTGGACGCTTGCAAACCGGGGTTGGTTCAACCATTGGTTTCGAACGGATCAAGCGGATTTGGTATATCCTCGTAGGATTTTGTTTTGAGGGCGTATTTGGACTCATTTCCGAATCGCAATCTTAGTCCGGATAGCCTTCCTTGTGGATGGAAAAATTGAATGTGTTGTGACGCTAATTGCATGGTTAGGATACGCTAATGTATTTGCGATGTTCGTGTCAATGTGGTTGGGAAATACTCACGTGTGAGATCGCACAATTATAAACAAAACTCTGCCGAAATTTAGAGTTTTCTACGCGCGCCACGTGTTCGCTAAAATTCCCCATAAGAATTTAGATTTGTCATAGGATCTCTTCTTTGTCATTTTCTTGTTCGGGTGTCGCGAAGGGGTGGCCTGCATCAACATATCCTCAAACTTAGTTACCATTACTCAAGTGGCTTATGTTAAAGGGTTGAAACACAACCTTATAAGTATAAGTCAATTAAGTGATGTAGGGTATGACATCTCATTTGTTAAAAATGGTTGTTATATCAAGAGGTCAAGTGATCAAGAAATTATTTTGACTGGATATAGGAAGAGAAATGTCTATTGTTTAGACATTATGGTTGAGAACAATAGTTCTCCAGTTTGTCTTGTAGCAGATGAGACAGTCTCTCAATGTGTCAAATGGCACAAGAGGCTTGCTCATCTTAATTACAAGACTATTGGCAAACTCTTTAGTAAAGAGTTAGTGAGGAATGGTCCTCAAGTTAAGTGTGTCAAAGATGGCATTTGCTCAGCTTGTCAAAAGGGCAAGCAGACTAAATCCACCTTTAAAAGCATTGACAACAAGGATGCTGTGAGGTGTTTATACCTCTTGCATATGGATCTATTTGGTCCAATGCCAGTTCACAGCTTAGGTAGGAAGGTCTACACCTTTGTAGTTGTTGATGACTACTCAAGGTTTTCCTGGGTGTTCTTCTTAAAGCAGAAATCTGAAACACCTAGTGTCTTCCACAGTTTTGTTAAGCAAATTCAGAATGAATTGAACTGTACAGTGGTCAAAATTAGAAGTGACCATGGTACAGAGTTTCAATCTGAAAGCATGACAAAACTATGTGAAGACTATGGGATATTTCAAGAAT
Organism: Platanthera guangdongensis; assembly: GCA_039583875.1. NCBI lineage: Eukaryota > Viridiplantae > Streptophyta > Magnoliopsida > Asparagales > Orchidaceae > Platanthera > Platanthera guangdongensis. The sequence goes on from CM077161.1 coordinate 125,999,828, forward strand.
TCTCTTCACCTAGAACACCTCAGCAAAATGGCATTGCTGAAAGGAAAAATAGAACCTTGATAGAAGTTGGTAGGACTCTATTAAGTGATTCTTCACTACCAGAATATTTCTGGGCTGAAGCAGTTAACACTGCATGCCATGTGATAAATAGAGCTACTATAACTAAAAGGTTAAACAAGACCCCCTATGAAGTAGTGAAAGGCAGGAAACCAAACCTATCCTATTTCAGGATTTTTGGTTGTAAATGCTTCATACTTAACAATGGGAAGACTTACTTAATGAAGTTTGCTGCCAAATCCCAAGAGGGAGTGTTTGTTGGGTACAGCAGTAATAGTAAGTCTTATAGAGTCTACAACTTGACTACACAAGTTGTAGAGGAGTCTGTGCATGTAGTTTTTGATGAGACACTTCTTATTAACAATGAGTTGTCTAGTAGTGTGTGCAGCCCCACAGGTCTTTCTAAGAAGATGGACAAGCTAACCATAGAAGATGTACCTGCTGCAAGACAGCAAGTAGAGGAAGATGGCTTATGTCCAGGGGGAGAACTACATGTACCAGGAGCTGAAGAAGTTCAAGGAACTCAGCATGATGAAGATGCTGAAGAAGTACAACCAGAAGTAAGGATGCCTCCAGCCAACAGGCATCTAAGAGATCATCCAGTGGAGCTGATCATTGGAGATCCAAGACAAGGTGTTCAGACAAGGAGCAGAAATCAGAATGCTGCAATATATTCAAGTTTTCTGTCTCAAATAGAACCAAAGAAATTTGAAGAAGCAATACAAGATCCACAGTGGACTGAAGCTATGCAGGAAGAGCTAAACCAGTTCAAGAGGTGCAAGGTTTGGGAATTAGTTCCTAAGCCTAAAGATCACAATGTGATAGGAACAAAGTGGATCTACAGAAACAAGTTAGATGAACAAGGAGTCATCATTAAGAATAAGGCAAGATTGGTTGCAAAAGGATATAGGCAAGAAGAAGGTATTGATTTTGATCAAACCTTTGCTCCAGTAGCCAGACTGGAAGCCATAAGGATGTTCTTGGCCTATGCAACCTACCAAGGATTCAAAGTATACCAAATGGATGTGAAGTCAGCATTCCTTAATGGTAATTTAAAAGAAGAAGTATATGTGGAGCAGCCTTCAGGTTTTGTTGATCCTACTTTTCCACATTATGTCTATAGACTTAGGAAAGCATTGTATGGGTTAAAGCAAGCTCCTAGAGCTTGGTATGAAACCCTATCTAGTTTCCTCATTGAGAACAAGTTCACAAGGGGGAAAATAGATAAGACTCTATTCCTTAGGGAATCTAGAGGCAAAGTAATACTTGTCCAAATATATGTAGATGACATTATATTTGGGTCTACTGAAAGAAGCCTTTGCAAAAAGTTTGCAAAGCTTATGCAGAGACAATTTGAAATGAGTAGTATGGGAGAACTGAAGTTTTTCTTGGGTCTCCAAGTTAAACAGACTGAAAGTGGCTTGTCCATATGTCAGTCAAAGTTCACCCTAGAACTCATAAGGAAATATGGTATGGATTCCTCCAGTACCATGAAGACTCCTATGGGGTCAAGTATGTCTCTAAGCAAGGATGATGCAGGGAAACCTGTAGATGAAACCTTGTATAGAGGGATAGTTGGCTCCCTACTATACTTGACTACAAGTAGGCCTGACATTATGTATGCTACATGTGTTTGTGCCAGGTATCAAGCCTGCCCCAAAGAATCTCACTTGACTGCAGTCAAGAGAATCTTGAGATATCTAAAGGGCACACCTTATCTAGGCCTCTGGTACCCTAGGAATGGAGATTTTGATCTAACAGGCTATTCAGATGCAGACTTTGCAGGATGCAAGGAAGATAGAAAAAGCACAACTGGATCCTGTCAATTCCTAGGTGGAAGACTCATTTCATGGAGTAGTAAGAAGCAAACCAGTGTGGCCATCTCCACAGCTGAGTCAGAATATATAGCTGCTGGAAGTTGCTGTGCACAACTTCTGTGGATTCAACATCAGCTAGAAGACTATGGATGTCAGGTAAGTAGAACTCCACTTTATTGTGATTCTACAAGTGCTATTTCCATAGCTAATAACCCTGTATCACATAGTAGAACTAAACATATTGAGATAAAATATCACTTTCTTAGGGAGCATGTAGAAAGGAATGATATTGCACTTGAATATGTTAAAACAGATAATCAGATAGCAGATATGTTCACTAAGCCCTTAGAAGAAGCTAAGTTTAATAGGTTCAAAATTGAACTAGGTATGATAAACTTAGACTAAGTTTACAGAACAAAAATTGGCTAAGTAAAAAGGTGTCGACACATAGACAAGTCTATGTCGACACAGAATAGTAAGTGTCGACACTTCAGGAAATTGGTGTCGACACATCTAGGAAGTTAGTGTCGACACTTCAGAATGTTAGTGTCGACACATGTCGAGTAAGTGTCGACACATCCAATAAGGTGTCGACACTTAAGTTTTACTCAGAATTTTTCTAAGTAAAGTCTCGACACATGTCGAGTATAGTGGTGTCGACACTTAACCAAGTGTCGACACATAAAATCTGTTGACTAAACTTGTGTCGACACATGTGTGTCGAGACATTATACGTCAGTGTCGACACTTATTGACAGTGTCGACACATCATTAGAAATTCATCCCGCCTGTTCGTCTTCAAACAAGAAAGGTATAAATAGGGTTCTGTCTGTGATTGTCGACACGCTTTCAAAGTTTCAAGACCTAAACTCTTGTGTCGACATTTCTCTCATCTCAAGACTCAATCTTCAAACCCTAATGGCTCCCAAGCTGGAAGAGAATGTTAACGAAGGCTATGAGCTCGTGCGAGGCGAATTCGACGACAGCGATCAGGAATTCAAATTAGTGATCACCCTCATTGCAAATTCAGGCTTGGAGTTCTTGGTTTCAGAACCAACGAAAATCTGGAAGAAGGAAGTCATTGAATTCCTTTCTGGCGCATCCATAGATGACTCAGGCTTCAGGATTAAGTCCAGGGTGCATGGCACCAAAGTCAAACTATCCCCCAAGTCTTTGAGAAAGGTACTTCAGCTACCTAAGATTCAAGAAGAAGAGGAAGTAACTGCTTCTAGGACCAGGGAAGCTCTTACTTGGTGTGGACTAGATCCAAAGATGAAAGTGGGATCAGTCTTCAACAGGAAGGGGATGAACAATCAAGGCAAGTTCTTGTCTGAAGTAGTGGGCAAGGTAATCCTGAGCAAACCAGGAGGGCATGACAGGGTGTCTGCCTCCATGTTTGAAATAATAACCAGAATCATCTTCAATCTTAAGACAGACTGGTCTGTGATTGTCTTTGAGAAAGTGAAGGAAAGCCTGAAGAAGCCCAATCTGGGCAGGATAATAAGTCTCTACCTAGCTGGATCAATTCCAGAGGTAATGAGCTCTGCAGCAGGAACAAAGATCAATCACATGAGGAGAATGGACTCCAGAATATTCTCAAGATGGGAAAGGGTGCTGGTGTCAAAGGACTTGGCCACCCCTGAGAAACAAGCTTCTAAGAGAGACTCTCCTCCCAGGAAGAAGAGGAAGACAGCTGCTGTGCCTCAAGAGTCATCCAGCAGCTCAGGCAGTGAAGAACAGGTGGTCTTCACTCCTGAAAGTCCAGTTGATGTGACTGCAGAGAAGACACCTGCTCCTCAGGAGGCAGCTGACATTCAGGGGGAGCTTCCAGGTGTAGCAGAACCATCTACACTGGAGAGTGAACAAGCCACCCTACTCATTCAAGAGGTACTTGTTGATCTTCACACTTTGAATTTTTCTGTAACAAATTCTGATTTGTCTGATGATCCTCAGCAACATCAGCCAGAAAACCAAGAACCAGATGTTGTTCTTCCAGACACATCTGTTGTGATACCTGATACAGTGGTTGAAGAACCAAGGACATCTCCTGCACAGTCACCAGCAGAATATACAATGGAAGATCTCTTTTTGAACTTAGATCAAGAAGATTTTGATATGGCAAAGAATAATGCTGATACAGGAAAGGATGCTGCTGCTGAGGGGGAGAACATGGAAATTGAGGAAGAGCCTATAAGGCAAGATACTGAGAAGGCACAAGATGTGCATACTGAAAAACCATCCAGCCCTAAGGATAGGGTGGATATAGCAAGTACATCTGAATCTGAAGATGAGGAAGCTGAGCAAGCTAAGAAAAAGAAGTTCTTTGTTTTTAAAAGGAGAAGCCAGAGCTACAAGAAGGCTCTCCAAACTGTTGCTCAACACTCACTGGTCCAACAAGCTCCATCCACTGATTACAGTGCTCTATTGCTTGCCTTGCAAATCAAGATGGATGAACAAAGGAAGGCCTTGGAAACTTATGTTGATGAAGGACACAAAGCTCTCCAATCTGATCTGGGACAGGAAATGAAGTCAATAAGGTTTGAAATGAACCTTAATAAAAAGGAGATGACTGATAATTTTACTAAGGGTGCTCATGCAGTGGTCTATCTAGCTAAACATCAAGAAACTATTAAAGAGAAAGTAGAAGATATAGCAGTCAAGCAAGGCTATGTGCTAGAGAATCAGTTGAGGATGAATAATAACTTGACTGCATCTCACAATGCAATAGTCACTGAAATCAAGAATAAGTCAGATGCACCTTCAACTTCCTCTGCTGCTGCCAAAGCTGATTTTGATAAGATATTTCAAGCAGAGATTGCTGCTGTAAAGAATGCCATAAAAGATTCCCAGAAGGTCATATCAGAACAGCTTACAAAGCTTAGACCTTTCTTTAAAGAGGGCATAAGATATTTGGATGGCCAAATCCGATTTCAGAAAGATGATGTAAGAGATCATATGGCTCAAGAAGTCATAAAGGGGGAGAGAGTGTTAGTCAAAGCCAGTTCTGAGCATGCAAAATGGATTTCAAATTCTATAAGGGATACACTTGGATATCCTCCTCTGTGTGATGACAATGAAGTAGGTGAATCTGGTATTCAAGGGACATATCTTGGAGGTGAGCAACAAGCAGTGGCTGATGTAATCTATCCACCTCCAGACTTTGAAATGATTCATGCTGATGTAAGCACTATGTATAGTCCACTTGCTGGCAAGCCAAATGTAATTTTGGAAAAGGTTGTTCAACCTATCACAGCTGCAATGCAAGAGGCTTTGGACAAGGAAGAAGAAACTAGGCTGTCAAAGAAGAAGTTTAGGGAAATTGCTGAGCAAAAGCCAGATTTTGAACAATGGAGCCCTACTTCTAGAAACATAATTCTCACAGCCTGGAAAGCTGCCAAAGATAATGCCCATGAGAGAAACAAGTGGTTCTCAGAGGCTGAATGGAGAAAGCATGAGAGTAGGCAAGAAGCCATTGTCCAACATAGAAGGAAGGCTAAGTTAGGAAAGCTACCTCCAACAGCTGTGGAGCCTAGCAAGTACTTTCCTAAGCCCTATCATTATTTTGAGAGGCAAAAGATCAAGGCTGAGGAACAGAAGAAGAAAGATCTAAAAGGGAAGAAGACTGCTGAAGCTGAGTCTGCTGCTGCTGCTGCTGTGAAAGCTCAAGTTAAAGCTGGAAAAGGGATTGTTATCAAAGAACCTGATCAGCACTAGATTAGGAATTAACTTGATGCTTGTTGTAATCTGTTAAGTGAAAAACATTGTAATACTTCATTGAAAATGTATAAGGAACATTATTGGAACAATATATGCTAAATATAGTATGAATGTTCTGAAATATGTGTGTTTCTTACTTGTTCTGCAATGTTTAATAAGTTTACATGTGTGCTTTATTACATGTTCAAGTTTACCCTGTTGACATTTATATGTTTTACATCATTTTGTAATTTTTAATTATGAGTGGTGTATATCATTGACTAAGGGTTATGACTTCTCCAAATAGGGGGAGATTGTTGGGTACATTGGTCAAATGTACCTGATTTGAAGAAGCCTCACCTAACTCAATGATATACATCAGAATGTATTTGATGTTTGTTTGAGTTACTTGTGCAGGTTAGATATACACTGGACTGAAGCTGAAAATTTCTAAGTCCATGTGTCGACACCCAGAGGCAAAGTGTCGACACTTGAGAAAGCATGTGTCGACACCAAGACAAGCAGTGTCGACACTTGGAGTCATTGTGTCGACACCTGGGAAGAAGTGTCGACACCAGTCAGAAAGTGTCGACACTTAGAGCTGTGTCGACACTCAGTGAAGAAGGATGCAGAAAAGTTGTGTCGACACTTAGCAGAAGTGTCGACACCTAGAAGAGCTGAGTCGACATAAGAAAGTGTCGACACTTGGAGTTGTGTCGACACTCAGCATAATTCTGCAGAGACTAAGTACAAGTGTCGACACTCAACACAACGTGTCGACACTCAATCAGCAGGAGTCAACACTTGAAGAATGTGTCGACACTCAGCACAATGTGTCGACACATAACCAGAAGACTCAACACTTGAAGGAAGTGTCGACACAAGGAGCTGTGTCGACACTTAGCAAAGAACAGAAGAGTTGTAAAATATTCTAAGTACAAGTGTCGACACTAAAGGAATGTGTCGACACTCAGATGAAGAAACAAGATTGAAGACTTGTGTCGACACCAAGAAGCAGTGTCGACACTTGACAGTTTCAACACATAAAGATGTGTCGACACAAAGGAGATGTGTCGACACTTAGAAGAATACAGATAAAGACTGAAGTACAAGTACTTGTGTCGACACTTAATTTCAGTGTCGGCACATGCAGAAGAAACTGTGTCGAGACATACAAGGGAATGTGTCGACACCTTGTAGACTTGTGTCGACACTTGCACAACATGTGTCGACACTTGGTCTATAAGTGTCGACACTTAAGAACAGAAAGTCTCGACACTAACTGACAGTTAGAGAATTACAAGAAGTGACTTGTTGACATGACAGCTGCCAATCCAGCCGGTCTACAGCAACTGTCAGTGAAGTCAAAAGACTGTTATAAACCGGATCAGCCGGTTACCATGAATGAAGCCTATAAATAGGCACCCACAGTTTACAGAAAACGTGTGAAGGTTAAGAAGTTAAGAAGTTCACAATCATTACTTATTGTGAGAATAATTCTAGTGGTTGATCAGACTAAATCAAGAAGTGATACACAGAGGATCAACACAAGAAGATCAGGCAGTCCAACTGCAGATCTAAGTAGTTGGAGAGAGAGAGCTCCAACCAAGGATTCAGTCTTTGGAACTAAGGCTGAGAAGAACAATTCAGAGTCATCTGGATTTCAAGAAGCAGAGATCAAGGATCAACTGCAGAAGATTCAGACTAATTCAGTTCTACTCAAGAAGCTTTGAAGAAAGCTAAGTCAGTTTGGATCAAGCTGAGTTCTTCCAAGAACTCTTCAAGAAACTCTCAACTCCTCTCATCTTTTCTGAGTTGTAGAGTTAGCTTTTGTATTTTCTATTATAACTTGTAGGATCCATTGGATCTGAGTGATTGTAAGCCTATTTTATAAAGGCTGAGGGTAAGGCTTGGTGCCTGAGTGTAGGAGTTGAAGAACTCTGAGTGTAGGCCTTTAATTGGCTAAGTGTAGGCCTGAGTGGCTGAGTGTAGGCCTTTTGGCTGAGTGTAAGGCTTTGGGCCTGAGGTAGGAACCTTGTTGGGTTCTGAGCTAGTGGAGAAGTTTGGCCGAATCTAGTACACTGCTAGATAGGCGAAGGGGGAAAGTGGATGTACCCAAAGATTGGGGAACCACTATAAAATTAGTGTGTCTGCTGTGCTGTGCTGTATTGTGGATTTTCTGTGTGATTTCTATAATTGCTGTTAACTGTAAGAATCTGTGAAAAACTGTTGTGCTGCCAAACAAAAGTTAAAAAGGTTTAGGTCACCTATTCACCCCCCCCCCTCTAGGTGTTTAGGTACCATATCTTTCAGCCGCTGACTTTGCTGCTATGCGAGTTGGAGCTTGCATGTTTTTCCCTGCTCTGTTAAGAGCGTTGGCGATCTGTCTTGGGAGCTGGCGGACTGGGGCCTTGTCCGCCGAGCTCGCACCGGGCTCTTGGTGATTTGCTGGACTTGGGCACACTCTGTGAAAAGTACAGGGTGTCCGCAGTGTCCGCAGAGTCTCCTGTTGAACGGGCGATATGCCTGTTGGTCGTGGACTCATGTGGCGGGCTGAGGCGTTGTTCTCGAGCTTTGCGGACTGTCGCCATGTCCTCATATAACGTGCAGACTGATGTAGTTTGGGCTGTGGCTGTGTCTGTGTGTTGTAGTGTGGCGGACTGGTGCTGTGCTTGCAGGTTATGCGGGCTGTTGCCTTGTCCGCATACTGTGTGCGAACTGGCGTGGTGTCCGCCCGATGGTGGACTGTCCTTGTCTTGGCTCCTGACGGATTGGTTAAAGTCCGGCTAAGTCCTTACGGACTCGGCGGACTAGGCTTTGCTAGCTGCGAGATGGGGTGGTGACTCTATTCATTAGGGCGGTGACCACACTCCTCACTCCGCCTATAAATAGACCCCCCCCGACACATCTACAGTAACTGAGGGAACAGTTGAAAGTCCACCTAGTGTCAACTATCTTCACCTATGGGGGGGGGGGGGAATAGGTGACGTGCAGCGTTTTTACGGAATTTAAGATTGTACCTACACAATAAAAATAAAACAACACAGCACAACAGAGTACACAAGCTATTTATAGTGGTTCCCCGACTTGGGTACATCCACTTTCCCCCTTCGACCTATCTCCCAACCAGGGACGACTCGGTCACTTCTCCAACAGGATTGAAATCCAATCCTTGCACTATCGGAAGGAACCCTTCCACACGTAGGAGTCAACACTCCCACAAATAGGATTGCACCCAACCCTTACAACTAGGAACCAACGTTCCTTTACAACAAAAAGTAAAACTAGAATGTACAAGAGATACAAACTACGTTTGGAGACTAAGGTGTTCCTCTTCGCTAGACGACGTGTTCTTGAAGTCAACGAAGAGTCTACAACCCTAGATCTCTCTTGGAGTGAATCTCCCCGAAACCGGCGGCGGTAAGAAGGGAGGCGGCTAGGTTCATGGGATCGGCGGCAACAACGATGTGCGGCTGCTGTTCTTTAGAGATCCAAACTTCGTAGCGAAGATAGCTAGGTCTACCAACGGTCACACTAGGATCAATCGTCTCGATCGATTAGGATGGGGAAGATTTTCCCAATCTACAAATCGAGAGACAAGAGATCTCCGGTTAGACACGTGAGACGCTGAGCTTAGCTAGGCTTCTATCGCAGGAGGATCTGGGCGAAACCACGATCAACCGGCGAACAACTTGGCGCAAGCGGCGGCGGCGGCGGCGGAGCGGAAACGACGATCTAGGTCACGTCGCGGGTCGCGTATTTCTTTTCTTCTTCGCTGCTATCACTGTTCAAAAATACCTGTGTATTTATACACTGTAGACACTTTCAATATGACCGTTGTGGGTCCCACAAGTAGAAACCCGAAATCCGGTTCAAAATAGTGTCAGCGCAGAATCCGGTCCAGCAGCTTCCAGAGAAATTGCTAAGTCAAAATCGGCGAGAATCGCAGGTGATTCTCGACGAATCGACGAGAATCAGTTAGTGATTCTCGACGATTCGTCGAGAATCACTAGTGATTCTCGCCGAATCACTTGTTGATTCTCAACGAATATTACTTGGTATTCATAATCTGCTCAACGATGGGTTCGGCGAGAATCACTAGTGTTTCTCGCCGAATCTTACTTGGCACCGTTTTGAGGTAGCCGGTTAGAGTCGGCGAGAATCACTAGTGATTCTCGACGATTCGACGAGAATCACTTGGTGATTCTCGTCGAATTATACTTAGACGAATTTTCGTCTTTCCACCCAAGAGCTGCTCCTTGACCCATCCTTGCTCCTTGTCTGCTCTTGTATAAACACGACCCTGTACTTGAAAGTAAGTGCACCCCAATAGAGAGAGTACACGTAGGCCAACACACTGATCTGCTCAACGAGGGATTACGTCGTGCAGACCCGTGTATATTGACCTACTACACCCTGATATTGGTGTGCACTTAGCGTGGAATAACTGCAAGCACAACTTAAGAGGTTTCATCAAATACATTGTGAATTCATCTTAGCTTGACAGGTGGCTTCCTCAAATCCAGGTAATTGTGGATACAATACCCAACAATCTCCCCATATTTGACGAAGCCAAAATCCTACTAGCTAAGATGAATAACACCAATCAAATACTATAAACAACATTCAGAATTTAAATATGCAACACAAGAGAATATAGGCAGACCAATCAAGACTTGAGTCATTCATAAATTCAAATGCATATATATATATATATATATATATATATATATATATATATATATATATATATATATATATATATATATATATATATATATACATAATCTCAAGATTGTTCAAATAATAACAATAACCATTAATTTTTCTTAAGAAAGAATAACAAGCTATAAGTTTTTGACTACTTTTCTTTGGCTAAGTCATCCTTGAGTTTTTGAGCCAAATACTTCTTTCTTTGCCTCTCCATATACTCTTTGGGCTTCGGATAATATCTGGGAGGAGGAGCTTTATCTGCCGCCGTGTTGGTCCTGAAGAAGATGTTTCGTTACGCTTCATATGTCTTGTGCATTTCCCACTCATACTGGTTGTATACTTCGTTTCAATTGATTTCTCCTTTTTCTTGTAGCCAGAAGGTGTCCAAGATGATATTCTTTAAAACTGGACTCCACTTTTCGTTTCTTACTTCCTCATCACTCAGTCTGATTCTCTTCTCAGCTTGTGTCTCCTTGGAGGTCCCTTGTTGAGCTTTTCTCTTGCCCCTGGCTTTTACTAGGGCCTCTTGGTAAAACATGCTCATCAGTTTTGCTTTGGAAATAGCCTTAGCATCAGCTTCACTCATGGGAACGTCTGCAGCACTTACTCCCTCAGCAGCCGTAGAAGTCTCAGGAGCATGAAGACCCGCAGGATTTTCAGGCAAAACGACGCCTAACGCCTGTTGGAGCATCCACCAGCAGCTGTCATAGACATATTTGTTTGACTGTTCGAAGTTGTTGATCATGACTTCCCAAAGCTCAGCCATCTTAGCTATGTAGTCCTTCTCCCCCTTTTTGGCTTCGACTGCGATGGAGTTTGCATAGGAGTGCAGTGAGTCATCAATATGCTTGGTAGTCCTGGAGAATTCAGTGACCAAGGCCTGCTGATTGGCGTTGAGAGTTACCATATTACCGTCAAACTTTTGAATGTTGTTTGCTACAACATGAGCATTCTGATTCACTACGGCAAGAGTATCGGTGTTCTTTTTCAATCCGGCCATAAGAAGTGTGACAGCTTGGCCGGCCGCGGTATACTTTTCTTCAAATTTCTTTTCCATCACGTCAAGTTTATGATTGATCTCCACCATATTCTTGAGCATGAGATTTTCAGATTTCTTAATCCTTTTCAGCATTTTATTTTGAGCTTTTTCAAAAGAGGCCTTAAGCTCATCCACTATGCCCTGAATAATATTCACGGTGTGAGTGGCTATATCATCTCGTAGGGGAATATTCTGAGGCACTTCTTGGCCTTGCACTTCATCAGATGCATCTGTAGAGCTGGACAGGAGCACAGCCTCTAAGGGTGGAATACTGGCAGCATCTGTAGATTTCTCGGACTCCCCCTCCACTTGTGCACCAATGTTTTCAGGAATTTCAGGTGCGTGCTTGTCAGATGGAGGTTCAATGAGATCCTGAGTCTCCAATGCTTCTTGTCCCTCATTGCCATCTTCCTCTCCTTCATCATCCATGAAATCTTCTTCATCAGCATCCTCTTCCAACTCTTGGTCAGCAGTCTCCTGTACATCAGCTTCGGCTCCTTGATCGTTCCGGTTCAGGGCCTCCTCATTCTCCGGCACAGCTTCACTGTCTTCTTGTATATCTGCCACAGCATCTCTGGCCATTTGGGAGATGTCAGCTACGATATCAGCATGAGTGGGTAGAGGCTCCCCCTCAATTCCTGCAGTCAAAGTATCAGGAATTTCACTGGGGGTTACTGCTGGAGATACTTCCTGTTGTTCTTCCACGGCAGCCTGCCCAATTCGCCTCTCCCATCTGTCAAAAACACTTGAATCCATCTTCTTCAAGTAGTGTAGAGGAACACCTTTACTCATGTCATACTTGTCTCCATTCAGGTGATTGAGATACAGACTTATGATTCGGCCAAAGCTCGGAGAGCTCAGGGTGTCCTTTATCTTCTCGAACAGCAATGCCCCCTAGTTGAACCTTTTACGGCATACAGTAGCCACCAGGATCTTGAACATATCTGCAGAGATATGGTCATGAGAGCCTGGCTTGTAGATGAGTACTTTTCCGATTATGTCTGACAGAAGCTTCCCTTCTTCATTCATATCCTTGCACTTTATTGACCGAGTTCCTCGTGGGAGACCACAAAATAAGAGAGTCCTGGTTTTGTCTTCTTCCTCCAGATAGTCCTCGTGCTCCGAGCTAGAGGGCTGCAGGAAACGGGTCAGCTTGCTGGCAGACATCTTGATCTTTGCCCCAGCGACCTTGCTTTTGATAAGAGAGTCGCCATTCCGGAGTTTTGCGGTAGCGAAGAACTCCAGCACCTCTTTGTCCAAGATTTTGCACGGGTGCTCCAGGACGAATGAGAGCCCAGCCTCTTCCAGCATCAGAATGATGTTTCGGAATTCGTCAGAGGCATGAGAGAACCCTGTTCGAACTAGCTCGCAACCAGTGACCAGCCCAGCGATTGTCCTTGGAGCCATTGCAGATCTAGGGAGAGAAGCCCTACTCTATGCTTAATCAAAAATCAAAAAGGAAGCGACACTAGTGATCAAGTCCAAGTAAGGGTGAGGGGGTGGTTACCTAAAGGCGTAGACGGTGAGTTAGTTCAATGAAAATGAGGGACACCCGATGAGTGCACGCGGAGAAATTACTGGAAGGAGGAATCGAAACCGGGAGAGATCGTTGGTGAGAAACTTCGGCGGGATTCTTGCGGAAAACCTTCGGTGAGAAACTAGCGGATTCAGTGAGTTTCCAGCGGAGTTCGGCGGGATTCGGCGGGATTCGACGGAAGCCTGCACGATTCCTGGTGGGTTTCCTGCGGAGTCCTGCGGAGTTCTGCTTCGCTCAACGAAAATCCTGCGGAGTTCGGCGGGATTTGGCGAGAACCTTGCGGGAAGACGATTCGGCAGAGACCTTGCGGGATTCGTAAGGAAGAGGAAGAGTCGGCGAGATCCCTTCAGCGTTTCGGCGAGTATTCTGCGGTAAGTTTCCCGTGAAAATGAAAGGTCGGCGTGATTTCTTTGCATTAACGACAGGTTTTAACAAGGGTTTAACAGGTTTTAACGGGATCCCTTTGCTAAGAATCGGTGAGAATTTTTCTAAGTTGAAATCGAAGGGTGTCTTTAATAGGAATCTTCAGGTTAAGAGGCATGCAGCATTTTCGAAGTCTTCTGATGTCAAGTCAATTTAAAAATTATAAATATATATATATATATATATATATATATATATATATATATATATATATATATATATATATATATATATATATATATATATATATATATATATATATATATATATATATATATATTAAAGCCTTAAATGTGATTCTCCTTAAAGATTCGGCGGGAATGGGATTCTCACGGTTTCCGTTTGTCTAAGTTAATTTGAAAGTCTTCTAACTATATAGATACTCCTTAAAGCCAAGTTATTAGGGTTTGAGCCGGCTTTTCCATACATTTATTGATGGCAAGGTTTCCAATGATGTATTTTCGTTGTCGAGATTTCCAAAGACGTATCTTCGTTAGTCTTCAGTGAACTAATTTACGCCTGCAGATGTTAGTTCTCGAATCTACTAGTGGAATTTCCGATAACTCTTTAATGAGGTATCTAATCTTTATATTCACCGTGTTGACCTATCCTGAGATGTGCACACATATATGTATAAGCATAAGTATAAATGTACATATATATATATATTTATGTAAATGTGGATACAATATGACTCAAGTCCTTGAACTGATCAAAAGTACCTGGGATTATGAGAGTTAACATTTAGTCTCTCTGACTATAACATACCAGGTGCTCGATGTGAGTATGCTTATATAGATATCACTTATGTTATTCCAGATGCATGTTCCAATTCAGTCTTGAAACACCTACTGTCTAGTTCCCATCATATTTACGGGAACCTAGACTACCCTGCAAGAAAGAATTACCTTACCTTAGGAACCCAAATCATATTGGGTCCTAGGTTCCTGTTAGTATAAGCACTCGACTGCCTTCCTTCAGAAAACCTGTCAGGAAGGCTACCTCTGCTCAGAAAATGTGGATAGGCCCATGCCCTTGACACAGAGGGGTTGTGCCAATAGTCGATGGCAAAGTGTCCCACTTTGCCACAGCACCAACACGGGTGAATGTTGTATCGCCATTTCTGACCTGATCTAGTGACTGAGGTAGTCACGGTCCTAGGTCTCAACGGGATAGGGCATGATCTCCTAACAAAATTTCCTCTTCCACCGTGACACGTGGAAGGGTGGAATGAATGCATGTTGCGAGCGTCATGAGGCCGGGGAGGTGGTGCCTTCCTTTCAGGCATCCCCCTTCTTGAGGCCCCATGAAACCTTACGCCATGACTTCTAACTTCCCTGTCCTGTGTCCTCGGGTGGTGAGAAGTGTTCTGTGAGCTGGTACATGCAGATTCACACCGAGTTGAGGCAGTGGCAGTGAATACAAAGGGCTCAGAATGAGCCTTAGGTATTCTCTCATGGGTGGCCACGACAGCCCTTGCACTACGGGTGTCTCCACATGAGGACAGATCACCCTTGCAGTGACCACGATTGTTCCTATGGTCATACCTGAAGGCATGATGAGTTGCCTTCCTGCTTGGAGTGGGGGGTCGGAATACCGTTTCCCCATTTCTCCACGAATTGATAATCCGGGAGATCCACCCATTTTCTTGTTTTCTCTTTATAGCATCAACCTTGGAAAAGTTTGATACTATTCTTTTCTCATTCTCTAGACTACTCTCTAGAGCTGAGATTTTAGAGTCCTTGACCTTGTTGGATGCCAATTGGAGAACCAACAAGATCTTCAGTCGAGTAATCTCTTGAGCTTGCTCCTCAGTAAGTAGGTTGCTTGTCTGAAGGGTTCTCTTCAGGGAATCAGCATTTTCCGAAGGAAGGCAGTTCCTGTCTTCAGAAACTTCAAGAGAGACGGGGTATGATGAAGAAGTTACCTGCTCTTCTGTGTTATTGTCATTAGAGCCAGTGACCATTGTGTCATCCTCATCAGAGCTGCTTTCCTCACTGGCCTCTTCAGTCTCTTATGCGGACACTGGAGCTCTGATGCTGTCCGATAGATCCTTGCCTTCATCTTCAGAGGTGAAGACCCCCACATAGGCTTCATCCTCTGGTTGACAGCAGATTCCAGCTTTCTCTGACCCCCCATCAGCTCTGAGATCATCACCCACATAGATTTAGCCGTCCTACATTTTTCCAATCTAGAGCGAGAATCTCCAGACCAGATATCCAAGATAATTTGACGAATCCTCTTGTCCAAGTTAAATAGTGACAGTTTCGTCTCTGACATCTCTGCAATGCACTTGGGCACTTCGATATTCTTTCCAGAGCAGGAGGTCTTCATAGGAATAAGAGGACCCTCTTCTAGGATGAAAGATGCTCGAGGATCGATGGCCTCCAAGTGATATGACACCCTCATCCTCCAGACGGGATAATACTCCTTTGTACATGCAGGAAGTCTTAGTGGCGATATCTCATAATCCAGCTCCATGCTTCTGACACCGGTGGCAGGATACTACTCAAGGTGTAAACCTTTTTGATGAGCAACCTCGCTCTGATACCACTTGAAAGTCCACCTAGTGTCAACTATCTTCACCTATGGGGGGGGGGAATAGGTGACGTGCAACGTTTTTACGGAATTTAAGATTATACCTGCACAATAAAAATAAAACAACACAGCACAACAGAGTACACAAGCTATTTATAGTGGTTCCCTGACTTGGGTACATCCACTTTCCCCCTTCGACCTATCTCCCAACTAGGGACGACTCAGTCACTTCTCCAACAGGATTGAAATCCAATCCTTGCACTATCGGAAGGAACCCTTCCACACGTAGGAGTCAACACTCCCACACACAGGGTTGCACCCAACCCTTACAACTAGGAACCAACGTTCCTTTACAACAAAAAGTAAAACTAGAATGTACAAGAGATACAAACTACGTTTGGAGACTAAGGTGTTCCTCTTCGCTAGACGACGTGTTCTTGAAGTCAACGAAGAGTCTACAACCCTAGATCTCTCTTGGAGTGAATCTCCCCGGAACCGGCGGCAGCAAGGAGGGCGGCGGCTAGGTTCACGGGATCGGCGACAACAATGACGTGCGGCTGCTGTTCTTTAGAGATCCAAACTTCGTAGCGAAGCTAGCTAAGTCTACCAACGGTCACACTAGGATCAATCGTCTCGATCGATTAGGATGGGGAAGATTTTCCCGATCTACAAATCGAGAGATAAGAGATCTCCGGTTAGACACGTGAGACGCTGAGCTTAGCTAGGCTTCTGTCGCAGGAGGATTTGGGCGAAACCACGATCAATCGGCGAACAACTTGGCGCAAGCGGCGGCGGCGGCGGAGCGGAAACGGCGATCTAGGTCAAGTCGCGGGTCGCGTATTTCTTTTCTTCTTCGCTGTTATCACTGTTCAAAAATACCCGTGTATTTATACACTGTAGACACTTTCAATATGACCGTTGTGGGTCCCACAAGTAGAAACCCGAAATCCGGTTCAAAATAGTGCCAGCGCAGAATCCGGTCTAGCAGCTTCCAGAGAAATTGCCAAGTCAAAATCGGTGAGAATCGCAGGTGATTCTCGACGATTCATCGAGAATCACTAGTGATTCTCGCCGAATCACTTGTTGATTCTCAACGAATATTACTTGGTATTCATGATCTGGTCAACGATGGGTTCGGCGAGAATCACTAGTGATTCTCGCCGAATCTTACTTGGCACCGTTTTGATGTTGCCGGTTAGAGTCGGCGAGAATCACTAATGATTCTCGACGATTCGGCGAGAATCACTAGTGATTCTCGTCGAATTATACTTAGACGAATTTTCGTCTTTCCACCCAAGAGCTGCTCCTTGACCCATCCTTGCTCCTTGTCTGCTCTTGTATAAACACGACCCTGTACTTGAAAGTAAGTGCACCCCAATAGAGAGAGTACACGTAGGCCAACACACTGATCTGCTCAACGAGGGATTACGTCGTGCAGACCCGTGTATATTGACCTACTGCACCCTGACATTGGTGTGCACTTAGCGTGGAATAACTGCAAGCACAACTTAATAGGTTTCATCAAATACATTGTGAATTCATCTTAGTTTGACAGGTGGCTTCCTCAAATCCAGGTAATTTTGGATACAATACCCAACAACAGTAAATTGAGATTTGGTTAAGTGTTGTGGCCTCGTCTTCCTTGTCCGCGCGGTTTGATCAGTGTTAATTGGTTGTTGTTTGCAGGTTGCGCGGCTAGTACTATGGAGCCAGGGGTTTGGTTTTGACTTCGGTCAGGTTCAATGAAGTTTGCGGTTACAATCGGCGGTCTCAGCAGGTCGCTTCTGCGGCTTGTCAGTTTTCTCTGCTTCAACTTTTCCAAGTTCAATAACCTGTCCGCCGGACTCGGCGGTGAGGCGGTCTGTTCTTCAGTTCGGCAACAGCGTGCAGCAGTCAGCGAATAACGGTGTGTCCGCGCGACCTCGTAGTCTTGGCGGACTTCGTGCTCTATTCGTCATCCAACAGTTCGAGCGGTCTCGGCGGTTTCCAGTTCTGTCCTCCCGAATTGATATTTATATCTTTTCTATTTTCCTTGTGTACTGGCGAAATCATGTCTCGCCACATATACCTTGCACTATAAAGAAGTTAATAAATATATGATCTGCTTGCTCCTTCTACTTGCATTTAGTGTTTGAACTTGCTTTTCCAGTTCCCCTTGATTAAGGTGTGATCTTGATAGCTCTGAGAATATTAATTTGGCGTCAGACTATCTCGCTGATCATCTTGAGTGAAAAATTTTAATATGGTATCAAAGGAAGGTTCAGTTGCTTGAGCAGTGATCAACTTGTGCTGTGCTCTGTGCTTCTGAAAGCTTAACCAAGGTTGTTGCAATGGAAGGAAGTTATGTAAGAGGTCTGGTTATTGAACTCTTAACGCCGACTAATTTTAAGAAGTGGAAGTCGTGCATGAAGAGTTATCTTCTGGGCGAGGAGCTAGGGGAGGTTGTCGGTGGTGACGATAGGCAGGAAGTTACAGTTGTGTTTGGGACTGCTGAGTAGGTGACGGTCTGGAGGAAAACTAATGCAAAGGCAGAGTTTATCATCAAGAGGGCTATTTCACCGGAGCTGTTTGATCATATCATTGGATGTGAGTCAGCTGCTGATATTTGGACAACCATTGATGAGTTGTTCAACAGGAAGAATGTGGCGAGACTATAGTTCCTGGATAATGAGTTGGCTAGAACAACTCAAGGAGACCTGACCATCTCTATGTTCTTTCTAAAGATGAAGAGTTTGTGTGCTGAGTTATCATCGCTTGATCCTGATGAGCCGATCTCTGTGCCTAAGTTGAAAAGGTACATCATCCGCGGCTTATGAAATGAGTATGTGGCCTTTGTATCCTCTATTCAAGGATGGGCAACTCATCGATCTCTGCTGGAATTTGAGAACCTGCTTGCTTCACAGGAAAGTTTGGCCAGACAGATGGCTGAAGTCACTATCTCTGAAGAAGGTAGTGAAGCGCTCTTCACAGGCAAGAAGAAGAAGAGATTGGAAGGGAAGAAGAAGAATATCACTGTTGAAAATGAGCCTTCAACCTCTTATCAGCCAGAGAGGAGCGCTGCTCCTAAGAAGGATTGGAAGAACAATTTGAAGTGTTTCAGGTATCATCAACTGGGTCACTTCAAGCGTGACTGTAAGGTCAAGCTGCAGCCTGGTCATGCTACAGGCAAGGAGGAAGCTTTCTCTAGTACTGAGGAAGCTGGCTGGGGTGGATCTTTCATGACGGGCACTTGTGTTCGTGCCTTGTCTGCCACCGATATTGAAGACAACTGGACCGTGGACTCTGGGTGTGGTCATCACCTCACCGGAGACAAGTCGAAGTTCTCCACGCTACAAACTTACTCAGGTAACGAAACAATTATTACTGCTGATAATACTATTTATGCAGTAGAGAAGGAGGGGGTTGTGTCCTTGGGCATTGATAAGGGGCCACTCACGTTAAAGAGTGTGTATCATGTACCGGGTGTTGAAGTTGGAGACCGGGCGGTCTGTCTTGGCGAGTTGGAGACCGCGCGGTCTGGCGGTTTGACTCGGCGACTTGTAAACCGGGCGGTCTAGCAATCTTCACAGGCGACCTCTCTGCTTCTCTTATTGTAAGCCGTGCGGTTAGTCCTTCTGTCTAACCGCGCGGCCTGTGCGGTTTACTTTGTACAGTCCGCTTAGCTTGTAAATTTTTAGTCCCACATCTCTTATTTGTATTCTCTCTTCTCTCCTCCATTCTATATAAGGGAGGGCATACCTTTATAATAGTTATCTTTTTTGGATAATAAAATTTCAATTATTCAAAAGTTTATTCGGCTTGTTCTCTACTTTTCGCTTCTTTTCGCTACTTTCTAACATAGTATCAGAGGACACGGTCATTTCCTCCTGATTCTGTGCGCTCTCTGTTGTTCGCGGCTTGTCTTCCGCGTTCTGCGGCTTGTTCGCGGCTTGCCTTCTCATCTGTCCGCGCGGCTTGTTTCTATCCGTGCGGCTTGTTTCTATCCGCTGCCTGTTCGCGCGGCTTGCTTCTTCTTGATTCTCTTCTCCTACTGCTCTTTGTCGCAGCGACCTGTTTCCGTGTCGCCGCGCTCCTTGTTCTTTCCTGCCGCTCCGACTTCCTAGTCGCTGCGGTCTGTCTCTGTCCGCGTGTGTTGTCTCTGCACTCGCGGTTTGCTGCTGTGATCTGCCTGACCGTGCGGGTTGTTCCTTTCTCCCCCGCATCTTGGTCGCGGTCACCTGCTCTTCTCCTCTCTTCTGTTCGCTCGGCCTTTTCAGTCCGCGCGACCTCTTCCCCGCTGTGCCCTTGACCGCATTCTCGCAACTGCTGTGATCTGCCTGACCGTGCGGGTTGTCCCTTTCTTACCCGCATCTTGGTCGCGGTCACATGCTCTTCTCCTCTCTTCTGTTCGCTCGGCCTTTTTCAGTCCGCGCGACATCTTCCCCGCTGTGCCTTGATCTGAATCCTAGCCGCTCGTGTTCACGCGGCTTCTTCCCTTTTATTCCCGCCGCGGTTTCACGCGGATTCTTCCTTGTTTGAGCGGCCTCTCTGCCCTTCCACCTTTAGCCGCTCCTCTTGTTAGTCGCCGCAACCTCCTGGTTTAGTCGCGCGGCTTGTGCTCTGCACCTTGGTCGTGGCCCTTCGTGCCGCTGGTGTGCTGTCACCGAGACCGCTGCAGTTTCTTCTTCCTCCCTTCATGGCTTTCATATCCTCCTCCACGCCATTCGCCTCGGTTGTCACGTCTTCTGGTCGTGCACACGTTGTTACTCAGGGCAAATGGCTGATCGACACTGGTGCTACGAATCATATGACCGGCCATCTCCCGTGTTTCTCTCTCCTAGAAAAACATGCTCGCTTGCCCCCAGTTACTCTCGCTGACGGCTCTTCATCATCAGTTCATGGCACAGGGATAGTTCATGTCACCCCGTCTCTTCACTTGGCGGATACTCTATACGTGCCCCAGTTCCCGTGCAACTTATTATCTGTTACATCTCTTTGCAAGCAATTACAGTGTTCCGTCACATTTACTTCTACTTCTTGCTCTTTTCAGGATCCGGACTCCCAACGGACGATTGCTACTGGGACTGAGAGTGGCGGCTTATACTTCCTAGACAACATTTCTGCTTTTTCCACCTTCTCCTCCACCTCCACAGATCTTCTCCAATGGCATCTCCGCCTTGGTCATGCTCCTCCCCGTCTTCTTCGTCAACTTCTGCCCCACCTTCCTCCTCAAAGTCCTCCGCTCAACTGTGAGGCCTGTCAGCTTGGCAAGCATCACCGCTCCTCCTTCCCTCCAAAGCACGTTCGTAGCTCTACCCGTCCGTTTGATCTTATCCACTCCGATATCTGGGGTCCTTCTCCTACTCTTACCATTGGTCGGGGTAGTTCCTATTTTGTCACGTTCATTGATGATTTCTCTCGCTGTACGTGGGTGTATCTGTTAAAAGATCGCTCCGAATTATTCTCTGTATGGACATCCTTCTATCTCATGATCAAAACTCAGTTTGGTGTTTCTATCCAAGTTTTTCGGTCTGATAATGCCCAAGAATATCTCAGTCGTGACTTCTCTACATTCTGCATGCAAAATGGGATTCTTCATCAAACTAGTTGTGTCTATACTTCACAACAAAATGGTGTGGCCGAACGCAAAAACCGACACCTGCTCGATGTCGCTCGCACCTTGATGACCCAGATGCATGTTCCTCGCTCCTATTGGGGCTATGCTGTTCTCCTTGCCTGCTACCTCATCAATCGCATTCCCTCCACGGTTCTCCATGGCCAAACCCCGTTCTCCATTTTGTATCCGGGAAAGGAGCCGTTTCCTCTCCCTCTCCAAATCTTTGGATGCACTGCCTTTGTGCATACCCCTTCTGCCACCCGTGATAAGCACTCCCCTCGCTCCACCAAATGTGTCTTTCTGGGGTACTCCACCACTCAGAAAGGCTAATGTTGTTTTGATCCCGTCCTTCGTAAGCAGTTCGTCTCTGCTGACGTCACCTTCTTCGAGAATACCTCCTACTTCTCGGATGACTCTTCTCCTCTTCTCCCAGCTTCTAATTCTCCTGCCGTTCCCTTCGTTCCCTCGCCTCCTCCTACACTCTCCACCACTACACCGTCTCCACCCCCTCCTCTTCCTCCACCTCTCTCTCTCCCTTCCCCACCACCCTCTCCCTCCTCTCCACTGCCGTCGCTCTCTTCTCCCGGGCCAGCTTTCTCTACCACGGATGCTCCGGATGCCGCGGGCCCGGCTGACCTGGATCTTCCTATAGCTCTTCACAAAGGGGTGCGGACGTGCACCTTACACCCCCTTGCTGCTGTTGTTTCCTATGATCGTCTTACTCCTTCTCGCAGGGCATTTGCACTGGCTATCTCTGCCATTGCCACACCCCGCTCCTATCAGGAGGCCCTTGCTATTCCTCACTGGAAGATGGCCATGGATGAGGAAATGGCGACCCTCACTGAGCGGGGTACCTAGACTCTTGTTCCTCCTCCCTTTGGTACTGATGTTGTTGGCTGTCGCTGGGTCTTTGTGGTCAAATTTAGCCCAGACGGCACTGTGGATCGGTATAAGGCTCGCCTTGTGGCTAAGGGCTTTACTCAGACCTATGGGGTTGATTACTTTGACACCTTCTCCCCTGTGGCTCGTCTCAGCACAATCCGGGTTCTTCTCTCTGTGGCCGTCAATCGGGATTGGCCAATTTCTCAGCTGGACGTCAAGAATGCCTTCCTTTATGGTGATCTTCACGAGGCCGTTTACATGGAGCAACCTCCTGGGTATGTTGCTCAGGGGGAGACACGAGTATGCTGGCTGCAGAAGGCAATTTATGGCCTCAAGCAGAGTCCTCGAGCTTGGTTTGACAAGTTCAGCGGTATTGTGGCGGCTGTTGGTTTTGTGCGAAGCTCTGCTGATCACTCTCTCTTTATTCGCAAAACTCCTTCTGGGCTGGTTGTTCTTGCTGTGTACGTCGATGATATTCTTCTCACTGGCGATGACCAGGAAGGGGTAGCCCTGACAAAGCGACATCTTCGCCAACATCTGATCACTAAAGATATGGGCTCTCCAAAGTACTTTCTGGGGATCGAACTCTCTCGGAAGCCCGACTCCTTAGTTCTCTCTCAGCGTAAGTATGCCCTTGATCTTTTAAAAGAGGCAGGATTGACTGGAGCTAAACCTGCCCGATGTCCCATGGCTATTGGGGAGGACAAAACCTGGACAGATGATTCGCCTCTTCTTTCAGATAGTTCTCGGTACAGGCGTCTGGTTGGTAAGCTCATATATCTCACAGTGACCAGACCCGACATTTCCTATGCTGTGGGCAAGGTGAGTCAATTCATGCAAGCGCCTAGGGAATGTCATCTACAGTCTGCCTTGCGGATCTTGGAATATGTCAAAGCAGCGCCTGGGAAAGGATTACTGTTTCAGAAGAATGGTCATCTGAGGATTGAAGCCTACTCAGATGCAAGTTATGCTGATGACAAAGGGGATCGCAAGTCTACCTCAGGTTTTTGCACCTTTGTTGGGGGAAATCTGGTGAGCTGGAAGAGTAAAAAGCAGTCTGTTGTCTCCAGGTCCAGTGCAGAAGCTGAGTATCGCAGTATGGCGTCAACCACTTGTGAGTTGAAATGGTTGCGGGCTCTCATGCTAGATTTAGGAGAGGTGTACATCCATCCTCTACCTATGTTCTGTGATAACAAGGCCGCCATATACATCTCCAAAAATCCGGTATTCCATGAAAGAACAAAGCACATTGAGGTTGACTGCCATTTCATTCGTGAAGAGATTTTAAAAGAACAAATTTGCACTCCGTTTGTCACATCTGATAAAGAGCTAGCTGACATCTTCACCAAGCCAGTCTCCGCCTCATTTCTGCATGTTTGCGACAAGCTGGGCATGATTGATATATATGCTCCAGCTTGAGGGGGAGTGTTGAAGTTGGAGACCGGGCGGTCTGTCTTGGCGGGTTGGAGACCGCGCGGTCTGGCGGTTTGACTCGGCGACTTGTAAACCGGGCGGTCTAGCAATCTTCACAGGCGACCTCTCTGCTTTTCTTATTGTAAGCCGTGCGGTTAGTCCTTCTGTCTAACCGCGCGGCCTGTGCGGTTTACTTTGTACAGTCCGCTTAGCTTGTAAATTTTTAGTCCCACATCTCTTATTTGTATTCTCTCTTCTCTCCTCCATTCTATATAAGGGAGGGCATACCTTTGTAATAGTTATCTTTTTTGGATAATAAAATTTCAATTATTCAAAAGTTTATTCGGCTTGTTCTCTACTTTTCGCTTCTTTTCGCTACTTTCTAACACCGGGCATGAAGAAGAACCTCTTCTTTGTGACCAATGCGGTAGACGCATGTTATCACTTTTTGTTTGGGCCAACAGAAGTGAAGTTTCTTCGCAACGTATCAACGGTGAAGGCTGATGTTGCTCACGTTGGTAGGAGAGTAAAGAACTTGTTTGTTATTGCAACAAACTCTTACGTTGATCGCATGAGGACTAATGATAGTGTCGCTATATGTCATGAGAGGTTGGGGCATGTAGAGATGGATAAGCTGAAAGCTATGACAAACAGGAGCCTTGTGAAAGGCTTGCCTAAGCTATCATCATTTGGCGATGGTCATGTTTGTACAGGATGTTAGTATGGTAAGGCTCATCGCCTTCCTTTGATAAGTCACAAACAAGGAGAAAAGCACCATTGGAGTGCATCCATGGTGATCTGATGGGGCCAACCGTTACTGCTAGCCTTGGTGGGAGCAGATACATGCTTGTGCTGATTGATGATTACTCAAGATATACTTGGATTTATTTCTTGAAGGAGAAGTCAGAAGTTTCCATCTGTTTGTGGAGTTCAAGGAGCTGGTGGAGGGTCGGCTTGGCCTGCGGATCAAGAAGTTTAGATCAGACAACAGTGGTGAGTTTGTCTCCTTCTAATTTTCTAACTTCTGCAGGAAGTACGGATCCAGAGAGAGCTTACTTGTGCTCATACTCCACAATAAAATGGAGTAGCGGGGCGAAAGATCCGTCATCTGACAGAAACCTGCAAGTGCTGCCTTCATGCAAAAGACATTGCAAGGTCCTGGGCAGAGGGAATGTCTTGTGCTTCTTATGTCATCAATCAGATGTCTCTTAGTTCGATCAACATGAAGTCTTCCTTCGAGATGTTGTTGAAGGAGAAGCCAAGCGTGCAACACCTTCAGGTGTTTGGATCAACTTGTTATGTGCATGTCCCAGATGCTTCAAGGACAAAACTTGATGCAAAGCCAAGCTTCCTTGTCTTTGTAGGCTATGATGAGCAAAAGAAGGGATGCAAATACATGGATCCTGCGACAAATAAGTATGTTCTATCAAGAGACATAGTCTTTGATGAACTGACGTGGTATGGAGGAGGCTTGGTTGAGCTACCAGAGAGCAAGGTTGATGAAGAGTAGAAGGTGACTGCTGAAGTTATTCAAGAGGAGCTTGTTGTATCAGTAGCAGCTCCTGTTGCTTCAAGCTCTGGTATAGAGGCCTCTGGTTCAGGAGATAGGGGGAGCATTACTCAAATTTTTCTCGAAAATGAAGCTGAGCCTGAAGAAGCAACGAAGGTGGTGAGCAAGGAG
Source organism: Platanthera guangdongensis (assembly GCA_039583875.1). NCBI lineage: Eukaryota > Viridiplantae > Streptophyta > Magnoliopsida > Asparagales > Orchidaceae > Platanthera > Platanthera guangdongensis. Next base: position 126,025,220 of record CM077161.1, read on the forward strand.
CAGACCCTTCAGATGTCAAAGAGGACTATCAAGCCACCAGCTCGATACTGTGAAGGGAATGCAGTAAGCTTTGTCTCCTGCTTCTTTGCAGGCCCTCTGGATGAGCGAGAGCCTACAAACTTCAATGAAGCCACTGGATTCAAAGAGTGGGAAGATGCCATGAAAGACGAGATTATTGCTCTCAAGAAGAATGAAACCTGGGACCTTGTGCCCAGGGTTGATGATAGTACTCCAGTGACTTGCAAGTGGGTGTACAAGTTGAAGAAGAAGGCTGATGGGAGCATCGAAAGATACAAGGCTCTCCTTGTTAATCGAGGATTCTCACAATAATATGGAGAGTACTATGAGGAAATGTTTAGTCCAGTTACAAAGATGACTTTGGTTCGGGTGGTGATCGCCTTGACTGCTTGCCAACGATAGAGGTTGTGGAAGCTTGACGTAAATAACGCTTTTCTTTATGGGAGAATTGATAAGGACATCTTCATGGATCAGCTTCTTGGATTTATCTCTAAAGTTTATCAGGACTACGTCTGCAAACTCAGGTAGGCTCTCTACGGGTTGAAGCAGGCTCTAAGAGCTTGGTATGGGAAGATAACAGAATTCCTCCAATTCTGTGATACCTTGCTTCCAACTCAGATTCAAGCTTGTTTATCAAGAAGAAAGGGGAGCTTCAGGTCTTGGTCCTGCTGTATGTTGATGACATGATCATCACAGGGAATTTCGAGGAGGAGGTAGCTAGGCTCAGGGCTGAGCTAGCTATTCGCTTTGAGATGAAAGACTTGGGAGAGCTTCATCACTTTCTTGGTCTCGAAGTGGAGAGGAAGGAGAGAGGGATACTCATTTGACAAAAAGGATATGTGGATCGCATTGTGAATCGATTCAACATAAAGGAAGGGAAGAGTTGATCTACTCCTTTGGATCTTGGGCTGAAGCTTCGACGAGATGAATGAAGGATTCTCCCTGATCCTTTGGTGTTCAGAGCTCTAGTGGGAGCTTGATCTACCTAACGATTACAAGGCTAGACATTGCTTATGCTGTTGCCCGAGTAAGTTGGTTTATGACAGAGCCAAGGAAGTCTCATCTGGTTGCGGCAAGGAATATCTTGAAGTATGTCAAGACTACTTCTGATATAGGGCTCCTTTATAGGAGGGACACACTTTTCTTTGCTAGGATGCACGAATGTTGATTATGGTGGTGACTCGGATGATCGAGGATCAACATCTGGTTATGTTTTCACTTATGGATCAGCTAACATCTCGTGGTGTAGCAAGAAGCAGGACTCAGTGTCCGTCTCGACTATGGAAGCCGAGTACAAGGCTTCGGCTTTGGCTGCTCGAGAAGCAATTTGGCTAAGGAGGCTAGTTGAGGACATCCATGAGGAAGTGCAAGGTCCAACTCTGCTCTGATGTGACAATGAAAGTGCTCTCAAACTGGTGAACAATCCAGTTTGTCATGCAAGGACGAAGCATATAGAGACCGAGCACCACTTCATAAGAGAGAAGGTGTTGGAGGGATCTTTTATGGTCGGGCATGTTCGGAGTGAAGACAACCTTGCTGACATCTTCACGAAGCCGCTGTCGAATGGGCCATTTCAACGACTACGGGGTCTTCTGGGCTTGATCACCACTCCTCACTTCAAGGGGGAGTGTTGAAAATTATGAAGTGAAAGTGGGTGATGGAGCAGACCGTGCGGTCTGGGCGGTCTGAGTCCGCGGCCTGGGTGGACTGTTGTTGCGGCCTGGGTAGTCTGCGGCTAGAGTAGACTTGGCGCTTGGGCGTCTAGTGGAGTGGCTTGGCCGTACTATCCTTGCAGACTATAGGAGCAGCCTGGTGGTCTAGTGGTGGTGGCCTGTGTGGCGTTCCAGAGGTAGCCGCGTGATTAGTTTGGAGTTCGTCATGCTGGACGGATATGGATTGGAGTCTGCCTACTTCTGTGACCTAGCTTGTCGCCAATTTGTTTTACGGGATTACGTTTCCGCAGACTGTGCAGACTGATTGTGAGTCCGGCAGTTTGCCGTTGACTTGGCTGCTGTGCGAGTTGGAGCTTGCGTGTATTTCCTTGCTCCGGTAAGAGTGTCGGTGATCTGTCTTGGGAGCTGGCAGACTAGGGCCTTGTCCGCAGAGCTCGCGCCGGGCTCTTGGTGGTTTGCTGGACTCAGTCACACTCTATAACAAGTCCAGGGTGTTTGCTGTGTCCGCAGAGTCTACTGTTGACTGGGCGATTTGCCTGTTGGTCGTGGACTCATTTTGCGGGCTGAGGCGTTGTTCTCGAGCTTTGCGGACTATCACTATGTCCGCATTTGGCATGCAGACTGATGTAGTATGTGGCTGTGTTCGTGTGCTGTAGTGTGGCAGACTGGTGCTGTGCTTGTAGGCTATGCGGGCTATTGCCTTGTCCGCATAGTGTGTGCAGACTGACGCAGTGTCCGCCTGGTGGGGGACTGCCCTTGTCTTGGCTCCCGGCGGGTTTGTAGAAGTCCGGCTAAGTCCTTGGGGACTCCGCGGACTGGGCTTTGCTAGCTGCGAGCTGGGGTAGTTACTCTATTCATTAGGGCGGTGACCACACTCCTTACCCCGCATATAAATAAACCCCCCCCCCCCCGACACGTCTGCAGTAATCGAGGGAACAGTAAGTTGAGATTTAGTTATGTGCCGCGACCTCGTTTTCCTTATCCGTACGGTTTGGTCAGAGTTAACTGGTTGTTGTTTGCAGGTTGCGCGGCTAGCACTGTGGAGCCAGGTGTTTGGCTTTGACTTTGGTCAGGTTCATTGAAGTTTACGATTATAATCGGCGGTCTCAGCAGGTCACTTCCGCGGCTTGTCAGTTTTCTCTGCTTCATCTTTTCCAAGTTCAATAACATGTCCGTCGGACTCGGCGGTTAGGCAGGCTGTTCTTCAGTTCGGCAGCTGCGTGTAGCAGTCAGCGAATAACAGTGTGTCCGCGTGGCCTCGCGGTCTCGGCGGACTCCGTGCTCTATTCGTCATCCAGTAGTTCGAGCGGTCTCGGTGGTCTCCTGTTCTGTCCACAAGAATTAATATTTGTATCTTTTTTGTTTTCCTTGTGTACTGGCGAAATCATGTCGCGCCACTTATACCTCGCCCTGTAAAGAAGTTAATAAATATATGATATGCTTGCTCCTTCTACTTGCATTTTGTGTTTGAGCTTGCTTTCCGAGTTCCGCTTGATCAAGGTGTGATCTTGATATCTCTGAGAATATTAATTTGTCTTTCCCAGTCCGCGGAGTCCGCTATAGCGGAATGGTTTTGGAGTTCGGCCTTGTTTCTTGCCGAGTTATCCGGTGTTGCGGTGTGGTTTAGCCGCATTCTTTGTGGCGGACTCGTGTGGCGGGTTGTTGCGGTGTTCTCGAGCTGTGCGGACTGCCACCTTGTCTGCATATTACGTGCGGACTGATGTCGTATGGGCTGTGGCTGAGTCCGTGTGCTACGCTGAGTGGCTGACTAGGGCAGTGCTTGCGTGCAATGCGGGCTGGGCCATGTCCGCTTGTAGCATGCGGCTTTTCGCAGTGAGTGAGAAGTTGCTGTGTCCGCGTGTTACGTTGTGTGCGGACTGGTGTAGTGTCTGCATGATGGAGGTCTGACCTTGACTTGACGCCTGACGAGTTGGTTGAAGTCCGGCCATGTCCTTGCAGACTCGGCGGACTGGGTTTTGCTAGCTGCGCGTTGTGGTGGTGACTCTATTCACTAGGACAGTGACCACACTCCTCACCCTGCCTATAAATAGACCCCCCTGACACGTCTACAGTAACTGAGTGAATAGTAAGTTGAGACTAGGTTAAGTGTTGCGGCCTCGGTTTTCTTGTCCGCGCGGTTTGAGCAGAGTAAACTATTTGCTGTTTGCAGGTTGCGGAGCTAGCATTGCGGAGCCAGGAGTTTGGTTCTGACTTCAATTAGGTTCAGTGAAGCTTGTGGTTTACAATCGACGGTATAACAGGTCGCTTCTACGGCTTGTCAGTTTTCTCGACTTCATCTTTTCCAAGTTCAATAACCTGTCTGCCAGACTCGGTGGTTAGGCGGTCTGTTCTTCAGTTCAGCAGCAGCTTGCAGCAGTCAGCAAATAACGATGTGTCTGCGCGATTGCGCGGTCTCGGCGGACTCCATGTTCTATTCGGCATCTAACAGTAGTTCAAGCGGTCTCGGCGGTCTCCGGTTTCTGTCCGCTTGGATTGACTTGTAATCTTTTCTATTTTCTTAGTAAACGGCAAAATCATGTCTCGCCACGTATACCTCGCTCTGTAAAGAAAATAATAAAAAATTGATCTGCTTGTTCCTTCTATTTGCATCTGGTATTTGAGCTTGCTTTCCAGTTTCCGCTTGATCAAGGTGTGAGCTTGATAGCTCTGAAAATATTAATTTTGTGTAAGACTATCTCGTTGATTATCTTGAGTGAAAATTTAACAGGCGACGCCTGGATTTTCTGCATGCGCCAATTTATTCTATTTTAATTAACTGATCGAGTTGGCTATTCAGTTATAATTAACTCGGACTTGCTCGACCAAACGGTTCACCCCGCCATGCAGGGTCACGCCTCAGCTGAAACGGTCTCCACGTGCCCAAGAATTTTTTGGAGACCCTACTTATACAAATTAGTTATAATCAACGTCTATGAAATGTCTTATATTAAATCCATTCAATTTAGCTCCATACTAGGAAATAATTGTAAATGAGAGGTGGTCTGTCACCTTACGAAAAGTTAATCTATGTACTCAGCTGCAACTAGTGAATTCTGTCAGAATTTGGTCGGGCTTCATGATTTTTTCCCATTTCGGGGTTTCCACGTAAAAGACTTGTTGTCTATTGTTGATTCTTTATTTTGACTGTTTATACATACCACTCACTCTTGAGCTAAGACTGTTGGCTTTGTTCAATCCTTGATAGCGTCGAGTGACCCTCAACATATATACATACATTATATCAATTGAATTTTGTAAATAATATAATAATTTACTTCAAAATTAAAATGTAATTTAAATATATTACATCAGTTGCGGACTAACTTAGCGTCCCGGTCCGACCGGAATAAGTTGGACCGCCTTAGCTCTCGGGACGGTCGAGCGCACACACAGTCAATGAAAATAGAGTTGACACAAGAGGTTTTAACATGGAAAAACCCCTCAATTGGGTAAAAAACCACGTGACCAGATCTGTGCGGGTCAAAGTCCACTATCAGCTTGCGGTTACAATATGCTTGGAAAATCGAGAGCGACATGTCGCTCCTCTTTATAACTTGGAGGTGAGAGAGAATTCTACGACTCGCGTCGGGCAACAGACTGCGCCGAAGGAGTGTTGGTTACAAGGTGGAGCCTGAGAGAGCGTGCTCGTAGCAACTATCTTCTTCCTTGAGCAGTGCGCTTTGGGACTTGGGCGTCTCCGTTGTTCGCCGGTGACTTGGTGGCGGTTCGGTCGCGGTTTGAAGGTGGCTCGACGGTGGCTGTGAGGCGATAATCCGGCAGAGCTCTGTCCTGACAGAGAAGAAAGCTCAGAGGAAAAAGTTAGGAAATGAGGAGCCTTGTGGCTCCTTTTATATGCTCCACGAGGAGGTTATGGTGGGCCCCACTAACCTGGTGGTTAGTGGGTGGTTACCTGCGGATCGGACGACGATTGAGGCCCCATAGCGATCGGACAATGGATAATCCTGCAGGACGCGGCCTGACAGTCAAGTGGCAACGGCGGCGGCCGCCAACGGCAGGCGGCAACGACGATGGCAGCTGTGGCCGCGGCGGTGGCGATGGCAGCGACAGTGGTCGTCGTCGGCAGCGGCGGCGGTGGCGACGGCCGGCGGCGGCGGTAGTTATTGAATGTGAGGCCCTTATGAATTCTTCAATTGTAGGGGAGATCATGGGAGGTGGGTTTGACCGGTCAAACCCATGATCTCCTCTATATAAGGAGTTATGGGGGGTGGTTAAATGCACATCCAAGCCTTTAAATGGGGTTTCATCCCCATCAATTGCCTCCCAAATCCTTTGTTGTCGGAGGTTGGCACGAGTGAGAGAACAAGGATTACTCACCTTCTCTTCGATTATGACGGCAACCGGTGAAAGGACAGAAACATCAGAGAGTGGCGCCCGGAGAGCCCTGGTAACGATATGTTAAAATATTTCTTGGGAAGAGGGGATGACAAGTGGAAGCGCCAGCACGCCCAAAAAAGGGGGGCTCCAAGCGCATTCACGGTCGGATGGCGCGGCGGCGGCCACTGTACGTGTATGCGAGGATGTGCGCGGACCCAGTCGTGCAAGTGCATGCACCTGGTCGCGCGTGCATCCCTAACCGTGCGTGCACGTTGGGTGCATATGTGCGTCAGCGTGCGCACACAGAGTCGCATGAGCGGGATCGCGTGCGCGCGCACCTAGATACATGCGTACCTGGGTGCAGGTGCGCGCGCACCTGGATTCGTGCACAGACTGACGCATTGTGCATATTAGCCAGCGCACAATTCGGCCTGCACCCCGCACGGTAGCAGCCTGATGCACACACACACACACACACACACACACACACACACACACACACACACACACACACACACACACACACACACACACACACACACACACACACACACACACACACACACACACACACACACACACACACACACATACACACATCCAAGCACGACCACGCGGCCCGGCGCGCAGCACACGTTCATTGGGAGAGAGCTCACAGCACACGCACAATATGGGGAGTGCGCGCGCGCACACTGACGCATTTTGCGCGTGCACACAGACGCATCGCCCGTATTGTGCGCGCGCTGTGAGCTCTCTCCCAATGTGCGTGCGCTGTGCACCGGGCCGCGTGGTCGTGCCTGGATGCGGGTGAGTGTGCGTGCATCAGGCTGCTCGCGTGCGGGTGTATGCCGAATTGTGCGCTGGCTAATGTGCTTGTGAGTGCATGCTTTCACACTGTATCTGACTTTTCCTTTCTGGTGACAGGGCTCGAAGCATACTGCGAGACCACTGCATCTGCGCTCCTCCCTTACCGAGGACCAAATCTCCCTTTGGAGAAAGAGGTTCGGGCTACCTGCCGATTTGGAGTTGAAAATTCCGCATGCCGAGGAGAGAGTGGAGAACCCCCCCCCCCCCCCCAACGTAGCACACTGACGCATTGTGCGGACGCGTGCTACGTTGTGTGCGGACTGGTGTAGTGTCCGCATGATGGCACTATGACCTTGACTTGACGCCTGGCGAGTTGGTTGAAGTCCGGCCAAGTCCTTCCAGACTCGGCGGACTGGGTTTTGCTAGCTGCGAGCTGTGGTGGTGACTCTATTCACTAGGGCGGTGAGCACACTCCTCACCCCGCCTATAAATAAACCCCCTAACACGTCTACAGTAACTGAGTGAACAGTAAGTTGAGACTAGGTTAAGTGTTGCGGCCTCAGTTTTCTTGTCCGCGCGGTTTGAGCAGAGTCAACTGTTTGCTGTTTGCAGGTTGCACAACTAGCATTGTGGAGCCAGGAGTTTGGTTCTGACTTTGGTCAGGTTCAGTGAAGCTTGTGGTTTGCAATCGGCGGTATCAGCAGGTCGCTTTTGTGGCTTGTCAGTTTTCTAGACTTCAACTTTTCAAGTTCAATAACCTGTCTGCCGGACTCGGCGGTTAGGCGGTCTGTTCTTTAGTTCAGCAGCAGCTTGCAGTAGTCAGCGAATAATGATGTGTCTGCGCGACCACGCAGTCTCGGCGGACTCCGTGTTCTATTCGATATCTAACAGTAGTTCAAGCGGTCTCGGCGGTCTCCGGTTTCTGTCCGCATGGATTGACTTGTAATCTTTTCTGTTTTCTTAGTATACTGACAAAATCATGTCTCGTCACGTATACCTCGCTCTGTAAAGAAAATAATAAAAATTTGATCTGCTTGTTCCTTCTGTTTGCATCTGGTATTTGAGCTAGCTTTCCAGTTTCCGCTTGATCAATGTGTGAGCTTGATAGCTCTGAAAATATTAATTTAGTGTCAGACTATTTCATTGATTATCTTGAGTGAAAATTCAATAGGCAACGCCTGGATTTTCTGCATGCGCCAATATATTTGATTTTAATTAACTGATTGAGTTGGCTATTCAGTTTTAATTAACTCGGACTTGCTCGCCCAAACAGTTCACCCCGCTATGCAGGGTCACGCCTCAGCTGAAACGGTCTCCACATGCCCAAGAATGTTTTGGAGACCCTACTCATACAAATTAGTTATAATCAACATCTATGAAATGTCTTATATTAAATCCATTCAATTTAGCTCCATACTAGGAAATAATTGTAAATGAGAGGTGGTCTGTCACCTTATGAAAAGTTAATCTATGTACTCAACTGCAATTAGTGGATTCTGTCAGAATTTGATCGGGCATCATGATTTTTTCTCATTTCGGGGTTTCCACGTAAAAGACTTGTTGTCTATTGTTGATTCCTTATTTTGACTGTTTATACATACAACTCACTCTTGAGCTAAGACTGTGTGCTTTGTTCAATCCGTGGTAGCGTCGAGTGACCCTAAACATATATACATACATTATATCAATTGAATTATGTAAATAATATAATAATTTACTTCAAAATTAAAATGTAATTTAAATATATTACATCAGTTGTGGACTAACTCGGCGTCCCGGTCGGACAGGAATAAGCTGGACCGCCTTAGATCTCGGGACGGTCGAGCGCACACACAGTCAATGAAAATAGAGTTGGCACAAGAGGTTTTAATGTGGAAAAACCAATCAACTGGGTAAAAAACCACGTGAGCAGATCTGTGAGGGTGAAAGTCCACTATCAGCTTGCGGTTACAATATGCTTGGAGAATCAAGAGCGACATGCCGCTCCTCGTTATAACTTGGAGATGAGAGAGAATTCTACGACTCGCGTCGGGCAACAGGCTGCACCGAAGGAGTGTTGGTTATAAGGTGGATCCTGAGAGAACGTGCTCATATCGGCTATCTTCTTCCTTGAGCAGCGCGCTTTGGGACTTGGGCATCTCCATTATTCGTCGGTGACTTGGTGTCGATTCGGTCGTGGTTTGAAGGTGGCTCGACGGTGGTTGTGAGACGATGATCTGGCAGAGCTCTGTCCTGAGAGAGAAGAAGGCTCAGAGGAAAAACTTAGAAAATGAGGAGCCTTATGGCTCCTTTTATAGGCTCCAGGAGGAGGTTATGGTGGGCCCCACTAACCTGATGGTTAGTGGGTGGTTACCTGCGGATCAGACGACGATGGTGGCCCCATAGAGATCGGACGGTGGCTAATCCTGCAGGCGGCGGCGGCCTGATGGTCAAGTGGCGACGGCGGCGACCGCGGCGGCCGCCGACGGCGGTCGGCAGCGACGATGGCAGCCGTGGCTGCGGCGGTGGCGATGGCAGCGATGATAGTGGTCGTCATCGGCAACGGCAGCGGTGGCGACGGCCGGCGACGGCGGTAGTTATTGAATGTGAGGCCCTTATGATTTCTTCAATTGTTGGGGAGATCATGGGAGGTGGTTTTGACCGGTCAAACCCATGATCTCCTTTATGTAAGGAGCTATGGGGAGTGCTTAAATGCACATCCAAGCCTTTAAATGGGGTTTCATCCCCATCAATTGCCTCCCAAATCCTTTGTTGTCGGAGGTTGGCATGAGCGAGAGATCAAGGATTTTGTCCCCTTCTCTTCGATTATGACGGCGACCGGTGAAAGGCCAAAAACATCAGAGAGCGGCGCCCGGAGAGCCCTGGTAATGATATGTTAAATGATTTCTTGGGTAGAGAGGGGACGACAAGAGGAAGCGCCAGTGCGCCCAAAAAAGGGGGACTCCAAGCGCATTCACGGTCGGATGGCGCGGCGGCGGCCGCTGTGCGTGTATGCAAGGAGGTGCGCGGACCCAGTCATGCGAGTGCGTGCACTGGTCGCTCGTTCGTCCCTAACCGCGCGCACACGTTGGGTGCAACCGTGCGTCGGCGTGCGCGCACCGAGTCGCGTGAGCGGGAGCGCGTCCGTGCGCCTGTGTACGCGCGCACCTAGATACATGCATACCTGGGTGCAGGTGCGCACGCATTATGCACGCACACCTGGATTCGTGTGCACACTGACGTATTGTGCACATTAGCCAGCGCATAATTCAGCCTGCACCCGCACGCGAGCAGCCTGATGCACGCACACACACACACACACATCCAGGCAGGACCACGCGGCCCGGTGCGCAGAGCACGCGCATTGGGAGAGAGCTCACAACACGCGCATTATTTGGACAGTGCGCGCGCGCACACTTACGCATTGTGCACGCGCACACTGACGCACCGCCCGCATTGTGCACGTACTATGAGCTCTCTCCCCATACACGTGCGCTGTGCACTGGGCCGCGTGGTCGTGTCTGGATGCGTGTGTGTGTGCGTGCATCAGGCTGCTTGCGTGCGGGTGCATGCCGAATTGTGCGCTGGCTAATGTGCTTGTGCGTGCATGCTTTCACACTGTATCTGACTTTTCCTTTCTGGTGGCAGGGCTCGAAGCATACCGCGAGACCACTGCATCTACGCTCCTCCCTTACTGAGGACCAAATCGCCCTTTGGAGAAAGAGGTTCGGGCTACCTTCCGATTTGGAGGTGAAAATTCCGCATGCCGAGGAGAGAGTGGAGAATCCCCCCCCCCCACCGAGGATGGCTAACGGTCTGTTAGAGTACACTGGAGCCATAGTTTTTGGAGAAGAGCTTTGTATAACATACTGTTAGAAAAGCGGGAGGGATGGTGTATTTACCCATACACTGGGGAACCACTATAAAATCTGGTGTGTTGTGTCTTGTATTTTGTTGTGTTGAGTATTGTGTTCCTGAAAGCTGAATTATGTATACACAGTAGGACATAAGTCATAGAAGATTTTAATGAACTATAAAGGACTGCAATAACCTATTCACCCCCCCTCTAGGTGATTAGATACCCATGTAATCAAAGCCTTTCAAGTGGTATCAGAGGGAGGTTACTCAAGAAAAGACTTAACAGTCTGAGTAGATCTCCAAGGTAGCTGTTAGAAGGTTAAGATGGGTTCAGGAGAGAATCACAAAGAGCTTGGATCCATAAAACTTCCTCTCTACAAGAAGGAGACTTTTGGCATATGGAAGGAAAGGGTCAGATTGTTCATGGAAGCATCTGATCCTAGGATCTATATCACAGTTCAAGAAGGACCCTTCATCCCAATGAAGACATCTGTCCTTGATGCAGATCTTAAGACTCCAAAGAAGCACACTGAAATGACTAAGGATGAAGTCATCTTAGCAATAATGGATAAGAGAGCAGAAAACATTATAGTTAGTGTCATAGATGACTCCACCTTTCAAAACCTTGTGCACTGCAAGACCTCAAAGAAAATGTGAGACACCTTAATAGTTTATATGGAAGGTACTGATAAAGTGAGAGATGATAGAAAGTCAATGCTAAATCAAGAGTATGAAGCTTTCAGACAAATTAGGGAGGAGAACACAACTAGCGGTTATGAAAGGTTCTTCAGGACAGTTAATGAGCTAAAGACCTATGACAGGGTCTTTAGTAATTATGAGCTAAATGATAAGTTTCTTAGGTCTCTTACTAGAGACTGAGACAGTAAGATATGTACCATTAGAGAAGTGGCAAAGATGACAGATACTCCACCATCCATACTGTTTGGTAAGCTGCTTTCATATGAGATGCAGCTGACAGCAAGGAAGGAGGAAGAGAAGGTTAACAGAGGCCAGGCCAAAGAAACTGCTGTGGCCTTCAAGGCAGATAGCTCCCAGAGGAGTAATGAGAGGAATCCTTCTCCCCTAAGAAGGCCAGCTGAGTCAGAAGATTCAGATCAAGAGGAATCAGGCTGTAATATGTCTGATGAGGAGTTTGGTGCTTTCTCAAGGCAGGTTATGAAGATGATGAAGAAGAATTGGTGTAGGAGAAAACCTACCTCTTCAATCCAACACAAAGATGACTACTACAGAAATAAGAAGAAACCCTCCAAAGAGTGTAGGTATGATCCAAAACCTGGTAAACAATTTTCTAAAAAGGATGTGCTAAAACTCAGCTTTGTTCCCAACATCTGCTGCACCAGCCTCCAATCATTGGACGTGAACCGCCCATCTCGGTCACTAATGATGCTGGGAGGCACACCATGAAGTCGTACAATATTATCCACATATAGCTTTGCCAATTTCTCAACCGGATCATCCTTCCTATGCGGAATGAAATGCGACACCTTCGTTAGATGATCTATGACCACCCAAATGGCGTCGTTCCACTTTTGCGACCTTGGCAACCCGTGCACAGAGTCCATAGTAATGTCGTTGAACATCCACTCCGGAATAGGCAAGGATTTCAAGAATCCTCCCATCTTTTGGCACTCCGCTTTCACCAAGGAGCAAGTTTGACACTTCGCCACATAGAGCGCCACATCCTTTTTCAGTCCTGGCCACAAGAACAATTTCTTAACATCGCGGTACATCTTCATGCTTCCCGGGTGAATTGAGTACTTTGTATGATGCGCCTCGTACAACAATTCCACCAGCAAATTGCCCAGGTTTGGGACTCACAGACGACCGTCTTTCCAAAGTAATCCATCCTCCACAACGAATTGGGAATTTGACCCATCCAGAGCCTCTATCATGAGTTACTTCATGTGGACATCCATATCCAACACTTGCCGAATCCGATCAGCCAGGCCATATTGGACTTCAGTCCAATTCAATACTGCTTCAACACTTGATTGCTTATCAACGCAAAAGATATCCAACGCCTCCAACTCCCGAACTAACAGCTCGTCATGGACTGACAACCAATTGGCTTGGGCTGGGGTCCGACCACTCAATGCGTCCGCCACCGTATTTCCCTTACCAGGCACGTAATGGATCTTGAATGTATAGTCCCCCCAGGAACTCCATTCATCTACGCTGACGCATCTTCAGATCTTTCTGATCAATCAAATACTTCAGGCTCTTATGATCGGTATAGATATCGACCCTTACCCCATAAAAGTAGTGCCTCCATAGTTTCAAGGCAAAAATCACGGCCGCTAACTCCAAGTCATAGACCGGATAATTCTTCTCGTGCACTTTCAGTTGTCTCAAGCCATACGCTATAACGCTTCCATGTTGCAGTAGCACGCAACCCAAACCACTGCCCGAAGCATCACTATAAATCTCATAACCTTTGGTCCCACTCGGCGAACTCAACACAGGCGTCGTGGTCAACCGACATTTTAACTCCTCAAAAGCTCGTGTGTACTCTGGCGTCTAAACGAACTTTTGCTCCTTCCTCGTCAAAGTAGTGAGAGGTAACGCTATCCGCGAGAAGTTCTCTACGAAGTGCCTATAATAGCCGGCAAGCCCTAGAAAGCTCCGGACTTCCGCTACCGTAGAAAGATCAGGCCACTCTCGTGTCGCAACAATCTTCGCCGGATCCACTGCAATACCTTCCCCACTAACTATATGATCGAGGAACGCCACTGAGGACAACCAAAACTCGCACTTCGAGAACTTGACATACAATTGATTCCTCCTTAGCGTCTCCAAAACCAAATGAAGATTCCTGAAGTGATCTTCCTCACTCTGCGAGTACACCAAAATATCGTCGATGAAGACGATCACAAAATGGTCCAAGTACTCCCTGAAGGTCCTATTCATCAAATCCATGAACACTGACGGCGCATTCGTCAGCCCAAACGCCATGACCGTAAACTCGTAATGCCTGTATCTTGTACTGAACGCTGTCTTAGGGATATCACTCTCCCTTATCCTCAGCTGATAGTAACCAGACTTGAGATCCAACTTAGAGTACATCGTCGACCCGACCAACTGATCAAAAAGATCATCGATCCTTGGGATTGGGTACTTGTTCTTTTCCGTTAGCTTGTTTAACTCCCGATAATCAATACAAAGTCTCAAGCTCCCGTCTTTCTTCTTTACAAAGAGGACCGTGCGCTCCAAGGAGACGAACTTGGATGCACAAACCCTTGCTCCAACAACTCTTGAAGTTACACCTTTAGCTCCGCCATTTCCTTAAGCGCTAGCCGATACAGAGATCATGACACAAGCTTTGCACCTGGTACTAGCTCAATAGTGAAATCTATCTCCCGTTGAGGCGGGGCTCTAGGAAGATCTGCGGGGAACATATCAGGGTACTCAGCTACCACCGAAATACTATCCAACATAGGTTTTGGCTTTGCAACCTCCACTAGTGTAAAAAACAGCTTTGCACCAGCATGAACCGCCTTCACCACCTGAAGAGCAGACACCAACGTCTTGCTCGACCCTTTCAAGCTCGTAATAGTCATCTCACGACTTGCTCCCAACTTGACTTCCTTGCGACTGCAATCAATATAGGCTTGCTGCTCCGAGAGCCAGTCCATACCAAATATAATGTTGAACTCCACCAATGGTAGTAATGACACTTGCAGATCGAACTCTTGATTCCCAATGCGAATCTTAACACCACAGATTTTATCTGCGTGCATCGAACACCCATTCGGTAACAAAACATCCAACTTGTCTTTCGCCATCGAAGAAGGTACTCCGATGCGCGATATGAATCCTTCGGACAAGAAGGAGTGTGAAGCTCCCGTATCAAAGAGTGATCTTGCCGGAAACTCACAAATCAAAACAAATCCTAAACAAGCAGTGGTAAGGTAACATATGCATAACAAGTATTTAAAGAAATTTAACTTTCTACAAATTAAACCGTACCTGTCACCACATCCGCTTGTTTGATGGCCTCCTATTGGCCAAGATTATAAACCCTTGGTTGAGCTGGAGTATAATTGGACGCGGTTGACTCCACCGCATTGCCCGTCTTTTCATAAGTTGCTCCCGACTTCCTCTCGAACTTGGGACGTCCGCTCCAATAGTCACGGGCAAAGTGCCCCGGCTTCCCACGAGTGAAACATGCACCCGGGTTCCGACCCGTAGTTGACCCAGAAGCACCAGAAAAGGGGGCTGGACCCGAACTCCTAGCCTTATTGTAGAACCTTTGATAGCCGGACTTTGAAGTAGTCGACACTTTGAACTCAGACTTCTTATCACCAAGGCTTTTCTTCGCTTGAACATTCATCATGTCCTTCTCCAAGGACCGTGCCGTGTTGACTAAGGTCATGAAACCCTGCATCATAGGCCCCGAGAGTAGTAGCCTAAAGTCATATCTCAAACCTTCATAGAATCGATTCGTCTTGCGCTCCTCATCCGCGATGATGGAGCTAGCGTACCGACCCAATCGGGTAAACTCGTGGAGATACTCATCCAGGCTACTCTCTCCTTGTACCAACCTCTGGAACTCATTCTCCAATGCTATCCTTTGAGTCGAAGGGAGGTACCTAGCTAAGAATAGTCTCAAGAACTCCTCCATCGAGACGTCTGTAAGTTGTCTTCCTCTCAATAGATGCAGCTCCAAACCCTCTGACCATAACCTAGCATCTCCATCCAACAGGAACGCAGCTATAGTGGTCATCTGCCACTCCTCCGTCTCCATTGCTGTCAAGACTCTCTTCACTCGGGAGAGCAAGTCTTCAGCTTGAGATGGGGTTCCCAACCCCGAGAATACCAGAGGATTAAAGCTCATGACATGTTTGAGCGGTCTCTCGGTTGCCCTCCTTGGCACCAATGACTCCACTACTACCTGCTCCACTCTTCTCGGATCAACCTCTAGAAGAGGTACCTGCTCCATCGCAGGAGCGGGCTGCTGTATTTGCCTTGCAGGCTGCGCATTGATCATGACAAACACTACTTCGGCAACTAATCGTATGGTCTCAGCCAATGGAGGTGTTGCAGGAGCATCATTTGGTGCACTACTAGCCTCAGAAACTCGGCGTTCCGACGGCCCAGCACCGCTTCTGGTCACCTATAGTGGTACAAAACACCGTTAAGATACCAAACAAAATTGCAAAACGTAATTATAGGAACATGCAGGTTCCTCAAATATGTGTATTTTTCATTCTTAAGTGGACATTCATGGGTTCTTTTGTTGTTATAACGATGACGCACACACATGTGCTCACCACTCTTTAAAAATAATTCGTACATGAATTCAGTTTAAGCCCGACCGAAACCAATAGTCTGATACCAAATTGTAACACCCCCTATCCGTCGCATAGCATATAACAGTAGGACCGGCCGGGGCCCGACGCCATATACGACAGACAGACCGGGTGGTTACTCAATGGAAACCATCCAACCAATAACAACGTCCTACACAGAGCATTCTAGCGGAAGCAATTTTATTAGTTGCAATAACAAAAACCCAACAATAGCATGAATGTTCACTAATAAGCCAAAAGAAATGAAGTACAAAATACACAAGTATTGGCCTTAAGGCCTTACAATTGTTTTCCTCATATTACATGTTTTTCAAACCTCGGCACGCAGGCCGGCCATACATGAATAAAAGAAAACACTCAATATTAGGCCTTTGAGGGCTGGCTCAGCAACTTGGGCTTTAGCTCGCTATTTACCGCTTGGTTCTGCAGCACCTGCAAGCAACAATCCACCGCACGGTGACAAACAAAAGTAACGGTCAGCTATGCTGACCAAATTATAATGATCCCGCCCCCAAACTCGGGGTGGCGATGCTCCTTCCCTGCAGTTTATTAGCATAATCAAACAGTAATGTAACAACACTACATCACAGGCATTTCCATGCATGGCCACACGCCCCGTGCTCTTAGGGCACATTCTCGGTGATCACGGTCTAAGTCCGTCGACTAACCACCGTCCCCTAGACGGCAATCTCTCGTGAGCATTTGATCTTTCTGGCCACTGCCTAAGACTGTCTATCTATGTCAACGGTAAGTGCCAAGTAACTTTAGGTCTCTTTAACCGAATGACATAGAGCAGCTACGGTTCTGCCTGACCCGTTGCTCACACCGCAACATTAATTTAAAATATATGCGCGGGTCAAACTTTCCCGAGTCCCAAATCGTTTACATACATCACATAACCCAGTTATGTTCAAGTTGGCTCCCAGGCCCACATGATGGCAGAACCACGCATCTGCCCAGTTTTTCGGGTGTACCTTGGAGTTAATCCCTAAGGCTCCCTGTTGCAATCTACCTCATAGAAAACCCGAAAAACAAACATTCCCACGGAGTCTTCTCCGGCCACTTATGCAATGCAACATCACCGATCCAGACCAACTTGTCCGGGTAGGCTTCACACACCATACCTATATCCGTTCTCGATTACGGACTCTATATGTACACAACGGGGACTATTCATGTCTACCCGAAGGAACGCCTCAAACTAACCGCAAACTCGCGAGAGCGGGCTTCCCTATACAAAAGAAGGAGAGCTTCACATGCTCAAGTAGAGAATCGTTACCCTAGCGTTCTTCCTTGGCGCCATGGAAAAGTAAGTGGATGAAAAACACCGCACTCTCCTTGCCTCCATAGATCCGAAGTCGGTTCGCGATTTGGAGCTCCGAAGCTCCGCTGGTGACCGGATCTAGGCTTCTTCTTCCTCCTTTGCTCTCCCCTCTCTCTAGACTTAGAAAGAGAACCAGTCAAGTGAAATGAGGGTTTCAAAGGCCCAATCCAGGGTATATCCCAGTAGGAACAACCCCCAACCATCAGATCCCAAAATAAGGAAACGAATGGCTATGATCCGTAGCTGAAATGTAAAACCTGGGCCGAACACGGCCTGCGACACGCCCGTGTCCAGGGCCGTGTCCCTTATTCGCAGTCAAAATCGACGCGTCTCGAAAAACACATGGATATCCGACACGCCCTTGTTCGACGTGACACGCCCGTATCAGCCAGTACACGCCCGTGTTCCCGGGCATGTTCCCCCATCAACACAGGACCAACACCAACCTGAGACTCACACGGGTCTTGGACACGCCCGTGTCCTATTTGACATGTCCGTGTCAAACCAAAACACGCCTGAGCTCCAGGCCGTGTTCACTATCTCGACACTTCGTCGAGTGCAGTTCGTCGACCACCCGACACGGCCTTGGACATGCCCGTGTCCTGGGCCGTGTTCCCTGTCTCGACACATCGTTTAGTGAAAATGTCGACTTCCTGGGTCGATCGTCGACACAAGCTCGACATGCCCTGAGACAAACCTGTGGATCAGGCCGTGTTCGCTGCTCGACGATCGTCGACTCCAAAATTCATCGACCTCACGGCCAAATCATCGACTCGTGCCTGACACGCCCTGTGACACGCCCGTGTCCCACCTGCCAAATTCCAAATTTGGTCCAAAACGCCTCATGTCACTCTTTTGAGTTTCGGGGCTTTACACCGAGCTTGTCAGGTAAACTTTACCTGGATTCCTGCCTCATGCGATTTTCCTGCATTCCTCCCTTTGCTGATGTTTTCCTCAACAGTTCCCCCCAACCAATTTGCCGCCGAGGAATCTTCGCGGGCAGCCCATTACTCTCCCCTCCCTTCCCCAAGCACGATGGACTCTTACCTGGGCCCCGAAGTGGATCAAGGCGAGCTGCCGAGGAGGGAGGTTAAGCATTTCAAGAAATTGGTGTGCGGGCTGCTCGAGGTGCAGAGGGTCAATGAGACATTACAATACGACTACGCTCATCTTGTTGACGAAGTGCGAAGTGTCCAGGCCGACGAGCTGACGTCCGCTTCCCGGCTTCTGGACAAGATAGATGACGGCCTCTCAGTGGCGCGGAGGAATTTGGGGAGGATCCGCCAGCTGCTCTACGCGCGGTAGTCTGGGGGGCGGGAGCTGCGAGACCAGGGTAGATAAGAGGCGGCTCCTTTGCCGAGCCGACCGGTACTCGCCTCCTGGTCTCCCCCCTACTCGCGTGCCCCACTTTCATATTCCTACACTTGGTCTTTGTAATAAGTAACCTTAAAATATTCTTAGTCATGCAGCATTTAAATAATATATTGCTTTTCATTCAACTTAGCCTTGGTTGGAACGCGTCGGAAGTCGGCGAGCTGAGGGTTGGCGAGCTAGGCCGATTGGACAGCTTTGGCGGTCGGAATGCGCCGGAAGCCGACGAGCTGCGGCTTGGCGAGCTGGGATGGTGAGCTGAGCCGATTGGAAAGCTTGGCAACCTGATTACTTTTTCTATAAATAACCCTCTTTCCCACCAACCCCCGTATTACCGCCTTAACTGCTTGTTTCTCTCTCTTTTCCTGTGCTTTCTCCTTTTTTGTTTGCGCTCCATCCCTTCTTCTGCGAGTATGGGCAAGGACAACCCTGACGCCGACGGCCACACCAAGTGCGCCCTGCACTTCGCCGATTACTGCTTTTTCGAGGGGAATAACACCGAGGAGGAGCTCGCGCAATTTGTTGGCGACCACGTTCCGCCGGGCTTCGAGGCGCGCTGGCCGAGGAAGGGGGAGGCCATCAATACCTTCTATGATGACGAGATCTCCTTCCCCATCTCTCACTTTGAGGTGGGGTTGCGTCTCCCCCTCTGGCCGGAGATCTGGCAGATTCTGAAGTACTATGGCGCGGTGCCCGCGCAGCTGAACTCCAACGCCATTGCCATGATGGTGGCGTTCGCGAGCTACCTCCGGCGGGAGAGGATTGAGTTCAACCTGACAGTATTCAGTAAACTCTTCTCTTATAAGGCGATGCCGGATGGTGTCGCCTACTTTGGCGGCTCGCTGATCAAAGTTCGCGAGATTGCGAACAAGCATCACAACTGGATGATCAAGATCGCCTTTATCAAGGGCGATCTCGGCAACATCCCGTACTCGCCATAATAGAAGGGCGAGGAAGTCTACCGCCCCCCGGCTGTGTACGACAACGATGTCGACCTCCACAAGGGCTTCGAGGTCGTCTTCCTGCGAAGGGGACTCGACGCGCTTCCCCCTGTCCTGCTCTGCGAAGGTATTGTACTTCCCTTATTGCTGAACTCACTAGGTTACCGAGCTCGCTACACTGCTATTGAAAATCTAACTTTTTCCAAGTTTTTCTTTGTAGGGGAGCGGCTAATTCCTGTGAACCCGCCGTTCGCGGACTCGGGGTTGTACCCGGACCCCCTTGCTCGCGAGAAGGCGGCGGCGGAGGCCTGCCGAGATGAGGCTGCCTTCTCGCAACCCTCTTCCAGCAAGATGCGGTCTGAGGATGTGGGGTCGAACCTGCCACACCGCCGGCCATTACCAAAAAAGATGAAGAAGATCGTGCTCGCTCCGCGGGGTAAACAACATCAACAACATCAATCCAGCCCCAAGTACATAAGCTCGCCCGAGACCATTCCCGACGTGTCGCCGGAGAGCCCGCTGAAGGAGATCACCAGCAAAGAGCGGAAGGGCGGCGAGGCTCCTACTCCCGCGGCAGAGATCTCCCCACTTCCTTCGGCAAAGATGGCAGCTCGCGAGCACGGGGCGCCGAAACTTCATCCCCTCTTCAGCTTCGGGGGGCGGTGGAAGGACTCGGCGGGCGAGCCCATGGTGAAGTGGGATGAGCTAGCCCATCGGGTCTCCATCCATGCTTACGCCCTCGGCTTTGGCCTCTATGGCCGGGAGGATGCCGAGGACTACATGAATATGACCTTGCGGCAGCTCGGTCATGAGTGCCTGCAGGCCCATCTGCGGGAAATGGAGCTTCACCACATGCTGACCCGTCGCAGCTTCGGCCTCAGCAACTAGCTCCAAAACGCTGAGCAGGCACGCGACATCGCCAAGGATAAGGTTGCCGACTAGTCGAGGAGGCTTGGCATCGCCGAGGGTCTTCTCGCCCAGGCCGCCGACGGATTGGTGAGTATCAGGCTTTTTCCTTCTCTCTTTTTAAAATATTTTGCGCTGTCACATAATGAACTTTTCTTTTGTCAGGACGCCAAGGCTGCCGGGGAGCTGCTGGCTCACAATGCCGAGTAGGAGGAGGTGATTTACCAGCTTCATGCCCAGCTTGCCGAGCTGGAGGGCGTGAATGCGAAGCTGAAGGATGAGAACCAGAATCTCACCTGCGAGGTCCGCCGTCAGGCGGAGATTTTCTTAGAGCCCAGCGGCACAGATCCTACCCTCCCCTACAAAAGGCCAAGGGTCTTTGGCGAGGCCGACCTCGCCGAGAAGCTGCGGGTCAACTCCATCAGGATGCCGAATGCTCCCTCCAAATGATGAAGGACACTGGGTGCTGGTGGAGGGATGCAAGGAGATCTTGGCCCAGGACCTGATGTCGAGCCTATTCCCGGCGACGCCTCACAGCGAGAAGGAAGACAGTCTGGATGCACTGTTTGGGAAGGGCTTCCCGGATCAGTCAGGCAAAGGGGAGGACCACCAATCTGGCGTGGGGGGAGGCCTATATGTATATACTTTCCTTTGTTTCCTCGCCGAGGCGAGCTCCCCCTGTAAACATCACTAAATAATGAAATAGATTTTTGATTATAGTCAAGCCATCCTCTTCTTTCTTCTTTTTTCTATTTTTTGTCCTTGCGGCGTTCTGCCTGTTCGCGAGCCCTTCCCCAGGTGACCTCGCGTAGATAGACTTCGAGTAGAATAATCGCTAGGAATCCCCCCTGAGAGCACCTTTTGAGAGTTCAGCAATCCTTAGGGCTCGCCACAGCTCGCTCGTGAGCTATCCATGGCCTTATTCAACAAAAGACCAAGTTCACTATAATTTTTCCAAGTAAAATATCATGGGGGTGGGGCATCTTGGCGGGATCCGCTTCCCCTTAGCGAGTTCTAGGGGCCTGGCTCTCCAATTCTCAAGATTCGCCTTAACTCACTTGCGGGTAGCCCATAATCTTACTAACTGGAAACCGAATTCACCAAATTTTCCTGAGTGGAACATAGTGGGGAGACGAGGTGGCCCGGTGCGAGCCACCTCCTCCTAGCGAGGTCCCAGGGCCTAGCTTGCCACACTTCTGTCGAGACTGGGGTGAACTGGTGAGCCTGAGCTCACCCATGCCGAGCTCTACACTCTTTTCTTTGGAAGAGGAGCTTGTTACGCACTACCTGGGGAGTATAGGACTTTTTCGAGGGACTTCCAGCCCTGCCAGCTGGGTGAGAGACTGACAGCGGGATCTGCTCGCGGTCTAAGGCTGATACCATCGAGTGACTTCCAGCACTGCCAGCTATGTGAGAGCCTGATAGCGGAATCTGCTCGAGGTCTAAGGCTGACACCGAGTGACTTCCAGCCCTGCCAGCTAGGTGAGAGCCTGAGAGCAGGATCTGTTCGAGGTCCGAGGCTGATACCATCGAGTGACTTCCAGCCTTGCTAGCTAAGTGAGAGCCTGACAGCGGGATCTGCTCGAGGTCTAAAGATGACACCGAGTGACTTCCAGCCCTGCCAGCTAGGTGAGAGCCTGACAACGGGATCTGCTCGGGGTCCAAAGCTGATACCATCGAGTGACTTCCAGCCCTGTCAGCTAGGTGAGAGCCTGACAGCGGGATCTGCTCAAGGTCTAAGGATGACACCGAGTGACTTCCAGCCCTGCCAGCTAGGTGAGAGCCTAACAGCAGGATCTGCTCGAGGTCTAAGGATGACACCGAGTGACTTCCAGCCCTGCCAGCTAGGTGAGCGCCTGACAGCGGGATCTACTCGGGGTCCAAGGCTGATACCATCGAGTGACTTCCAGTACTGCCAGCTATGTGAGAGCCTGACAGTAGGATCTGCTCGAGGTCTAAGGATGACACCGAGTGACTTCCAGCCCTACTAGCTAGGTGAGATCCTAACAACGGGATCTGATCGGGGTCCAAGTCTGATACCATCGAGTGACTTCCAGCCCTGTCAGCTAGGTGAGAGCCTGACAACGGGATCTGCTCGAGTTTTAAGGAGGACACCGAGTGACATCCAGCCCTGCCAGCTAGGTGAGAGCCTAACAGCAGGATTTGCTCGGGGTCCAAGGCTGATACCATCGAGTAACTTCCAGCCCTGCCAGCTAGGTGAGAGCCTGACAGCAGGATCTGCTCGAGGTATAAGGATGACATCGAGTGACTTCCAGCCCTACCAGCTAGGTGAGAGCCTGACAGCGGGATCTGCTCGGGGTCCAAGGCTGATACCATCGAGTGACTTCCAGCCCTGTCAGCTAGGTGAGAGCCTGAGAGCGGGATCTGCTCGAGGTCTAAGGATGACACCGAGTGACTTCCAGCCCTGCCATCTAGGTGAGAGCCTGATAGCGGGATCTGCTCGAGGTCTGAGGATGACACCGAGTGACTTCCAGCCCTACCAGCTAGGTGAGAGCCTGACAGCGGGATATGCTTGGGGTCCAAGGCTGATACCATCGAGTGACTTCCATCCCTGCCATCTAGGTGAGAGCCTGACAGCGGGATCTGCTCGAGGTCTAAGGATGATACTGAGTGACTTACAGCCCTGCCAGCTAGGTGAGAGCATGACAGCGGGATCTGCTCAGGGTCCAAGGCTGATACCATCGAGTGACTTCAGCCCTACCAGCTAGGTGAGAGCCTGACAGCGGGATCTGCTCGAGGTCTAAGGATGACACCGAGTGACTTCCAGCACTGCCAGCTAGGTGAGAGCTTGACAGAGGGATCTTCTCGGGGTCCAAGGATGATACCATCGAGTGACTTCCAGCCCTGCCAGCTAGGTGAGAGCCGGACAACGGGATCTGCTCGTGGTCTAAAAATAACACCGAGTGACTTCCAGCCCTGCCAGCTAGGTGAGAGCCTGACAACGGGATCTGCTCGGGGTCCAAGGCTAATACTATCGAGTGACTTCCAGTCCTATCAACTAGGTGAGAGCCTGACAGCGGGATCTGCTCGAGGTCTAAGGATGATACCGAGTGACTTCCATCCCTGCCAGCGAGGTGAGAGCCTGAAAGCGGGATCTGCTCGAGGTCTTAGGATGACACCGAGTGACTTCCAGCCCTGCCAGCTAGGTGAGTGCCTGACAGCGGGATCTGCTTCGGGTCCAAGGCTGATACCATCGAGTGACTTCCAACCCTGCCAGCTAGGTGAGAGCCTGACAGCGGGATCTGCTCGAGGTCTAAGGATGACACCGAGTGACTTCCAGCACTGCCAGCTAGGTGAGAGCTTGACAACGGGATCTACTCGGGATCCAAGGCTGATACCATCGAGTGAATTCCAGCTCTGCCATCTAGGTGAGTGCCTGACAGCGGGATCTGCTCGAGGTCTAAGGATGACACCGAGTGACTTCCAGCCCTGCCAGCTAGGTGAGAGCCTGACAGCGGGATCTGATCGGGGTCCAAGGCTGATATCATCGAGTGACTTCCAGCCCTATCAGCTAGGTGAGAGCCTGACAGCGGGATCTGCTCGAGTTCTAAGGATGACACGGAGTGACTTCCAGCCCTGCCAGCTAGGTGAGAGCCTGACAGCGGGATCTGCTCGAGGTCTAAGGATGACACTGAGTGACTTCCAGCCTTACCAGCTAGGTGAAAGCCTGACAGCGGGATCTGCTCGGGGTCCAAGGCTGATACCATCGAGTGACTTCCAGCCCAGCCATCTAGGTGAGAGCTTGACAGCGGGATCTGCTTGAGATCTAAGGATGATACTGAGTGACTTCCAGCCCTGCCAGCTAGGTGAGATCATGACAGCGGGATCTTCTCGTGGTCTAAGGATAACACCGAGTGACTTACAGCCCTGTCAGCTAGGTCAGAGCTCAATAGCGGGATCTACTCGGGGTCCAAGGCTGATACCATCGAGTGACTTCCAGCCCTGCTAGCTAGGTGAGAGCCTGACAGCGGGATCTGCTCGAGGTCTAAGGATGACACCGAGTGACTTCCAACCCTGTCAGCTAGGTGAGAGCTCAATAGCGGGATCTGCTCGGGGTCCAAGGCTGATACCATCGAGTGACTTCCAGCCCTGCCAGCTAGGTGAGAGCCTGACAGCGGGATCTGCTCGAGGTCTAAGGATGACACCAAGTGACTTCCAGCCCTGTCAGCTAGGTGAGAGCTCAATAGCGGGATCTGCTCGGGGTCCAAGACTGATACCATCGAGTGACTTCCAGCCCTGGCAGCTAGGTGAGAACCTAATAGCGGGATCTGCTCGAGGTCTAAGGATGACACCGAGTGACTTCCAGCCCTATCAGCTAGGTGAGAGCTCAATAGCGGGATCTGCTCGGGGTCCAAGGCTGATACCATCGAGTGACTTCCAGCCCTGCCAACTAGGGGAGAGCCCGACAGCGGGATCTGCTCGAAGTCTAAGGATGTCACCGAGTGACTTCCAGCCCGGCCAGCTAGGTGAGAGCCTGAGAGCGGGATCTTCTCGGGGTCCAAAGCCGATACCATCGAGTGACTTCCAGCCCTATCAGCCAGTTGAGAGCCTAATAGCGGGATCTGCTTGAGGTCTAAGGATGACACCGAGTGACTTCCAGCCCTGCCAGCTAGGAGAGTGCCTGATAGTGGGATCTGCTCAAGGTCTAAGGATGACACAGAGTGACTTCCAGCCCTGCCAGCTAGGTGAGAGCCTGACAGCGGGATCTGCTCGGGGTCCAAGGCTGATACCATCGAGTGACTTCTAGCCGTGCCAACTAGGTGAGAGCCTGACAGCGGGATCTGCTCGGGGTCTAAGTACACTTCACTTTTTCAGGCAAACTCACTGCGACAGCATTAGCGTGTTAAAGGACTTTTATTATTAAAAAACAAAGCACCACTTACATGTTTTAAGGTAAAAAACGTTTTAAGTCGTCACCACTCTAAGTGTGACTTAGGGTCTCTCCCTCCACATTTTGGAGTCGATACCACCTGATCTCAGAGCTTCTTTTATAATAAATGGACCTTCCCAGCTTAGTTTGAGCTTCCCCACGGTTGCCGACCTCCATGCTGCATCCATCTTCTTCAGCACTACGTCCCCCTCCACAAATTGCTTGACTCTGACGTGCTTGTCAAAGTACTTGGCCATTTGCCTCTTCACATCTTCCTACCGGAGGGCGGAAAGATCCCGCAGTTCTTCCACCATGTCAAGGGAGAGCCACAGCTCCTCCTTATTCTCAGCCTGCCAATCTTCCATGCCTTCCCTGGCCGCAACAACTCGAGGTGTTTGAACTTCAAATTCCATGGGGAGCACAGCCTCACACCCATGAGAGAGTTTGATGGGGGTCTCTCCTGTAGCAGTGTTGGGGGTGGTCCTCAGGGCCCACAAAACCACGGGGAGCTGCTCCACCCAGCTCCCCTTCAAATTTTCCACTTTCTTTTTCAGGAGGTTGACAATTATCATGTTCACGGCCTCCACCTGCCCTTTGCTCCTGGGGTGATGGACCGAGGCGAACCTGAGATCGATTCCAAGCTGCTCGCAGAAACATGTGAATTCAGCGTTGGCGAATTGGGGCCCGTTGTCTGTAATAATGACCTGGGGCAGCCCATGGCGGCAGATGATCTCCCCCCAAACAAAGTTTCTGATAACCTGGGAGTTCACCTTGGCTAGCGCCTTCACTTCCAACCACTTGGAGAAATAATCGATCATTACTAGCAGGAACCTCCTCTGCCCACTGGCCTGGGGGAACGGTCCAACCAAATCCATTCCCCAAATGGCGAAGGGCCAGGGGGCTGTGATAATTTTGAGTCATTGAGACGGCTGTAGCTGGAGGGGGGCAAATAGCTGGCATTTGTGGTATCTTCTTGCGAACACCATTGCATCGCGGCCCAGGGTGGGCCAGAAATACCCTTGCCTGACGACCCTCCCTTCCAAGGTTCGACTCTCGGAGTGACTCTCACACTCCCCGGAGTGGACTTCTTCCAAGATCCTTTGCACCTCCCCCTCAGCCACACAACAAGCCAACATCCCCAAGAGAGTCATCCAGTACAACTGCCCGTCCTGGAGGAGATAATACGCCAACTTGTGCCTGAGCTTGTTTTGATCCACCCCATCCGGGTACTCTCCCATGGAAAGGAAAGTTGTGACCGGGTCCTTCCATGAAGGCTGCTGATCTATCTCCATGAGCTCCCCTTCTTCGATGGAAGGGCGGAATAGGTCCGTGATCGTACCCCCCACGCGGGGACCATGCTTTGCCAGTTGATCGACCTGCTCATTCTCCTCTCGGGGCTTGTGTTGGATGGAAAAAGTTTGGAATGTGTTGATGACCCCCTTTACCTTGGCCAAGTATAGCCGCAGGATAGGCTCTCTTGCCTCGAACTCCCCGTTGATCTAGGAAGCTATTACCATGGAGTCGGTGAGGACCTCCACATTCAACACCCCCAGTTCTCTAGCCAGGCGCAGTCCTGCTTTCACAGCCTCATACTCGGCCTGATTGTTAATGATGGGAAAGTGCTCCACCACCGTCTGCTCAATTCTAGTCCCCTGAGGGCTATCCAAGATCACCCCCACTCCTAGGGAATGCCTCCCCGAGGTGCCATCTACCTTCACCTTCCAAGGAGTCGGACGAGTGAGCTCTTCCTCCGCCACCTTAATCACATAATCGGCCAAGAAGTCGACCATTGCTTGAGCTTTGATCGAGAGACAGGGGACGAAGGAAACGTCGAACTCACTAAACTCTACCGACCACTTGGCCAGCCTGCCAAAATGCTCCACCCCCACCCCCTCGAAGATGTTGCAGAGAGGATGGTCAGTCACCACTCGGATTGAGTGTGCCTGCAAATAGGGCTGCAGCCTTTGGGCTGAGATGACCAGGGCGAAGGCCAGCTTTTCCAAGATGGGATATCGGAGCTCGGCCTTCCTTAGGACTCGTCTTACGTAATATATGGGTAGCTGCCTCTACCCATCTTCCCGAACTAGGTCGGAACTCAAGGCCTCTGCTGCGACCCCGAGATACAAAAATAGGTCCTCCCCCTCCTTTGGCCCTTGGAGTAGCAGAGCTTGGGTCAAATGCATCTTGAGGGCTTGGAATGCCTCCTCGCACTCCTTGGTCCACTCGAATTTCTGACGCCCCCCTTAACGTCTTGAAGAAGGCGGAGCATTTCTCCCCAGCCTGAGAGAGAAATCTACTTAGCCCTGCCAGCTTCCCTGTCAGCTGCTGCACCTCCTTGTTGTTCCGTGGCGATCCCAACTCTATGATGGCCTTTACCTTATCGGGATTCAGCTCGACCCCCGCAGGGGTAAGGATGTGCCCCCAAGAACATCCCTCTTCTAGCCCCGAAGATGCACTTCAGGGGGTTCAACCGTATCTTGTACTTGCACAGGGTAGCGAAGGTCTCCTCCAGGTCCCGGAGGTGAGAGTCCACGTCCTGACTCTTGATCATAATATTATCCACGTACACCTCCAGGTTCCTCCCTTTATGTTCTTTGAAAACCCTGTCCATCATTTTTTGATAGGTCGCCCCTGCATTCTTTAGCCCGACGGGCATCATCTTGTAACTGTAGCATCCATCCTCCGTGATGAATGAGACATCTTTGATGTCCGGGGGGTGCATCCTGATTTGATGATAACCTGAAAAAGCATCTAAAAAACTCATTACAAAAAAATCAACGGCTGAGTCAACCAGCGCGTCGATCTGAGGCAAGTGATAACAGTCATTAGGACAAGATTTATTAAGCATGGAGAAATCGATACACATACACCACTGATGCATGTTAAAACTCCAAAAATTATTTGCGGTCACGCGGCGACCCGGCGGTTTTATTTGAGAAAAAGGCGGAATGAATTTATTTAAGAAAATGGGGCGCGCGTATTTATTTATTTATTTTGGATATAAAAAAGGTTTAGAAATCGAGTTTTAACGAAAGGAGGCAAGTGCACCTATCGTGAGTAGTACAGGATATTCCGGGTGGAATATCGAGGTCGTATTGTTCTCGGGTCCGGTTCGATTATTTCTACTCTTCCCTGGAGGGGACTATTATTTTACCGATAATTATCTTGTCGGGAAATTTTATATAAAAATACAGAAAATGGCAGCAAGAAAAAGAAAGCAATAAAAGAAAGCTTGAAGGTGGTGCCGATGAAGAGCTTAGCTCGATGGCACCGAAAAAACAATTGAACTAAAATAAACCTTAAATAAAAAGAGCTCCTAAATTTCTAATTAATTAAGGCGGAGACTTGGCCGTGGAGGTTCCACTAAAATGAGCTCACCTAGCTATAGGGCTATCGCTCACCTGAACGCTAAGACTATTCGACCGGGCTCTCGTCCGACGAAGGATTCCTCTTAACGCCCGCATTACGCTAAGAACCCCGCTATTGGGTGGGGAACCCAATCCGGTAGAGTTGGCGCGCGTCCTCTCTCGAGGGTTAGTGCGGAACTCTCTTCGCCAAGGGGTGATCTGTCCATACGCACGGCCTCTCGGCGAGCGTATGTAAAATAGAAATAGGGCCCACACATCGATATGTGGTCCTACGCGTCGTTAACCCCGGGCAAACCTTAAGTACTTTTAATTAATTAGAAAAATTAGACCTTTAGTTATTTTAAGCTATTTTATCTGTCCCAATGCTCTTCGATACCGAGGGCTAAGAATGGTTAGCCACTCATCGGAATGGGGACGGCTTGCGAGAAAAGCAGTAAATAAAGCGATAAAGAAAGCAGTAAATGAAAGCAGTAAAATGAAAGCAGTAAAGGAAAGCTGAAAATTGCAAGTCCTACCCAAACGAGTAGGACTGAAGAAAGCTGTAAATTGCGAGTCCCGGCGCAACTGCGTGGGCGGGAGAAATGAAAGCAGTAAAACGCACACACGCAAGTCCTACTCAAATGAGTAGGAGAAAATAAATACAGGTCCTACTCAACCGAGTAGGACAAAATAAATGCAACGCACACACACTCTCTCTCGACATAAATGAAAACACACACACTCTACCGAAATAAAAACCAGCCATTAAACTCAAGTGAGTAGGCGGAAAAAAGGAAAATTACAAACTCACGCACTCTACAGAAAGTAAAAAAAAAGCAAGCGCCATTTAACTCTTAACGAGTAGGCGGAAATAAATGCGCACACACAAAAAATTGCAAAAAAAAAAACTAAGTTACCGAAAAAATAAAGCAACTGCATTTCTACCGCTAAAATGCGGTAGAAATGCATAAAAAGGGAAAATAAAAATAAACGGAGCGAAAAAGTTTGCAAATAAACGCAAAATGAAAGTGCTCGAAAAATTAAAACGAATACATTTCTACCGCTAGAATGCGGTAGAAATGCGTAAAAAGAGAACGAAAAAATTAAAAGAGGAAAAAGTTTTGACAATAAAATTGAAAATGCAAGTGTTCGAAAAAACAAAATAACAACTTATCCATTCTTATAATGCTATAAAAATGCCTAAAAAGTGGAAGAAAAGTTAAAAGCATGAAAAGTTTTACAAAAATAACAAAAAAAAACGACTAAGTAAGAAAAATCAAAACCACCTTTTAACCATTTTTATATTTTCATAAGGATGAACAAGAACGGAAAAGCTAAACTATGAAGATAATGAAAGCAATAAAACTAATTTAAACTCATACACACACACACACATGTAAAGAAGAACAAAAAAAAAACTAAGTTAAAACAAGGAAGAAAGATAAGATTGCATAAGGTGTGAGTTGCATAGATACATTCCAAAGGCGATATAAGAGAAGAAAACACATATTTCATTAAATGAAAAGACGAGTTACAAAGACACGAAAATAAAACTAAGGAGGGGGGGGGGGAGAAATTATCCCTTACATAAGCCTTGGAAGCATTTCGGCAGCACAACCCCTAAGCAAAATGGTCCAAAAAGAGAACAGAAATCCAGAGCAGAAGACTGGAATTTATAGAAAAAATTTACATGGGTCACGCCCTTGGTCACGGGCGTGACAGGGGGCGTGACAGTACTATTTGGAAGGCGGCCGGCGATTTGACGGGAAAGTTGACTTCGGGCTGGACACGTGGCGGTCTCGCAGTGGTCACGCCCTTGGTCACGGGCGTGACATGGGGCGTGACAGGCAGGTGGATCTGGGCGCGGTGCGCGCCGAAAGTCTTCGGGCAGGTCTTGTCGGGCTAGCTGGAAAGGTCACGCCCCAGGTCACGGGCGTGACTCTGGGCGTGACAGGCAGGTGTCGACACTCGACGATCGTCGAGCTGAAAGTGTCGAGTTGAGTGAACACGGGCTTGGGTCACGCCCCGTGTCGGGTGACACGGGCGTGTCAGCTGGTTCGACGATCGTTGAGCGCGATTTCGTCGATCTGGATGGTCACGGGCATGGGTCACGGGCGTGACACTGGTGACACGGGCGTGACACGGCCGTGTCAAGCTTTGCACTTCAAATTTTTCTGATTTCACGGTTTTTGACGTGTCACGCCCTGGTCACGGGCGTGACCAACATGTCACGGGCGTGACATGTCAATTTTTGGCAGATTTTTCATTTTCTCCTACAAAATAAAATAGAACAAGTTAGTACAATATTTACAAAAATAGAAGCAATTTATTAAGCAAAAATATGTAAAAACGACAAAAATAAATGAAAACAAGTACATTAATGTACACAAAAATAGGTATATTTACAACTTATCAAATACCCTCATACTTAAGCTTTTGCTATTCCAGAGCAAAAGTTGGAGATGAACTTATAAGGAATAAAAGAGATCCTAAGTTTAGCTACCGCTTGAATTAATTAAAAGTAAGATCAAAATAAACATCCGGGGTTAAAGAATTAAATCCTAATTTATGAAATGTTATGAATAGAGGAACAGTTTCAAAAAGACTTCTAGAAAAAATAAAATAGAAAGCAAAAATTTATTTTTGTTAGTTTAACAAAGATGGATTGGATTTATACAAAAAACTTTAGCTTAAAAGAAGTTAAAGGAAATAATGCAATTCAAAAATTATGCTCTCAAAAAAATTTTTAAATTAAGTCTAGAATCATTGAAATGAGATAAGTGGTTTGGTGGTTTATGAAGAAGGCTTGGATATTGAGGTGAGGTAATTTTTTCTCGAAGCTCCAATTTTTTTCTTTTGGATAGTTAGGAAAACGAAATCTTATTTTCCTAACACATAATAATTTTTTTCTTTCTTCATAAGAAATAAATAACCCAATGTATATTTGTAGGAGTAATGAATTTTATCCTCTTACTCCCTATATAATCTTTTAAAATTATTGGGTGCCTATGTTTACGGAATGAAATCTTATTCCCATTGACATAAGATCTTTTTTTTTTAAGGGATAGGGGGGGGGAATCATGTCAATTAAGACATGAAAAAAAGTGGAAGTGGGTTTAGTTTTTCAAAAAGAAAACTAGATTTTAATAAAAAAGTTTTGAGAGCAACCTTTTTAAAATGAACGTTCCAATGTTTCTAAAAGCATGAAGTAGAAATAATTGAAATCCATGGATGTTATTTTATAACATAAAAAACGAGCTTCTATTTATAAAATTAGAAGTGGTGGTGAAAAACAAGTTCCCTATTATAAGAAAAAGACATAAAAAAAATCTTTAAATCTTAACCCCAGACACTTAAATCTATCGAACTTTAATTAATAAACGAATAGTAAGCAAAGAATAACTAAAATTCGCGTATAAATTAACTCAAAACTAGATTTTTGGAAAGCAAAAAGAGTTAAGATATGGTGTATTCGAATTATTTTGTTACATAATTTAACAAAACAAATTTTTTTTTTTTGAAATTTTAGAGTTTTTATCATTTTTTTGTGTTTTAATTATTATCTTTTTAGGATTTTTAGATTTTTATCTTTTTAGGGTTTTTGGGTTTTTCTAATTTTTTTGATTTTTAGTTTTTTAGTTTTTGAGGATAAATTATTTACAAGAATGAGGAGAGAAAGAAAAGTTATTTACAAAGAAGATAGGGGGAAAGAGAGATTTTTACAAAAAAGGCAAAGTAAAAACTCGATTGCGGCCCCGCGAACAGACTCTTATTTGAATGGTTGGTTCGATGAGTCGACCGTCGCGGGCAGGCAAGACGCAAGTTTTTACAAAAAAAAGATGAGGGGGGAAAAGAGATTTTTTTTTTGAATTTTATTTTGAAGTTGTTTTTTTTTTGTTTTAATTAAAAATTTTTTGAAATTTTTTGATTTTTGCATTTTTTTGTATTTTTTTTTGTTAAGTACTGAATATAAAAAGTGCAGAATAGGAAAACACCCCCATACTTAAACTCAACATTGTCCCTAATGTTGCTATCTAAGTATGCGGAACAGATAATAGACAAAATAAAAGAAGTACAAAAAAAACAAAAACAGAGAGGGTAGAAGCTTCCCTAAGACGAGTCTGGGAGGCCCAAGTTGAAACCCTGCATTATTTAGAAGAAAAAGCAAAAAGATAACAGAAAAAACAAAAAAGATAAACTCGGCCTAAAGATCGCGGGCGGTAGGGGGGAATGTGCGTGGGGGAGTCGGAGGAAGCTAAGGCCCTAGCGACCATTGTGTGATAAAATGTGATCCCCTAGCGCGCATAAGAGTGAAAAGCGCGCCGAATCAAAATAAAATAAAATATAATAAGTTAAATTAAATTAAAATATATTTTTTTAAGTTTTTCATTTTTTTGTTTTTTTTTTGTTTTTTTGTTTTTTTTTTGTTTTGTTTTTTTTTTGTCAAAAACAAGAATGAAAATAAAAATATTTTTTTTGTTAAGTTTTTTTTCATTTTTTGGATTTTTAGTTTTTTTTTTTGTTAGTTTAGTTTTTTTTTTAGTTTTATAATTTTTTCAAATTTTTAATTTTTAAGGTTTTTCAAAATTTTTTTTGTTTTGAGTTTTTCAATTTTTTTTGGTTTTATAAATTTGTAAATATATATATTTAAGTTTTTATTATTATTATTATTATTATATTGGCCATATTTATATATATATATATATATAAATATATAGGTAAAATTAATAGATTTCCAGGGTTTAAAATAACGAACCTAAAATCTCCCCGGCAACGGCGCCAAAAACTTGATGCATGTTAAAACTCCAAAAATTATTTGCGGTCACGCGGCGACCCGGCGGTTTTATTTGAGAAAAAGGCGGAATGAATTTATATAAGAAAACGGGGCGCGCGTATTTATTTATTTATTTTGGATATAAAAAAGGTTTAGAAATCGAGTTTTAACGAAAGGAGGCAAGTGCACCTATCGTGAGTAGTACAGGATATTCCGGGTGGAATATCGAGGTCGTATTGTTCTCGGGGCCGGTTCGATTATTTCTACTCTTCCCTGGAGGGGACTATTATTTTACCGATAATTATCTTGTCGGGATATTTTATATAAAAATACAGAAAATGGCAGAAAGAAAAAGAAAGCAATAAAAGAAAGCTTGAAGGTGGTGCCGATGAAGAGCTTAGCTCGATGGCACCGAAAAAACAATTGAACTAAAATAAACCTTAAATAAAAAGAGCTCCTAAA
Organism: Platanthera guangdongensis; assembly: GCA_039583875.1. Taxonomy (NCBI): domain Eukaryota; kingdom Viridiplantae; phylum Streptophyta; class Magnoliopsida; order Asparagales; family Orchidaceae; genus Platanthera; species Platanthera guangdongensis. The sequence goes on from CM077161.1 coordinate 126,059,236, forward strand.
TTTCTAATTAATTAAGGCGGAGACTTGGCCGTGGAGGTTCCACTAAAATGAGCTCACCTAGCTATAGGGCTATCGCTCACCTGAACGCTAAGACTATTCGACCGGGCTCTCGTCCGACGAAGGATTCCTCTTAACGCCCGCATTACGCTAAGAACCCCGCTATTGGGTGGGGAACCCAATCCGGTAGAGTTGGCGCGCGTCCTCTCTCGAGGGTTAGTGCGGAACTCTCTTCGCCAAGGGGTGATCTGTCCATACGCACGGCCTCTCGGCGAGCGTATGGAAAACGGAAATAGGGCCCACACATCGATATGTGGTCCTACGCGTCGTTAACCCCGGGCAAACCTTAAGTACTTTTAATTAATTAGAAAAATTAGACCTTTAGTTATTTTAAGCTATTTTATCTGTCCCAATGCTCTTCGATACCGAGGGCTAAGAATGGTTAGCCACTCATCGGAATGGGGATGGCTTGCGAGAAAAGCAGTAAATAAAGCGATAAAGAAAGCAGTAAATGAAAGCAGTAAAATGAAAGCAGTAAAGGAAAGCTGAAAATTGCAAGTCCTACCCAAACGAGTAGGACTGAAGAAAGCTGTAAATTGCGAGTCCCGGCGCAACTGCGTGGGCGGGAGAAATGAAAGCAGTAAAACGCACACACGCAAGTCCTACTCAAATGAGTAGGAGAAAATAAATACAGGTCCTACTCAACCGAGTAGGACAAAATAAATGCAACGCACACACACTCTCTCTCGACATAAATGAAAACACACACACTCTACCGAAATAAAAACCAGCCATTAAACTCAAGTGAGTAGGCGGAAAAAATGAAAATTACAAACTCACGCACTCTACAGAAAGTAAAAAAAAAGCAAGCGCCATTTAACTCTTAACGAGTAGGCGGAAATAAATGCGCACACACAAAAAATTGCAAAAAAAAAACTAAGTTACCGAAAAAATAAAGCAACTGCATTTCTACCGCTAAAATGCGGTAGAAATGCATAAAAAGGGAAAATAAAAATAAACGGAGCGAAAAAGTTTGCAAATAAACGCAAAATGAAAGTGCTCGAAAAATTAAAACGAATACATTTCTACTGCTAGAATGCGGTAGAAATGCGTAAAAAGAGAACGAAAAAATTAAAAGAGGAAAAAGTTTTGACAATAAAATTGAAAATGCAAGTGTTCGAAAAAACAAAATAACAACTTATCCATTCTTATAATGCTATAAAAATGCCTAAAAAGTGGAAGAAAAGTTAAAAGCATGAAAAGTTTTACAAAAATAACAAAAAAAAACGACTAAGTAAGAAAAATCAAAACCACCTTTTAACCATTTTTATATTTTCATAAGGATGAACAAGAACGGAAAAGCTAAACTATGAAGATAATGAAAGCAATAAAACTAATTTAAACTCATACACACACACACACATGTAAAGAAGAACAAAAAAAAACTAAGTTAAAACAAGGAAGAAAGATAAGATTGCATAAGGTGTGAGTTGCATAGATACATTCCAAAGGCGATATAAGAGAAGAAAACACATATTTCATTAAATGAAAAGACGAGTTACAAAGACACGAAAATAAAACTAAGGAGGGGGGGGGGGAGAAATTATCCCTTACATAAGCCTTGGAAGCATTTCGGCAGCACAACCCCGAAGCAAAATGGTCCAAAAAGAGAACAGAAATCCAGAGCAGAAGACTGGAATTTATAGAAAAAATTTACATGGGTCACGCCCTTGGTCACGGGCGAGACAGGGGGCGTGACAGTACTATTTGGAAGGCGGCCGGCGATTTGACGGGAAAGTTGACTTCGGGCTGGACACGTGGCGGTCTCGCAGTGGTCACGCCCTTGGTCACGGGCGTGACATGGGGCGTGGCAGGCAGGTGGATCTGGGCGCGGTGCGCGCCGAAAGTCTTCGGGCAGGTCTTGTCGGGCTAGCTGGAAAGGTCACGCCCCAGGTCACGGGCGTGACTCTGGGCGTGACAGGCAGGTGTCGACACTCGACGATCGTCGAGCTGAAAGTGTCGAGTTGAGTGAACACGGGCTTGGGTCACGCCCCGTGTCGGGTGACACTGGCGTGTCAGCTGGTTCGACGATCGTTGAGCGCGATTTCGTCGATCTGGATGGTCACGGGCATGGGTCACGGGCGTGACACTGGTGACACGGGCGTGACACGGCCGTGTCAAGCTTTGCACTTCAAATTTTTCTGATTTCACGGTTTTTGACGTGTCACGCCCTGGTCACGGGCGTGACCAACATGTCACGGGCGTGACATGTCAATTTTTGGCAGATTTTTCATTTTCTCCTGCAAAATAAAATAGAACAAGTTAGTACAATATTTACAAAAATAGAAGCAATTTATTAAGCAAAAATATGTAAAAACGACAAAAATAAATGAAAACAAGTACATTAATGTACACAAAAATAGGTATATTTACAACTTATCAAATACCCCCATACTTAAGCTTTTGCTATTCCAGAGTAAAAGTTGGAGATGAACTTATAAGGAATAAAAGAGATCCTAAGTTTAGCTACCGCTTGAATTAATTAAAAGTAAGATCAAAATAAACATCCGGGGTTAAAGAATTAAATCCTAATTTATGAAATGTTATGAATAGAGGAACAGTTTCAAAAAGACTTCTAGAAAAAATAAAATAGAAAGCAAAAATTTATTTTTGTTAGTTTAACAAAGATGGATTGGATTTATACAAAAAACTTTAGCTTAAAAGAAGTTAAAGGAAATAATGCAATTCAAAAATTATGCTCTCAAAAAAAATTTTAAATTAAGTCTAGAATCATTGAAATGAGATAAGTGGTTTGGTGGTTTATGAAGAAGGCTTGGATATTGAGGTGAGGTAATTTTTTCTCGAAGCTCCAATTTTTTTCTTTTGGATAGTTAGGAAAACGAAATCTTATTTTCCTAACACATAATAATTTTTTTCTTTCTTCATAAGAAATAAATAACCCAATGTATATTTGTAGGAGTAATGAATTTTATCCTTTTACTCCCTATATAATCTTTTAAAATTATTGGGTGCCTATGTTTACGGAATGAAATCTTATTCCCATTGACATAAGATCTTTTTTTTTTAAGGGATAGGGGGGGGGGGAATCATGTCAATTAAGACATGAAAAAAAGTGGAAGTGGGTTTAGTTTTTCAAAAAGAAAACTAGATTTTAATAAAAAAGTTTTGAGAGCAACCTTTTTAAAATGAACGTTCCAATGTTTCTAAAAGCATGAAGTAGAAATAATTGAAATCCATGGATGTTATTTTATAACATAAAAAACGAGCTTCTATTTATAAAATTAGAAGTGGTGGTGAAAAACAAGTTCCCTATTATAAGAAAAAGACATAAAAAAAATCTTTAAATCTTAACCCCAGACACTTAAATCTATCGAACTTTAATTAATAAACGAATAGTAAGCAAAGAATAACTAAAATTCGCGTATAAATTAACTCAAAACTAGATTTTTGGAAAGCAAAAAGAGTTAAGATATGGTGTATTCGAATTATTTTGTTACATAATTTAACAAAACAAATTTTTTTTTTTGAAATTTTAGAGTTTTTATCATTTTTTTGTGTTTTAATTATTATCTTTTTAGGATTTTTAGATTTTTATCTTTTTAGGGTTTTTGGGTTTTTCTAATTTTTTTGATTTTTAGTTTTTTAGTTTTTGAGGATAAATTATTTACAAGAATGAGGAGAGAAAGAAAAGTTATTTACAAAGAAGATAGGGGGAAAGAGAGATTTTTACAAAAAAGGCAAAGTAAAAACTCGATTGCGGCCCCGCGAACAGACTCTTATTTGAATGGTTGGTTCGATGAGTCGACCGTCGCGGGCAGGCAAGACGCAAGTTTTTACAAAAAAAAGATGAGGGGGGAAAAGAGATTTTTTTTTTGAATTTTATTTTGAAGTTGTTTTTTTTTTGTTTTAATTAAAAAGTTTTTGAAATTTTTTGATTTTTGCATTTTTTTGTATTTTTTTTGTTAAGTACTGAATATAAAAAGTGCAGAATAGGAAAACACCCCCATACTTAAACTCAACATTGTCCCCAATGTTGCTATCTAAGTATGCGGAACAGATAATAGACAAAATAAAAGAAGTACAAAAAAAACAAAAACAGAGAGGGTAGAAGCTTCCCTAAGACGAGTCTGGGAGGCCCAAGTTGAAACCCTGCATTATTTAGAAGAAAAAGCAAAAAGATAACAGAAAAAACAAAAAAGATAAACTCGGCCTAAAGATCGCGGGCGGTAGGGGGGAATGTGCGTGGGGGAGTCGGAGGAAGCTAAGGCCCTAGCGACCATTGTGTGATAAAATGTGATCCCCTAGCGCGCATAAGAGTGAAAAGCGCGCCGAATCAAAATAAAATAAAATATAATAAGTTAAATTAAATTAAAATATATTTTTTTAAAGTTTTTCATTTTTTTGTTTTTTTTTGTTTTTTTGTTTTTTTTTTGTTTTGTTTTTTTTTTGTCAAAAACAAGAATGAAAATAAAAATATTTTTTTTGTTAAGTTTTTTTTTCATTTTTTGGATTTTTAGTTTTTTTTTTGTTAGTTTAGTTTTTTTTTTAGTTTTATAATTTTTTCAAATTTTTAATTTTTAAGGTTTTTCAAAATTTTTTTTGTTTTGAGTTTTTCAATTTTTTTTGGTTTTATAAATTTGTAAATATATATATTTAAGTTATTATTATTATTATTATTATTATTATATTGGCCATATTTATATATATATATAAATATATAGGTAAAATTAATAGATTTCCAGGGTTTAAAATAACGAACCTAAAATCTCCCCGGCAACGGCGCCAAAAACTTGATGCATGTTAAAACTCCAAAAATTATTTGCGATTACGCGGCGACCCGGCGGTTTTATTTGAGAAAAAAGGCGGAATGAATTTATTTAAGAAAACGGGGCGCGCGTATTTATTTATTTATTTTGGATATAAAAAAGGTTTAGAAATCGAGTTTTAACGAAAGGAGGCAAGTGCACCTATCGTGAGTAGTACAGGATATTCCGGGTGGAATATCGAGGTCGTATTGTTCTCGGGTCCGGTTCGATTATTTCTACTCTTCCCTGGAGGGGACTATTATTTTACCGATAATTATCTTGTCGGGATATTTTATATAAAAATACAGAAAATGGCAGAAAGAAAAAGAAAGCAATAAAAGAAAGCTTGAAGGTGGTGCCGATGAAGAGCTTAGCTCGATGACACCGAAAAAACAATTGAACTAAAATAAACCTTAAATAAAAAGAGCTCCTAAATTTCTAATTAATTAAGGCGGAGACTTGGCCGTGGAGGTTCCACTAAAATGAGCTCACCTAGCTATAGGGCTATCGCTCACCTGAACGCTAAGACTATTCGACCGGGCTCTCGTCCGACGAAGGATTCCTCTTAACGCCCGCATTACGCTAAGAACCCCGCTATTGGGTGGGGAACCCAATCCGGTAGAGTTGGCGCACGTCCTCTCTCGAGGGTTAGTGCGGAACTCTCTTCGCCAAGGGGTGATCTGTCCATACGCACGGCCTCTCGGCGAGCGTATGGAAAACGGAAATAGGGCCCACACATCGATATGTGGTCCTACGCGTCGTTAACCCCGGGCAAACCTTAAGTACTTTTAATTAATTAGAAAAATTAGACCTTTAGTTATTTTAAGCTATTTTATCTGTCCCAATGCTCTTCGATACCGAGGGCTAAGAATGGTTAGCCACTCATCGGAATGGGGACGGCTTGCGAGAAAAGCAGTAAATAAAGCGATAAAGAAAGCAGTAAATGAAAGCAGTAAAATGAAAGCAGTAAAGGAAAGCTGAAAATTGCAAGTCCTACACAAACGAGTAGGACTGAAGAAAGCTGTAAATTACGAGTCCCGGCGCAACTGCGTGGGCGGGAGAAATGAAAGCAGTAAAACGCACACACGCAAGTCCTACTCAAATGAGTAGGAAAAAATAAATACAGGTCCTACTCAACCGAGTAGGACAAAATAAATGCAACGCACACACACTCTCTCTCGACATAAATGAAAACACACACACTCTACCGAAATAAAAACCAGCCATTAAACTCAAGTGAGTAGGCGGAAAAAAGGAAAATTACAAACTCACGCACTCTACAGAAAGTAAAAAAAAAGCAAGCGCCATTTAACTCTTAACGAGTAGGCGGAAATAAATGCGCACACACAAAAAATTGCAAAAAAAAAACTAAGTTACCGAAAAAATAAAGCAACTGCATTTCTACCGCTAAAATGCGGTAGAAATGCATAAAAAGGGAAAATAAAAATAAACGGAGCGAAAAAGTTTGCAAATAAACGCAAAATGAAAGTGCTCGAAAAATTAAAACGAATACATTTCTACCGCTAGAATGCGGTAGAAATGCGTAAAAAGAGAACGAAAAAATTAAAAGAGGAAAAAGTTTTGACAATAAAATTGAAAATGCAAGTGTTCGAAAAAACAAAATAACAACTTATCCATTCTTATAATGCTATAAAAATGCCTAAAAAGTGGAAGAAAAGTTAAAAGCATGAAAAGTTTTACAAAAATAACAAAAAAAAACGACTAAGTAAGAAAAATCAAAACCACCTTTTAACCATTTTTATATTTTCATAAGGATGAACAAGAACAGAAAAGCTAAACTATGAAGATAATGAAAGCAATAAAACTAATTTAAACTCATACACACACACACACATGTAAAGAAGAACAAAAAAAAACTAAGTTAAAACAAGGAAGAAAGATAAGATTGCATAAGGTGTGAGTTGCATAGATACATTCCAAAGGCGATATAAGAGAAGAAAACACATATTTCATTAAATGAAAAGACGAGTTACAAAGACACGAAAATAAAACTAAGGAGGGGGGGGGGGGGGAGAAATTATCCCTTACATAAGCCTTGGAAGCATTTCGGCAGCACAACCCCTAAGCAAAATGGTCCAAAAAGAGAACAGAAATCCAGAGCAGAAGACTGGAATTTATAGAAAAAATTTACATGGGTCACGCCCTTGGTCACGGGCGTGACAGGGGGCGTGACAGTACTATTTGGAAGGCGGCCGGCGATTTGACGGGAAAGTTGACTTCGGGCTGGACACGTGGCGGTCTCGCAGTGGTCACGCCCTTGGTCACGGGCGTGACATGGGGCGTGACAGGCAGGTGGATCTGGGCGCGGTGCGCGCCGAAAGTCTTCGGGCAGGTCTTGTCGGGCTAGCTGGAAAGGTCACGCCCCAAGTCACGGGCGTGACTCTGGGCGTGACAGGCAGGTGTCGACACTCGACGATCGTCGAGCTGAAAGTGTCGAGTTGAGTGAACACGGGCTTGGGTCACGCCCCGTGTCGGGTGACACGGGCGTGTCAGCTGGTTCGACGATCGTTGAGCGCGATTTCGTCGATCTGGATGGTCATGGGCATGGGTCACGGGCGTGACACTGGTGACACGGGCGTGACACGGCCGTGTCAAGCTTTGCACTTCAAATTTTTCTGATTTCACGGTTTTTGACGTGTCACGCCCTGGTCACGGGCGTGACCAACATGTCACGGGCGTGACATGTCAATTTTTGGCAGATTTTTCATTTTCTCCTGCAAAATAAAATAGAACAAGTTAGTACAATATTTACAAAAATAGAAGCAATTTATTAAGCAAAAATATGTAAAAACGACAAAAATAAATGAAAACAAGTACATTAATGTACACAAAAATAGGTATATTTACAACTTATCAACCACCGGCCATCCCCTTTTTTCACCATGACTACATTTGAGACCCAGCCGGGGTATTAGATCTCGGATATGAAGCCGGCCTTGAGAAGCTTCACCACCTCCTCTCTAATGGGCACCGCCAGCTTGTCCGCAGTGGACCTCTCCTTTTGTTGGACGGGGCGTGTTCCCGGGTCCCAGTTGAGGCGGTGGCAAGCCACATTCGATTCAACCCTCGACATCTCCGCGGCACTCCATGCGAAGATGTCCACATTCTTCTGGATGCACTCCAGCATCCGGCCTTGGTCCTCCGGGGTCAGCCCTCCGCTGACGCAGACCTTCTCCACCCTGTCTTCACGGGTGTGGACCTCCAGCTCCACCACCTCTTCTGTAGCTTCCAACCGGGACTTCTCCCCCCACTCTTTAACATCCCTCTCCTATGGGACGAGGACCTCCGCCTCCACCTCTTCTTCCACGGCCATCGCCTCGGCCGACTCCCCCGGATATCCTCCTGCTGTCTCTACCTCAGCGCAGCTCTCCACCTCCAACTCCTCTCAGCCTGCTTCCTACTCTGCCTTGTCCATCCTTCGCCCCATCTCCTCGGCTCCCTCCTGCCAAGAGATGGAGTTCACAGTAGTGACGTAGCATTCACGTGCCACTTTGGGGTCCCCCCTGACCCTGACCTGAATCCCCTCGGCATTGAACTTTAAGCACTGATGGAATGATTAGGGGACGCAGTGGAAGACACTGATAAGGGGCCTCCTGAAGATGGAGTTGTAGCTGCTGGGGGCATCCATGATGACGAACCTGCAGTTCCTGGACTGCCCCCCCCCCCCCCCCCCAGGGTGACATGGAGGCCTACTCCTACCTCTACTTCCTTTCTCTCCCCTGAAAATCTGAACAAGGGTCCATCCGAGGCCAACACCCTCTTCGGCTCCACCTTCATCGCGTCAAATGCCTTCTTAAAGATGACGTTGACGGAGCTTCCATTGTCGACGAGTATCCGGGAGACGATAAAATTTTCGATGGCTGTCTGGATGACGAACGCATCGCAAAATGAATCCTTGTGATCCGGCATGTCTCTCCTGGATAAGGTGATCCTCTCTTCTGGGGGTGGGGTTTGGGACATGGAGGCAACGCTCCGACAATACATGGTGTGGAGCCTCGCTTTCCGGGACAACTCGACCCACCCGTGGATCACTCCGATCCCTCCTCGTGTCCCAACGTCCACCCGGTCTTCGCAACGGTCCTCCTCTGCATGAGGCAGGACCTCCTCGATCCTCCCTTCTTGGTGCCCCTGCTGCTGCTGCTATTCCCTGTTCCCTCTCATTTCGAGGAACTCCGGGCATGTGGCTGTGGCGTGCCCCTCCTCCTGATGAAAGTCGCAATAGGGAAACTCCACCATAACTTCTCTCCTCCTCCTCCTTGCAACTCTCCTCCTCTCCCCCATGGCTATGGCCATAGCCTCTTCTTGATCGGGGAGTCGGGGCCTCTGGGCCTGCCTCCAGCCTGGGGGGTGGAATTGATATTGCCACCCTGGATGGCGATCGCTTCCTTGGTACCCTCTCTATGGCCCCTGCCCTTGCCACTCGGGCCTCCAGCCCAGCCGACGGTCAGGCTCCTGACTCCCCCACCTGGGCTGCTCCTGCCCTTGGAGCTACCTCTACTCCCACTGTCGGGGCTCTCCTCTCCTCTCCTCCTGTCCTCTTCCTCCTCTCGACTCCCTCTCCTCCTCCGTGGCCCACCTAGCCAGCTTCTGCACAAACTCTGGGTGTGATGCCTCCTCGTCAACCTCTCTTGCCGCCCTCTCCATTAGCTAATCATAGGAGAGAGGGGAGATTCTCTTGAGCTCCATCCTGAAGAATCCCTGTTGCAAGCCCAGGGTGAAAGCCATCATCAAACTATGGCCTAACATCTCCTGGACCTGGGTGACCTCCTCCTGAAACCGGTCCGCGTAGCTCCCCAACGTCTCGTTCACTCCTTGCTTGATGTGGAATAGGGACTCCGACTCCTTCTTCCTCCTCTTCAAGGTAGTGAACCTCAGCATGAACCCCCGATGTAGGTCCTCGAAGCAGTAGATGGAGCTGGCCGGCAGCTGATGGAACCACTCCCTTGCCTTCTCCTTGAGGGTGATGGCGAAGAGTCGGCATTTGAAGCCGTTTGACATCTGTCGGATTGAAACTACATCCTCGAACCATTGGACGTGATGGACGGGGTCTACCTTCCCGGTGTAGTCGGACATTTCGGGTTCCCTGAACCAATCTGGAACCAGGGCAGAGGAAACTAAGTCACTAAAGGGACTTCATCCCCCTACTGGGCGAGTTGGCCCATCTCGCGAGCCCATCTCGCCAAACCGGCCTCCGCCTGCCAATCCGGGGAAGAGCTCGCGCCCGGGGAGCTCTCACCCCCAGCCTTCCTCGGCAACCTCCTTCCCAGCTTGCCTGCCGGGGGCATCCTCACCCAGAGAGGGGGAAGCTGCGATCTGAACTGCTGGAGTCGAGCACTCGACCCGCGTGCTGAGTGAGAACTTGACAAGGTTCAGCACCTCGTTCCTGAAATCCTCGAACATCCCCACCGTGGCAAGAGGCGCGGGGGGGGGGGGGGAGTCCTGCCTGTCAGATCCCTGTCCTCCTGTCATCATGCTCGCTGAAGTTTTTCCATGCTGACCACGTTCCACGGTCACTACACCAAAATGTTGAAACCGAAAAATGGTCTCCTTTGGAGTTCACCCTTGGGGAAGGGGTGATCGCGCACCTACTTCACTCCTGCAAGCAAAACAACAAAAGAAATGAGGAGAACTAACCCAAGGGCTCGGCGGGGAGGACCCACCACACACCCGAAAGATCTGAGAACACTTCCCCTCCTTAGCCAAAGGCCGAGCTAAGTTACCCTCAGAAAGCACTTGAAAACTAGAGCAAGAGGGCACAAGAAGCATGCATTCTGGGGTACCCCTTGGGACCTATTTATAGTTTTCAGAATTTGAACTGCCAATAACCAAACTGAACTGACCTGAAGTTACCAAAAAAACCTTAGTCGGGTCTGTCAACAGCCAAACTCCGCTGTTTTGAAGGGCTATGGGCAGACCAGCGGGGGCAAAACAGTAAAAAGTACCTCATATATCTGGGCGAGCTGGGGAGCCTGGCCACCTCGGCAGATCCTGCTCGCCTATTGTTGCCGAGCTCCTTTGCGCAAGCGTGATACAGGATTGTGAGCTCGCACATCAGTTGGCCTCCATTAGTCGATCTTAACCCGATGAGTCATGACTTAGCTCGGCGAGTGCCGAACTCGCGGTCGACGAATGCCGAGCGCGAGCTCGGGTTTTCTCTGCCGAGCTTGCCTGGGGCCTGGACGATCTGAGCCTGCCTGTCTGATTCTTGGTTCCCCCTCACTCATCGGATACGGGGTTATACAATCACAACCTTCTAATTTCTCAATCTAGAAGTTTGGGATTCATATAAAACAAAAAATAAATTAAAATCTAGGATTAATCTCTTTGTTTGAACCCACGTATACGGATAAAATACCACAAATCTGATATAAAAACCAACATACATGATTACTGAATCGTTTCAAATAACAAATCTCATGAAAAATATAAAATAAAGTTAGATCCACTAAGAAAAGGGGGAGATTAAAAGAGATACATGAAGATTAAAAAAATACGGATTATCTCCTTCGATTCCCCTTCGCTTGAGTGCTCCACTTTCGTTCGCAAAAAGTTCTCCAAGTCTTTCAATCCAAAAAAGTCCATTCTAATTCTTTTTACAGGTTGTATAGTCTTCAAGCAAACAGATATCAGACACGAGTTCCAACACAGCCGTGTCACTGGCCGTGTAGAGTGCAAATGGTGCGTCTGGGCAGTTTTTGAAATGAAAAGGTGAGCCTGGTTATGTTCCGTGTCATTTGACACGGCTAGGAACACGGTCATGTGTTCTTCGTGGCTGGTAGCACATCCGTGTGTTCATTATGGCGCCAAGTCTGGTCCTTCCCGAAAAGGACACGGGTTGTGACACGGGCGTGTCCCTACCCGTGTGGTGCCCAAACCGAGATTTTATTACCATTAGTCATGTTGGATCCGTGAACACCTCTGCTTGCTCAAAGACTTTTAGTTCCAAGGGATTGCAATACCTGCATTAAGAAAATTAATGAATAAATAAATAACTTAACAAAGGAAAGTGAAGAAAAATCTATATTCCGCTCTTCTATTCCTGAAAGTTCATGTTCTTAACTATTTTTCGCACAATTATAACAAATGAAGGTAGATAATAGTGGGCATGATTACAATTATGATAGTAAAAATAACATAATAATTGTACTCATCAAATACCCCCAGACTTAAGTGTTTGCTTGTCCCAAAGCAAACTAATTCAAGCATTTGGGATACCAAAAATTAATTTTTCTTCCGCAAGCTGGTTGCTATTAATTCAAAGAGAAATTTGATGTTGTAATTGTATAGGAAATAATATAGCAGACTTTTCTAAATATAACTTTATCTTAAAATTCCTCGCATATATCTCTTAACTATCTTTCCCTCTTTCCTAGAAATAAATTTACAATCATCCATAACAAATGTGAGGAGAAAATAACAATCTTAATAAGGTAGGAATTAGTGTTTCAAAACTTATAAGTATCAATATTGATGGCCATAAGCTTGTCTTTTCACACCCTCTCCACAACACTAGTTAGGATTAGCAAGGTTGGATCCTTAGGACTTGTATTAGGATGTAACTTTTTGGCTTAGGATAAAAGATCATAGGTGGGGTAATCGAAGATAAAATCGAAGGTTCTTATCACACCTATATCATGATTGAGCCTCTTGCTATGTAATTACCCTACATACATCAACATTATAAAAGCACCCCCAGACTTCACAATTATTATACTTCCCCCTTTTTTGTATTATATTTTTTTATTCAATCTTTTGATGCATATTCATATTTTTTCTCTCTTTTTTGTTTTTCTTCACCAACAAATAGCTAATGAAAGTGCTTTACACCATCTGTTTAAAATTTGTAATTCACATAGCAAAAGGTGTAAACTCAATGATAGATGTGTTAATAGGTAAAGATTTTTGGCTTTGGTGAACTTTAGTAGTGGTGCATCGAACGAAATAGGGATTAGGTCCAAATTGGGTGTGAAAGGGTATAATGTTTAGGGTTTTGGGCTTGCAAGGCTCAAGCTATCCAATTGGAGGCCTAAGTCATTTCCGCCCTAGCTAATTAACTTATGTAAATGTTTTGAGGATCGCTAGGGGGCAAGTTCTAGATTCCAATAAAGAGTATTCTTCATTTTGATTCCCTAACACAAAATTATCAAAATGTTACACTCTTCGACTCGCTTTATTATAGATAATTATATTTTCTAAAATAAAGTGATTGTTAGTTAATAATATAGGTGACTAATCATAAAAATGAGTTATATAGAGAGAATTATGCTAATGAATTTCTATACATAGTTACTATCATCAAATTTGTACACTCAATGAGTCTACTGTAATCTTACAAAGAAGCAAAAAAAATTTTATTAGGGGGGGGGGGTTATCAATAATGAGTAAAAAATAAATTAGATTTTTTTTATTTTGTCCTGTTTATTAACAAATTATAATCATGTCCATAAGTTAAATATTATAATTTAAGAATATCCACCACCAGACTTAAAATTTACAGTATTCTCAATACAACGTAAAGAACTGAGCATCAATAAAATAGAAGAGCAAAAGTGATAGCATATAAAATAGAAGAACACGGGTTGTGACACGGGCGTGTGTGGACCCGTATCCTGCTCGGGAACAACATCGTCGAACCCATACACGGCGTGCTTTCGTAGAACTCCGACACGGGTAAGCACACGGCTGGGTAGCTACCCGTGTACAACATCGTAGAACTCACTTGCTTACGCGGCTCTTTCGTCGAACTCCGACACGGCTTGTTTTCGTCGAACTCCGACACGGCCAAGCACACGGGCGTGTGTTCACCCGTGTATTGCTCGGGATGAAATGGAGAGCTACACGACCAAGCACACGGGCTTGTGTCCACCCGTATGGTGATCTGGAAAAACAATTCCATGAACACGGCTTGACATACGGGTGAGTGCAAACCCGTGTGCTCCTTTGAAATCGAATTACTTTCTAAGTGATTTTTTTATAATGATTTTATAATAAAATTTAACTAAATTTTTACTAAAGAATAAAAACTTAGAAATTTTATTAATTTACACTTAATCAATGTCTAGGCGGGGGCATGATTCTTGGCAAGAGAAATCTTGAGGAACACATTCAAGAATAAATTTTTGTGTGGCATTTCATGTAATTTAGAGATATTACCTGATTTTTGACAAGAATCACATGAAAGTACATACCTTTGGGCATCCCTGAATAGAAGGGGCCAATAAAAACCAGAATCAAGAGCATTCTTAGCTAAGAAGTTTGCTCCAAAGTGACCACCTGTAGGGCTTGAATGACACGACTCCAAGATTTTCCAGCCCATCTCCACCGATACACATATACATATAATAGAATCTGCACATATCTGAAAAAGATAGGGGTCCTCCCAAAAGTAATATTTCAAGTCAGAGAAAAATTTCTTTTTCTACTGATATGAAAAATCTTTTGGAAGGACCTTAGCCACAATATAGTTTACATATTCATCAAACCACGAATAATCAATATTTATATTTGTAGATAATGGAAACAGTGATTCCTCCTGGTTATTGACTAACAGACTACAAAATAGAGATTATATGATATAATTATGCAATAAACTAATTTACAATTATGTGTTAGTAATTTACAATTATATGCAATAAACTAATTTACAATTATATGTTAGTAATCAAAAATTGGTAGATTAATAGAGTTTAAGCTTTCAAAATATTGAAAACGAGTCCCCGGCAACGATGCCAAAAACTTGATGTTCGAAAATAACTTGATGCAGATTCTTTCTACAATCTAGTATAAACTATGTAGATAGGCATAAGCTAGATTGATTTTACTTTCAGGCAAGTGCACCTATCAGTCATAGTATAGGAGAAATCTACATCTCGTGTCATATTCCTCATGGTCTTTTCAAGTACTCGTACTCACTCTCGCTCTATTATCGTACCTATATTTAAAATTGGTTGTTTACTCTAAACTAGCATTATTAGGACTAATTGGATAAAGTGACATTGGAGAAATAAGGGTGATAAAAAGCAGAAAATTGATGCCGCTGCCCCTCCGCCACTACTTGATGACGATCCAGTTGCCGAGGCTCTACAACATAAAGACCTTCGGAGCCGTGATGATGCTAACGGACGACGCGGCTACAACCTCCGTCCACGGCGTGCTACTCTCACTTGAAGACTATTTTAATTAATTTGTCATGCTTTATTATTTTATGTGCGAATATAAAATTATTCCAATCTTGGTTAATAATTTTATATTCATTTGTGACTTGTAATCTTTAATTATTTTCTGCAAACATTTTGGTGTGTATGTAACCGCCTGGATGGATGAGATTTCATCTCCATCATGGACGGTTGGATCTCTTTTGTAACTCCTATTTAAAGGAGGCTATTATGTGTATGTAACAGCCCGAATGGATGAGATTTTATCTCCATCATGGACGGTTGGATCTCTTTTGTAACTCATATTTAAAGGAGGCTATTATGATGAGTTATGGAATGAAAAGAAAACCTAAAAACCCCCTTTGAAGAATTCGGCCACCATGGAGAGAGTCCATTAGCCCCCCCCCCCCCCCCCCCCCCCCCCCCCCCCCCGTTGGTGTGAAGCCAAGCCTTGCCTCCTCCATCCCTGTTCGGTGCGACTCCGGCGTGACTTCCTTTCGGTGCGACTCCAAGGAAGAAGGTTGCAGCCCATTCGGTGTGAAGCCGGTGGATCCGTGGAGAGAGTGATTCTCCCACCTTATCTTGTGTGATTGTTGTTCTTGGTTGGGTAACTTCTTCCCCTTAGAGATTCTTGCTTTAGATTTTGTGGAGGTTTTTGCAAACCGTTTCTTCCGTGATTTTTAAATACGTCGCTTGCAAATTTCGATTTCGATTTCGTTGTTATTGAACCTCTTGTGATCCGGATTGGGTAGATCCGTTGCGAGAGCGAGACTTGGCCTAGCCTTGACTTGCCCTCCAAGATTGACACATTTTGGTGTTAATAAGGGAGTTAATCACAACTCGAACTCGACCGTCTATTGAAGTTTTCCGCCGCTCCGAAAATAAATTATTGCTGCGTTGAAACGGCTCAAGTTGGTACAATAGATGCTTGTGTAGGTGCGGTGAGTTGTGTGCTTGTTGGAGAGGTAGGTCCTAAGGACGTTGTATCGAGTCCGGCAATTTTCTCTTTCGGATTTGGGAGCAAACCCGACCCCTTTTCACTCGCTTTTTGGTCGGAGCCCCCCCCTTTGGTTTTATGTCTTGTGATAATATTTTTCGTTAGCGTATTCGGGCACGAATCACGGTCACCCCTACATCAATTTGGTATCAGAGGCGGTCGTTTCAACTCCCACGTTGCAAACATCCTGTCTACGTTTCTTGTTGCCCGATCGGATCTAAAAAAAATCAAAAAAATTATTTTCTGTGGTCTGCCAATAGCGAGCTGAAATCTTTAGTTTTCAGCAAAATTTCAAAAAAAAAAAAATTTTAACGATTCACGTGTTCCTCACATCGGGAAAATATAAAAATATCTTATTTTCAGTATAGCTACAGCCCTAGGAAAAATCACCTTTCCAAAATTTCCTAGACCTGAATGCGCACTAGGCACGGATCCGAGTACGCGACACCGTCTACGTCTAGGATGGCTGCGAACGAGCATGGGGATCCCAACACCGAGGCCATAGCAGGGCTACGTAACGAAATGATGGAGCTTAGAAACATGTTGGCACAGATCCTGCAAAATCAAGCAAGGCCACCCCCGCCACCCATTAATGTTGAGCAGCCCAACCGGCGCCAACAAACTCCTGAGTCGGATTCCGATGAGGACTCTCCCCGAGTGCCCCCTCGAGAACACCGCCACGATCGTGCTTACGATATCACTAGGGCCATTAAGATCGACGCCCCCACTTATGATGGCATGGGAGATCCCCAGATCTTCCTTACTTGGGTGGTGGATATGGAGTGCTACTTCGATTGGCACACCCTTACGGACCATCAAAAGGTCCAAGTTGCCAGGATGAAGCTAACGGGACGTGCCAAAACTTATTGGCTGAATGAAGAGCGTAGGCTAGGAACCGGGAACGGGGTCCCACTTATTGGATGGGCCGTGATGAAGAACTTGTTGACCGATCAGTACGTTCCCGCGTACCATCGGACAAAGATGTTCGACGAGCCTTCCACTCTACGGCAGGGCTCCAATTCGGTAGCTGAGTATATGGGAGAACTGAAGGACTGTATGGTGCGTTGTGATTTGAGGGAGATCCCCGAGGTCACCCTATCCAGATTTCGTAAGGGGCTTCATCCCGATATTCAACGGAAGCTCTTACGATATGGTCATACGGATCGGAACACGACATTTATGTTGGAGTTACCATGATGATCTGGAAGTGGTCAAACATGTAATCTCACTGCCAACGCGATATGAGCCTGCAGGGTCGCACATAAGAGATGTGGAGAAGTTGGATGACTGACTGTGTTGGTAAAGGTTACCAATCACCGACCTGAATAGGGTTGTGGGCAAAGTGTTGCCTTAAAGGATCATCGGGTTGGGCAAATGTTGCCTTGATGAGCTGGTTCGGTTCGTCGTCCGAAGGTCAAAGACATTAGACGAGAATGGTCTTCTGATTCCCGCCGATCGACGAGAATCACCTTGCTGATTCTCGCCGATCGACGAGAATCGTCGAGAATCAATTGTTGATTCTCGACGATCGACTACCTTTGGCAATTGTCGTCGACCGCGGCTCGACGATCGTCGAGTATCATTGTGAATCGTCGAGTGAAGCTCGACGATCGGCGAGAATCGTCGAGTATGGTACTCTGATTCTCGCCGATCCTGTTTGATACTCGCCGAATGATTCTCGCCGAACCTGCTCTGTGATTCTCGCCGACTCTGAACCCTATTTTGGGTGGTCTGCGGATAGCGATTTTCCTGAGTTTATTTTATGCTTTAGGTATAAATATAACACTTAGGGTTTCGGGTAAAGCGCGCGATTTTCCTCTGTGCGAATCGAATCCGACGGAAGGAGTTCCGCTCGTTCGCTCCGCCGATCCCGATCCCGCCGCCGGAAGTGTTCCGCCGCCGGATTCGCTCCGCTGCCACCTCTTCTCCGGCGACTGTCGCTGGTGCTGCTCTTCCTGGCGCGGACCTAGCAGTTCGTGGAATAGCCGAGGTGCGGTCTTCTCCTTCCCGATCTTCCGTGAGACGGAAAGCTCGGCGTTCTCCCGCTCGTGTGGACTTCTGCAGAAACGTGGATACTATTCCACGTAGAACTCGCCACCAGCAAGCAGATAAATTTTGGAGCATCTCCGTTGGGTTGTGACTCAACGCCACCGAGGTAATTTTTGCCTAGTTTTACTAACTTCTTGATTCAACTGTTCATGGCCCGATCCACATCTCTTTGGGTTTTTCTTGATGTTTTATTTTTCCGCTGCGTGCACAAGTGTTGTGCCAACCCCATAGAGAAACCCAACAGTGGTATCAGAGGGAGGTTGCGGCCATGACTGTTGTTTTGGAAGTTTGGATATTCCAATGCGTGTAAACCTAGAGATTTAGAAGCGTTCTAAATGTCTAGATTTAGTCTCGGCACTTCGCCAAGAACGATTGGAATGTCGGTGGAATTTCTAAGTGTTAGAAATTGTTGTCTCCTTAGCAGTAACCATCCCTCGAGTATGTTGTGGATTTTGAATCCAACAAAGAGAGATGAGCTTGTCTACTGCCTTAAGTTAAGTTGTCTTCGCCTTTGTCCAATGCATGTAAATCTGAGGATTTGGAAATTTCCGGATGTTCAGATTTAGCCCTTCCTTCTATCAAATTGTTGATGGTGTAAGGATGTGCACATAAGGGATGCATGTGGTTTAGAATTGTTTTTCTTTGGATGTGCACATTGATCAAATGTTGATCATGGTTAATTGTTAACCTAAAATTAAAATCCCTTCATCAAATATTAAGTGTTCGGATGCCTTCCGATGGATGACACTCTTCCTGCCTCGATCGATGAAGTGTGGGCTTGCCAAAGCAAGGTGCATTAATCTATCTTGGTAAGGGTGCGAGCGGATAATTGTGATATCCCACTGTCGACATCGGGTCCAGCTTAACTAGGTGACCTCAAAGGTTGAGTGCCTAGAGGCATAGGGTTGGCATGCACCATATGATGGATGCGAATAAGGAGTTATTCACCAACCATACGAGAATTGCATGAGGATGCAATTGGCAAGCGTTGCCTACCTAAATAACCACATCGTGAGAGGAACGCCAAAGCGGACTCATTGTGTTGGTGAAATACGGATCTTGCCCACTAAGAGAGTAGCTCGCATGAACTCTCCGAATTGTTAGTGAGGGCTATCATTTCGAATAAAATAGTGGGAGTATTTTAATTGAAGTCCTAGTTGAAATAAATTGTAATTGAAATTTAGGTGCTGATTTTATTCTGCATGAATTCTTGTAGAATTCCATGGCAAGTGTTTCACACTCCACGCTGTCTCTGAGAGCCATCCTTGAGAAGGATAAGCTCAGCGGGACAAATTATATGGACTGGTATAGGAACCTGAGAATTGTTCTCAGGCAAGAGCGAAAGCTCTATGTCTTGGAAGAAGAAGCCCCCGAGGTGCCGACCGGGAACTCTTCCCGTGCTGAAAAGGATACTTACAAGAAGTATACTGACGATGCTTTGGATGTCGAGTGCCTTATGCTTGCCACCATGAACTCTGAGCTTCAGAAGCAACATGAGAACATGGGGTGCAAGGAGATTGACGAGCATCTCAAGAAAATGTTTCAAGGGCAGGCTCGTCAAGAGAGGTTCGACATCACGAAAGCGTTGTTTCAGTGCAAGATGGGAGTTCGAGACTCAGTAGGGACTCACGTACTCAAGATGATTGGGTATATCGAGAACCTTGAAAGGCTGGGTTTTCCTCTTGGTCAAGAGTTGGCCACGGATCTGATCCTGCAATCGTTGCCGGACAGTTATGAGCAGTTTGTCTTGAACTACAACATGAATGAGATAGACAAGACACTGCCCGAACTCCTAGGCATGTTGAGAACTGCCGAGATCAATATGAAGAAGGCCAAGCCTGCCAGCCCCATACTGATGGTGCATAAGGGCAAGGGCAAGGCCAAGGGCTTTAAGAAGACGAAGGTGGGACCTAAGTCATATCTTGAGCCCAAGTCTTCTGCACTGATGAAGAAGAAGAGCACGGTGAAGGAAGGGAAATGCCACCACTGTGGCAAGGCTGGTCATTGGCGGAGGAACTGTCCTTCGTACATTGAGGGTCTGCAGAAATTGAAGGGAGGTATGACTTCCGCTTCTAATGTTTACGTTATAGAGATAAACCTTTCTGCTCCTTCATCTTGGGTATTGGATACCGGATGTGGTTCTCACATTTGTACAAATGTGCAGGAACTGGGAAGGAGAAGATTGCTGAGTAAAGGGGAGGTGGACCTCCGCGTCGGCAATGGAGCAAGAGTTGCTGCTGTAGCCGTAGGAGTTTACCGTCTTTCTTTGCCCAGTGGGCTTGTAATAGAATTAGATAACTGTTATTTTGTTCCGGCGATAACTAGAAACATTATCTCTATTTCATGTTTGGACATGATTGGATTTTCTTTTATAATTAAGAACAATTGTTGTTCTATATTTAAGAATGATGTTTGTTATGCTGTAGCCCAATTGTTTAATGGTCTTTACGTTTTGAACTTGGACCATCTGATCTATAATGTAGAAAATAATAAAAGACTAAGAACAAATGACTCGAACCCTACGTTTCTCTGGCATTGTCGTTTGGGCCATATCAACGAGAAGCGCATATCCAAGCTCCATAGAGATGGACTTTTGGACTCATTTGATTATGAATCATTTGAGCGATGCGAATCTTGTTTGTTAGGCAAGATGACTAAAGCTCCTTTCACTGGTTATACTGAGAGGGCTGAGGATCTCTTGGGTGTTGTACATAGTGATGTATGCGGACCCATGAGTTCCATGGCTAGAGGTGGGTATTTCTACTTTGTTACATTTACTGATGATTTCAGTAGATACGGATATGTGTATCTTATGAAGTGCAAATCCGAGACCTTTGAAAAGTTCAAAGAGTTTAAGAATGAAGTAGAAAACCAATTGGGTAAAAGGGTTAAAGCACTCCGATCTGATCGAGGTGGCGAATACCTGAGTCATGAGTTCCGTGATCATCTGAAAGAGTGTGGTATTGTATCACAGCTCACTCCACCTAGAACACCACAACATAATGGTGTGTCTGAGAGGAGGAATCGTACTTTGTTGGACATGGTACGTTCGATGATGAGTCATGCAGACTTGCCTGTTTCCTTTTGGGGTTTTGCTTTAGAGACTGCTGCAATGACATTGAATCGCGCTCCAACGAAAACGGTTCTGAAGACACCATATGAGATATGGACTGGGAAGCGTCCTAGTATGTCGTTCATTAAAATTTGGGGCTGTGAGGCATACGTGAGACGTCAAATGCCTGACAAGCTGGAACCCAAGTCGGATAAATGTTATCTGGTGGGATATCCTAAGGAAACCAAAGGGTATTACTTTTACCTACCGTCTGAGGGCAAAGTGTTTGTCGCAAGGACTGGTGTCTTCTTGGAGAAAGAGTTCTTATCAAGAAAGACAGAAAAGGTAGAGCTTGAAGAAGTTCAAGAACCACATGTAGTGAATGAACCGGAATTGGATTCTGAGACAGGACTACAAGATGTTGTAGCTAGAGAACCTGCTCAGGGAACACAAGTCCTACGTAGATCTGGTAGACCGAGGTTTGAGCCTGAGAGATATGGATTTCTCGTGTCTCAAATAGGTAATGTGTTGCTTATGGATCATGATGATGAACCAGCAACCTACCAAGAGGCTATGAATGGACCGGACTCCGACAAATGGCTTGAGGCTATGAAATCCGAAATGGACTCCATGTATGCAAACCAAGTTTGGAACTTGGTGGAACCACCTGAAGGGGTACGACCCATAGGGTGCAAGTGGGTCTTCAAGAAGAAGACCGACATGGATGGGAATGTACAGACATTCAAAGGGCGACTGGTGGCTAAGGGTTTCAAGCAAATTCATGGTATTGACTATGATGAGACTTTTTCCCCTGTTGCCATGGTAAAGTCCATAAGGATATTGCTTGCTATTGCTGCGTATTATGACTACGAGATCTGGCAGATGGATGTCAAAACGGCTTTCCTTAATGGAAACCTCCTTGAGGAAGTGTATATGACACAACCCGAGGGTTTTGTATCCCCAGATGAAGCCACTAAAATATGCAAGCTGAATAAGTCCATTTATGGACTGAAACAGGCCTCTCGTAGTTGGAATCTTCGTTTTGATGAGAAAATCAAAGAGTTTGGTTTCATCAAGAATGAAGATGAGCCTTGTGTTTACAAGCGAATCAGTGGGAGCATTGTTGTCTTCCTGATATTGTATGTAGATGACATACTGTTGATTGGGAATGACATTCCTACCCTGAAAGTTGTTAAGAACAACCTAGGGAACTGCTTTTCAATGAAGGATTTGGGTGAAGCGACTTATATACTTGGTATTAAGATCTATAGAGATAGATTGAAGAAGTTGCTGGGTTTGACCCAGAGTACGTACATCGAAAAGGTGTTGAAGCGGTTCAACATGCTTGAGTCCAAGAAAGGATTTTTGCCCATGTCTCATGGTGTGAATCTCTCTAAGGACCAGTGTCCAAAGTCTTATGAAGACAAGGACCGCATGAAGTTGATTCCATATGCTTCAGCAATTGGATCAATCATGTACGCGATGTTATGTACTCGACCCGATGTCTCCTTTGCTTTGAGCATGACTAGCAGGTATCAGTCAGATCCCGGTGAGTGTCACTGGATTGCAGTCAAGAATGTCCTGAAGTACTTGAGAAGGACTAAGGACGTGTTCTTGGTGTATGGTGGAGAGGAAGAGCTCGTTGTAAGCGGTTACACGGATGCTAGCTTCCAAACTGATAGAGACGACTCCAAGTCTCAGTCAGGTTTTGTGTTTTGCCTGAATTGAGGAGCTGTAAGCTGGAAGAGTTCCAAGCAAGAGACAGTTGCTGATTCTACAACAGAGGCCGAGTATATCGCAGCAGCTAATGCAGCGAAGGAGGCTGTATGGATTAGGAAATTCATCGGCGAGCTTGATGTAGTTCCTAGCATTGTTGGTCCCGTAGTTCTCTACTGTGATAACAATGGTGCAATTGCACAATCTAAGGAACCTAGATCTCATCAGCGCTCCAAGCACATACTCCGGCGGTTTCATCTTATTCGTGAGATTGTCGAACGAGGAGATGTAAACATTTGCAGAGTGCCGACTGAAGAAAATATTGCGGATCCGCTGACAAAGCCTCTCGCGCAGAGAAAGCATGATGGTCATACTAGATCAATGGGTATACGATACCTAAATGATCAACTCTAGCGAAAATCTTGTGGATTGCATGTAAATATGTATTTTGTTGGCTGTTTGTTCATATGATGAACTGTGTACCTAATTTTTCTTTTATAATTAATGGCAAATTCTTTTATTATGTCTTTTCTATATGATGGATAAATGTTAACATAATAGATACCCTTAGAATGTTCGCTTCCATGGGACATCAAGTGCGTGACTTGAATGTGAGAGCTCATGATTTATTTGAAGCTTCATTCTTAAAGGTCCCTGGTCGAGTATCATCATAGGAGCTAAGGGTGATGATGGTACATGGAGACTAGCACGTGTGTTGACTGATGACCGGTTCTCACAGGTCATGATATTGTGATATCAAGTCATCACGTGGGTACTTGTTAATGAACAAGTTGTACTGGACAGACCCAACCTGAGACTACTCTGTGGATTGTCATCCAATCGTGTCACGAGTAGGTCTCAATTGACAATGGTGTTGTGGTCCTTTGACCTGAAGTCACAGCATTCATCAAGTGAGGAAGAGCATGCTTTGATGCCATCTAAAGTCTTCCTTGAGAAAGGTTGATGATAAGGGTGGTTGTTGGGCATGTTACAAATCATTTGGGTGTTTGTGTGTGAGCAGATATGGAATTTGTCCTCCTGTGTGACAGGAGTTGCATCCATGGGCCCCTTGATGGAACTGGACTGAGAAATGCATGGCCATGCTTGGTTGAGTCAATATGTGATATGGGACTCACCATTCTCTGGAAGTCCGTCCTGGATCAAGAAACTTGGTTTGAGCTATTACGAGGGTGACACGGTCCATGCCTCTAGCTCTTTCCGGATGTAATGGACAAAGGGACAAAGACAACGCTGATACATTGGTCATAAAGGCTTATGAGTTATAAACTCTTATTGCTTGGGGAGCAATGATGCATTGCTAGATGCCGCTCATTGTTTGTGAGATTTTTGGTTTGATACTTTCGAGATCAAGTGGGAGTCTGTTGGAGTTACCATGATGATCTGGAAGTGGTCAAACATGTAATCTCACTGCCAACGCGATATGAGCCTGCAGGGTCGCACATAAGAGATGTGGAGAAGTTGGATGACTGACTGTGTTGGTAAAGGTTACCAATCACCGACCTGAATAGGGTTGTGGGCAAAGTGTTGCCTTAAAGGATCATCGGGTTGGGCAAATGTTGCCTTGATGAGCTGGTTCGGTTCGTCGTCCGAAGGTCAAAGACATTAGACGAGAATGGTCTTCTGATTCCCGCCGATCGACGAGAATCACCTTGCTGATTCTCGCCGATCGACGAGAATCGTCGAGAATCAATTGTTGATTCTCGACGATCGACTACCTTTGGCAATTGTCGTCGACCGAGGCTCGACGATCGTCGAGTATCATTGTGAATCGTCGAGTGAAGCTCGACGATCGGCGAGAATCGTCGAGTATGGTACTCTGATTCTCGCCGATCCTGTTTGATACTCGCCGAATGATTCTCGCCGAACCTGCTCTGTGATTCTCGCCGACTCTGAACCCTATTTTGGGTGGTCTGCGGATAGCGATTTTCCTGAGTTTATTTTATGCTTTAGGTATAAATATAACACTTAGGGTTTCGGGTAAAGCGCGCGATTTTCCTCTGTGCGAATCGAATCCGACGGAAGGAGTTCCGCTCGTTCGCTCCGCCGATCCCGATCCCGCCGCCGGAAGTGTTCCGCCGCCGGATTCGCTCCGCTGCCACCTCTTCTCCGGCGACTGTCGCTGGTGCTGCTCTTCCTGGCGCGGACCTAGCAGTTCGTGGAATAGCCGAGGTGCGGTCTTCTCCTTCCCGATCTTCCGTGAGATGGAAAGCTCGGCGTTCTCCCGCTCGTGTGGACTTCTGCAGAAACGTGGATACTATTCCACGTAGAACTCGCCACCAGCAAGCAGATAAATTTTGGAGCATCTCCATTGGGTTGTGACTCAACGCCACCGAGGTAATTTTTGCCTAGTTTTACTAACTTCTTGATTCAACTGTTCATGGCCCGATCCACATCTCTTTGGGTTTTTCTTGATGTTTTATTTTTCCGCTGCGTGCACAAGTGTTGTGCCAACCCCATAGAGAAACCCAACAATTTAATGCTGCCCTCGACATCGAAAAGCACTTAGCCTCTAAGGCTCACTCCCGGTATTCCCATGCGAAGGGAAAGTCCACAGCTGGAGCCTCTTCCTCCACATATCAGGATAAAGGGAAGTTTTAGTCTGCCGAGTCAAAGTCTGTCGTGATTACTGCTAGGAACGGCAAGAATCCTGCGAGTGAGCGTGTCCCTATAGGGAAGGTTAGGAAGGCTAACACTACTTGTTACTCTTGCGGCATTCAAGGCAACTATGCCTTTGAATGCCCAACGAAGACTAAAGCCATAGCCCTTCTAGAGTCGACTACCGACCTTGCTGATTTCGTTTATGAGGCTGCTGAGGAGAGTGACCCAGAAGGGGTCCCAAGCGATTTAGAGGACGAACACCCTGTTATGGTGATGCATTGTATCTTGACCACCCCTCGTCCGTTAGATGACTGGAAAAGGACTAGTATATTTTCCCTGATCTTTAAGAGTGGCGACAAGTTGTGCAAGTTGATAATTGATAATGGCAGTTGTGTAAACGTAATCTCTGAGAATGCCGTTACACGTATGTCCTTGACTACGCAGCCCCACCCGGCTCCCTATCAGGTAGCCTGGATTAATAAGGTTACCGTCCCGGTCACCAAGCGTTGCCTTGTACCTCTCTCGATCAAATCCTATACTGACGAGGTGTGGTGCGATGTCCTTCCAATGGACGCTTGTCACGTGTTATTAGGCCGCCCTTGGCTTTACGACCGTGACGTGACACACTTTGGAAGGGCCAACACATATGAGTTTAAATTCAATGGCAAGGTCATTATGTTGAGACCGACTGTCCCGAAAGAGCCAGTAGCTTTGGCTAAGGACACCACTGGTCCAGTCGAGAGGAAAACATTGAGTCTCGTGGGAAGAAAAGAGTTTGTGAAGGATCCCTTTCTTGACGGGATGATGTACGCTCTAGTTCTTATGAGTGCGAAAGGGGATACGAGAGCATTGGATGAGTTGCCTAGAGAGTTGCGGGAATTGTTGGATGAGTATAAGGACGTGTACCCGGATGAGCTACCTTCGGTATTACCACCGCTTAGGAATATACAGCATGCTATAGACCTTATCCCTGGCTCCTCCTTACCTAACCAGCCCCACTATAGGCTTCACCCCGCCGCCCATAAGAAGTTACAGACCCAGATCGAGGATTTGATGAAAAAGGGGTTCATTAGGACTAGTATGAGTCCATGTGCGGTACCGGCCCTTCTTGCCCCCAAGAAGGATGGTACGTGGAGAATGTGTGTTGATAGCCGTGCCGTCAACAATATTACCATCAAATATAGATTTCCTATTCCGCGATTAGATGACCTCCTAGATGTCTTATCTGGCGCCACCATTTTTTCAAAGTTAGATTTGCGGAGTGGCTATCACCAGATCAGGATCCGTGAGGGGGACGAGTGGAAGACATCATTTAAGTCCAAGGATGGGTTATACGAGTGGATTGTGATGCCCTTTGGGCTATCCAACGCCCCCAGTACCTTCTCCCGGATGATGACCCATGTCTTTCAGCCTTACATGGGGAAGTTTGTGGTCGTCTATTTTGATGACATTTTAGTCTTTAGTACCACCACTGCTGAGCACGTCTCCCAAATGAGATCGGTTCTTTCCACCCTGCGGAAGGAAACCTTATACCTTAATCTCAAGAAATGCACATTCTATGTCACTGAAGTGGAATTCTTAGGCTATATAGTCGGTTCGGAAGGCATTAGAGTTGACCCTAATAAGGTTAAGGTCATGAGGGATTGGCCCGAACCGACCACATTACGAGAGGTGCGAAGTTTCCATGGGTTAGCTACTTTTTACCGCCGTTTTATTAAAGACTTTAGTAACATTATGGCCCCCATTAGTGATTGCATGAAGAAAGGTGAGTTCACCTGGACAAGGTCCGCCGCTACTGCTTTCCAACGCATTAAGGAACTTATGACTGAGGCACCTGTCGTACATCTACCCGACTTCAATAAGTTCTTTGAGCTTACGTGTGACGCTTCTGGCGTAGGAATAGGAGGTGTCTTGAGTCAGGAAGGGCACCCTGTGAGTTATTTTAGTGAGAAGTTAGCGGGCGCCAAATTGAATTACTCGAATTACGATAGGGAGTTTTATGCCGTCATTTGATGTCTGCACCATTGGAGGCACTATCTCCTCTCTAAGGAGTTTGTGATACTCTCCGATCACGAGGCACTGCGGTTCATCAATGGCCAACATAAAATCAGCCCGCGACACGCTAAGTGGGTATCTTTCCTACAGGGTTACACTTTTAACCTCAAACACCTTAAAAGAGCTGACAATCGAGTCGCGGATGCTCTTAGTCTCCTGACCCTGTTACTCACCACTATGGAGGTTAACGTGGTAGGATTCGAGCGAATCAAGGACGAGTACGCCACATGTCCAGACTTTCAGGATGCATATTTGTCTGCCCAAGATAGCTCCCCCATGATTATATCTGCGTTCGTCATTAAGGATGGCTACCTATTTAGACATGGGAAGTTATGTATCCCGCAGCCATCGCTACGCCTTCATATCATCTGGGAATTGCATAGTGGAGGGTTGAGTGGTCATTTCGGTAGGGATAAGACCATTACGTTAGTTGAGGAGAAATTCTATTGGCCAAAACTTAAGGCAATGGTGGGAAGGGTACTTAGTAGTTGTCGTACCTGTCAGGTATCCAAGGGCACCAAGACCAACGTATGATTATATACGCCCCTGCCTATCCCTTTGATGATTTGTAAATATACCTATTTTTGTGTACATTAATTTAAATGTTTTCATTTATTTTTGTCTTTTTTACTTATTTTTATTCAATAAATTGCTCCTATTTTTGTAAATAATATACTAACTTGTTCTATTTTATTTTGCAGGAAAAAATGAAAATCTGCCAAAAAATTGACATGTCACGCCCGTGACATATTGGTCACGCCCGTGACCAGGGCGTGACACGTCAAAAGCCGTGAATCAGCAATTTTTGAAGACCAAAGCCTGACACGCCCGGGGTCACGCCCGTGTCACCCGACACGGGGCGTGACCCAAGCCCGTGACACTCCACTCGACGATTTCATCTCGACGATCGTCGAGTGTCGACACTAGCAGTCACGCCTAGAGTCACGCCCGTGACCTAGGGCGTGACACCTCTTTCCGCTCGACGATTTTCAACTCGACACTTTCAGCTCGACATTCGTCGAGTGTCGACACCAGCCGACACGCCCAGAGTCACGCCCGTGACCTGGGGCGTGACCTTTCCAGCTAGCCCGACAAGACCTGCCCGAAGACTTTCGGCGCGCACCGCGCCCAGATCCACCTGCCTGTCACGCCCCCTGTCACGCCCGTGACCAAGGGCGTGACCACTGCGAGACCGCCACGTGTCCAGCCCGAAGTCAACTTTCCCGTCAAATCGCCGGCCGCCTTCCAAATAGTACTGTCACGCCCCCTGTCACGCCCGTGACCAAGGGCGTGACCCTTGTAAATTTTTTCTATAAATTCAGAGCTGCTGCTTAGGATTTCTGTTCCTTTTTTTGAACCATTTTGTATAGGAGTTATGCTGCTCGGATGAGTTCCAAATGCTATGTAAGGGATATTTTCTCCCCCTCTCCTTAGGTTTTATTTTCGTTCCTGTGTAACCCGTTATTATTAGCTTAATAAAATGTGTTTTTCATCCCTTTATTTGGCTTTGGAATGAGTCTAAACGACTACCTCTATGCAATCTTATCTTTTTTCCTTGTCTTAACTTAGTTTTCTTTCGTTCTTTTTTATATGCGTGTGTGTGTGTATGAGGTTAGAGTTTTATTTTTATGTTTTCATAAGTTCTGTTTACTTAGGTTAGTTTAGTTTTAGGATTCTTTTTTTTTACTCTCTCTATTTTCATTCTTATAAGACTATAAAAACGGTCATAAAAGTGGTTTTTAATTTCTTTTAAATTAGGCTCTTTAGGATTGTAAATTTTTTGTTCTCTTTTAGTCTTATTTCCACTTTTTAGGCGTTTTTATAAAATTATAAGAATGAAAACATAATCGTTTTAATTTTTCTAGCATTTTCGTTTTTGCATTTATTTTCAAATCTTTTTCGTTATTTAATTTTTTTTCGTTCTCTTTTTACGCATTTCTACCGCATTTTAGCGGTAAAAATGTATTCGTTTTAATTTTTCGATCACTTGCATTTTCATTTTTATTTGCAAACTTTCTTCCCGTTTAATTTTTATTTTCGCTTTTTATGCATTTCTACCGCATTCTAGCGGTAGAAATGCAGTTGTTTTAATTTTTCGTTAACTTAGTTTTTTTTACATTTTTTGTACTTGCGCATTTATTTCCGCCTACTCGTTAAGAGTTAAATGACGCCTGCTTATTTTACTTTCTGAAGAGTGCGTGAGTTTGTAATTTTCCTTTTTTCCGCCTACTCCATTGAGTTAAATGGCTGGATTTCATTTCAGTAGAGTGCGTGTGTTTTCATTTATGTCGAGAGAGAGTGTGCGTGCGTTGCATTTATTTTGTCCTACTCGGTTGAGTAGGACCTGTATTTATTTTCTCCTACACATTTGAGTAGGACTTGCGTGTATGCGTTTTACTGCTTTCATTTCTCCCGCCCACGCATTTGCGCCGGGACTCGCAATTTACTGCTTTCTTCAGTCCTACTCGTTTGAGTAGGACTTGCAATTTTCAGCTTTCCTTTCCTTCTTTATTTTATCGCTTTCATTTACTGCTTTCTTTACTGCTTTCTTTTCTGCTTTTCTCGCAAATCGTCCCCATTCCGATGAGTGGCTAACCATTCTTAGCCCTCGGTATCGAAGAGCATTGGGACAGATAAAATAGCTTAAAATAACTAAAGGTCTAATCTTTCTAATTAATTAAAAGTACTTAAGGTTTGCCCGGGGTTAACGACGCGTAGGACCACATATCGATGTGTGGGCCCTATTTCCGTTTTCCATACGCTCGCCGAGAGGCCGTGCGTATGGACAGATCACCCCTTGGAGAAGAGAGTTCCGCACTAACCCTCGAGAGAGGACGCGCGCCAACTCTACCGGATTGGGTTCCCCACCCAATAGCGGGGTTCTTAGCGTAATGCGGGCGTTAAGAGGAATCCTTCGGCGGACTAGCGTTCGGTCGAATAGTCTTAGCGTTCAGGTGAGCGATAGCCCTATAGCTAGGTGAGCTTATTTTAGTGGAACCTCCACGGCCAAGTCTCCGCCTTAATTAATTAGAAATTTAGGAGCTCTTTTTATTTAAAGTCTATTTTAGTTCAATTGTTTTTTCGGTGCCATCGAGCTAAGCTCTTCATCGGCACCACCTTCTTGCTTTCTTTTTATGCTTTCATTTTCTTTCTGTCATTTTTCTGCCTTTTTTATTATATATAAAATATAACCCGACAAGTTAATTATCGGTAAAATAATAGTCCCCTCCAGAGAAGAGTAGAAATAATCGAACCGGACCCGAGAACAATACGACCTCGATATTCCACCCGGAATATCCTGTACTACTCACGATAGGTGCACTTGCCTCCTTTCGTTAAAACTCGATTTCTAAACCTTTTTTATATCCAAAATAAATAAATAAATACGCGCGCCCCGTTTTCTTAAATAAAATCACTTCGCCTTTTTCTCATATAAAACCGCCGGGTCGCCGCGTGACCGTAAATAATTTCCGAGTCTTTAACCATCAAGTTTTTGGCGCCGTTGTCGGGAAATTTTAGGTTCGTTATTTTAAACCCTGGAAATCTATTAATTTTACCTATATATTTATATATATATATATAAATATGGCCAATATAATAATAATAATAATAATAATAATAACTTAAATATATATATTTACAAATTTATAAAACCAAAAAAAATTGAAAAACTCAAAACAAAAAATTTTTTGAAAAACCTTAAAAATTAAAAATTTGAAAACACTATAAAACTAAAAAAAAAAAAAAAACTAAACTAAAAAAAAAAAATAAAAAAATAAAAATCCAAAAAATGAAAAAAAAACTTAACAAAAAAATATTTTTATTTTCATTATTGTTTTTGAAAAAACAAAGAAAACAACAAAAAAAAAACTATAAAACAAACAAAACTAAAAAAATTTAGAAAAAAATGAAAAAACTTAACAAAAAAAAAAAAAACAAAACGTCCTAAAAAAACATACAAATGTATATATTTTGTCTATTTTTTTAACTTGTTTTGTTTCGCTTCGGCGCGCTTCCATTCTTGTGCACGTTAGGGGTGCGCATTTTTATCAAACAATGGTCGCTAAGGCCTTAGCTACCTCCGACTCCCCCACGCACACCCCCCCTACCGCCCGCAACCTTTTTGCCGAATTTTTCGTTTTTTTTCTATTTTTGTGTTGCTTCTTTCTTTTTCTTCTAAATAATGCAGGGTTTCAACCTGGGCCTCCCGCACTCGTCTTAGGGAAGCTTCTACCCTCTTTTTTTTGTTTTTTTTATACTTCTTTTTATTTGTATATTCTCGTTCCGCATACTTAGACTGCAACATTGGGGACAATGTTGGGTTTAAGTATGGGGGTGTTTTACTATACTGCATTTTTTATTCTGTACTCATCAAAAATACAAAAAAATTTGCAAAACTTAAAATCTAAAAAAATTTTCTTGTTTTTATTATCATAAAACTTCAAAAAAAATTCATAAAACTCAAAAAAAAAAAAAAAAAAATCTCTTTCCCCCTCGTCTTCTTTTTTGTAAAAACTTGCGTCTTGCCTGCCCGCGACGGTCGACTCATCGAACCAACCATTCAAATAAGAGTCTGTTCGCGGGGCCGCAATCGAGTTTTTACTTTGCTTTTTTGTAAAAAATCTCTCTTTCCCCCCTATCTTCTTTGTAAATAACTCTTCTTTCTCCTCGTTCTTGAAAATTACTTATCAAAATACACTAAAAATCAAAAAAAAAAAATTAGAAAAACCAAAAACCCTAAAAAGATAAAAATCTAAAAATCCTAAAAAGATAATAATTAAAACACAAAAAAAAAATGATAAAACTCTAAAAATTCCAAAAAAAAAAATGTGTTTTATTATGTAACAAAATAATTCGAATACACCATATCTTAACTCTTTTTGCTTTCCACAAATCTAGTTTCAAGTTAATTTATATGCGAATTTTAGTTATTCTTTGCTTACTATTCGTTTATTAATTAAAGTTCGATAGATTTAAGTGTCTGGGGTTAAGATTTAAAGAATTTTTTATGTCTTTTCCTTATAATAGGGAACTTGTTTTCAACCACCACTTCTAATTTTATAAATAGAAGCTCGTTTTTTATGTTATAAAATAACATCCATGGATTTCAATTATTTCAACTTCATGCTTTTAGAAACATCGGAACGTTCATTTTAAAAACGTTGCTCTCAAAACTTTTTTATTAAAATCTATTTTTCTTTTTGAAAAAATAAACCCACTTCCATTTTTTTTTCATGTCTTACTTGACATGTTTACCCCTATCCCTTAAAAGATCCTATGTCAATGGGAATAAGATTTCGTTCCGTAAACATAGGCACCCAATAATTTAAAAAGATTATATATGGAGTAAGAGGATAAAATTCATTACTCCTACAAATATACATTGGGTTAATTTTATCCTTATGAAGAAAGAAAAAAAAAATTGTGTTAGGAAAATAAGATTTCGTTTTCCTAACTATCCAAAAGAAAAAAAATTGTAGGTTCGAGAAAAAATTACCTCACCTCAATATTCAAGCCTTCTTCATAAAACCACCAAACCACTTAGCCTATTTCAATGATTCTAGACTTAATTTAAATTTTTTTGAGAGCATAATTTTTAAATTGCATTATTTCCTTTAACTTCTTTTAAGCTAAAGTTTTTTGTATAAATCCAATCCATCTTTGTTAAACTAACAAAAATAAATTTTTGCTTTCTATTTTATTTTTTCTAGAAGTCTTTTTGAAACTGTTCATCTATTCATAACATTTCATAAATTAGCATTTAATTCTTTAACCCCGGATGTTTATTTTGATCTTCCTTTTAATTAATTCAAGCGGTAGCTAAACTTAGGATCTCTTTTATTCCTTATAAGTTCATCTCCAACTTTTGCTCTGGAATAGCAAAAGCTTAAGTATGGGGGTATTTGATGATTTGTAAATATACCTATTTTTGTGTACATTAATTTAAATGTTTTCATTTATTTTTGTCTTTTTTACTTATTTTTATTCAATAAATTGCTCCTATTTTTGTAAATAATATACTAACTTGTTCTATTTTATTTTGCAGGAAAAAATGAAAATCTGCCAAAAAATTGACATGTCACGCCCGTGACATATTGGTCACGCCCGTGACCAGGGCGTGACACGTCAAAAGCCGTGAATCAGCAATTTTTGAAGACCAAAGCCTGACACGCCCGGGGTCACGCCCGTGTTACCCGACACGGGGCGTGACCCATGCCCGTGACACTCCACTCGACGATTTCATCTCGACGATCGTCGAGTGTCGACACTAGCAGTCACGCCTAGAGTCACGCCCGTTACCTAGGGCGTGACACCTCTTTCCGCTCGACGATTTTCAACTCGACACTTTCAGCTCGACATTCGTCGAGTGTCGACACCAGCCGACACGCCCAGAGTCACGCCCGTGACCTGGGGCGTGACCTTTCCAGCTAGCCCGACAAGACCTGCCCGAAGACTTTCGGCGCGCACCGCGCCCAGATCCACCTGCCTGTCACGCCCCCTGTCACGCCCGTGACCAAGGGCGTGACCACTGCGAGACCGCCACATGTCCAGCCCGAAGTCAACTTTCCCGTCAAATCGCCGGCCGCCTTCCAAATAGTACTGTCACGCCCCCTGTCACGCCCGTGACCAAGGGCGTGACCCTTGTAAATTTTTTCTATAAATTCAGAGCTGCTGCTTAGGATTTCTGTTCCTTTTTTTGAACCATTTTGTATAGGAGTTATGCTGCTCGGATGAGTTCCAAATGCTATGTAAGGGATATTTTCTCCCCCTCTCCTTAGGTTTTATTTTCGTTCCTGTGTAACCCGTTATTATTAGCTTAATAAAATGTGTTTTTCATCCCTTTATTTGGCTTTGGAATGAGTCTAAACGACTACCTCTATGCAATCTTATCTTTTTTCCTTGTCTTAAATTAGTTTTCTTTCGTTCTTTTTTATATGCGTGTGTGTGTGTATGAGGTTAGAGTTTTATTTTTATGTTTTCATAAGTTCTGTTTACTTAGGTTAGTTTAGTTTTAGGATTCTTTTTTTTTTACTCTCTCTATTTTCATTCTTATAAGACTATAAAAACGGTCATAAAAGTGGTTTTTAATTTCTTTTAAATTAGGCTCTTTAGGATTGTAAAACTTTTCGTTCTCTTTTAGTCTTATTTCCACTTTTTAGGCGTTTTTATAAAATTATAAGAATGAAAACATAATCGTTTTAATTTTTCTAGCATTTTCGTTTTTGCATTTATTTTCAAATCTTTTTCGTTATTTAATTTTTTTTCGTTCTCTTTTTACGCATTTCTACCGCATTTTAGCGGTAGAAATGTATTCATTTTAATTTTTCGATCACTTGCATTTTCATTTTTATTTGCAAACTTTCTTCCCGTTTAATTTTTATTTTCGCTTTTTATGCATTTCTACCGCATTCTAGCGGTAGAAATGCAGTTGTTTTAATTTTTCGTTAACTTAGTTTTTTTTACATTTTTTGTACTTGCGCATTTATTTCCGCCTACTCGTTAAGAGTTAAATGGCGCCTGCTTATTTTACTTTCTGAAGAGTGCGTGAGTTTGTAATTTTCCTTTTTTCCGCCTACTCACTTGAGTTAAATGGCTGGATTTCATTTCAGTAGAGTGCGTGTGTTTTCATTTATGTCGAGAGAGAGTGTGCGTGCGTTGCATTTATTTTGTCCTACTCGGTTGAGTAGGACCTGTATTTATTTTCTCCTACTCATTTGAGTAGGACTTGCGTGTATGCGTTTTACTGCTTTCATTTCTCCCGCCCACGCATTTGCGCCGGGACTCGCAATTTACTGCTTTCTTCAGTCCTACTCGTTTGAGTAGGACTTGCAATTTTCAGCTTTCCTTTCCTGCTTTATTTTATCGCTTTCATTTACTGCTTTCTTTACTGCTTTCTTTTCTGCTTTTCTCGCAAATCGTCCCCATTCCGATGAGTGGCTAACCATTCTTAGCCCTCGGTATCGAAGAGCATTGGGACAGATAAAATAGCTTAAAATAACTAAAGGTCTAATCTTTCTAATTAATTAAAAGTACTTAAGGTTTGCCCGGGGTTAACGACGCGTAGGACCACATATCGATGTGTGGGCCCTATTTCCGTTTTCCATACGCTCGCCGAGAGGCCGTGCGTATGGACAGATCACCCCTTGGCGAAGAGAGTTCCGCACTAACCCTCGAGAGAGGACGCGCGCCAACTCTACCGGATTGGGTTCCCCACCCAATAGCGGGGTTCTTAGCGTAATGCGGGCGTTAAGAGGAATCCTTCGTCGGACTAGCGTTCGGTCGAATAGTCTTAGCGTTCAGGTGAGCGATAGCCCTATAGCTAGGTGAGCTTATTTTAGTGGAACCTCCACGGCCAAGTCTCCGCCTTAATTAATTAGAAATTTAGGAGCTCTTTTTATTTAAAGTCTATTTTAGTTCAATTGTTTTTTCGGTGCCATCGAGCTAAGCTCTTCATCGGCACCACCTTCTTGCTTTCTTTTTATGCTTTCATTTTCTTTCTGTCATTTTTCTGCCTTTTTATTATATATAAAATATAACCCGACAAGTTAATTATCGGTAAAATAATAGTCCCCTCCAGGGAAGAGTAGAAATAATCGAACCGGACCCGAGAACAATACGACCTCGATATTCCACCCGGAATATCCTGTACTACTCACGATAGGTGCACTTGCCTCCTTTCGTTAAAACTCGATTTCTAAACCTTTTTTATATCCAAAATAAATAAATAAATACGCGCGCCCCGTTTTCTTAAATAAAATCACTTCGCCTTTTTCTCATATAAAACCGCCGGGTCGCCGCGTGACCGTAAATAATTTCCGAGTTTTTAACCATCACCCTTCCATGCCATGGGAAGACGTGAGTATGGATTTTGTTCTAGGCCTACCCACCACCTTATGCCGTCACGATTCTATTTTTGTAGTGGTGGATAGATTCTCTAAAATGGCATATTTTATTCCTTGCGCTAGAACCAACGACGCATCTCACATTGCCAAATTATATTTTAAGGAAGTAGTTAGTCATCGGGGAGTGCCGAAGACAATAGTCTCGGATAGAGATGTTAAGTATACGAGCTATTTTTGGAAAACACTTTGGGTCTTGATGGGTACCAAGTTTTTGTTTTCCTCAGCCTATCACCCTCAGACCGATGGGCAAACAGAGGTAGTCAATCGGAGCCTAGGAAGCCTCCTTAGATGCCTAGTGAGCGATCACAAAGGTACGTGGGATCTTCTTCTTCCCCACGCCCAGTTGGCCTATAATAATTCCAAAAACCGGTCCACGGGTCTGTCTCCAAATGAGATAGTTCACGGGTACAAGGCCCCTGTGCCTCTTGACTTGGTTCCTTTGCCCCCAACATACAAGACAAGTCAATTTGCACAATCCTTCGCCCAACATATTCATGACCTACATGCACGTATACGAGCTACCTTGACTGCTCAATACGAGTCTTATCAGTCGCACGCTAATCTACATAGGAGGGTGTCGCACTTCAACGTCAGCAATTTGGTCCTACTCCGGTTAGTTCCCGAACGCTTGCCATCTGGCACCGTTAAAAAGTTGGCACCAAAGCGCGCCGGCCCTTTTCGAATTATAAAGAAACTAGGTGACAACACTTTCGTGTTGGATTTTCCAGCTGATTGGGGTATATCCCCTATTTTTAATGTCTCGGATTTGATGCCGTTTGTTTCTCCTCCACCTGAGTTGAATTCTTTGTCGTCTTCTCCCTCCACTAAAATTTCTACTAGGTTGGTGAGTGGTAGTTCGGATGATCTCTCTCTTTCGGTCCCCGCAGGTATAACATCGGATGGTACGTTGCCTTCTTTTTTCCCTACTGCTGACATGTTTTCCAGGTTTCCGAAGACATTTCTCACTCCAGATATGATACTTGCTACTGAGCCACTTACCACTCCTGAAGGTGCTACCTACCGCTTCCTCATCCGTTGGCGTGACCTCCCCCTTCAGATGATTCATGGGTACTTGCGACAGAGCTTCAACGTTTGGATGCCGAGCTTCTCCGCCGCTATCTCTCGGACCACGCATCGGAGATATGTGATTTTGAGTGGGGGAGGATTGATGCCGCTGCCCCTCCGCCACTACTTGATGATGATCCAGTTGCTGAGGCTCTACAACATAAAGACCTTCGGAGCCATGATGACGCTAACGGACGACGCCGCTACAACCTCCGTCCGCGGCGTGCTACTCTCACTTGAAGACTATTTTAATTAATTTGTCATGCTTTATTATTTTATGTGCGAATATAAAATTATTCCAATCTTGGTTAATAATTTTATATTCATTTGTGACTTGTAATCTTTAATTATTTTCTGCAAACATTTTGGTGTGTATGTAACCGCCCGGATGGATGAGATTTCATATCCATCATGGACGGTTGGATCTCTTTTGTAACTCCTATTTAAAGGAGGCTATTATGTGTATGTAACCGCCCGGATGGATGAGATTTCATCTCAATCATGGACGGTTGGATCTCTTTTGTAACTCCTATTTAAAGGAGGCTATTATGATGAGTTATGGAATGAAAAGAAAACCTAAAAACCCCCTTTGAAGAATTCGGCCACCATGGAGAGAGTCCATTAGCCGCCCCCCTTTGGTGTGAAGCCAAGCCTTGCCTCCTCCATCCCCGTTCGGTGCGACTCCGACGTGGCTTCCTTTCGGTGCGACTCCAAGGAAGAAGGTTGCAGCCCATTCGGTGTGAAGCCGGTGGATCCGTGGAGAGAGTGATTCTCCCACCTTATCTTGTGTGATTGTTGTTCTTGGTTGGGTAACTTCTTCCCCTTAGAGATTCTTGCTTTAGATTTTGTGGAGGTTTTTGCAAACCGTTTCTTCCATGATTTTTAAATATGTCGCTTGCAAATTCCGATTTCGATTTCGTTGTTATTGAACCTCTTGTGATCCGGATTGGGTAGATCCGTTGCGAGAGCGAGACTTGGCCTAGCCTTGACTTGCCCTCCAAGATTGACACATTTTGGTGTTAATAAGGGAGTTAATCACAACTCGAACTCGACCGCCTATTGAAGTTTTCCACCGCTCCGAAAATAAATTATTGCTGCGTTGAAACGGCTCAAGTTGGTACAATAGATGCTTGTGTAGGTGCGGTGAGTTGTGTGCTTGTTGGAGAGGTAGGTCCTAAGGACGTTGTATCGAGTCCGACAATTTTCTCTTTCGGATTTGGGAGCAAACCCGACCCCTTTTCGCTCGCTTTTTGGTCGGAGCCCTCCCCTTTGGTTTTATGTCTTGTGATAATATTTTTCGTTAGCGTATTCAGGCACGAATCACGGTCACCCCTACATCAAAAATCCAAGAGTAATCACATGAGAATATTTACTCATTAATTCAACTCTATGTAATCACTTATTAGCAATATTATTAAATTCATTGTATTGTAAGGGTTCAATCTTCATCGAATTCTCTCTCGAGCAATCCAATACCTAAACCTAAGTTGAGTGAATTTCCTCTCGAACAATTCACAACACTCAAATTTGCATTAGTATAAAATAACCCTGTCTAATACAAAAATCCATGAAATCCTATCTCTAAGATACCATGAATCTCATTATCCGTATTACCATTATCCAAACAACATATCTCTCGATCATGAAATTTGAAATACCAAGAGAGAGAACACTAGAGAATGAAATTATAAGCCATCATCACAACCTTCCAATTTCTCAATCTAGAAGTTTGGGATTCATATAAAATAAATAATAACTTCAAATCTAGGATTAATCTCTTTGTTTGAAGCCACATATATGGATAAAATACCACAAATCTGATATAAAAACCAACATACATGATTACTGAATCGTTTCAAAGAACAAATCTCATACAAAATATAAAATAAAGTTAGATCCACTAAGAAAAGGGGGAGATTAAAAGAGATACATGAAGATTAAAACCATACAGATTATCTCCTTCGATTCCCCTTCGCTTGAGTGCTCCACTTTCGTCCTCCAAAAGTTCTCCAAGTCCTTCAATCCAAAAAAGTCCATTCTAATTCTTTTTGCAGGTTTTTATAGTCTTCAAGCAAACAGATGTAGGACACGGGTTCCAACATGGCCGTGTCACTGGCCATGTAGAGTGCAAATGGTTCGTCCGGGCAGTTTTTGAAATGAAAAGGCGCACCTGGTCATGAGCCGTGTCATTTGACATAGCTAGGAACACGACCGTGTGTTCTTCACGGCTTGTAGTACGACCGTGTGTTCATCATGGCGCCAAGTCTGGTCCTTCCCGATAAGGATACGTGTAGTGACACAGGCGTGTCCCTACCCGTGTGGTGCCCAAACTGAGATTTTCCTGCCATCAGTCATGTTGGATCTGTGAACACCTCTTCTTGCTCAAATACTTTTAGTTCCAAGGGCTTGCAATACCTACATTAAGAAAATTAATGAATAAATAAATAACTTAATAAAGGAAAGTGAAGGAAAATCTATATTACGCTCTTCTATTCATGAAAGTTCAAGTTCTTAACTATTTTTTACACAATTATAACGGATGGAGGTAGATAATAGTGGACATGATTACAATTATGATAGT
Source organism: Platanthera guangdongensis (assembly GCA_039583875.1). NCBI lineage: Eukaryota > Viridiplantae > Streptophyta > Magnoliopsida > Asparagales > Orchidaceae > Platanthera > Platanthera guangdongensis. The sequence goes on from CM077161.1 coordinate 126,099,271, forward strand.
AAAAAGAACTTAATAATTATACTCATCAGGAACCCCGAGGGCAGGGGCAGCAACAAGGTTGGGGGCCACAAGAGCCGAACAACAGGTTGGGGTAGAGGCCCCAGGATGATCATCCTCAGGGACAGGGTGGTTGTTTCCAAGGTTGGGACAACCACCACGAGCAAAGGATGTTCAACCTGCCGGCATGGAGGCAAGGACAGAGGGTTCCTCTCCCGCCACAACAGGAAGCTATGGAGATAGTTTGGAGCAGAGGAGGAAGGAGAGGAGCTCAGGGAGTAGCGAGGAGGAGAGAGGGTAGGGTGGCATTTCCCTTCTGTGACTTTCACTAGGAGGTGGGTCATGCAACGACCACCTTCCCGGAATTTTTGGAGATAAGAGAGGCAAGGCGACAGACCCAGCAGCAGCCCCCCCGTGAGGATTGAGGAAGTTCGGCCATGAGGAGGTGAGGATAGATGTGAAGACCGGGTGGACGTGGGAGCCTGAGGAGGGATCAGGGTGATCCATGGGGGTGTGGGGATCGAAGCCAGCCATTAGGGGAGCTTCCAAACCATGTATCGAAGGAGCATCGCCTCGACCTCCCAGACCCCCCCCCCCCTCCCCCCACCGGAGGAAAAAATCACTTTCTCGGTGAAAGACATGCCTGACTACGAAGACCCTTCTTGCGATGCCTTGGTGATCCAGACGACGGTAGAGAATTTCACAGTCTCCAGGATTCTGGTGGACAATAGAGCTCTGTGAATGTAATCTTCAAGAAAGACTATGACGAGATGAAGGTGGAAGCTTGGAGAGTTCTAGCCTCAGATGGACCATTGTTTGGGTTCTCTGGGGAATCGAAGGAAGTTGAAGGAGGGGTAGGGCTGCATATAACGTCGGGGGGGGGGGGGGGGGGTATCGAGGAACTGTCAGTTCGTCATCATTGATGCTCTGAGCTGCTATAATGCAATATTCGGGCGGCCTCTCGTCAGCGCCTTTCGTTGCGTACCCTCCTCGTTCCATCAGTGCCTAAAGATCAATAGTAGAGGAGTGCAGGTCAGGATCAGGGGGGATCGAAAGGTGGCGAGGCATTGTTACGTGACTGCTATCAATACCATATCTTGGATGGCTGAGGCGGAGGAGCTATAAAAGGACATGGCGAGGGAGGAGGAAGCAGTGGGAGAAGGAGAGGTGAGCCTGAAGTGAAGACTGAAGAGGAGGTTATAGAGAGAGGAGTGGTGAACCTAGGTGAGGTGGAGAGAAGACTGTAAGGAAGTAAAGGATAGAAGGTGAAGATGGGGGTGAGACCCAGAGGGGCGAAGAAGTGGAGTTGTCTAGGGAAGGCCTGTTGGAGGCGATGGAGGTTGAGAGAGTAGGGGTCTGTTTGGGACAGCTCTGGCGGATTGAAAAGCTGCTGTCCGGATACAGCTGTTTTAAATTAGATCTCTACGGAGCAGTTTTAAAAAGCTGCAGAGTGTTTGAGTGTTCTGTGCAGAAGTGAGCTTTGGAGAGCGTTTTTCTATTTTTAGCTATTTGGAGAAACAATTTTTGGAAGCTGTTTTTAAAAAAAAAACTAAAATAAATAAATATATAAAAATAACTGATAACAGGAGTCTTTTACATAGTTCTAAAAAATAGAAAAAAAGGTCTTCCAACATCTGGCGACTGCTTTTTCCAATCTTTCTGATCACCTGTTCCAACATCCGGTGGTCCTTAACAAATGACATTTTAACCCATGGGTTTATGACCGCCACCTCCGAGCCAAATAGAGTCGAATCATCTTTACAGGCACATGTGGTGCAAGCTAGTTATCAAAATTTGGAAAATTCTTTAATGACTATGAAAAACCGAGCATAACAATAATTTCATGTTGAAGTGTTTAGTTCAATAAAAAAGCATCAATTAAAGATACCTAGACACGAGTGAGTTACATAAATCTCAGACATAATGATAGCATAGTAATAATAAAAAAGAACACAGTGGTTACCAAGAGCAGGATAGATGCAAAATTAAACAAAATTATGAAAACATTTTACCTCATATTCTCATAAGCATGAATCTGGCTGCAAAAATGTATGCAACTCAACCCAGAATATGCAGCCAACCCAAAACCTACAGCAGAGATGATACCTTCCACGGATCCACCAGAAAAGACAAAAAATAGAGATGATGGTATTGAGAATTGGATAGAAGAAAGATACAGAAGAAGAACGCGCGCGAGAGAAAAACCAGAACTATTGGGGAGAATAATGTTAGCTATGACTACTACGAAGACGATTCCATTTCTCGAGCTTTTTCAGACGATGGGAGAAAGAACCGGGATGGAATAAAAGGTCACCAATGGCATCAGCTCGGCTGAGGATGAGCATCGAAGGCATGATTGATGCTCCACTGGATCAAAGAGAACCACGATTCTCCGATGCTGTAGAAATGAACCAGCAAAATCCTCGAGCGATCGCCTGAAACTATCAGCCCATTAGATAAAGGCGGCGAAGAGGATCAGCGAAGAAAGAGATGCAAATTCCTTTCTCGAAACGAAGAAAGTTCTTGATTTGCAGGCTTCAGGAAGAAATAAAACCGATTTTAGGTGTGATTTGTCGACCGCTGAATGCGGGGGGGGGGGGGGGGGGGTGGTGCTTCTGGAAAAGAGCTCTGGGAGCTGCTTTTCGAAACGTGATTTCATTAAAGAGCTGTTCCAAACAGCGGCAATAACAGCCCTGGCGGCTGGAAAAGAGCTTCTCCATCTGCCAGAGCTCTCCCAAACAGAACCTAGAGGGTGAGGAGGAGTTGGGAGGAGAGGAGGAAAGGGACAGCAGGGAGTAGTCTCGGCTAGAGCCTGTAGAAGAAGTCGTGGAGATGGAGGTCATCAGCAGGGCAGGGAAGGTAGAGAAGGTGAGGGTTAGTGGGGGTTTGTGCCCCGAAGACCTAGCAAGGATACGAGAGTGCATCCAAAAGAATGTTGACATCTTTGCTTGGAGCGCGGCGGACATGCCAGACATTGACGCTGATGTGGCTTGCCAGTGCCTGAACCTAGATCCCAAGATGCATCCCATTCACCAAAAGATGAGGACCATTGCCACCAAGCTGGAGGATCCCATCCGCGAGGAGGTGAAGAAACTTCTCGATGCAGGTTTTATCTCAGAGATCCAGTACCCATGCTGGGTCCCCAATGTGGTAATTGTAAAGAAGGGTGATGGGAAGTGGCGCATGTGTGTAGATTTCTCTTTATTGAATAAATCATGCACTAAGGATTGCTACCCCTGCCTCAAATCGATGCGCTGGTTGATTCAAATGTCGGTTTTTCTATTATGAGTTTTTTGATGCTTTTTCAGGTTATCACCAGATCCGCATGCATCCCCCCGACATCAAGGATGTCTCCTTCATCACAAGGGAGGGATGCTTCAGCTATAAAATGATGCCCTTCAGGCTAAAGAATACGAGGGCTACGTATCAGTGAATGATGGATCGGGTGTTTAAAAACCAGAGGGGAAGGAACCTATAGGTCTACGTCGATGACATCATGGTAAAGAGCAGGGATGTGGGTTAACACCTTCTTGACATGGAGGAGATGTTCGCGACCCTATGGAAGTTCGAGATCAGGCTAAACACCCAAAAGTGTGTCTTCAGGGCAAACCGAGGCAAGTTCCTCAGACACCTTCTAACCCCGGTGGGGGTCGAGCCTAACCTAGATAAGGTGAAGGCCATCGTGGAATTGGAATCTCCTCGCAACGCCAAGGAGGTTTATCGCTTGACGGTTAAGCTAGCCGGGCTGAGTTGGTTTCTCTCTCGTGCTGGGGAGAAATGCTCGTCTTTATTCAAAATGCTTCAGGGGAGTTTGAAAGGGGAAACTAGATCTGATATACTCTAGAGGGGGGGGGGGTGAATAGAGTATATGGTGCTTTTAGAACACAAAGAAAAACTTTTGCAAAGCTTTACAACAATTATTGTAATGAGTGTGAGCAGGGAAGCAGAAATAAAACTAACCACAAAACTAAGCTATGCAGAGACTAAGCACAAGAAAATCTAGGCCAGAAACAAAAAGAAAACAAGCAGAACCAGAGGACACAAGGAAATATAGTGGTTCCCCAAACTTGGGTACATCCACTCTTCTACCACCCTAGGTAGGAATCCACTGCAGGATGAGTTGATCAGGTGTCCTGGGCACCAATGAGCTTTTGATAAGGTGCTCAAAAACCAAATCAGATTTTTTGATCAGGTGTCTTGCCACCAATGAGCTTTTGACAAGGTGCTCAAAAACCAGATTCAAACTTTTGAAGGGAGTTTGAAAAACCCTTTACACAGTGGGGGTGAGAGAGTGATGGCAGTCTTCTCTTTCTCAATCAACTGAGAAGACTATGTGGATTGATGTCAAAGCTCCCCATGAATCCTTGAAATCTTCAGGAAGAAGAGCTTTGCTGAGGGTGATAGGCCTTCAAAGGTAGAACTCCAGAAAGAGATGATTTCAGCAATGACTGAAATGTTGAGTGTCTGGAGTCTTGAAATGATGTTGGCCTTGAACACTTTGAGAGCTGAAGAGATCTGAAGATTTTTCAAAGCTTGATCTCTCTGATGAGTGTTCTACAGAATTCTTGTTGACAGAATATTTTGAAAAGAAGCTCTGTATTCTGAGTTGTGTATCCTCTTCTTGTCGATCTCTTGTTTGATTCAAAAACATTCTCTATTTTATTCTCTGTGCCAGAATAGAATATCACTCTATCAAAGATAGCCGTTGGTCTGCATTGATTACATCCTTAATTGCATAATTTCTTCTAAAGGAAAGTCCACTGATTTGTTCCTTGAAAAATCCCTTGAAACTTGGTCCAGAAGTAAATGAAAACGGCTAGCAGATCTTCTGAATTAAATGCAGAATAACTTCTGATAGATTTGAATTTGAATTCTGAAAGATAACTGAAATCGTCGAACTGAGCTCTGCTATCGTCGAGCTGAGCTCAGCGAACTGGAAAATTCAATCAGCAACAAAATCGTCGATCTGAGCTCAAAGATCGTCGAACTGAGCTCAGAGATAAAGATCCAGAGCAGAGTCAAAATCGTCGACCTGAGCTCACCGATCGTCGAATGGAGTTCGACGATATTGCAAAGTTGAGCTCAGCGATCGTCGAGTGGAGCTCGACGACATTATGAGGTTGAGCTCAGCGATCGTCGAAAGGAGCTCGACGATCTGTTGAAGTTGAGCTAGACGATCGTCAACCGGAGTTCGATGAATCATCGTGCTGAGCTCGACGATTAGACTTAGTCTCCAGAAAATCTTGGTCTTCAGGGCAGCTTTCAATCCTAGACTTCTAACCCTTAGACTCACTACAAATTGACCTATTAAGCTATACAGAAGGTCAAACATAGATTCCTAGAGACATAGTGATCCTGACCCAAATTAGTAATAGGGTGTTCCAATAGAGTTAATAGTTTGAGTGGACAGAGGAATGTGAGGAGGCTTTCTAGGCATTGAAGGCTCAACTTTCACAAGCACCTCTCCTACAGAGCTCGAAGGAAGGGGAGGACTTAGCCTTGTACCTTGGGGTAGGGGCAGAGGCTGTAAGTTCTGTGTTGGTAAGAGAAGAAGGGAAGAGACAGTTTCCCATCTACTATGTTAGTAGGATCTTAAAGAAGGTTGAGCTATGCTACCTCATCTTAGAGAAGTTGACTTTCTCCCTGATCATCTCGGCCAGGAAGCTCAGGCCATACTTTCAAGCCCACTCAATCAAGGTGGTCACTAACCACACACTACGCAAGATCTTTGAAGGGGTGGAACACTCAGGGCGGTTGGCCAAGTGGTCCATTGAGCTCAGCGAGTTTGATGTCTCTTTTATACCAAGGCTCTCCATCAAGGCACAGACGGTGCCTGACTTCTTGGCCGATTACGTCATAGAGCTGGAGGGGGAGGAAGCGCTGCCAAGAGAATAATGAAAGATGTATGTTGAAGGAGCCTCGTGGAAGAATTCCCTTGGGGCAGGAGTAGTGTTGGTGAGCCCCCAGGGGGTCACCATAGAGCAAGCAGTGGCGCTGCACTTCCCGGTCACCAACAATCAGACGAAGTACGAGACAGTCATAGTCGGGTTACGGTTGGCTAAGGATCTTGGGATTCAAGATGTGGAAGTGCTCACAGATTCACTAGTGGTGGCGTCGCAGATCAGGGGAGATTATGAAGCTCGGGAGCACCCTCTAGAGGTACTTGTCCAAGGCAAGGGTGATCATTGGTGGGTTCCGAGCATTCTTAATTCAGCATGTCCCTAGGGAAAAGAATGAAGCAGTGGACCGATTGACCAAGTTTTGACCCCAAGGGGTGGGGGGTGGGTGAAACTTGACTGAGCTATTTCATCTAACAATAGAGGAGGGGGAGTTGATGGAAGTGGATCGGCGACCCTCGTGGGTGGATCCCTTCGTGACCTTCTTCACTACAGGCTGAAAAGAAATTGTACCTAATCACCTAGAGGGGGGGGGGGGGGAATAGGTGACCTTAATATTTTGAAACTTTTATGCAGATTTAATCACAGATATCACAGAACATAAAACAGCAACCACAAAATCATACACACACAGAGTACACACAGTTTTATAGTGGTTCACCAAGGTTTGGGTACATCCACTTTCCCCCTTCGCCTATCTAGTAGTATACTAGATTCGGCCAAACTCCTCCACTATTTCTCAGATCTTACACTCAGAACCACAACAAGGTTCCTACAGCTCAGAGTGATCCTACTCCTATAACTCAGGCTCAACAGCCCTACCACTCAGTCTTCACAAAGACCTACACTCAGCCACAAGGCCTACACTCAGAGAAATGAATCTCCTACACTCAGGCACAAAGGCCCTACCACTCATCCTTTATAATTTCAGGCTTACAACTCAGATCCCTAAGGATCCTACAAGAAATTAAGAATACAATGTATATAACCTCAACTCAGAATAAGAGGGAAGAGTTGACACGTTTCTTGATGAGTTCTTGAAAGAACTCTGCTGAGATCAACCTCTCTTGGCTTCCTTCAAAGCTTCTTGAATGTAGAACACAGTAGGGTTGATTCTCCATGCAGCTGATCTTCAATCACTGCAACTTAAGTTTCAGATCTCAATCTGAAACCTTCTTCACAGCCTGGTTCAACAGTTGTTCTTCTTGGAAGGAGCTCTCTCTCTCCAACTACTTAGATCTTCACTTGAATTGATTCTTCAATGAATTGCTTGATCTTCTTCTTAATCCTCTTTCAATCATATTCTTTTGTTGACAGAATGAGCCTATATATAGGCCTTCTTCATGGTGACCGGCTGATCCGGTTTCTAACGACTTTCTGACAACTCTGACAGTTGCAGTAGACCGGCTGGAATGGCAGCTGTCATGTCATCCAGTCACTTCTTGAATTTTCTGTAACTGTCTGAAAGTGTCGAGACAGTCTGTCTTTAAGTGTCGACACTTATAGACTAAGTGTCGACACAAGTTGACTAAGTGTCTACACTAGCCTTCATGGTGTCGACACAACTCCTTGTGTTGTAGAATCTGCTTCTCGACACTGCTTCTTCAACATGTGTCGACACTGATATTGTGTGTCGACACAACTCCTTGTCCTTCAGTACTTAGTTGAATTCTGCTAAGTGTCGACACAACTCCTTTGTATCGACACATCTTCTTGTGTTGAACTTATTCAGTGTCGACACATCTTTTTGGTGTCGACACATGCCTTCTGTGTTGATACTTATGCTGAGTGTCGACACTTCTCCTTGTGTCGACACTTGTACTTAGAATTTGTTGAACTTTGCTAAGTGTCGACACAGCCTCCTAGTGTCGACACTTTCTTCATGTGTTGAGTCTTCTGCTGTATGTCGACACATTCTTCATTATGTCGACACTTGTCCTTGAACTTTGTTGAAGTGTTGCTGAGTGTCGACACAGCCTCCAAGTGTCGACACTTTCTGATGTAGACAAAGTTCCTTTGGGTGTCGACACTACTTCTAAGTGTCGACACAGCTTTCTGGACATTTCTTCTTTGAGTGTCGATACAGCCTGTATGTGTCGACACTTTCCTTCTGGTGTTGACTCTGCATTCCTGGTGTCGACACAATTACTCCAAGTGTCGACACTGCTTCTCAAGGTGTCGACACAAGTCTTCTTAAGTGTCGACACTTTCCTTCTGGGTGTCGACACATGGACTTAGAAACTTTTCAGCTTTCCTTGTAAATACTTGACCTGCACAACTAAACTCAAAACACATCAAATACATTTTGATGTATATCATTGAGTAGGTTGAGGCTTCTTCAGATCAGGTACATTTATTCAAATGTACCCAACATTCTCCCCCTATTTGGATAAGTCATAATCCTTAGTCAATGATATACACCATACATAACAAAATCACAGTATGATGTAAAACAGGATTATATAATAGGGTAAGTACATAAACATGTATAAGCAAAACATGTATACACAAAAATTACAGAAAATTAATGTAATAGATTTAACATATATCACATTGTTCTAACAACTTCAACTTATTTATTATTCAAAAGTTTACAGAGAGTTTAAAATTAAATGATTACAACTGTAAACTAAAGATAAATTCTATCATATTGCTGCTGAGGCTCCTTGATCACTATGCCCTTTCCAGATTGTATCTTTGCTTGGATTAGGGCTTCAGCATCTTCACCAACAACAGGCTTCTTTCCTTTTAGATCCTTCTTTTTCTTCTCTTCAGCCTTGATCTTTTGTCTTTCAAAATAATGATAAGGTATTGGAAAGTACTTGCTAGGCTCCTGGGCAGTAGGAGGTAGCTTTCCCATCTTAGCCTTTCTTCTATATTGCATAATTGCCTCTTTCCTGGACTCATGCTTCCTCCACTCCAGTTCAGAATACCACTTGTTTCTATCTTGGATATTGTCCTTGGCAGCCTTCCATGCAGTCAAGATAATATTCCTGGAAGTGGGGCTCCATTGTTCAAAGTCAGGCCTAAGTTCAGCTTGCTCTCTGAATCTCTTCTTAGACAATTGAGTCTCTTGTTCCTTCAGCAAAGCTTCTTGTTCTTTCAGTATAGCCTCTGGCACTGGCTGAACCACTTTCTCTATGATGACCTTCTCAATTCCCTCAGGAGGGCTATACATTGATTGTATGTCTTGATGTACCATATCAAAGTCTGGTGGAGGGTATATTACTTGAGCCACTTCAGCTTGCTCCCCTCCAAGATAAGCAGGATTAATCCCAGACTCTGCAACATTGTCATCATCACACAATGGAGGATATCCAAGGGTGGCTCTGATGGAATTTGAAATCCATTTTGCATGATCAGAGCCTGCTTTGACTAACACCCTCTCCTCCTTTATGACTTCTCTTTCAATGTGATCCCTCAGATCATCTTTCTGAAATCTTATCTGTGCATTCAGATAATTTACTCCATCTTTATAGAAAGGTTTCAACCTTTGGAGCTTTTCGGTTATAGCTTTTTGATAGGCTTCTATAGCAGTTTTAACATCAGTGATGTGCTCTTGGAACTTCTTATCAAACTCTTCTTGGGCAGTAGTCCTTGCTGTAGTTTGAGCAGCAGCCAGATTCTGCATCTCAGTGACTATCATATTGTGTGATTCAGTCAAATTGTCATTCATTCTAATCTGGTTTTCCAGGATATAGCCTTGCTTTACTGCCAGGTCTTCAATTTGTTTCTTGATATTTTCTTGATGAGTAGCTAGATAGACTACTGCATTTCCTCCCTTATGAAAGCAGTCAGTCATCTCTTTCTTATTCAGATTCATTTCAAATCTGATGGACTTAATATCTTGTGCAAGATCAAATTGTAGAGATTTATTCCCTTCATCTACATACTTTTCCAGAGCTTGCCTTTGCTCATCAAGCTTAATTTGTAAAGCCACCATCAATGAACTGTAATCTGTTGATGGGGCTGGCTGTGGTGCAGGCTGTGGTGCTATTGTATGTAAAGCTTTCTTATAAGTTTGGCTTCTCCTCTTGAAAACTTGAAATTTTCTCTTCTTGGCTCTTGCAGCCTCTTCATCTTCAAAAACAGATGTGCTTGCAATATCAACTCTTTCTTTTGGGCTAGGAGGTAAATCCTTCCTAGGTAACTCCTCAGCATTCTTAGGCTTTTCAGTCTCTTTGCTTGCAGTTTCTTCTATATTCTCCACTTGCTCCCCCTCAATGATTACTTTCTCCCCCTCAGCAGCAGCACTTTATTTCTCAAAGTCAGTTTGGAGAAGGTCAGGGAATAGTTCTTCTAAGGTAAATTCTTGTTGAGAAGGGGCTAGAGAATCCCTGATCTCATCAACCACTTGATCAGATACCACTTGAAAATCAACAGATGTATCCTCCATGACAACATCTGGGGGTTGACTATGAATCTGAGGTTGTTGATTAACATCAGATAATGTGTCCTCCATGGTTTGAGTAGCTCTTTCACTTTCTAAGGGAGTAGGCTCATCCACCAGTAGAGGCTCCCCCTGAATTGAATCCTGGTGAATTGGGCTTGCTGGTGGTAGCTCCCCATACCTTGGTGCATCTTTTTGTCTAGCAGGAGATTGTCCACCATTTCTAGTGTCTTGTTCAGCATCAGGAGTAAAGACATCTTGCTCTTCAGAGCTACTAGAGGATTCTTAAGTCACTGGGGTTGTCTTCTTCTTCTTCTTTAGGGGTGTTTCCTTCTCAGGAGTTGGCATTTCCTTGGTCAAGACTCTATCCCACCTAGAGAAGATTCTCAAATCCATTCTCCTCATGTGGTTGATCTTTGAACCTGCAGCTTGGCTCATTACCTCTGTTATACTACCAGCCAGGTAAAGACTTAGAATCCTACCCAAATTTGGCTTCTTCATACTTTCTTTTATCTTTTCAAACACAACTTTAGACCAATCAGTTTTTAGTTTAAATATTATCCTTGTCATGAGGCTAAACATGTGAGCTGAGATTCTGTCATGCCCACCAGGCTTGCTCAGGATAACTTTGCCAACAATTTCAGATAAAACTTTTCCCTGCATGTTCATTTCTTTTCTGTTGAATACAGATCCTATTTTCAGGTTGGAGTCCAATCCACACCATGTCAATGCTTCTCGAGTCTTAGTAGCAGAAACATCTTCTTCTTCCTTAGTCCTAGGTAGTTGTAGTACCTTTCTCAGACTCTTTGGAGAAACTTGCACCTTAGCCCAATGAACCCTTGACTTAATCTTTAGTCCAGATTCATCTATTATTGCTCCATTTAGAAATTCCAGGACCTCCTTCTTCCAAATCTTGATCGGATCTGAAACCAGAAACTCTAACCCAGTCTCGGCGATTAGGGTTATCACGCCTTTGATATCTGGTTCCGCGTCATCAAAAGCATGTCGCACGAGTTCGTATCCTTCATTCACATTCTCTTCGAGCTTGGGCGCCATTAGGGTTTGAAGAAATTTGAATCTAGAGAAGAGAGGTGTCGACACACAAGTTTGGTCTCGAAACTTTGGTGAGCGTATCGACAGACAATAGCAAAAACCTATTTATATCTTTCTAGAATCGAAGATGAAAGGGCCCGTCAAAATACTCAAATTGTGTCGACACTGTTGAAAAGTGTAGACACAGACTTATAATTTCTCGACAACTATGTGTCGATACAAGTATAGTCGACAGAATATATGTGTCGACACTTGTTAATGTGTCGACACCACTTAGCTCGATACTTAGTCGAGACTTTACTTGACTAATTCTTTATAAATCCTAAGTGTCGACACCACCTTGGATGTGTCGACACCTACCCTGCATGTGTAGACACTAATTCTCTGAAGTGTCGACACCAACTTCCTAGATGTGTCGACACCTTTTCTCTAAAGTGTCGACACCACTTTTCTGTGTCGACACAGACAACTCTGTGTGTCGACACCTTTTTACTTAGCCAATTTTGAAAACTTATTCTAAGTTTAACATACCTAATTCAATTTTAAACCTATTGAATTTGGTTTCTTCTAAGGGCTTAGTATACATGTCAGCTAGTTGATTATCTGTATTAACATACTCTAGTGAAATATCTCCTTTTTCCACATGTTCTCTTAGAAAATGATATTTTATTTCTATGTGCTTAGTCCTACTATGGGAAACAGGATTGTTTGCAATAGATATAGCACTAGTAGAATCACAAAATAGTGGTGTTCTACTTACTTGAATACCATAATCTTCAAGCTGATGTTGTATCCATAGAAGTTGAGCACAACAACTTCGTGCAGCCACATACTCTGATTCTGCTGTGGAGATAGCCACACTTGTTTGTTTCTTGCTACTCCATGAAATCAGTCTTCCACCTAGGAATTGATAGGTACCAGTTGTACTTTTCCTATCTTCTTTGCAGCCTGCAAAATCTGCATCTGAATAACCTGTCAGTTCAAAGTCTCTATTCCTAGGGTACCAAAGGCCTAGATAAGGAGTGCTCTTTAGATATCTCAGAATTCTTTTGACTGCTATCAAATGAGATTTTTTAGGGTATGCTTGGTACCTAGCGCAGACACATGTAGCATACATGATATCTGGTCTACTTACAGTCAAATACAATAGGGATCCAACTATCCCTCTATACAAAGTCTCATCTACAGGTTTCCCTGCATCATCTTTGCTAAGAGACATACTTGACCCCATAGGAGTTTTCATGATACTGGATGATTCCATACCATACTTCCTTATTAATTGTAGGGTGAACTTAGACTGGCATATGGATAAACCATTCTCAGTCTGTCTAACTTGGAGACCCAAGAAGAACTTAAGTTCCCCCATACTACTCATTTCAAATTGTCCTTGCATTAGTTTTGCAAACTTTTTGCAAAGACTACTTTCAGTAGACCCAAATATGATGTCATCTACATATATTTGGACTAGTATGATCTTGCCTCTGGATTCCCTAAGGAATAGAGTCTTGTCTATTTTCCCCCTTGTGAATTTATTCTCAATGAGGAAACTAGACAGGGTTTCATACCAAGCCCTAGGGGCTTGTTTTAACCCATACAAAGCCTTCCTAAGTCTATAGACATAATTAGGTTTAGTAGAATCAACAAAACCTGATGGTTGTTCCACATAGACTTCTTCCTTCAGTTTGCCATTCAAAAAGGCTGACTTAACATCCATTTGGTATACTTTAAACCCTTGATAGGTTGCATAGGCCAAGAACATCCTTATTTCCTCCAGTCTGGCTACTGGAGCAAAAGTTTGATCAAACTCAATACCTTCTTCCTGCCTATATCCCTTAGCAACCAGTCTTGCTTTGTTCTTTATAATAACTCCATGTTCATCCATCTTGTTCCTGAAGATCCACTTAGTTCCAATTATGTTGTGGTCTTTTGGTTTGGGAACAAGCTCCCAGACTATGCATCTCTTAAACTGATTCAGCTCCTCTTGCATTGCCTCAATCCAATGAGGGTCTAGGATGGCTTCTTCAAATTTCTTTGGCTCAACTTAGGATAGAAAACTGGAGTAGAGTACTGAACTTAGATTTCTGCTACTTGTTTGTACCTCTTGACTTAGATCACCAATAATTTGATCTGCTGGATGATCTCTTAGATGCCTAGTAGCTGGAGGCAGCCTGGCTTCATGTTGAACTCCTTCAGCTTCTTCAACTTGCTACACCCCTTGATCTTCTTCTACATCAGGTGCATCTAGTACTCCCCCTGGACAGCAGCCACTATCATCTACATACTGACTTACAGTAGATCCTTCTTCAATAGTGAGCTTGTCCATCTTCTTAGTCACACCTGTGGAGCTGCAAATACTTCTAGACAATTCATTGTTAATGAGTCTAGCTTCATCAAATAGTACATGTATGGACTCTTCTACAACTTGAGTAGTCAAGTTGTAGACCCTATAAGCCTTACTGTTGTTGCTGTACCCAACAAAGATCCCCTCTTGGGATTTGGCAGCAAACTTGGTTAAGTAAGACTTACCATTGCTAAGTATATAACATTTACAACCAAAGATCCTGAAATAGGATATGTTTGGTTTTCTGCCTTTCACAATCTCATAGGGGGTCTTGTTGTGACTTTTGGTGATAGTAGTCCTATTAATTACATGGCATGCAGTGTTTACTGCCTCAGCCCAAAAATATTCTGGGAGAGATGTGTCACTTAATAGGGTTCTACCAGCCTCTATCAAGGTTCTATTTTTCCTTTCAGCAATGCCATTTTGCTGAGGTGTTCTTGGTGAAGAAAATTCCTGAAATATCCCAAACTCTTCACATAGCTTTGTCATACTATCAGATTGGAATTTAGTACCATGTTCACTTCTTATTTTGACCACTGTACTGTCTAACTCATTCTGAATGTGTTTGACAAAACTATAAAAGATATTAGGTGTTTTAGATTTCTGTCTAAGGAAGAACACCCAGGAAAACCTTGAGTAGTCATCTACAACCACAAATGTGTAGACCTTCCTACCTAGGCTGTGAACTGGCATAGGACCAAAGAGATCCATATGCAAGAGGTATAAGCACCTCACAACATCTTTGTTTTTAATGCTATTAAAGGTGGATCTAGTCTGCTTGCCCTTTTGACAAGCTGAGCATATCCCATCTTTAATACACTTACCCTGAGGACCATTCCTCACTAACTCTTTGCTATAGAGTTGGCCAATTGTCTTGTAGTTAAGATGGGCTAGTCTCTTGTGCCATTTGACACAATGAGAGACTTTCTCATCGGCTACAAGACACACTGGAGAAACATTGTTCTCACACATAATGTCTAGACAATAGACATTTCTCTTTCTGTAACCAGTCAGAATGATCTCTTGATCATTTGATCTCCTGATATGACAACCATTTTTGACAAATGAGATGTCATATCCTAAATCACTCAGCTAACTTATACTAATAAGGTTATGATTCAAATCTTTAACATAATCCACTTGAGTAATTGTTATAAGGTTGCTAGAAATGTTACCAAAACCTTTGATGATTCCTTTTTCAGAACCACCAAAGGTGACTTTAGGAACATCCTTGATTGGTGTGTAGTCCTTTAGCAATCCCCTAGTTACAGTCATGTTCCTGGAACATCCACTGTCCAAGTACCATATTGGGGCATGGTCACTTAGACTCACCTGCAAAACAAATTAGTTAACCTTAGAACCCAAAGAATTCTTGGGTCCTTGGTGCTGGTTAGTTTGCCTCTTAACAAAACTACCTGTAGCTTTTCTAGCAGGTAGATTGCTACTCACCTTGGCACTAGAATTGTGCCAGTAGTCAATGGCAAAGTAGCCTACCTTGCCACAACACCAGCACTTAAATCTGTTGTACCTTTGCTTAGGTACAACCCTAGATGTTTTATCTACAGTAGGCTTGTTGAGTACTGGGGCTTTGCCCTTAGACTTGGACTGAACAGTCCTAGCAGGTTTTGTAAACCCTAATCCAGTTTTACCCTTTTGATGTACAAATTCATCTTCAAGGGTAGAACAGACTTTGGTTTAGAAAACCTTGCAACTATATCTCTCTCTTTCTGAAGGCTAATCTCCAGATTTCTGATTTGATCATTTTTAAATGTTATAGTCCCCATCTGAATAACAGTTATGTTCTTCAGCCTGACTATTTCATTTAGTTTTTGATCAATCAACTTATCAAAATCTGTTGCAGCCTCTTTGAGATTAGCAATCTCCTTAGCCTGACTCTTGGCCAAGAATTTGCTTTTCTTTAAAGCTTGCAACACTACTCTATATTCATCAATTAATTGATGAATGTCTCCTTCAGATTCAGATGTACTCTCATCACTTGATGATAATGTATCTGAATCTTGACTCAGTACTAGAAATTGAATCAGCAGAATAATTTAGTACCTGACTAGGTCCAGGCTGCTCCTGGATTTTGTCACCTTCAGATAAGGCCATCAGTCCCTGGCACTGATTGTCCTCTTGCTCATATATAGAATTCATTAACTGGATGAACTCCTCTTCCTCTTCTTCAACAAACAGTCCAATGTAAGCTTCAGCTTCTGAATCAGTTTCTGAAGAAGACATATCTGACAGACTTTTGTCCTTCTTTGCAACAAAGGATCTTTCCTTTTTTCCCTTGATTTGAGTCTTCTTCTTATCAGTTGATTCTTTCCTCTTCTCAGGACAGTCAGCAACAACATGTCCTTGTTTGTTACAACAATAACAAACTATCTTTGAAGATGTAGTTCTACTTGACTTGGCCTTTCTCCTGTCATTCTTTGGTGACTTCTGTGAAGTGGATGGCTTAGTCCTCCACTGTTTATTCTTTAGGAACTTCTGAAAATGTCTTGTGAAAGCTGCAAAGTCCTCATCACTCTCACTGCTTTCAGTATTCCTGCTTTCTGAATCATCTGACCCAGTCTCAGTCACTTTTGGAGGAGGAGATGGAGACTTACTTTTATATTTCTTGGTGGCTTCTGTCTTGAATGTCACTGCTCTTTCTTTATGCTCAACTCTGGTAGTATTCTCCTCTTCTTTCGTTACCATTAGCTGCATTTTATAGGATAACAACTTTCCAAACAATGTTCGAGGAGGAATATCGGCTAACTTGGCCATTTCCCTTATGGCACAAATCTTAGTATCCCAGTATTTAGTTAGGGATCTCAAGAACTTATCATTCAGCTCATAATTGCTGAATTCTCTTCCATAGGACATCAACTCATTGACAATCCTATAGAATTTCTTGTAGCATTCTGTTATACTATCAGACCTGCCTTGTTTGAAGCTCTCATATTCTTGGTTTAACAAAGACTTCCTGTCTTCTCTAACTTCTTTTGAACCCTCCATGTACACTATCAGAGTATCCCACATCTCCTTTGATGTTTTACAGTGTATCAAGTTCTGAAATGTAGCATCATCTATTGCACTTACTATAATATTCTGGGCCCTTTTGTCCATGGTGGCCAGAATAATCTCATCCTTGGTCATTTCAGAAAAGTCTTTTGGAGTTCTCTGATTTGCATCCAACACAGATACCTTCATTGGCACATATGGCCCGTCTTTAACTGTGATATAGATTCTAGGGTCATAGGCTTCCATAAATAGCCTAACCCTTTTTTTCCAGATGCCAAAGATCTCCTTTCTACAAATTGTCAACTTCATGGATCCAAGTTCTTTGTGATTCTCTGTTGAACCCATTTTCTTGATTTTCTTGATTCTGCACTTGATTATACTGAATCTGCCAACAGAATCCTTTACTCAAACAGTTATGTACTTTTTGAGCAACATGCCTCTGATACCACTTGAAAATAAATTGTACCTAATCACCTAGGGGGGGTGAATAGGTGACCTTAATCTTTTGAAACTTTTAGGCAGATTTAATCACAGATATCACAGAACATAAAACAGCAACCACAGAATCATACACACACAGAGTACACACAGTTTTATAGTGGTTCCCCAAGGTTTGGGTACATCCACTTTCCCCTTCGCCTTTCTAGTAGTATACTAGATTCGGCCAAACCCTCCACTATTCCTCAGATCCTCAGATCTTACACTCAGAACCCCAACCAGGTTCCTACAGCTCAGAGTGATCCCACTCCTACAACTCAGGCTCAACAGCCCTACCACTCAGTCTTCACAAAGACCTACACTCAGCCACAAGGCCTACACTCAAAGAAATGAATCTCCTACACTCAGGCACACAAGCCCTACCACTCAGCCTTTATAATTTCAGGCTTACAACTCAGATCCCTAAGGATCCTACAAGAAATTAAGAATACAATGTATATAACCTCAACTCAGAATAAGAGAGAAGAGTTGACAGGTTTCTTGATGAGTTCTTGAAAGAACTCTGCTGAGATCAACCTCCCTTGGCTTCCTTCAAAGCTTCTTGAATGTATAAAATAGTAGGGTTGATTCTCTATGCAGCTGATCTTCAATCACTGCAACTTTAGTTTCAGATCTCAATCTGAAACCTTCTTCACAGCCTGGTTCAACAACTGTTCTTCTTGGAAGGAGCTCTCTCTCTCCAACTACTTAGATCTTCACTTGAATTGATTCTTCAATGAATTGCTTGATCTTCTTCTTAATCCTCTTTCAATCATATTCTTTTGTTGACAGAATGAGCCTATATATAGGCCTTCTTCATGGTGACCGGTTGATCCGGTTTCTAACGACTTTTTGACAACTCTAACAGTTGCAGTAGACCGGCTGGAATGACAGCTGTCATGTCATCCAGTCACTTCTTGAATTTTCTGTAACTGTCTGAAAGTGTCGAGACAGTCTGTCTTTAAGTGTCGACACTTATAGACTAAGTGTCGACACAAGTTGGCTAAGTGTCGACACTAGCCTTCATGGTGTCGACACAACTCCTTGTGTTGTAGACTCTGCTTCTCGACGCTTCTTCTTCAACATGTGTCGACACTGATATTGTGTGTTGACACAACTCCTTGTTCTTCAGTACTTAGTTGAATTCTGCTAAGTGTCGACACAACTCCTTTGTGTCGACACATCTTCCTATGTTGAACTTGTTCAGTGTTGACACATCTTTTTGGTGTCGACACATGCCTTCTGTGTTGATACTTTTGCTGAGTGTCTACACTTCTCCTTGTGTCGACACTTGTACTTAGAATTTGTTGAACTTTGCTGAGTGTCGACACAGCCTCCTAGTGTCGACACTTTCTTCATGTGTTGAGTCTTCTGCTGTGTGTCGACACATTCTTCATTATGTCGATACTTGTCCTTGAACTTTGCTGAAGTGTTGTTGAGTGTCGACACAGCCTCCAAGTGTCGACACTTTTTGATGTCGACAAAGTTCCTCTGGGTGTCGACACTGCTTCTAAGTGTCGACACAACATTCTGTACATTTCTTCATTGAGTGTCGACACAGCCTGTATGTGTCGACACTTTCCTTCTGGTGTCGACTCTGCATTCCTGGTGTCGACACAATTACTCCAAGTGTCGACACTGCTTCTCAAGGTGTCGGCATAAGTCTTCTTAAGTGTCGACACTTTCCTTCTGGGTGTCGACACATGGACTTAGAAATTTTTCAGCTTTCCCTGTAAATACTTGACCTGCACAACTAAACTCAAAACACATCAAATACATTTTGATGTATATCATTGAGTAGGGTGAGGCTTCTTCAAATCAGGTACATTTATTCAAATGTACCCAACACAGGCAGCCTCCCCGAGGGGGTCAAGGAGGCAAAGGGCTCTCATTATCTTATGCATGAAGGGGGATTACATCAGAAGTTGCTATCGGGCCTTTTAGCGCAGTGTGTGGTGGAGGAAAAGATCCCGAGGATTTTGGAAGAGGTGCACTCCGGGGAATGTGGTAGCCATTCAGGAGGTAGGACGCTAGAGGCAATGGTGGTCAGGCAGGGATACTTCTGTCCCACCCTGAGGAAGGATGCGGCAGAGCTTGCGAGGAGATGCCAAAAGTGCCAATTCTACGCCACCTCCAGCTCTTGCCCGCTCAACGGCTATGAAGCATCATGACGCCTTGGCCTTTTGCCGTTTGGGGAATGGACCTAGTCGGACCGTTTCCACCGGCGAGCTGGCAGAGAAGGTTCCACTTGGTTATGATCGGCTACTTCTCAAAGTGGCTGGAGGTCAAGGCGTTGGCCAAGGTAACCTCTCAGGTCATCAGGAACTTCGTTTGGGGAGAGATCATCTGTAAGAAGGGTTACCTCAGGCCATTATCACGGACAATGGGCCACAGTTCGCAACTGAGGAGTTTATTAGCTTCTGCACTCAGCTGGGTATCGACCTCAGATTTGCCTCCGTGCACCACCACAGGAGCAACGGACTGGTGGAAGCGGCAAACAAAATTGTAGTGAACTTGCTCAAAAATAAGGTGGACAACTTAAGGGGGAGTTGGGGGGAGCAGCTCCCCTCGGTGTTGTGGGCTCTGCAAACAACCCCAACACGACCACTAGCGAAACCCCATTCAAACCCTCGCATGGGTGTGAGGCAGTCCTACCCGTAGAGTCTGAGGTCCAATCCCAACGGGTTGTGGCCGCAGACAAAGGCAGCGTGGCATGGAGGGAAGGAAATGAAGCGGAGCTGCGTCTCTCATTGGATATGGTGGAGGAACTTCACGATATGGCCGCCATTAGGCAGGAGGAGATCAAATGAAGGATGAAAAAGTACTTCGACAAGCATGTCAGGATAAAACAGTTCGACGAAGGGGACCTGGTAATGAAGAAGGTCGACTCCTCCAAAAGGTCGGCAGTAGTTGGTAAGCTCAACCCCAACTGGGAAGGACCTTACATTGTAGAAAAGGACCTGGGGTCATGGGATACCACCTCCAGAATGTGGAAGGGGTATCCATGAGTTACGCTTGGAGTGTCGACGACCTGAAGTGCTTTTACCCTTAGCAGGGGACAAGATTGTAAATATTATTCTTAATAAGTTCATCGAATTGTCTGATGATTGGTTTCTTTTGAGAATAGCAAAAGGAGGTTGGTAGTTTGTAAGACCCCGAGAGGATCCCACTGCTCAGGCTCCCATTAGCTGCAGGTCTGGAAGGCACACTCGGCCCCGGGTTGACCCACTGTTATGCTCTCACTTGCTAGCAGGGCTGTAGGCTCTCCTGGGGGGTAAGGGAACACCTCGAGTGGTGATTTCGTTGTGCAGGATCTCCTAGCGGGCAGGGATGGAAGGCACGCTCGGCCTCGGGTAGACTTGCTGTCCAGGCTCTCATTAGCTGGGCAAGGTAGTAGGCACACCTGGGGGGAAAGGAAGGGAGTTTTAAGAAAGAATTAAGAAACTAAGCAAGACCCCGAGAGGATCTCGTTGCTCTGGCTCCTTTTCGCTGGAATGTCTGGAAGGCGCACTCGTCTCTGGGTAGACCCGCTGCCAGGCTCTCACTAGCTGTCAGGGTCGTAGGCTCGCCTGGGTGGGGTAAGGGAACACCTCGTGTGGTGATTCCGCTGCGTAGGCTCTCCTAGCTGGCAGGGTAGGAAGGAACGCTCAGCCCCGGGTAGACTCGCTGTCCAGGCTCTCATTAGATGGGCAGGGCAATAGACACACCTGGGAAAAAAGGAAGGGAGTTTGAATAAAGAATTGAGAAACTAAGCAAGACCCCGAGAGGATCCCGCTGCTTAGGCTCCCATTAGCTGGAAGGTCTCGAAGGCGCGCGTAGTCCTCGGTAGACCCACTGTCAGGCTCTCACTAGCTGGCAGGGTCGTAGGCTCGCCTGAGGAGTAAGGGAACACCTCGAGTGGTGATTTGGCTGCGCAGGCTCTCCTAGCTGGCAGAGATGGAAGGCATGCTCTGCCCGGGTAGACTCGTTGTCTAGCCTCTCATTAGCTGGGCAGGGCACTAGGCACACCTGGGGGTAAAGGAAGGGAGTTTGAAGAAAGAATGAAGAAACTAATAAAGACCCGAGAGGATCCCGTTGCTCAGGCTCCAATTAGCTGGTAGGTCTGGAAGGCGCACTCGGCCCCGGGTAGACCCACCGCCAGGTTCTCGCTGGCTGGCAGGGCCGTAGGCTCACCTGGGGGGTAAGGGAACACCTCGAGTGGTGATTCCACTACGCAGGCTCTCCTAGCTGGCAGGGCTGGAAGGCACGCTCGACCCTGGGTAGACTCGCTATCCAGGCTCTCATTAGCTGGGTAGGGCAGAAGGCACATCTGTGCGGAAAGGAAGGGATTTTGAAGAAAGAATTGAGAAACTAAGCAAGACCCCGAGAGGATCCCGCTGCTCAGGCTCCTATTAGCTGGTAGGTCTGGAAGACACAGTTAGCCTCGGGTAGACCCGCTGCCAGGCTCTCACTAGCTGGCAGGGTCGTAGGCTCGCCTGCGGGGTAACAGAACACCTCGAGTTGTGATTCCGCTATGCAGACTCTCCTAGCTGGCAGGGCTGGAAGGCACGCTCGGCCCCAGGTAGACTCGCTGTCCAGGCTCTCATTAGCTGGGTAGAGCAGTAGGCACACCTGTGGGGAAAGGAAGGGAGTTTGAAGAAAGAATTGAGAAACTAAGCAAGACCCCGAGAGGATCCCCCTGATCAGGCTCTCATTAGCTGGCAGGTCTGGAAGGCGCACTCAGCCCCGGGTAGACCCGTTGCCAGGCTCTCACTAGCTAGCAGGGCCATAGGCTCGCCTGGGGGGGCGTAAGGCAACACCTCGAGTGGTGATTCCGCTGTGCAAGCTCTCCTAGCTGGCAGGGATGTAAGGCACGCTCCGCCACGGGTAGAGTCGATGTCCAGGCCCTTATTAGTTTGGCAGAGCAATAGGCACACCTGGGGGGAAAGGAAGGGAGTTTGAAGAAAGAATTGAGAAACTAAACAAGACCACGAGAGGATCCTGCTGCTCGGGCTCCCATTAGCTGGCAGGTATGGAAGGCACACTCGGCACCGGGTAGACCCGCTGCCAGACTCTCACTAGCTGGCAGGGTCGTAGGCTCGCCTGGGGGGGTGGGTAAGGGAACACCTCAAATGGTGATTCTGCTACTCAGGCTCTCCTAGCTGGCAGGACTGCAAGGCACGCTCGGCCCCGGTAGACTCGTTGTCCAAGCTATAAATATCTAGGCAGGGAAGTAGGCACACCTGGGCGTAAAGGAAGGGAGTTTGAGGAAGTATTGAGAAACTAAGCAAGACCCCGAGAGGATCCCACTGCTCAGGCTCCCATTAGCTGACATGTTTGGAAGGCACACTCGGCCCCGGGTAGACCCGCTTCCTGGCTCTCACTAGCTGACAGGGTCGTAGGCTCGCTTGGGGGGTAAGGGAACACCTCGAGTAGTGATTCCGCTGCGCATGCTCTCTTAGCTGGCAGGGCTGGAAGGCACGCTCGGCCCCGGGTAGACTCGCTGTCCATGCTTTCATTAGTTGGGCAGGGCAGTAGGCACACTTGGGGGAAAGGAAGGGAGTTTGAAGAAAGAATTTGGAAACTAAGCAAGTCCCAAAGTAGACCCGCTATCAGGCTCTCACTAGTCGACATGGCCGTAGGATCTCTTGTGGGGGAAAGAAGGAAAAGGGGGATGTTTTGTTTAAGTAGTCCCATGTGGACCTGATGACCATGCTCACAACAAGCAGATCGGGCTGTTGAAATCATGACAGAGTCACGAAGCTCTTGATAACATGTTTATAAGCAGCTAACACCAGTCCTAAAAAAGGGTGGGATGACTCAGACCCCACTCGGCAGGGGTATCTGCATAACCCTCCTGACAGGGCTCTCAGCCAGACTCTCGGCAGGGCTCTCGGTATAACCCTCTTGGCAGGGCTCTCGCCATAGCCATCTTGCTGGGAATCCTGGCAAGAACCTCTCGGTAGGGTTCCCGACACGACTCTTTTGTCAAGGCTCTCGACAGGCCCCTTCCGACTGGTTTTACCTAGCCAACTCTTCAAACGGGTGGCGGTCATCGCTTAAGATCCTAGGGTTCATGTAACGGTAATAAACATTCCAACAAAAAGGCAAATCTTTCAATATAATATAAAAGGAATAAACATCAGCGGGGGAATCTTGCCCCTTACAAAAATTACAAAGGATAAGTTTTCAAAAAATGAATATACAAAAGTAAAAGTAAGGCTACAATAAACAAGGCAAGATGTGGAGGCTACTAGGCAGGTCTGCTGGAGGTCCTGTCAGAGGTTCCGCTGGAGGTCCCGCTAGAGGTTTCGCTGGGGTTGTAGTCGGAGGACTCACCAGGTGAGCTGCCCCCAATTTCCTCGTTCAGGACAAGCTCTGCCGCATCATTGATCGGAGAGTCGTCCTATCCCGCAGGTTTGGGGATGGGCTCGAAAAACTAGGGCAAGATCCCTCGCACCGTGAGGGTCTCGCCTCCTTCGTTCAAAAGAGCTGATTCCCGCAACACCTCAATGACCATCTTGGTGGTGGCTTGCTCGTTCTCCTGAATGATCACGTCGATCTCATATGTGGAGTAGTGATGACGCTCGACTCTCTCCTCCAGCGATGGCCTGGTCTGGGCCAGGGCTAGGGCCTCCTCCAAGCGCTTCACCTCAGCCACAGCAACATCCCTCTCCTTGAGCATATCAACAAGGTTGTGCTCAATTGTGAGGGTGCGGTGCCCAGCCATGTGCGAGAGCTGGAGCGCATGAAGCTGGGCATAGGCGGCATCGTAGACGAAGGCTCGAGTAGTCGTTCGGTCGAATGTGTCGGCGTCCTCCCGACCGTAGAGCCCATAACCTAGAGAGAAGGCATCGTCGGTGCTTGGGTCTCATTCTGTCCAGGAGGGGAGAAGTGTGGATACTGCGATGCGATTGGTGGTGTGGTCCCACCAGATCAAGGGCTGGCCCTCTGCGTCCTTGTACTTCTCGCCAAAGCTGAAATTTCGATGCCCATTTGGTAACGGCTTGCAAGAGGACTCTACAGGGGTCTCAGCGACGGGCTGGGGGCACCCATCTCGCATACAACTAAAGAGTTCTCGGCATGGGCCTCTGCGGCGGGCCGAGAGGTACCCGTCTCACCTGCAACTGAAGGGGTTTTGGCGGAGATCTCGGCGGAAGCCGGTACAACGGATTTACCCTTGTCCACTGCTGACGGCCTTGATTTTTTGAGAGGAAGGGCAGAGTGGGAGCTCGGTTTCCGCTTTTGGGCACTTGGTGAAGAAGAAGAACTTGGCTCCTCCCGACCAGCGGCGACGGCGGCCTTGGCGAGGGCCAGAGGGTCGGCGAGTGCCCTGGCCTCATCAAAAGGTTGATGGAGGGGAATGTCTCGCACACCTGCGAGTCCTATAGTTAACTAGCCATATCTCTCGAAACTAAATATTGCAAGTCTAGTCCAGAAAATTACCTTCGTCGGGGGGTTCCGGTTGGAGGGAATCCCGGCCTTGCCGGAGGAAGGGGACGTCGAAGGCTTGCGATCCAAATTACTCGACAAGGGCACCCTCTCGCTCCCCGAGAGTAGGAGGCTTATAGGTTGTGTCGTCATATTGAAAGGGCGTGAGGGGGATGTTGCTGAAGGGCCCTAAGACGAAGATAAATCTCTCCGCAAAATGATGATGTTTGTTGGCGAGACCCATCGTCATCACCGACTGTCCAGAAAGGAAGACTGACCCTCCCTTGGCCCAGAATTTGAACAGCTTCCGGAAGATGGTTAGACTGAACTCGATCCTTTCCAGCCGCATATACCAGAAGAAAGCCACCAGGATGGCGATGGAGTTAGTGTTGAGCTGGGTCGGCACTACCCCATAATAGCGTAGGGCCTGGCTCACTTTTGGCCAGAGGGGGAGGCAGAATCTCGCCTCGAAATGCTCTAAGAGGATGACGACCTCCCCTTCCGGTGCGAGGTTAGCCCTGTCGTCGCTCCCAGTCTTCCGCGCGACGAACCCCGATGGGATGAAGTTCTCGGTGATCGTGGGGAATTCTGTCTGCGTGAGCCGGCAGGGCGGGAAGGTGTGGTCCAGGAAGGTCTGCGCGCACTTGGAGCGGTCTTTGCTCTCGACAGTTATCTTGAAGGGAAGACGAGATGGGAAAAAATGATCGGGCAGGCGAGAGCCTTTGCACTTCGGATATCGGCTAGAGCAGTCGGAAGGGGACGAAGGCTTGGACCGAAAGAAATAAATGTTGAGAAGTAAATTAGGTAGGTGGATCGACCTGTTTATAGAAGATGTGGTAATTATGAGTTTTTTCCTAAAAAGCATGGCGGGGGGACGATCAACAAGTCAACAAATCTGGATGTTCTGACTCCTCGATTTCCATCCTGCCTTGTTAGCTCTCCTTGGACCTGCAGGAAGCGAGAACCTTCAGGGATGGACAGGGAAAAGGCGAATGGTCGCAGCCTGCGAGAAGTGTTGAGCAAATCGCATGAGTCAGGCATTCGCAAAGCATCAAAGAGATCATGAAACACAGACGGAAAAGACACAAACATAAAGTGGCTCTCGCTGGGCGACAGTCACAAAACAACAATGATAAAAAATAATAATAACGAATAATACTAATAATAATAATTGTCTGTTGCCCTAAGGCGCAAGCGGTATAGAGGTTGAAGGGTAGGCTGAGGAGGTGGGTAAAGAAGAGGCTATCCCTACAGGGCTTAGTACGGCTCCCACCGCCAACGACCTACTTCTCGCCTGCCAGACCTTAGAGGGACTTGCAGGTCGAAGAAGGTCGTCAGGGCAGTCAGCCACTAGCTGGCCAGGCGGAGCTGATCTCGAATCCGAACGACGTATCTTCAGGGGGAAGTTTCGGCAGAAACCATCTCCTGGGATTCCGCCCCGATAATGAGGTAGGAACAGTCCCGCACGACGATCGCCAGCCACTGCTCCATCGTCTCGTGGATTCTCTTCACCGCTGGGGAGTTGGCCTGCTGCTGTGGCATGAACTTCGACAGGACAGCCGCAACCCTCAGCCTCCACGCCTTGCCACTTTCGGAGGGCTCAAGAAAGTCCTCCATCTCGCTGGTGGAGGGGAGGGGTGAGTCTTCCCCATCTTCCACTTCTTCTTCATCTTCATCTCCTCCTCCTTCCACCTCTTGCTCCTTTGGCTTAGGAGGACAGATTTTGGTCAGAATGGGAGGGGAGCGAAAGAAAAGTTGGGAGGCTCTCGCATACCTGAAGTGCGATGGATACCCTCTCCCGATGGTTGGTGAGAAGTGTCGAGCTGTCCCTCCGAGCGTTTTCCAAAAAGAAGATGCAGCGGCTTGCCCCGGAGCGGATGAAATGTCCTGCACTCCAGAGTCTCGATCTTGCCCAGGGGGGAACAAAGACGCCCTCTCTCGCCGAGGGCTGGGATCACGGCGCAGGAGCGGATGGCTCGGTGACAACCCCTCCAGCAGGGATGGCGAGATCAGGTTCCATATCGGTGCGATCAGCCAGGGTATTGGGTGGGGCAGCTCCCAAGACCGTTGGCACAACCCTCGAAACAGACGATAGATCCTCATTGTGAAGGCGGGTCGCTTCTATGTCCAACATATTTTGGCACCGTCCTCTGCGAGAAGAGTGGTACTTCAGTACGTGACCACGTTCCAACTCTTTGACAGTTCGCGCTAATGGGAAAGGTGAAAGGCGATAAAAGTACCTCTGGCAGAGAAGAAGGGATCTCATCACGGTTAAGAGTTGGGGTAGGCGGGGTTCGGTTCTCCTTCAACAGGTCTCGCCTGACCGACTTGGACTTCTTATTATTCTTTGGGCTGGAGCTCTCGCCAGCTGGCTTCTCGCCAGTTGGCCTCTTACCCATCAGCCAAGGGGCAACTTTGGCGAAGTTGGCGCAAGCCCGCGCCTGGGCCGCGGTGAGGCGGGCCTGAAACTCTTCCAAGAGCGGCTTTTCAACATTTTTGGAATGCATTTTCATGGCCTTGCAGAGGCTCAAGCAGAGAGTAATGACAGTAGAGGTGGCCTGAGAGACAAACTTAGCGGTATATTTATAGGACGAAGGTGGGGTCTGCAAAAAAGATTCCCTTCCAGGTCAGTACGTACACACTGAATATTAAGGGTAGGACGTATCTTTCCGAGTTCAAGACCTACTCGCAAAGAGCGGGGATTATGTACAACCCCATATTCGCTGGATGGGACCAAGATCCCCCAAGGAACCGAATTGGGCGAGCTTTGGGCTTATAATTGGATCAAATAAGAAAGCGAGTTGGAGGGCTCTCGCCATAAGTAGGCAGCAAGGCTCTCGCCCAGTGTTTGAGTAACGTCATTCATTGAACGTCAATTCGTCGAGCATCATTTTGTCGAACGCCAGTTCATCGAGCTCAATTTGTCGAGCTGGGAACATAATTCGTCGAACGCAAACTCGTGGTGCTGGGCCTTCGACTTAAGGTTATGTTCGTCGAACGCAGATTTCAGGTTTAGGCCATGGCAGATCCATGGCGGGCAAGAAGGCTTTAGCCCTGGGAAGGAGCAGGGACTCACGCCTCAACATGGCGGAAGCCCAGCGACCCTCGGAATTGAGTGATGTCTCTCCACTTAACGCCCCTTCAGTCTTTTGGTTCCCACCCAGGGTAGGCGGGAAGGCTCGCGCTCGGAGCAAGCAGGGTTCCCACAGAGCTCAACAGAAAGAGCTTCCACTAGATGGGACCCAGACCTGAAATTACCTAAATACCCCTGGTCTGCATTTAGCTCCTCAAAATAGCTGAGTTTGGCTATTGGCAGACTAGCCCAGGGGCATTTTAGTAATTTATGGCAACAAAAGTACGCTTTTTGCATACCAGATATTGAAAATCTATAAATAGACCCACATGATACCTCAGAAGGCAGATTTGCTCATACTCTTATTTCTGACTTCTAGAGCTTTCTGAGGTACTCCTAGCCCAGCAATTATCTTTGGAGGGCAAGCGCTCAGAGAACTTCCAGGTTAGTGGAGGGACCTCCCAGCTGTGGCTCAGGGTCAGTTTCTAGTTCTTTGTTGCTAGTCTTGGGTCAAGGTTTGGGACAAATATGTGTCAGCTACACTCCGAGGTCCGAACTCGCGTTGAGGCCAGTTTTTGGTTTCAACATTTGAAGTATGTGCGAATAGAAAAAGAGAAACCGAAATTTTGATAAGAACAGAGTTTTTATATACAAAAATTATGTATATTACAAAGGTATGATCTCCATTTTATAGAATGGAGGGGAAGAGAGAGATTACAAATAAGCAATGTGGGACTAAATACATTTACGGTGACTAGCGACTAGACAAAACCAGACATCAAATGTCGCGCAGTTAGATGAGAAGGTGAACTGCCCGACCATAATGGCAAGCTGCCAGAGGAGAACGCTAGACCACCAAGCTACCAATCCGCTGGAGAGAAGCCGCCAGACTGCCCGACTATCAAGCCACCAGAGGGAAACCACCAGACCACCCGGTCTCCAAACCGCCAGAGTAATGTTGTCTGACCTCCTAGTCTCTATACTACCACACTCCCCCTCAGGCTGGAGCATATATATCAATTATTTCCAGCTTGTCATAAATGTGAAAAAAGGAAATGGACACAGGCTTAGTGAAGATATCTGCCAACTCATTATCTGAAGTAACGAACGGAGTGTAAATCTGTTTCTTCAAGATCTCTTCTCTAATGGAATGGGAGTCAACTTCGATGTGCTTTGTTCTCTCATGAAATACCAGATTTTTCGAGATATATATATCGGCCTTGTCGTCGCAGAACATAGGTAGAGCATGATTTTAGACTTCTCATAAGTCCAGCATGAGAGGTTGTAACCAATTTAACTCACAAGTGGTTGATGTCATACACCGATATTTAGCTTTGACACGAGACCTGGAGATGACAAACTATTTCTTGCTCTTCCAGCTCACTAGGTTTCCTCCCACAAAGGTGCAGAATCTTGATGTGGACTTGCAATCACCTTCGTCGTTAGCATAACTAGAATCTGAGTAGACTTCAACCTTTAAATGACCATTCCTCTGAAATAGTAGTCCCTTACCAGACGCCCTTTAACATATTCCCATATTCTCAGGGCAGACTGTAGATGGTACTCTCTAGGAGCATGCATGAACTGGCTAACCTTGCCTACAACATAAAAGATGTCGGGTCTGGTTACCGTGAGATAAATGAGTTTGCCAACCAGATACCTGTACCTTATAACATCTGATAGAGGAGACAAGTCGTATGTCCAGGTTTTATCTTCTCCAATATCCATGGGTCATTAGACAGGTTTAGCCCCAGTCAACCCAGTCTCTTTCAGAAGATTGAGAGTATACTTACGTTGGGAGAGGACCAAAGAATTGGGCTTTCAAGAGATTTCTATCCCCAGGAAGTACTTTGGGGAGCCCATATCCATCGTGATAAGGTGTTGAAGGATATGTTTCTTTGTCAGTGCTACCCAGCCTGATCATTACCTGTAAGAAGAATATCATCAACATATACAACAAGAACCACCAGACCCAGTGAGGTTTTGCGAATGAATAATGAGTGATCGACAGAGCTTCTTGTGAAACCAACGGTTACCACAATGCCGCTGAACTTATCGAACCACACCCGAGGGCTTTACTTTATACCATATATGACCTTCTTATATTTTCATATGCGTGTCTCCCACTGAGCAACATACCCAGGAGGTTGCTCCATGTAGACATCCTCTTATAGATCACCATATAGGAAGGCATTCTTGACATCCAGTTGGGAAATGGTCCAATCCCTGTTGATGGCCATGGACAGGAGAACTCGAATAGTGTTGAGACGAGCAACAGAAGAGAAGGTGTCAAAGTAATCAATGTCATAGGTCTGAGTGAAGCCCTTAACGACCAGACATGCCTTATAACTATCCACACTGCCATCCGGATGAAACTTCACAACAAAGACCCAGCGATAGCCAACAACATCAGTGCCCAAAGGAGGAGTGATAACAGTCCATGTACCCCGCTCAGTGAGGGTGGCAATTTCCTCATCCATGGAGGCCTTCCAATTTGGAACAGCAAGGGGGTCCTGGTAGGTCCGGGGTGTGGCAGTGGCAGAGATAGCCAACGTAAAATTCCTGCGAGAAGGGGTTAGATGAGCATAGGAAATAACAACAGTAAATGAATGTTGGGTACACGTCTGCACCCCTTTGCGAAGAGAAATGTAAAGATCCAGGTCGTCATGTTCATCAGCATCCGGTGCATCCATGGAGGAGAGAGCTGGTTCGGTAGTAGAGAGAGACGACAAAGGCGAAGAGAAATGAGGAGGATATGGTGGACACGACGGAGGTGGAGGGGCCTCAGTGGGCGTAGACAAGACGTAGGAGTCGGTAGGAGGAGCAGGAATATTAGGAAGAAGGGAGGAGTCATGAGATAAATATGACATATTTTCGAAAAAAGTAACGTTCGCGGAGACGAACTGCTTCTGAAGAACAGAATCAAAATAACAGTAACTTTTTTGAGTGGAAGAGTAACCCAGAAAGACATACTTGGTGGCACGTGGGGATAGCTTGTCACAAGTGGCAGAGGGAGCGTGCACAAAAGCCATACACCCAAATATACGCAGAGGAAGAGGGAGGGGTTCCTTGCCCGGATATAGAATATAGAATGGTGTGTGGCCGTGTAGAACCGTGGAGGGAATGAGGTTGATGAGATAGCAAGAGATAAGAACGGCATAGCACCAATAAGAGCGAGGAACCTGCATTTGTGTCATTAGAGTTCGACCGACATCAAGGAGGTGACAGTTTTTGTGTTCAACCATGACATTTTGCTGTGAGGTATAGACACAACTAGTTTGATGAATAATTCCATTTTGCACACAGAATGAAGAAAAATCATGACTAAGATATTCTTTGGCATTACTAGAACAAAAAAGACTAATAGACGCATTAAACTGTGTTTTAATCATATAATAAAAGGATGTACATACAGAGAATAGTTCGGAGCGCTCTTTTAAGAGATATGCCTACGTACACTGAGAGAAATCATTAATAAATGTTACAAAAAATGAACTATCCTGACCTATAGTTAAGGTAGGAGAAGGACCCCAGACATTAGAGTGAACGAGATCACAAGGACGGGAAGAGCCACGACCTTGCTTCGACAGGAAGGAGGAGTGGTGATGTTTGCCAAGCTGACATGCGTCATAGTTAAGAGGAGGACTGTGCGGAGGTAGGTGCGTCAGAAGCGACGAAGAAGCTGTGGAGGAGGATGTCCAAGGCAAAGATGCCATTGTAGAATATCCGTAGAAGAAGAAAAAATGGACAGAGTAGATACATTGTCTAGGAAGTAGAGGTCGTCGCTCTCTGTCCCAATAGCAATTGTCCTTTGGGAGCTCGGATCCTGGAAAGAACAAGAAGTAGGGGTGAATGTGATGGAGCACTATAGTTGATTGCAAAGAGAAGTAACAGATAACAAATTACATGAAAACTGGGGCACATAGAGGGTGTCCGCCAGGCGAAGAGACAGAGTGACCTGAACCACTCCAGTCCCATTGACTAGTGAGTGAATGCCATCCGCAATGAAGATTGGTGGCAACAGATCATGTTTTTTTAGGAGAGAAAAATACTGAGGATTGCAGGTCATATGATTTGTAGCACTGGAGTCAATCAGCCATTTACCTTGAGTCACATGGGCACTACCTAAAGACGTGACCACCGAGGTGGACTTCTTCGAAGTGGAAGTGGAAGCGTCACCAGAAGGGCGAATATGTGGATACTTCATCCAGCAATGATCAATCATATAGTTGGTGCCTCCACAGTGAGAAAAGAGAAATCGGGAAAGTCCACGCCAGCCGGATTGATGGTCGCGGACACCAGAGCTACTATGCTGAGTATGATGAGCATAGGTATCGGTGTGCGGTGGGTAGGACAGCAGCAGACACTGAAGCAAAGAGGTAACATCATCAATGCGGGCAGCAGTGTCATCTAAGGTGGGAGAATTCACCTCGCCAAGGATCGATTGACGGATCATGTCATAGGACTCTGAAAGATAGAGAAGATAACATACAACCTGAAGCTCCTGCAAGTGCTTGTGTTGCTCGGCTACATCCACAGAGAATGGGCGGTTCTGAATAATTTCGGCTCCTAGAGCCTGTACATGTTGGTAAACAGTAGCAAGAGACATGGAGGGATGGGCAAAGAGGTCCGCATAGAGAGTATAAATGTGAAAAGTCTGAGCCCCTTGGAGTAAAGAGCGGCAAGATGAAGCCAAGCCGCCTTTACCATTTCATCATGGTAGATGACGGGAAGGCACTCATCAGAAAGGCTGTTAGCCAGCAGAGTGCGAACAAGAGCATCGCTAGCATCCCAGTCACCAAAGAGATCGAACTTGGGAGGAGGTGGGTCATCAGTGAGATTGTGGCATTTGCGTTGTGAGCGAAGTAGAAAGGTAAAGGAGACACTCCAGTCCGGATAGTTGGAATTGATAAGTTTGGAAACGGTCCTAAGATTACCTGAAGGAGTAGGAAGAGGAGGGTGGGCCACGGGTCGAGTAGTAGTAGTAGATGAATCAGAGTGAGCCATAGAGAATAAGAGAGCGGATAGAAAAGAAGCAGCTCGAACAAGGAAAGAGAGGCTGCGCGAACAGACAAAGAGGTCGTATGAAAGCAACAGATCGTGAGGTGATGGGGAGGTTACGAAAACAGGCACGAGCAGAGAACAGAAAGAGGTAACCGCGCGAACAGAAGGTAGGCCGTGAAGACAGGTCACGAACAGAGAAAAAAGAGGCCGTGAAGATAGGTCGTGAACAGAGAGAGTGCGCACGAAGAGAGAGGTCACGCACATAGAGGGAAATAATAAGAGAAGGAAATTGCACAGATAGGTCGCAAGAAGGAGGGGATAAACCGTGCGGACAGAAGTTGCACACAAAATCAAGCAGAAAAGATCGAGTGCTCTGATACCATATGAAAATAGAAAAAGAGAAAACGAAATTTGAACAATAACAAAGTTTTTATTTACAAAAATGGTGTATATTACAAAGGTATGGCCTCTCTTTTAGAGAATGGAGGAGAAGAGAGAGAATACAAGTAAGCAATGTGGGACTAAATACATTTACGGTGACTAGACAAAACTAGACCATATAGGTCGCACGGTTCGACGAGAAGGTTACCTGCCCGACCATAACGACAAGCCGCCAGAGGAGAACGCTAGGATGCCTGGCTACCAAGCCGCTGGAGAGAAGCCTCCAGACCGCCCGGCTATCAAGCCGCTAGAGTGAAACTGCCAGAATGCTCGGTCTCCAATCCACCAGAGTCAAGTCGCCAGACTTCCCGGTCTCCATACGACAACAAAGTAATCTTAGAATGTGGCACAAATATTGAGGGGGAGGCTCACACTGAGCTCCCCGCTCAAGATATATTCATTATAATATCTCAATAGGCTGAGGATGCAACTCTCAAGGAGTTAGTAATGTAAGAGGACCTAGGTGTGCTCTAGAACAAGGCCCAACCATCTACCGAAGAACCCCCTCAGCACTCAGGGCCATCTATATTTATAGGCCCTGCTTATTCATGTTAAATTTTCTCAACGTGGTCAGCAAGATAGCCCAAACGCCAAATTAATATCTTCGGAACTATCCAGTTCGCACGCTGAACCTGCGGAAAACCCAAGGACTAGAGGTCTATGCACAACAAACAATGGAAGCACAAGCAGATCTTCAATACATTCACTTCTTTACACTGCGAGGCATACATAGCGAGACATGATTTCGCTAGTATTACAGCTGTAAACAGAAAGAACCAAAAAACAAGCCGGGCGGACAGAACCCGGAGTCCGCCGAGACCGCCGAGGTCGCCGAGGTCGCCGAGGTCGCCGAAGCCGCCCAAGCTATGCTGCTATCCGCCGAATACCACGGAGTCCGCCGAGACCGCGAGGTCGCGCGGACACACCGTTATTCGCCTCCTGCTGAACCTGAACTGAGGAACTCCCCTACCCGCCTGAAGCCGGCGGACAGGTTATTGAAGCTGGGAAAGTTGAAACAGAACTGACAAGCCGCAGAGCGACCTCCTGCTGAGTCCGCAGAGACCGCACACTTCCAAGCACTGACCGAAGTCAATGCCAAGCTCCTGGCTCCTTGAAGTTATCCGCGCGACCTGCACACAGCAAACCGTCAGCCTGAAACAATCCGCGCGGACTGGAAAACACAGACCGCAGCACTCGCCCAACCCAATTTACTGTTCACTCACGTTACACCAGGTTACTGTAGATGTGCCAGGGGGTCCTATTTATAGGCCAGGTGAGGAGTGTGGTCACCGCCCATGAGATAGCGACACCACCCCAGCCCGCGCGAACACAAAACACCGTCCGCTCAGTCCGCGAGGACTTAGCCGGTCACCAAGGAAAACCGCCAGGAGCAAGGCAGCCGATGACGAACCCTCTCCAGTCTGCATAAGCTAAGCGGACAAGGCACCAGCCCGCAAAGCTCCAACCACTGCAGGACAACATCCTCCTTCAATGGCAGTCCGCACCAACCCGAGACAGTCCGCAAGACCCACACCTCAGTCCGCCACAAGTCCGCGACCAAAGGCATCTAGCACCAGTCCGCCCGGTCACAGCGGACTTGGCGGATACGGCGGACACCATGAACTTGGCACAAGGTGTGATAAGCCCAAAACCATCAAGGAGCAGAGCGAGCATGGCGGACGCAAGTTCTCGTCCGCCAAACACTCCAGCACAGATCGCCATCAGTCCGCGAGCACCTCGCTCTTGTCCGCAGTAGCTTCCTCCCGGACTCCAAACAACAGTCCGCCAACCGGTCTCCACAGCAGGACCTGCTGTGCCATCAGAACTTGACAAGGCCTCAGCCAAGCTCTAGGCTCAGTCCGCAATAGCCAGAACCGCGGACACTCCAGTCCGCAAGCTACCCGCGAACCCGAACCAACCCGCCAACAGCGCAAGCTTGCATCCGCGGCGACTGAGCAATGCACCAGTCCACAAGCCTCTCTATCCGCAGATACCAGGCCGCACCAAACCGCGGACTCCATGCAACAACCCGCTCAACACAGCCGGCTTCCACCAGACTTTACACCAGGACGCAAACCGCAGTCCGCCCAGTCCGCCCAGTCCGCCAAAGCTGTCCTCCCCAGTCCGCGCGGCCTGTCCCGTCACCCACTTCCACTTCACAAATTTCAACACTCCCCCTTGAAGTGAGAAGTGGTGACCAAGCCCAGCAAGCTGCGCAAACGTTCAAAAGGCCCCTTCGACAGCGGCTTCGTGAAGATGTCAGCAAGATTATCTTCACTCCGAACATGCCCGACCAGCAGAGATCCTTCCAACACCTTCTCCCGGATGAAATGGTGATCAATCTCTATATGCTTGGTCCTGGCGTGACACACTGGATTGTTAACCAGTTTGAGAGCACTCTCATTGTCACCCCGGAGTAAAGTAGGCCCTTGCACTTCTTCATGGACATCCTCTATAAGTCTCCTCAACCAAACGGCTTCCCGAGCAGCCAAGGCCGAAGCCTTATACTCCGCCTCCGTGGTTGAAACCGACACCGAGTCCTGCTTCTTGCTACACCACGAGATGCTAGCTGAACCGCAAGTGAACACATAACCTGAAGTAGACCTCCGATCATCCGAATCACCGCCATAGTCAGCATCCGTGTACCCGAGCAACGCAAACTCCGCATCCCTTCCATAGAGGAGTCCCATCTCAGAAGTCACCTTGACATACTTCAGAATACCCTTCGCCGCCAACAAATGAGATTTCCTTGGTTCAGCCATATACCGACTTACTCGGCCAACAGCGTAAGCTATATCCGGCCTTGTAATCGTCAGATAGATCAAGCTCCCAACAAGAGCCCTGAACACCAAGGGATCATTAAGAACCCTTCCCTCATCTCGTCGAAGCTTCAGCCCAGGTTCCAGTGGAGTAGAGCACTTCTTCCCTTCGCCCATGCCAAATCGCTTCACAATACGATCAGCATATCCCTTCTGGCTAATGAGAATCCTGCACTCCTTCCTCTCCACTTCCAGACCGAGAAAGTGATGCAACTCTCCCAAGTCCTTCATCTCGAAGCGTATAGCAAGCTCAGCCCTGAGCCTTGCTACTTCCTCCTCCGAATTCCCTGTGATGATCATGTCATCCACATACAGTAGGACCAAGACCCTTAGCTCTCCCTTCTTCTTGACGAACAAGCTAGAATCCGAGTTAGAAGCAAAGTATCCACAGAATTGCAGGTACTCTGCAATCTTCCCATACCACGCTCTTGGAGCTTGCTTCAACCCGTAGAGAGCCTTCCTGAGTTTGCAGACATAGTCCGGATGCTTCTCAGAGACAAAACCAAGCGGCTGATCCATGAAGATGTCCTTGTCAATCTCTCCGTAAATAAAGGCATTCTTCACATCGAGTTGCCACAACCTCCATCCCTTGCTAGCAGC
The DNA here is from genome assembly GCA_039583875.1 of Platanthera guangdongensis. Taxonomy (NCBI): domain Eukaryota; kingdom Viridiplantae; phylum Streptophyta; class Magnoliopsida; order Asparagales; family Orchidaceae; genus Platanthera; species Platanthera guangdongensis. The sequence continues at coordinate 126,135,782 of CM077161.1, forward strand.
CAAGGCGATCACCACTCTTATAGATGTCATCTTCGCAACTAGACTGAATGTCTCCTCATAGTCTTCTCCATACTGCTGTGAGAATCCTCTAGCGACCAGGCGAGCCTTGAACCGATCAATGCTCCCATCAGCCTTCTTCTTCAACTTATACACCCACTTGCAAGTAACCGGAGTAATGCCATCAACCTTGGGCACAAGATCCCAGGTTTCATTCTTCTTCAGAGCATCAATCTCTTCTTTCATGGCACCATCCCACTCCTTCACTCCAGTGGCCTCGTTGAAGTTTGCAGGCTCTCGCTCATCCAGAGGACCGGCAAAGAAACAGGAGACAAAGCTCACTGCATTCCCATCACAGTACCGAGCCGGTGGCTTAACCACCCTCTTCGATCTCCGAAGACATGGCTCCTTGCTCACGGCTTCTGTTGCTTCTTCAGGCTCCACTCCTACCTGGGGCAAGCATTGAGCAGTGCTCCCCCTGCTTCCTGAGCCAGAAGGCTCAGCCTCGGAGTTCGAAGCAACAGGAGCTGCTGGTGAAACAGCAAGCTCCTCTTCCAAGCCTTCAGCCGCCACCACCGGTGCTTCATCAACCTTGCTACTTCCGGTTAGCTCCACTGAGCCACCTCCATATGACGTCAGCTCGTCAAAGACAACGTCTCTTGACACCACGAACTTCTTCGTCACAGGGTCCATGCATTTCCATCCCTTCTTCCGCTCATCGTAGCCAACAAAGACAAGTTTCCTTGCCTTCGCATCCAGCTTTGTCCGTGTAGTATCCGGGACATGCACATAGCAAGTTGAGCCGAACACCCGAAGGTGTCCATCACTCGGCTTCTCCTTCAGCAACAGCTCAACAGGAGTCTTCATGTTGATAGGGCTGAGTGGCATCCGGTTGATAACATAAGCAGCACAAGACATTCCCTCCGCCCAAAAGGACCTTGGGATATCTTTCGCATGCAGCCAGCATTTGCAGGTTTCCGTCAAATGACGGATCTTCCGCTCCGCTACCCCATTTTGTTGTGGAGTGTGAGAACAAGTAAGCTCCCGTTGGATCCCGTGCTTCCTGCAGAAGTTAGAAAACTCGGAGGAAACAAATTCACCCCCGTTATCAGTTCTAAACTTCATAATCCGCAAGCCAAGCCGGCCTTCTACCAACTCCTTGAACTCCACGAACAAATGGAAGGCTTCCGACTTCTCCTTTAAGAAGTACACCCAAGTATACCTTGAGTAGTCATCAACCAAGACAAGCATGTATTTGCTTCCACCAAGGCTGGCAGTAACAGTCGGTCCCATCAGGTCGCCATGAACACACTCCAATGGTTTCTTGCTCCTTGTTTGTGATTTATCAAATGGAAGGCGATGTGCCTTACCATATTGACAGCCCGCACAAACATGCCCATCACCAAAGGAGGACAACATCGGCAACCCCCTCACCAGACTTCTACTAGCCATCGCCTTCAGCTTGTCCATGCCAACATGCCCCAGCCTCTCATGCCAGATAGCCGCACTATCATTGGCCCTCATCTTATCAACATAAGCACTGGTGGAAAGAACAAACAAGTTCTTCACCCTCCTCCCAACATGAGCAACATCAGCCTTCACCGCTGATACGTTGCGAAGGAACCTCACGTATGTTGGCCCAAACAGAACGTGATACCCAGCGTCCACCACGTTGGTCACCGAGAAGAGGTTCTTCTTCATGCCCGGTACGTGATACACACTCCTTAACGTGAGTGGCCCCTGATCACTACCCAAAGACACGACCCCCTCCTTCTCTACTGCATAAACAGTATTATCAGCAGTGATAATAGCTTCATTACCTGAGTAAGCCTGCATGGAGGTGAACTTCGACATGTCTCCGGTGAGGTGATGACCACACTCGGAGTCGACGATCCACTCGCTGTTGAAGTCCTCAGCAGATAAGGCCCGGACACAAGTGCCCGTCATGAAAGCTCCTCCCCATTCTGCTTCTTCACTTCTCGAGCAGCCTTCCTCCTTTTCCGCAGCATGCCCAGGCTGCAGTTTGACCTTGCAGTCCCGCTTGAAGTGCCCTCGCTGATGACACCGGTAGCACTTCAGATTCTTCTTCCAGTCCTTAGGAGCATTGCTCCTCTCCGGCGGATACGAAGTTGAAGTCTCCTTCTCAACAGCGGCCTGCACCTTCTTCTTCTTCTTCCCTTCCCATCCCTTCTTCTTGCCTGAGAAGAGAGCCTCGCTGCCTTCCTGATTCAGGTTTACTCCAGCCATCTGCCTTGCTAAGCTCTCCTGCGAGGCAAGCAGATTCTCCAGCTCCAGCAGAGACGGCTGAGTAGCCCATCCCTGAACAGATGTGACAAAGGCCACATACTCCTTCCGCAAGCCGCGGATAATGTGCCTCTTCATCTTTGCCTCAGAGATAGGCTCATCAGGATCCAGTGCCGACAGCTCAGCACACAAGCTCTTCATCTTTAAGAAATATTTGGAGATGGAAAGGTCTCCCTGAGTTGCCCTGGCCAACTCATTCTCCAGGAACTGCAGCCGCGCCACATTCTTCCTATTGAACAACTCATCAATGGTTGTCCAAATATCAGCAGCCGACTCACATCCAATGATGTGATCAAACAGCTCCGGAGAGACAGCTCTCTTCAGAATGAACTCCGCCTTAGCATTAGTTCTTCTCCAGAGCCTCACCTGCTCAGCAGTACCGAAAGCAGCAGTAACTTCCTGTCTATCGTCTCCACCGACGACTTCCCACAGCTCCTCGCCAAGAAGATAACTCTTCATGCACGACTTCCACTTCTTATAGTTAGTCGGCGTTAAGAGTTCAATGCCAAGACCTCTTGCTAAGCTTCCTTCCATTGCAAACACCTGTTGGCACCCTTCAGCAGCTCCGAGCAACAACACAGGTTGAGCACCACTCAGTCACTGAGTAACAACGCTGGTTGACCTCCGCTCATGCAACTGAACCTCAGAAACCTCAGAAACCTCGCTCTGATACCATGTTAAATTTTCTCAACGTGGTCAGCAAGATAGCCCAAACGCCAAATTAATATCTTCGGAACTATCCAGTTCGCACGCTGAACCTGCGGAAAACCCAAGGACTAGAGGTCTATGCACAACAAACAATGGAAGCACAAGCAGATCTTCAATACATTCACTTCTTTACACTGCGAGGCATACATAGCGAGACATGATTTCGCTAGTATTACAGTTGTAAACAGAAAGAACCAAAAAACAAGCCGGGCGGACAGAACCCGGAGTCCGCCGAGACCGCCGAGGTCGCCGAGGTCGCCGAAGCCGCCCAAGCTATGCTGCTATCCGCCGAATACCACGGAGTCCGCCGAGACCGCGAGGTCGCGCGGACACACCGTTATTCGCCTCCTGCTGAACCTGAACTGAGGAACTCCCCTACCCGCCTGAAGCCGGCGGACAGGTTATTGAAGCTGGGAAAGTTGAAACAGAACTGACAAGCCGCAGAGCGACCTCCTGCTGAGTCCGCAGAGACCGCACACTTCCAAGCACTGACCGAAGTCAAAGCCAAGCTCCTGGCTCCTTGAAGTTATCCGCGCGACCTGCACACAACAAACCGTTAGCCTGAAACAATCCGCGCGGACTGGAAAACACAGACCGCAGCACTCGCCCAACCCAATTTACTGTTCACTCACGTTACACCAGGTTACTGTAGATGTGCCAGGGGGGTCCTATTTATAGGCCAGGTGAGGAGTGTGGTCACCGCCCATGAGATAGCGACACCACCCCAGCCCGCACGAACACAAAACACCGTCCGCTCAGTCCGCGAGGACTTAGCCGGTCACCAAGGAAAACCGCCAGGAGCAAGGCAGCCGATGACGAACCCTCTCCAGTCCGCATAAGCTAAGCGGACAAGGCACCAGCCCGCAAAGCTCCAACCACTGCAGGACAGCATCCTCCTTCAATGGCAGTCCGCACCAACCCGAGGCAGTCCGCAAGACCCACACCTCAGTCCGCCACAAGTCCGCGACCAAAGGCAGCTAGCACCAGTCCGCCCGGTCACAGCGGACTTGGCGGATACGGCGGACACCATGAACTTGGCACAAGGTGTGACAAGCCCAAAACCATCAAGGAGCAGAGCGAGCATGGCGGACGCAAGTTCTCGTCCGCCAAACACTCCAGCACAGATCGCCATCAGTCCGCGAGCACCTCGCTCTTGTCCGCAGTAGCTTCCTCCCGGACTCCAAACAACAGTCCGCCAACCGGTCTCCACAGCAGGACCTGCTGTGCCATCAGAACTTGACAAGGCCTCAGCCAAGCTCTAGGCTCAGTCCGCAATAGCCAGAACCGCGGACACTCCAGTCCGCAAGCTACCCGCGAACCCGAACCAACCCGCCAACAGCGCAAGCTTGCATCCGCGGCGACTGAGCAATGCACCAGTCCACAAGCCTCTCTATCCGCAGATACCAGGCCGCACCAAACCGCGGACTCCATGCAACAACCCGCTCAACACAGCCGGCTTCCACCAGACTTTACACCAGGCCGCAAACCGCAGTCCGCCCAGTCCGCCCAGTCCGCCAAAGCTGTCCGCCCCAGTCCGCGCGGCCTGTCCCGTCACCCACTTCCACTTCACAAATTTCAATAATTCATCTAGCTCCATTCAACTTACAGTAAAAGTTATGCTAGATGAGAAGACCTCATTTCTGAAGGCTTACATCAATGAGGCTGTGAAATGTGTAAGGAATGAATTTATACAAGATGGTTTGATAAAGCTGCTAATGTGGTACACCACAATGCCAAAATAATGAAATCAATGGATGACAATCTGCTCCTATGTACTCAGGGCATAACAAGCATCGAACAGTATGTCAGTAAAACTAATGAGGCCATTAAAAGTGGAGTGAAACATATAGAAAACTATATGTATTCTACTCAGATTAAAGTACTAAAATAGGTTGAAGAGGCCAAAGATAAAGTTATTGAGGTTAATGAAAATATATTTCAGACTCTATTTAGCAGAGTTGAGGCTTCCAAAGTTGACATTGAGAATAAGGTATTTGAAGAAACCAGAAGGGGGAGAGTATCAATGCTGATCAAGCCCTGTGGTGCCTCCAAGGTACAAGACTGACTCTTAATCTTCCCCCACTGGATCTTAGTGAACCAACAAACTTTTATTTTGAGGCAAAGGAAAGAGAAGCACAGGATGTGCAAAATGCTGGGAAGAGGGAAATGGAAGGGACCATGGACCCTGAAGAGTTTATGGCCAAAAGAAGAAAAGATATTGCTAAAGATCCTGACCATGAATACTGGAGTGATGACTCAAGAACAATCATCATGACTGTCTGGATAGGGCATAATCAAATTATAAATGGTATAGGTAATATCTATCCCTCTACATAATGGATCAAACATCTGGAGAGAAAATCTCTTAGAAAAAAAGTCATCAAGGAAAATATTGACAGATAGACCCATGTCAGTGTACCATCCAGATACATCCTAATGCCTAACAAGTACTTTGACAGGAAGATGTTGAAGGAAAGAAAATCTGGAAAGCAGCAAGCTGGTTGAATGAACTTGAAATTGGGTTTAATGGGTGGAAAATGTTGTTTATGTTCCTATAACTTAAACCCCTTGGCTGACTGTATATGTATTCACATATCTACTTTACTTAATGAATGTTTTTAGTCTTTCAAGTTTTTATATTTGTTGTTCTTTATCTTGATTAGTTTTAAATTCTTTATATGTATTTTATCATTGACCATAGTATGAATTATTCAAATAGGGGAAGATTGTTGGGAAATTGCCCTCAATGTTCCAAGATTTGAAGAAGTACTTCATGCAACGATAAATGCATCATGTATTTGACATCAATCTATTGATATATGTACATGTTTAATATTTAATATTGATTATCAATATTAGTAAGACAGGAGATCAATATAGAACATAAGTGAACATGCTTATAACCATGATATGATCTGAGTTAAGTATGATTGAAGCCAGAGCCTTGACGTTTTGATGTGCTTGGATCTACACAATGATAATGTTGTGATAGAAGGAGTCACATAAAGATATCAATGTGTAACTGCAGAAGAAGCTGAAAACTGGCGCTCAGTGTAATATCATTTTGTGAAACATCCTCACTAAACGTTATAGTTAAAATATTCAAAATTATTGTTATCTTGTCTAGAAAGGCAGAATCGCAAGTCAATAGAGGCACCAAAAGCAAATGTCACATCACTCGCGTCTGAAAAGCCTTTTAGCATGTAATGTACACTGTTTTGATAGTTGGAGATGACAGAGGCATAAAAGTCAAGAGCGTTGTTCATTAACCTATGGGTGTGAATGTTGCAGCAAATGCTACAGCATCTAACATGTTAGTAAAAGCCATAACATGCCATCAAGAAAACAAATAAGATCTTTGTATTCATTGCAAGCGCTGCAAGTTAGCTCTCAAGCAATACAACATGAAAGTCACCTTCCCGCTGAAGAAGAAGAAAGCACACCACTTCTTTATACAAGCAGAAAAACACTGAACCTAAGTTCAAGTCAAAGACAACTCAGTTCAGGTGTTAATTTAGAAGAAAGCTTTGATCCAAAAAAGCAAAAGAAGACTCAAGTTTAAAGTAAAATCTTTTTGAGTCTACTTTTGTAAACTTATTATAAATCTTTGTTGTGTAAGATCCATTTGAATCTGAGTGTATGTCTTAGAGTTAAGCCTAAGGTAGGATCTTGTATAGATCTAAGGTAGGATTCAAGGAGTGGATCTGAGGTAGGAGAGAAGCTGGGTCTTTGAGTTGTATGAGTACTTGTACTGTGTGGTAGGGCTGTGGACAGTCTGAGGTATGACTTTACTGAAGTCTGAGGTAGGGTCTTGTTGAATACCTGAGGTAGGATTCTAAGGAACATGAGTTGTAAGATCTTATATCGAAGAAGTTGGAGGAGTTTGCCTAGTTTAGCACACTAATAGATAGGTGGTGTGGGAAAGTGGATGCACCCATACTCTGGGAAACCATTATAGATCCTTGTGTGTTGTTTGTGTTAATTTTTGTGCTTTGCTTTTTAAGACAAACCAACTTTGAAATATAAAAAACCAAATTCTTCTTAGAAACTATTCACCCCATCCACTGATGGCAGCATCAATCATCGCATGGTAGTTGGGCTCGATTATGAAGTAGAGAATCTCAATTTGATTCCAATATAAATACTCGTGTTGGGGGTACTTTCGCAACAAGCCAGTGAACCTCTCCTAAGCCTTAGAGAGAGTTTCTAGATCAGCCTGGCGAAACTTGCCAATCTTAAAGTGTGTGTTCACAATCTTGTCTACCTGGTGGAATTTTGCTAAGAATTTTGAAGACATGGAATCCCATGTTGCCATGGTATCGAGAGGAATGGCATGGATCCATGCTTTATCTTTGTCATGAAGAGAGAATGTAAAGAGCATGAGTTTCATAGTGTTGTCTGAAATCCTGGCATAGCGGAAGGCACCTAGATTTCAGAAAAATTGGCCAAATAAAGATGGGGATCTTCACTCGACGGACTAGAGAACTGAACATTATTGTGGATCATGTTGGGAATAGTTGGCTTGATCTCGATGTGGTTATTGGTGATCACCGGGCCAAATCCTGGGTACACACTCCAAATAGTGGGAGTGGTGTAGTCTCTCAACGTCCTTGGCCTCAAACGAACAACATCATGTTCATCAACATTTTGATCAGCATGGGGATTAGCTTCTCCCCCCGAATCATTCACCTGCACTCTTTTCCCTTCCATTTTAATAGCTAGATGGCGGCACGCACGCAGCCTCCGCTCTATCTCAGGATCGAACTCAGCAATATATCCAGGGTCACAACCCAGTATAAAAACTTACAAAATAAAACAGAATCAAATACAACAGAAATCCTTATAACTATTTTTCCGAACCAAAGAAACACACGTCGCCTACACTCTCTGATAATGGCACCAAAAACTTGATGCGCAAAATGACAAATGCACCAGACACTCAAGTAATATAAAATGGCTGAGTTTCCCCAAGTATCGATCTCAAAGAAATGCAAGTTAGGGCATACGATTCAATTGCTTAGAAAATTAATAATAAAGATTGAAAATGGGGATTTTGTTTGGTTTGGTGAATTGCACTAAAAAGAAATAAACTACAACTATGCGGGTCGCAAACACCATTTCGCAAGGTGGATGAATTATGTAGGCTGTTAGCACTACTTGACTAGGCGGATGGAAGAGAATGCTCGCGGATGGAGTGGTAACAACAACAAAGATTAGGGTCGAAATCACCTCCTCGCAATACACACAACTAATAATTGCTAGAGTGGCAATCAACTATGACAACGAAATGAAATGGAAGATGGAGGCACAACCTCAACCACATTGAAAAACAAATTCTTTGAAAGACATGAATATAACATTAACAACAAGGTTCTTGTGTACATCATCATTAATATAAAGGTGGAAACTACAAATAATAACAAAAATGGAGAAAAATGAACGAGATACAACCAAATACAAAGGTTCGTTGAGGATTCTCGGGAGGAATTGATGGGACGTCACTTTGCATCCTCACTCGATCCACAACTATTATCTGGAGTACGAGAGGGCTATCACCTCCTCTTACTTGACCCGTCTTCTTTGGCTGAACAACAAATCAGCAGCATCTCTATCAAATATCTCCTCCTTGATGCAACGAATGGAGCTTCAAACCTTTCCTTGGAGTCTTGGGATGATGGAGAAGGCCTAGGGTGAAGCCCTAATGCATTGAAGATGGAGGAAGGAAGCCCAGACCTCCTCCCTATAGTGAGCGGTGATGCAGGACGAAAATGGAGCATGTACCAACGGAATGAAGAGAAGTTACGAAACAGGGCAAGTTCTTGCGCTTAAATAACAAAATATGTCAAAAATAGTCACACACGGTCAAATACATGACCGTGTGTGTGAAACCATGCGTGTGAAAGCATGCAATATTTAACTATCACATTTCCAAATAGGACAAGGGACCACTGATTTTTACTCACGTGCTATAGAAACAACCACACACAAACAAAAATGCATGGGCCAAGACAGATTTCATATTTTTTGGCCAACCAGCGGCTCATGCGATTTTCTTCTCACACAGTTGAAATCGACCATGTTCGAAGGAAACACACGCTCAATATAAATCATAAAATTTTAAGACAAAACAGGTAGCTCGTGGAATTTGCTCACGCATGGTCGAAATTGACCGTGTATGACCAAAAAGCACGAGTAATGACAGAACCCAGATTTTCAATACAATGATCACACACGGGAAAAACACCCCGTACATGAAGAAAATTCACGCAGTCATACAATCATGAAAATCTGCATCTCATCCAGGACGAGTAAATGCACCGGCAAAACACCCATGCGTGAAGAGAAAATGCACGACTGTGAGAAATACACAGAATTGTCAAACAAATTAGGCTCTGCCCCTATGTGTCCAAAACACCAACATGGAGAAAAAAGCAATTGGGAGCACCATATGCTTACCCCCAACAAAAGAGCGCACGGTTGCACACCATAATTGGCAAAAAGTACACTCGTGTGAGAGTGAAGACTAAGCAAGTTATAAGCAATAATGAATTACAAGGTCGTCCGTCCCATCGAAGGCCTCAAAGTAGTGTAGTTTGAATCTGTGGGGCATGAGGCATGCTAAAACCTGAGGAGCGAGAGGGGATCTATTATGAAACAGGCCTTGTGCATTCACCTGGGGAACCTGCCCTAGGCATATTCTTCCTCGATCATATCCCTCACTACCTGGCGGGTGAGTCTTTGGTTTTATCATCTAGTGTTAGCCTCCATTAGAAGAGGGCCGAACGGAGAATTTCCTGGTTTCTCTGGACGCCGTACGACGTGCGCAGAGCTTATTTCATCGGTCATCTCGTTGACGGGAAGGTCCTCAAGGTAAGCCACATCTCAAAGAGGGAAGCGCTCCTAAGCGATTGTTGGTTGTGTCCCTTGGGTGACAACTGGGTTGAGAGGATTGGAAACATCCAGCTCTCGTAGAAGTGTGAACACTTATACCTGGCGTTTCTCTATCAAACGAACGTGCTCCTCCAATGAGTTTGCATGTGCGATACTAGTGGCTCCTCCTAGAAGCGAAGCGTTGCTTGTAGGCAAGATGGCGGGGGATAGATTGACACACTGTTTCGGAGCCATGTCGTTAGCTTTGTGCACGTTTTTACTTTCCATTGCAGTTGGTCGGGGGGCTTATTCCGATCAAGCACTATTCCTAGAGAGTAATTACAGAGTTGGGAACACCTTCCCATAGACGACATTAAACTATTTTGGGTCAGCCGATTTTCCTCCAGTTTGGAGAATCTGACCGCCATAGCTCCGAGTCGGGTCGTGCACGCAAATAGTCAAATTAAAATCAAGAAGCAATGACAGCGTCATTTTTAACGTTGAAAACTCGGAAAGAGTGAAAAACCACAAGATCGGATTTGTGTTGGGTCAAAATTGACTATTTTCCATTTATTTACAAGCACTTGAATTTTTCGGAGGGTGATATGCTACCTCTCCGTTATAAGCTTTGGGGTGGAGAAGTTGTAAAATGGCCAAGTCTACAAAGCCTTGAATAGCACGTCCGCAAGAGCTTCATTGAGTGCTTTCTCCTAAGCTCTTGCTTTTTCCTGTTGCTCCGTCTGCATGCTTGTTGAGCGTGAGCGGACTAGAGAGGGAGCAGAGCGAAACCCGAGTGGTGGAACAATCAAATTCCCATGTCCTCTCTGGAAAATCTCAGAGCTCTCTCTAGTTTCTCAAGTAATTTGTCCACAAATGAAGGCTTGGGGGATTTTCTATAGCTTTATGTAAGGGTCGTGGTGGTTATTGTGTCAGGCTGAATATTGAGTTGACTATACAACCCCGTGTTCGCCGAGTGGGTCCACCAGGCAAGGCGAGCGGACCAAGGCGACTTGTCCGGGCCAGAGCAGCATGCGGGCGAACTCCGAACTTCCAGCCCGCTCCCATCAAAGTTAGGTACACAAGCTATGCGAGCTGCCCCACCCATCCCCCAGCCTGCCCAGGTGAGCCCGGCAAGTGGCATGCGAGTAGGGCCAGCTTGGCTCGCACTCGCTAGGAGGAAGGCGGAGGCGGCGTGCGCCATCCAGTCCAGACACTCAACGTTGTTTCTGCCTTAGCGATGAGTAAAGTACTGGCACTCAATGCTGTTTTTGCCTTAGCGTTGAGTGAAGACCTGACACATAATGACGTTTCTGCCTTAACATTCAGTGAAGTCCTGACACTCAATATCGTTTCTGCCTTAGCGTTGAGTGAAGTCCTAACACTCAACGTCATTCTGCCTTAGCGTTGAGTGAAGTCCTGACACTCAACGTCATTCTGCCTTAACATTGAGTGAAGTCCTGACACTCAACGCCGTTCTGCCTTAGGATTGAGTGAAGCCCAGACACTCGACATCGTTCTACCTTGGCATTGAGAGAAACCTACCCAGTCCACTCAGTTCGTCGAATGGAGCTCTACATTTTGTTGGGTTCATTGGAAAATGTGTACCATATTTGAAGAAGCCTCACCTTACTCAATGATATGCATCACGGTGTATTTGATGTTGTTTTGAGTTTATATGTGCAGGTTAAGAAAATGCAGGAATGTAGAAAAAGTTTCTAAGTCCATGAGTCGACACTATGAGAAGCTGTGTCGACACTCATGAAGGCTTGTGTTGACACTGGAGAAACGTTGTGTCGACACTTGGAGTCAATTGTGTCGATACTTCGAAAGGCTGTGTCGACAACAGAAGAAATTGTGTCGACACTTGAAAGGCTGTGTCGACACCAGAAGAAATTGTGTCGACACACAGAGGCAGTGTCGACACACAGATAAGCATAGTCGATATCAACTATGTCGACACGTAGAGGTAGTATCGACACACAGAAAAGCTTAGTCGACATCAATTGTGTCGACACACAGAGGCAGGGTCGACACACCGAAGACTTTGTCAACATCAACTGTGTCGACACACAGTGATGGAGGCCAACATCAACATTGGCCCACGCACGTGTATTCCCGCCGAAAGCGGGCGTGATTTTATGATCCGGCACTTAGAGGGCCCTTCCGGACGATCCGAATCCGTGGATGCGTCCGGAAGGTCGATGCGAGCTTTTTTCGTATTTTGTTTTCTTTTATTCGGACATGTTTTGACATTATTTGGGCACCCGGACGATTGGACGATCTGAGCCTTCGATTCCGGATGCCCTAGCCTCTTTCTCTATTTATAGGAGCCATGAGGATGGGTTTGGGACCGAATGTTTGAGACTCTCTTCAGCCGGTCGGTTGGTGTGACGCCAACACCCCCAAGGTGCGACGCCTAGGGTTCCCGCTGCCGCCCGTCCCCTTCCTCGCTTCCGTCGGTGCTACCCAGCCCCTCCGCCTCCCCGTCAAGCCTTCCTCTACCCGCCAGCAGCCCGCCGTCCAGTCCTCCGCCCGCCAGCAACCATCCGCCCCACCCCCTGTCACCCAGCAGCCCGCCGCCCAACGTTCCGCCGTCCAGCAGCCCACCGCCCAGCTTTCCGCCGTCCAACAGCCAACGCCGCCCCACTCCCAGCCTCCTGCAGCCCCGTCGACCACACCCCAGTTCCCCTCCCCTGCTCCCGACAGCCACCGATCACCCGCCGCCCACTTCAGCCCCACCTCAACTCCCCCCCCCCCCCGCAGCCTGAGAATCCACCGCACGTCCCCACGGTTGTCTTCCACTGTCCCGGATCTACTCCTCCCAATAATTGGTGCCCCACCTTCATCCGATTGGCTCCACGTAAGGTTGTAAGTCGTCTTTGGACTTGACTCTCGGCATGGTTTACTGATGAATTGTAAATATACCTAATTTTATGTACATTACTTAAGTCGTTTTATTTATTTTTTGTCATTTCTACTTGTTTTTATTCAATAAAATGCTCCTATTTTTGTAAATACTATACTAACTTACTTTATTTTATTTGTCAGGAAAAAAAAAGTCAAAATCTGCAAAAATAACATGTCACGCCCGTGACATATTGGTCACGCCCGTGACCAGGGCGTGACAGCTCAAAATCCCGAAAAGAGGCCAATTTTGAAGAGGAAAGGCTGACACGCCCGTGTTCCATAATTCGACACGCCCGTGTCCATACGACACGGGGCGTGACCAAGCCGTGTCCATCCCGCTCGACGATTTCAACTCAACGTTCGTCGACCCAAGAGGGCCACGCCCGTGTCTGATGTGCGACACGCCCGTGGCAGCCCGACACGCCCCGTGCTAGCCAGGTCAATGTTTCGCGCTCAACGTTCGTCGAACCCAAGAGGGACACGCCCGTGTCCGATGTGCGCCACGCCCGTGTCCGCACGACAAACTGCCGCCGGCGAATCCCGAAGTCAACATCGCCTTAAAGCGCCGAATGACACGCCCACCGTCACGCCCGTGACCATGGGCGTGACCGCCGCGTTTTTGGCCGGAAAGTCAAATCGCCGTCAAATCCGTCAGATCGCCGAATCCCGCGGTAAAATAGTGCTGACACGCCCCCCGACACGCCCGTGTCGGAGGGCGTGTACTTGGAAATTTTTGCCTATAAAAAGGCAGCTGCTGTATGAGTTAAGGGTTCCCAAAATCCGAACCATTTTGATGAATTAGGGCTGCTGTTGGAGTTGCTTTAGTGCTATGTAAGGATCCCCCCTCCCTCTCCTTTTAAGTTTGTATGTTTGAACTCTTTTAATCACCCTTTTTTTTGCAATAAAAATCGTTATTATTTCATCTTACATGCTTTGAAATTTCTCCAAATAGCCTCCTTTTCATCAATCTTATATACTTTCATTTTTACTTTCATTATGCGTGTGTGTGTGTATGAGCTTAAAATTGCAAAAATTATGTTTTAAAACGCAAATGTTCACGTTTTCTTTTCAATTTTAACAAAACTTATAGCCGTTATTATGACCGTTTTCATTCTCAAACTCTTTAAATTTGGTTAGACTTAGGATTTTCATGCTTCAAAATGCGTTTTTATGAACTTGTAAAACATTAAAAAAGTAGTTTTCATTCCTCTTAACTTAGCTTTTACTTTGTTTTAACTATAAAACTACTGCTTCTTTTTAGCTTACTCCCTCTTTTTAAATCATTTTACAAGGCTATAGTAATGTATAAATTGTTATTTTTTATTTTTCATCAACTTTCATTTTAAGTAGTTACAAAAAATATTTTCGCTCGAACAATTTTTATTTTCACTTTTTTAGCATTTCTGTCAAAATCTAACGGTAAAAATGTAAACGTTTTAATTTTTCGGGCACTTGCCTTTCTCTCTTTAATTTGAAAACTTTTTCCTCAAACAATTTTTATTTTGCCTTTTTATGCATTTCTACTGCATTCCAGCGGTAGAAATGCAGTCATTTTAATTTTTCGATAACTTTGATTTTTGCAATTATTTTAGCCCGAGTGCGTGAGTGTATGAGATAATCTTTATCGTCTTAGTTAATTCATGCTAGAGTGTGTGTGTTCATTCAAGTAGAGTGCGTGTGTTGTTTTTATTTTTCCGCCTACTCATTTGAGTTAATTGGCTGGATTTTATTCAAGTAGAGTGCGTGTGTTGTTTTTATTTTTCCGCCTACTCATTTGAGTTAATTGGCTGGATTTTATTCAAGCAAGTGTTTCCATTTTTTATTTTTCCGCCTACTCACTTGAGTTAAATGGCCGGTCTGTATTTTCAGTCCTACTCGTTTGAGTAGGACTTGTAATTTTCAATCTTTATTTTTTCTGCCTACTCACTTGAGTTAAATGGCTGGATTTGATTTTCCGCCTACTCGCTAGGAGTTGAATGGTCGGACTTTATTTTGATGTAAATATTTAAGAAAGCCCTGTAATCGCATTTATTTTCTCCTACTCGTTTGAGTAGGACTCGCTTTCATTTCAGTCCTACTCGTTTGAGTAGGACTTGCACTTTTCAGCTTTTATTTCCCGCCCCCACTCGTTTGAGTGGGACTTGCAAATTTCAATTATGCACTTTTCAGCTTTTATTTCTCACCCCCACTCGTTTTAGTGGTACCTGCAAATGTCAATTATGCAATTTTCTCTTATGTGTAAATTAGTTTTATTTCTTTTTTTGTTATATGTTTGAATGAGTGCGGGTGTGTTTATTTGTAATAACTTTTCTAAAATTAGGCTATTTTGATATTCTTCTTATTTTCTTTATAACCTTTCAGCGACTAGTTTAGGACGCTCGCATAACTAAACATATAAGTTATCCCAATTCCGATGAGTGGCTAATTGCTTTTAGCCCTCGGTATCGAAGAGATTTGGGATCTAAAATGTTTTAAATAACCAAATGTCTAATTTTTCAATTTAATTAAAAACTTAAGGTTTACCCCGGGTTAACGACGCGTAGACCAACATATCGATGTGTGGGCTCTATTTCCGTTATTCATACGCTAGCTAGCCGAGAGGCCGTGCATATGGACAGATCACCCCTGGGTAGATAGAGTTCCGCACTAACCCTCGAGAGAGGAGGCGCGCTAACTCTACCGGATCGGGTTCCCCACCCAATAGCGGGGTTCTTAGCGTACTGCGGGCATTAAGGGGAATCCTTCGTCGGACGAGAGCCCGGTCGAATAGCCTTAATGTCTAGGTGAGCGATATTCCTAGAGATAGGTGAGCTCATTATTTTGAACCTCCACGGCCAAGTTTCCGCATTAATTAAATTGAAACTTTAGATATCTAGTTATTCAAATCTATTTTTAATCCTAACGCAATTCGATACCGGGAGTTATCTCTTCATCGACTACTTTCTTAAAATCTATTTTCGTTTCTATTTTACTTAAAACCCTCAACTTCTATTTCGGTAAAATAATAGTGTTTTCGGAGGAGTAAGGGTAATCAACCCATTCCCGGGAATAATACGACCTCGGTATTCTCCCGAATATCGAGTACTACTTGCGATAGGTGCACTTGCCTACCCTAGCAAGCCCGCGGCGATCGACTCACCGAACCAACCATAGTAAGAGTCTGTTCGCGGGCCAATCAAGTTTTTGGCGCCGTTGCCGGGGACTTCTTTTTGAGTTGTTATTCCGAATCCGAACTCTATTACTTTTACTTTTATTTCTAAAAACTAAAAAAAAACTTAAAAAACTTTTCTTCAAAATCCGAAAAAAAAGAGAGATAATTTTTCTACTTTTCATTCGGGTGTATGACCCGTGGACAGCCTTCGGAGACCGAAAATTTGGATTTCGATCCTGAGATCGAACGCTCTCTTGCGCGTATTCGGTCTCAACGCCGAAATCCATCTTTGGATCCCGCAGAATCCATCGGAGAACCCTCTGCGGTTCCTATGGCCGACCCCAATCCGAACGCGGCCCTCGAGCGTACAATGTCATATTACGCCCGGCCAAATTTGGACGATACTGGGTCCAGTATTGTCCGCCCGACGGTGGCGAACAATAATTTTGAGATCAAATCGAGCGTTATCCAAATGATCCAAAATGCCGTGCAGTTCGATGGACAGCCGGATGAGGACCCGAACGTTCATTTGTCTAGTTTTTTGGAGATTTGCGACACTTTTAAGATTAATGGCGTCACTGATGACGCCATTCGTTTGCGCCTTTTTCCATTCTCCCTCAGATCCAAAGCTAAGGCGTGGTTGAATTCCCTCCCACGAGGATGTATCACCACCTGGGCCGAGCTTGCGGAGCGGTTCTTAACGAAGTATTTTCCGCCCGCCAAAACTGCAAAGTTACGGGCGGACATTTCTTCGTTCGTGCAGAACGATTCTGAGTCTCTTTTTGAGACTTGGGATCGCTTCAAGGAATTCCTCCGCAAGTGTCCGCACCACGCGCTTCCTGCGTGGTTGCAGGTCCAAATCTTCTACAATGGGCTTAATTATCAGACACGTCAAATGATTGACGCGGCTGCCGGGGGTACCTTGAATAATAAGACCCCCGAGGCTTCCCAAGCTCTTATTGAAGAGATGGCTATGAACGCCTACCAATGGAACGTCCCTCGGGGACGTCCCAGGCAGGCGGCCGACCTCTTCGAAGTGGATGCCACTTCCCACTTAGCCCTTCAAGTTGAAAGGCTGACAAAGCAGGTGGCGGAGATGTCTGCTGCCTCCACCACTCCTCCTTGGGCGATTCCCCCTAATGCCGGCGTAGCAAATGAATTCGTAGACTACGTGGGAAATGCTGGGCGACCTTCCTTCAACCCCAATAACAACCCTTATAGCAATAACTATAATCCGGGTTGGAGGAACCACCCCAACTTATCATGGAGCAATCCGAATAATGCGCAGCGTCCCCCCAATTCTTTCGCGCCTGGATTTCTGCCGCCTCCCCCTCTTCCAAAACCCTCCCCGATGGAGGATAATGTTTCTAAATATATAGCTTCCAACAAGTCAAATATCCGGAACATCACCGGATCGCTAAAAAACTTAGAACTCCAGGTTGGACAGCTAGCGCGAATGATGTCCGAGCGCGCGCTCGGGGCACTGCCGGGAAACACGGAGCCCAATCCGCGGGAAAATATCAACGCTATAACCCTCCGTAGCGGAAAGGAGGTGATCGATCCAAAACGGACCGATCCTCAGGTACATATTTCACCTCCGACCCCTCTTCCCCCTTCTTTGATTTCGCCGCCTTTACAAATTTTAAATGAAAAAATTATTAAAACGCCCTTGTCGTATCCGCATAAACTTAATAGTGAGCGTAAGGACGCGCAATTTGAAAAATTTATTTTATTATTAAAACAAATTCATATTAATGTTCCCTTCTGCGAGGCACTCTCTCAGATGCCTAAATATGCGAAATACCTAAAACAACTTCTTTCCAATAAACAAAAATTAGAAAATATTTCGCATATTTCTCTTAATGCTGACTGCTCAGCGGCTCTTACTAATAAATTGCCCCTAAAAAGAAATGACCCGGGACGGTTCTCCATCCCGTGCCTTTTTGGCAATATATTAGTAAAATACGCTCTTGCAGATTTAGGCGCGAGCATTAATTTGATGCCGTTCTCGCTCTTTCAAAAATTAGGTTTGGGCACTCCGGCCCATACTAAAATGCGAATCCAACTAGCGGATCGCTCGGTTAAGTTTCCCGTCGGGGTAGTGGAGGACGTACTTGTCCGAGTTGATAAGTTTATCTTTCCGGTAGACTTCGTCATCTTGGACATCGAGGAGGACACTGATGTACCAATTATCCTCGGTCGCCCTTTTCTCGCCACCTCCCGCGCATTAATTGATGTCAGTAACGGTCGTCTCCTCCTTCGGGTAGGAGATGACGAAGTTACTTTCTCTATTAATCCCTCCATAGGAGACTCGTCATCGAGCGATGACTTTTGTTATAATTTAGACACATATCTCGGAGATTGTTCTTCCCCTATTTTTGAGTCTACGTTTTTAAACGACGATCTTTTTGCGCTCGAAAATTTTAAATGCGATGAGGATACGTCTATAGACTTGCCTTTCGAACCAATTGGTAAGAAAGACATAGGAATTAAAACCTCGTTAGAAGAACCGCCCTGCCTTGAACTCAAACCCCTACCCGATTCACTCAAATACGCCTTTTTGGGGAAAGATGATACACTCCCTGTTATCATTTCTTCGCATTTGAGCGAATCGGAGACTTCCGATTTATTGAGAGTTTTGCTTAAACATCGCCACGCAATTGCTTGGCAAATTTCTGATCTCAAAGGGATTAACCCGTCTTTCTGCACCCATAAGATTTTTCTTCTAGATAATTGCCGCAAAACTATTCAGCCGCAGCGACGTCTTAACCCAAACATGAAAGACGTCGTTAAGGCCGAAATTATTAAATTATTAGATGCGGGGATTATTTATCCCATATCGGATAGTACGTGGGTTAGTCCCATTCACGTGGTGCCCAAAAAGGGCGGTCTTACCGTAGTGAAGAATGAGCACAATGAACTCGTCCCAACTCGTACTGTTACGGGTTGGCGGGTGTGCATCGATTATAGAAAACTAAATGACGCCACTCGTAAGGATCATTTCCCACTATCGTTTTTAGACCAAATTTTAGAGCGTTTGTCTGGTCATCCGTATTTTTGTTTTCTCGATGGATTATCGGGGTTTTTCCAAATCCCCATTTCCCCCGATGACCAAGAGAAAACAACTTTTACCTGCCCATTTGGTACCTTCGCATATCGAAGAATGCCATTTGGCCTTTGCAACGCGCCCGCTACATTCCAAAGATGTATGCTAGCGATCTTTGGCGAGCTGGTAGGAGACATTATGGAAGTCTTTATGGATGACTTCTCTGTTTTCGGAAGCTCTTTCCCGTCCTGTCTTCATAATTTAGACCGTGTCCTTCAGCGATGCGAGGACACGCATCTTGTTTTAAATTGGGAAAAATGTAACTTTATGGTTCGAGAAGGTTTGGTTCTCGGCCATATGATTTCGTCTAAGGGGATGGAGGTCGATAAGTCCAAAGTTGAAATTATAGAAAAACTTCCCCCGCCTTCCAACGTAAAATCAATTAGGAGTTTCTTAGGGCACGCGGGCTTTTATAGATGTTTTATTCAAGATTTTTCAAAAATAACAAAGCCGCTAACTCGCCTCTTGGAAAAGGAATCAAATTTTGTCTTTGATAGCGAATGCGAGTCTGCATTTAATTTCATAAAACAAAAACTTATCAATTCACCTATTTTAGTGGCGCCCGATTGGACCCTTCCGTTCGAGATTATGTGCGACGCTAGTGATATTGCGGTAGGAGCCGTTCTTGGCCAACGTATAAACAAATATTTTCATCCTATTTACTACGCTAGCAAGACCCTCACTTCCGCACAAGGAAATTATACGACAACGGAAAAGGAACTTTTAGCCGTCGTATTTGCTTTCGATAAGTTTCGCTCGTATCTAACGTTATCCAAAGTTATCGTATTTACCGACCATTCCGCCTTAAAATATTTGTTAGCAAAAACGGACGCCAAACCCCGCCTTCTTCGATGGATCCTCCTCTTGCAGGAGTTTGATTTAGAGATCCGGGATAAGAGGGGCGCGGAAAATTTAGCCGCCGATCACCTCTCCCGCTTAGAAAATCCCACTGCGGAAGCGCTCGTCGAATCTGACATAAATGATAGATTCCCCGAGGAATGCCTCCTAGCCATAACTACTAGTTCTTCTTCCCCGCCTTGGTTCGCAGATTTTGCAAACTATTTAGTTGCGAGGGTACTTCCAAAAGACTTTTCAAACCAGCAAAAGAAGAAATTCTTTTCTGACTTGAAATATTTCTTTTGGGAGGACCCTTTCCTTTTTCGTCTCTGCGCGGACCAAGCAGTCCGAAGATGTGTCGCGGGTGTGGAGTGCACGCAAATCCTTAGGCACTGCCACGAGGGTCCGGCTGGTGGCCATTATCAAGCTAACCGGACCGCGCGGAAGGCGCTAGAGGCGGGCTTCTTTTGGCCCACTCTATTCAAAGACGCCCACAATTTTGTGCGCGCATGCGATAGCTGTCAGCGGTCGGGTAACATCTCTCGTCGCGACGAGATGCCCCAAAACATGTTTTTAGAATGCGAAGTCTTCGATTTATGGGGCATAGATTTTGTTGGCCCCCTACCTCCGTCTTTCAAAAATATGTATATTTTAGTAGCGGTCGACTACGTATCGAGATGGGCGGAAGCGCAAGCTCTCCCCACCAACGATGCGCGAGTCGTCGTTACATTTCTTAAAAAGCTATTTTCTCGCTTCGGCACTCCGCGCGCTATTGTAAGTGATAGGGGGACGCATTTCTGCAACACCAAGATGGCTAAGATGTTAGCTAGATACGGCGTCACGCACAAACTTGCCACCCCTACCACCCGCAAACTAGTGGCCAAGTAGAGGTAGTAAATCGGGAGATAAAGCGCATATTAGAGAAAACCGTTTCACTTAATAGGAAAGATTGGTCCATCAAGCTCGACGATGCGTTGTGGGCTTATCGTACCGCATACAAAACCGCAATTGGTTTTACGCCGTATCGATTAGTGTACGTCAAAGCTTGTCATCTACCCGTCGAATTAGAACATCGCGCACTTTGGGCTTTAAAACTTTTAAATCTCGACGCTAACTTAGCCGCCCAAAATAGAAAACTGCAACTAAACGAGCTCGATGAATGGCGTGCCAACGCATACGAGAGCAATAAGTTCTATAAGGAGCGTTCTAAGTTTTATCACGATCGAAAACTCAAGCCCCCAAAAACGTTTTCTCCGGGCGATCTCGTCCTTCTTTATAACTCACGACTTAGACTTTTCCCCGGGAAACTTAGATCACGTTGGTCCGGCCCCTTCAAAGTTGAAGAGGTTTGGCCTTATGGGACCGTACTCGTCTCCCACCCGGATAAAGGCTCGTTTAAAGTGAACGGTCATCGCTTAAAATTATACATAGCAGGCGATCCTGTGTGCGGTAACTTCGAATCCATACCCCTCCTAGATATATAAACCGCCAACATAGTCAAGCTACGTGACTATAAACAAAGCGCTCCTGGGAGGCACCCAATGTTTATCTTTTTCGCTATCTCTTTACCTTTTTCTTTGCTCTCTTTCTTCCTAATGCAGGGTTCCTAAACTGCGCCTTCCCCACCTCCTATCAGGGAAGCTTCTACTCCCCCCCCCATTTCTTTCTTTTCTTTGTATATATTATCTTACCTGTTTTGTTCTGCATACTTACGTTACAACATTGGGGACAATGTTGGACTTAAGTATGGGGGTGTTTTCTCGCTTTCTTTTTCATATTTCTATTTTCTGCACTGTCTTTCTATTTAAATTATGAACAAAAACTTACAAAAAAAAAACTTGTTTTATGTTTTTGTTTTATTTCTTTTTAAACCAAAAATCCCAAAAAATTGTAAAACACACAAAAAAAATGCAAAACAATATATAAAACCAAAACCCCAAAAAAATTATAAAACCAAAATTTCAAAAATATTTTTAGTTTCATTTTGTAAAAATCTGTGTACCTATTTTTGTAAATAATCTTCTCTCTCCAACTTCCGTTTCTCTCTCATTCTTGTGAATACCATTTCTGTTTCTCGCACTTTCCGCAAAAACTAAAACTAAAAAACCAAAAATATTTTGAACAAAACAAAAATGTTTTAAAAATGTTTTTTTTTAAAAAAAAAACAAAAAAACCAAAAATATTTTGAAAAAAAAACAAAAATGATGATATAAAAATAAAATAAAATAAAAAACTCTAAAAAACCAAAAAAATTTTGAAACAAATAAATCAAATATACCATCCTTAATTTTCTTGCTATCCAAATATTTTGCTTTGAGTTTATTTATATGAGAATTTTATTAATTCTTTGTTTGTTATTCGTTTGTTAATTATTGATTGAAAAATTTAAATATTCGGGGTTAAGTTTTAAAGAATTCATTATGCTTTGTTAAAAATAGCGAACTCGTTTTAGACACTACTTCTAATTTTTTATTAATAGGAGCACGTGTATTATGTTAGAAAATAACGATTATAGGATTCAATTATGTTTACTTTTAGCTTTCTGAAAACTTGGAACTTACAATTTATTAAGGTTGCTCTCAAAATTGTTTTTTAATAAAAAAATCTAGTTTTCTTTTCTCACCGTCCTTATCATGACTGACTTGGCATGATAAAATTGTTATCCTTAAAAGATCCTATGTCCATGGGAATAAGATTTCGTTCCGTAAACATAGGCACCCAATAGATTAAAAGATTATATGCTATGGAGTAAGAGGATAAAATTCATTACTCCTACACATATACATTGGGTTAACATTTATTATGAAGTTGAAAAAAAAATCAATATTAGGAAAATAAGATTTCGTTTTCCTAATAATCCAAAAAAAAAACATGGAGGTTCGAGAAAAAAATTACCTCGCCTCAAAAATCAAAACTCTCTTCATAAACCAACATCAACCCCCTTAGTCAATTTCACGATTCTAGATTTAATTCAAAAATCGTTTTGAGAGCATAATTTAAAAATTGCATTATTTCCAGTAAAACTCCTATAGGCTAAAAGTTCATATAATTCCAAACTATTCTTGTTAATCTAACCTTTACAATTATTGCTTTCTATTTGATTATATCAAGAAGTCTAAACTTTTGCGCTATTTAAATCATCTTCATAAATTTAGGACTTAACTCTTACGCCCCGTTTATTTATTTAGATCTCTCTTATAATTGATTAAGCGGTAGCTAAACTTAGAGTTTTTTTTATTCCTTATAAGTTCATATCAAACTTTTGCTCTGGAATAGCAAAAGCTTAAGTATGGGGGTATTTGATGAATTGTAAATATACCTAATTTTATGTACATTACTTAAGTCGTTTTATTTATTTTTTGTCATTTCTACTTGTTTTTATTCAATAAAATGCTCCTATTTTTGTAAATACTATACTAACTTGCTTTATTTTATTTGTCAGGAAAAAAAAAGTCAAAATCTGCAAAAATAACATGTCACGCCCGTGACATATTGGTCACGCCCGTGACCAGGGCGTGACAGCTCAAAATCCCGAAAAGAGGCCAATTTTGAAGAGGAAAGGCTGACACGCCCGTGTTCCATAATTCGACACGCCCGTGTCCATACGACACGGGGCGTGACCAAGCCGTGTCCATCCCGCTCGACGATTTCAACTCAACGTTCATCGACCCAAGAGGGCCACGCCCGTGTCTGATGTGCGACACGCCCGTGGCAGCCCGACACGCCCCGTGCCAGCGAGGTCAATGTTTCGCGCTCAACGTTCGTCGAACCCAAGAGGGACACGCCCGTGTCCGATGTGCGCCACGCCCGTGTCCGCCCGACAAACTGCCGCCGGCGAATCCCGAAGTCAACATCGCCTTAAAGCGCCGAATGACACGCCCACCGTCACGCCCGTGACCATGGGCGTGACCGCCGCGTTTTCGGCCGGAAAGTCAAATCGCCGTCAAATCCGTCAGATCGCCGAATCCCGCGGTAAAATAGTGCTGACACGCCCCCCGACACGCCCGTGTCGGAGGGCGTGTACTTGGAAATTTTTGCCTATAAAAAGGCAGCTGCTGTATGAGTTAAGGGTTCCCAAAATCCGAACCATTTTGATGAATTAGGGCTGTTGTTGGAGTTGCTTTAGTGCTATGTAAGGATCCCCCCTCCCTCTCCTTTTAAGTTTGTATGTTTGAACTCTTGTAATCACTCTTTTTTTTGCAATAAAAATCGTTATTATTTCATCTTACATGCTTTGAAATTTCTCCAAATAGCCTCCTTTTCATCAATCTTATATACTTTCATTTTTACTTTCATTATGCGTGTGTGTGTATGAGCTTAAAATTGCAAAAATTATGTTTTAAAACGCAAATGTTCACGTTTTCTTTTCAATTTTAACAAAACTTATAGCCGTTATTATGGCCGTTTTCATTCTCAAACTCTTTAAATTTGGTTAGACTTAGGATTTTCATGCTTCAAAATGCGTTTTTATGAACTTGTAAAACATTAAAAAAGTAGTTTTCATTCCTCTTAACTTAGCTTTTACTTTGTTTTAACTATAAAACTACTGCTTCTTTTTAGCTTACTCCCTCTTTTTAAATCATTTTACAAGGCTATAGTAATGTATAAATTGTTATTTTTTATTTTTCATCAACTTTCATTTTAAGTAGTTACAAAAAATATTTTCGCTCGAACAATTTTTATTTTCACTTTTTTAGCATTTCTGTCAAAATCTAACGGTAAAAATGTAAACGTTTTAATTTTTCGGGCACTTGCCTTTCTCTATTTAATTTGAAAACTTTTTCCTCAAATAATTTTTATTTTGCCTTTTTATGCATTTCTACTGCATTCCAGCGGTAGAAATGCAGTCATTTTAATTTTTCGATAACTTTGATTTTTGCAATTATTTTAGCCCGAGTGCGTGAGTGTATGAGATAATCTTTATCGTCTTAGTTAATTCATGCTAGAGTGTGTGTGTTCATTCAAGTAGAGTGCGTGTGTTGTTTTTATTTTTCCGCCTACTCATTTGAGTTAATTGGCTGGATTTTATTCAAGTAGAGTGCGTGTGTTGTTTTTATTTTTCCGCCTACTCATTTGAGTTAATTGGCTAGATTTTATTCAAGCAAGTGTTTCCATTTTTTATTTTTCCGCCTACTCACTTGAGTTAAATGGCCGGTCTGTATTTTCAGTCCTACTCGTTTGAGTAGGACTTGTAATTTTCAATCTTTATTTTTTCCGCCTACTCACTTGAGTTAAATGGCTGGATTTGATTTTCCGCCTACTCGCTAGGAGTTGAATGGTCGGACTTTATTTTGATGTAAATATTTAAGAAAGCCCTGTAATCGCATTTATTTTCTCCTACTCGTTTGAGTAGGACTCGCTTTCATTTCAGTCCAACTCGTTTGAGTAGGACTTGCACTTTTCAGCTTTTATTTCCCACCCCCACTCGTTTGAGTGGGACTTGCAAATTTCAATTATGCACTTTTCAGCTTTTATTTCCCGCCCCCACTCGTTTGAGTGGGACCTGCAAATGTCAATTATGCAATTTTCACTTATGTGTAAATTAGTTTTATTTCTTCCTTTTGTTATATGTTTGAATGAGTGCGGGTGTGTTTATTTGTAATAACTTTTCTAAAATTAGGCTATTTTGCTTTTCTTCTTATTTTCTTTATAACCTTTCAGCGACTAGTTTAGGACTCTCGCATAACTAAACATATAAGCTATCCCAATTCCGATGAGTGGCTAATTGCTTTTAGCCCTCGGTATCGAAGAGCTTTGGGATCTAAAATGTTTTAAATAACCAAATGTCTAATTTTTCAATTTAATTAAAAACTTAAGGTTTACCCCGGGTTAACGACGCGTAGACCAACATATCGATGTGTGGGCTCTATTTCCGTTATCCATACGCTAGCTAGCCGAGAGGCCGTGCATATGGACAGATCACCCCTGGGTAGATAGAGTTCCGCACTAACCCTCGAGAGAGGAGGCGTGCTAACTCTACCGGATCGGGTTCCCCACCCAATAGCGGGGTTCTTAGCGTACTGCGGGCATTAAGGGGAATCCTTCGTCGGACGAGAGCCCGGTCGAATAGCCTTAATGTCTAGGTGAGCGATATTCCTAGAGATAGGTGAGCTCATTATTTTGAACCTCCACGGCCAAGTTTCCGCATTAATTAAATTGAAACTTTAGATATCTACTTATTCAAATCTATTTTTAATCCTAACGCAATTCGATACCGGGAGTTATCTCTTCATCGACTACTTTCTTAAAATCTATTTTCGTTTCTATTTTACTTAAAACCCTCAACTTCTATTTCGATAAAATAATAGTGTTTTCGGAGGAGTAAGGGTAATCAACCCGTTCCCGGGAATAATACGACCTCGGTATTCTCCCGAATATCGAGTACTACTTGCGATAGGTGCACTTGCCTACCCTAGCAAGCCCGCGGCGATCGACTCACCGAACCAACCACAGTAAGAGTCTGTTCGCGGGCCAATCATTTACTCTGCTTAAATTTCTGTGCTATGGTTATCAATTGAATGGTGTTTGTGTTACTTAATTTTGTGCTAACTTGCAGGGTCAATCCGCTTTAATTTAAATCCTTTGTGCTCCCGATTCGTAACCACGCCTAGGTGCCTCTCTCCTTTGCCACTACCCCCTTGGTGGACCTCTATGTGGGCATAAAATTATTTAAGTAATCTACGCTAAATTAATCGTTTGGAATTTGTGAAGCCCGTGCTGTGTTGGTCGTCCTCATCGTAAAACCCCGTAGTACGTCTAGTTTTCCCGCGACCCCAGCCTGCCACTGCATCAGATTGGTATCAAAGCGCCAGGTTTGAGCGCATCGTATGTTACGTAGTGGTAGGCCATTTAGACACAACATGTCTGATCCGAATCTCACTGATGAGCGGGCCGGCAACTCCAATTCCAACTCGGAATTGTCCCCCGCTGAATTCCAACGCACGATCTTAGACCGTTTTGATCAACTAGGCGCTCGCATCAATGAGCTTCGTGCGCGCCAGGATGCCTACGAAGGCCGAGGCGACCACAACGCCCCCCGACGGTATCCAGATCCCCCTGATTATGATCATGATGCCCCACGGAACCCGGAGTGGCCCCGATACGACTACGCCCATCGTGACCGCTTCGACGGCTATCCCAAACATCGGGAAGGGTACCACTTAGGGAGGATGACATCCTCCGTCGTATCCGTATCGACGTTCCTACATTCGACGGTCATCAAGACCCCGGGGCATTTAGTGACTAGCTCCGGGAGATGGAGCACTACTTTGATTGGTATGACATGAGTGATGAACGCAAGGTGCGATTCGTGCGTATGAAGCTAGTGGGATCTGCGATGAACTATTGGACTAGCGTAGAGCGAGCCTTAGAGCGGGACGGCTATCGGCCCATTATTAGATGGGAAGATATGACGAGGCGCCTGAAGGAGAAATACCTCCCCGCGTCGTATCGTGATCGTTTGTTAGACCAGGTCTATGCACTTCGACAGGGCACGATGTCAGTAGCTGAATATATGACCAAGTTTGACGACCTGATGGTGAGGAGTGACCTTCGAGAGGAGAGCGGTGCCGCGGCTTCCCGATTTCGGTACGGCCTACGATCGGAGATTAGGAGGGAACTAATTCCCCACCGATGGGAAACAGTCGAACAGATTTATGAGCTGGCCCTGGAGTACGAGCTCTACCTCCGGACTACCGGAACCCGCCAGCAAGCTCCTAGGACTGATGGCCCCACATTCAGGAGGCCCACCCCTCCTCACCCCCAGGCCTCCGGTCCCCCCCACACCCCTGAGGATGTGAAAGGGAAGGCTGCTATGACCGGGCCTCCTAGGCCAAGTGGCCCCCAGTGCTATAGATGCTCTATACGAGGTCACTACGCCGCACAATGCCCTATGCAGAACCTGTTGATTGAGGATGAGGAAGACGAAAGTATAGACCCGGCGAGAGAGACTGAGGGCGACATAGTAGCAACCGTGGAGGAAGACTGGGAGAGTGACGCAGAGAGATCTTTAGAGTTAGGAGTTATACGCCGCCTCCTGCATACTCCACGTTTGGAGGATGATTGGCGACGTACCACCATCTTCTATACTTACTTCCAGAGCGCGGGCGGTCCCTGCAAGCTTGCTATCGATGGGGGAAGCTGCGTGAATATTGTCGCCATGAAGGCGCTGGAGCGGATGCAGATCACCCCTGAGCCACACCCCCAGCCCTATCGTGTCCTCTGGGTGGACAAGTCTGCTATCCAGGTTACCCAGTGGTGTTTAGTACCCTTGCGGCTCGCGTCCTTCGAGGATAAGGTCTGGTGCGACGTTATCCCGATGGACGTAGCCCATGTCCTTTTAGGTCGACCCTGGTTGTTCGATCGCGACGTGACGTGCTTCGGGCGATCGAACACATGTGTATTTTATGATCGGGGTCGAAAGATCACCTTGACCCCAACCCAGCCCAAGGATCCATCAAAGGGCAAGGTTGACTCGCCCGTCGGTGTCGGGTCCTCCAGGCCCCTGCACCTTCTGAGGATGCATGATTTCATGAGAGAGGGCTTCGACTCGGGGATTGTATTTGTTGTAGCGGCTACCTTGGCCCCGGACACTCCTAGAGGGAGTGTCGTTCCTACTGATCCTGATTTACAGCGACCTTTGGGAGACTTTATGGACATTACGCCCGAAGAGCTCCCCGACGAGCTACCCCCCTGAGGGATATCCAGCACGCGATCGACCTTGTGCCGGGGGCATCTTTGCCCAATCTCCCACACTACCGTATGAGCCCAACCGAGCATTCCAAGCTAAAACGGCAGGTTGATGATTTACTTAGGAAGGGCTTCGTACGCGAGAGCTTGAGTCCGTGCGCGGTCCCAGCCCTTCTCACCCCGAAGAAGGACGGGAGCTGGCGCATGTGCGTTGATAGTAGGGCTATCAATAAGATCACAGTGAAGTACCGTTTCCCGATTCCCCGCCTTGACGACTTACTTGACGCTATGGCTGGGGCCCGTATTTTCACGAAGATCGACCTTAGGAGCGGATATCACCAGATTAGGGTCCGCGAGGGGGATGAGTGGAAGACGGCATTCAAGACGAAGGATGGTCTATTTGAGTGGTTGGTGATGCCGTTCGGATTGTCGAATGCCCCTAGCACGTTCATGCGGGTGATGACTCAGGTCTTGCGGCCCTACATGGGCAAGTTCCTAGTTATGTACTTCGACGATATTCTTATCTATAGCCAGGAGCGCACTGACCACCTACACCACGTGTGATTGGTGTTCGACATCCTCAGGAAGGAGCATTTATTTATCAATATGAAGAAGTGTGATTTTCTGGCTGAATCGGTTCACTTTCTTGGCTATATTATCTCGGCATCAGGCATCGCTGTGGACCCCGACAAAGTGAGAGCGATCCGTGAGTGGCCTGTCCCCACGCCCATCCACGAGGCCAGGAGTTTCCATGGACTGGCCACCTTCTACAGGAGGTTTGTCCGAGGTTTTAGCGCACTTATGGCCCCCTTTACGAGCTGCCTTCGTAAGGGAGACTTCGTGTGGACCACGGCCGCCACTAAGTGTTAAAATTCAACAAACCGCAGACGCCCCCTTGGATACCCTGCTGAAAACTCAACAAACCGAAGGAGAATACGCCCACTTATAAGTTGAAAGTTTTCCCGGATCATGGAGTTAGCAGAGATTATCTCAACAAAGCAGTAACAGCCAGCAACACATGCAGCACAAGCTTCTTTATTGATCAAGAGCAACCTTCTTTACAAGGAAAGACATACATGGCAAGACATGCTTCACCAAAACCCAACACCGGGAAAGCAGAGACAGTTACAAAGACAAGAACAAAAAACCAAGCCGCGCGGACTCAATCAACAAGCCGCCGACCTACTGCTGTGGAGTCCGCTCAGTCCGCCAGGTCGCCAGACCGCAACCCAAGCCGCGCGGACTCACCCCTTATTACAATGCTTAGTTCTTCACCGCCGGTCTGCAAGCCGCCTGACCGCGAGGTCGCCTAGCCGCCAGACCGCACACGCTGCGTCACCGAATGGAATCAGTCCGCCTGAAGCAGGCGACTTCCTGAACCCCGAACCAAGTTGCCAAAGAGAAGACCGCCTGGTCGCTATTCGCGACCTGCTGTTTACCGCCTGTTGCTTAACCGCAGAGTCCGCACTGTCCCTGACCGCAATCAGCGCCAAGTCCTGGCTTTCCAGCGCTATCCGCACAACCTGCAAAGCACAACCGGGTCACTCTCAATCCGCGCGGACACAAAGTCCAGACCGCAGCAACTTACGCGAGCTCAATTACTGTTCACTTACTTCGGTCCAGGTCTCTTATTTCCTGATGTGACATGGGTCCTATTTATAGGCACGACGATGGGTATGGTCACCGCCCTTCCCGATAGGATAACCGCCACAACCCGCAGCAAGAACATAGTGTGTCCGCCATCCCGCGGACACACATTCCAGTTCGCCGCTCCTGTGCAGATAGCCAGACCGCCCCAGCTTCTCCAAGGCCGGACTCCAATATCCAGTCCGCCTTACCGCCAGAGACCAAGCCAGGACTACCACAGCCGGACTCCACAACAGCCGTGTCCGCCATTCTGCGGACAAGGCATCAGCCCGCAAAACCCGAGCCCGCAGCCTCGCCATCAAGGCGCCTGCCGGACTCAGCGGACACCCGGCTTTCGTCCGCATATCCCAAGTCCATTGCCTAATCACCAAGGCATTGCCGGACTCAGCGGACACACCGATCCAGTCCGCGTACACAGCGAACTCCAGTCCGCTTCCCTGAGTCCATAACCTCATCACAAGGCTCAACCGGACTCAGCGGACACCAGCTCCAGTCCGCACGCTCCTGCACAAGCAATCCTCCAGTCCGCATATCCCCAAGCTAGCAAACAAGGCAGCAGCACTTCTACTAAGCTTGGCGGACTGAGAAACCAGCCCGCGCTCCACTGCGCGATCTCCCCGGACTGAGCCTCCTGGACTTGGTTCAATTCCCACCAAGTCCAGTCCACTGGCCGCAAGGGCCAGTCCGCACTTACTGGCGAACACTGGATCTAGCCCGCCATACCGGGCGACCTCCAGTTTCTGTCCGCGCTGACCGGCGGTCTCCGCGGCTTCTTTTTGCCGCTTCACTAGAGCAAGACCAAGGCAGCTACCAAACCGGTCTGCCGAGCTCCAGTTCGTCAATCCGCTTTATGCCGGACTCTGCGGATAGCATTCCTATCCGCCCGGTTACTTTCTGGGAGTCAACCGCTTGCTGAGCATACACTGGCCTGTCAGACCGCTGCTGCTGTCCGCGTAGTCCGCGCGAACAGACCGCCCAGGCCGCCACAGAGCAAACCGCCTGCAACATCCCTGCCGACCTAGCAGTCCGCCAACCCTGTCCGCGTAGGCCGCGCGGATAGGTTTCCCAAGCCTTCCATTCACCCACTTTCACTTCACAGAATTCAACACTCCCCCTTGAAGTGAGAAGTGGTGAATAACTCCAGCAGCTCCCGTAACCTTGCACCTGGTCCTTCCGATAGCATCTACGAAGAGTTGTCAAAGACATAGTCCTCGCCCCGCATATCTTGGACCATGAGGGAGCCCTCCAGCATCTCCAAATAGGAGTCATGCTTCCCTCTGCCTTCTTCAGCTTCAACCTCCACTCTTGCATCACATGAGTATCACCAACTTCCTTGGACACTGAAATTCAAGCCTTGTTGCCTCTGAGAGAAGTCACCTCATCAGCCTTGGTGTCAACCACCTCCTTGATTCGAGTGAGGTCATCACAGCCAGAAGAACTTTGCTCGACCTGAGGGCTAGCAAAGAAACACGAGACCAAGTCTGCCGTATTCCCTTCGCTATATCGAGCTGGTGGCTTACTGATCCTCTTCGATCTCTGAAGAACCAGATCATGGCTAACCACCTCCGCTGCTATTGAACCAGCTCAGTTCCCGGGCAAACCCGGAACAATGCTCCCTTTGCTCCCTGAACAAGACGCCTCCTTACTGGAATCAAAAGCACCTGGAGCAACGCTCCCCCTGCTACCTGAACCAGAAGACTCCCCTCTTGAACAAGAACTACCTGGAACATCGCTCCCCCTGCTTCCTGAACCGGAAGCTTCCGCCTTCGAGTCTGAAGTTTCTGGAGCTTTGCTCCCCCTTCTTACCGACTCTGACGCCTTTGCCCCGGATCTAGAACAACCGGGAGCACCTGGTGACTCAGGCAACTCCACTTCCTTAGCAGCAGCCTCCTTCAGCCCACCATCTAACCTGCTTATCTCTAGCTCCACATAAGAGCTACCCCAATACGGTGTCAACTCATCGAAAATAATGTCTCTCGACACTATGCGTTTCTTCGTCGCAGGATCCATACACCTCCATCTTCTTTTCTGCTCATCATACCCAACAAAGGCTAGCTTTGTTTTGAGAGCATCCGGAGAATGTAAATGGCAGGTAGATCCAAACACCCGAAGGTGATTCACTGAGGGCTTCACTCCGAACATCAGCTCATAAGGAGTCTTCACTATGATCGGACTAAGAGGCATCTGGTTGATGACATGAGCAGCACAGGCCATCCCTTCCGCCCAAAGAGCCTTCGGAACGCCTTTACTCTGAAGCCAACACTTGCAGGTCGCCGTTAACCAACGGACCATCCGAGCTGCAATACTGCCTTGTTGTGAAGTATGTCCACAAGAAAGCTCCATCCGGATCCCTTGATTCCTGTAAAAGCGTGAGAACTCGGTTGAGGCAAACTCACCACCGATACTTGTCCTCAACACCTTGATCCTCCGACCAAGCTGGCCTTCCACAAGCTTCTTGAACTCCACAAACAAGCGTACCATGTTGGACTTCTTCTTCATAAAGTATACCCAAGTATACCTAGAATAGTCATCAACCAATATCAACATGAACCTGCTGGCTCCAAGACTGGCCGTGACAGTCGGTCCCACCAGAGCACAATGGACAACTGCCAATGGTGCTTTACATCTGGATTGTGCTTTGTCAACCATGAAGCGATAGGCTCCACATTCCTGACATCCCGCACACCCCCGACCATCGCCATAGGATGACAATCTAGGCAAGCCTCTTACGAGTCTTCTTTCCGCCATTGCTTTCAGCTTGTCCATCCCTACATGCCCCAGTCTTTCATGCCAGATAGCTGTACTATCACTGGCATCCACCCGATCAGCTCCAGAACTAGTTGAAATCCCAACTACGTTCTTCTCCTTCCTCCCTACATGAGCTACGTTCGCCGAGAGCAAGACAACCTTGCACTCCTTCCGAAGATGACCTTGTTGCTTGCATTTATAGCACCTTGGTCCTTCCTTCCTCTTCTTATCACGCCTAGGAGAAACACTCCTTTCTTCCTGGTACGAAGTAGAGGAACCAACTTCAGCAGCAACCTTCACCTTCTTCCTGAACAACCCATCAAGGGAAGTCCAGACCTCCGCAGCTGACTGACATCCACTGATGTGGTCCAAGAACTCCGATGAGATCACCTGCTTGAGAATAGACTCCGCTTTCGCATTTGCCTCCTTCCAAGCTCTCATCGACTCAGCATTGCCAGCAGTATCCTCTTGTCTTTCTGCTCCGCATACAACCTCCCAAAGGTCCTCACCAAGAAGAAAGCTCTTCATACAGGACTTCCACTGATCACAGTTCGTCTCTGTAAGAAGATCAATACCAAGACAACTTGCATCCTCCACTGCCATGGTTCTACCACTGGTTTCCTCTACAAAAGAGCAACTACTTCCATTGAGCACTGCTTGAACACTCCAACAACCTGGCTCTGATACCATGTTAAAATTCAACAAACCGCAGACGCCCCCTTGGATACTCTGCTGAAAACTCAACAAACCGAATGAGAATACGCCCACTTATAAGTTGAAAATTTTCCCGGATCGTGGAGTTAGTAGAGATTATCTCAACAAAGCAGTAACAACCAGCAACACATGCAGCACAAGCTTCTTTATTGATCAAGAGCAACCTTCTTTACAAGGCAAGACATACATGGCGAGACATGCTTCACCAAAACCCAACACCGGGAAAGCAGAGACAGTTACAAAGACAAGAACAAAAAACCAAGCCGCGCGGACTCAATCAACAAGCCGCCGACCTACTGCTGTGGAGTCCGCTCAGTCCGCCAGGTCGCCAGACCGCAACCCAAGCCGCGCGGACTCACCCCTTATTCCAATGCTTAGTTCTTCACCGCCGGTCTGCAAGCCGCCTGACCGCGAGGTCGCCTAGCCGCCAGACCGCACACGCTGCGTCACCGAATGGAATCAGTCCGCCTGAAGCAGGCGACTTCCTGAACCCCGAACCAAGTTGCCAAAGAGAAGATCGCCTGGTCGCTATCCGCGACCTGCTGTTTACCGCCTGTTGCTTAACCGCATAGTCTGCACTGTCCCTGACCGCAATCAGCGCCAAGTCCTAGCTTTCCAGCGCTATCCGCACAACCTGCACAGCACAACCGGGTCACTCTCAATCCGTACGGACACAAAGTCCAGACCGCAGCAACTTACGCGAGCTCAATTACTGTTCACTTACTTCGGTCCAGGTCTCTTATTTCCTGATGTGACATGGGTCCTATTTATAGGCACGACGATGGGTATGGTCACCTCCCTTCCCGATAGGATAACCGCCACAACCCGCAGCAAGAACATAGTGTGTCCTCCATCCCGCGGACACACATTCCAGTTCACCGCTCCTGTGCAGATAGCCAGTCCGCCCCAGCTTCTCCAAGGCCGGACTCCAATATCCAGTCTGCCTTGCCGCCAGAGACCAAGCCAGGACTACCACAGCCGGACTCCACAACAGCCGTGTCCGCCATTCTGCGGACAAGGCATCAGCCCGCAAAACCCGAGCCCGCAGCCTCACCATCAAGGCGCCTGCCGGACTCAGCGGACACCCGGCTTTCGTCCGCATATCCCAAGTCCATTGCCTAATCACCAAGGCATTGCCGGACTCAGCGGACACACCGATCCAGTCCGCGTACACAGCGAACTCCAGTCCGCTTCCCTGAGTCCATAACCTCATCACAAGGCTCAACCGGACTCAGCGGACACCAGCTCCAGTCCGCACGCTCCTGCACAAGCAATCCTCCAGTCCGCATATCCCCAAGCTAGCAAACAAGGCAGCAACACTTCTACTAAGCTTGGCGGACTGAGAAACCAGCCCGCGTTCCACTGCGCGATCTCCCCGGACTGAGCCTCCTAGACTTGGTTTAATTCCCACCAAGTCCAGTCCACTGGCCGTAAGGGCCAGTCCTCACTTACTGGCGAACACTGGATCTAGCCCGCCATACCGGGCGACCTCCAGTTTCTGTCCGCGCTGACCGGCGGTCTCCGCGGCTTCTATTTGCCGCTTCACTAGAGAAAGACCAAGGCAGCTGCCAAACCGGTCTGCCGAGCTCCAGTTTGTTAGTCCGCTTTATGCCGGACTCTGCGGATAGCATTCCTATCCGCCCGGTTACTTTCTGGGAGTCAACCGCCTGCTGAGCATACACTGGCCTGTCAGACCGCTGCTGCTGTCCGCGTAGTCCGCGCGAACAGACCGCCCAGGCCGCCACAGAGCAAACCGCCTGCAACATCCCTGCCAACCTAGCAGTCCGCCAACCCTGTCCGCGTAGGCCACGCGGATAGGTTTCCCAAGCCTTACATTCACCCACTTTCACTTCACAGAATTCAACACTAAGGCCTTCGAGGAGATCAAGGATCGTCTAGCTTCCGCCCCTGTCCTTAGATTGCCAGATTTTAGCCTAGCCTTCGAGGTAGCGTGTGATGCTTCAGGCCTAGGGATCGGTGGAGTACTTAGCCAGGAGGGCCATCCCATTGCATATTTCAGCGAGAAGCTGAACGAGGCCCGCCAGCGGTATTCCACGTATGACCGTGAATTTTATGCTATCGTCCAGACCTTGCGGTATTGGCGGCACTATCTCTTGCACAAGGAGTTCGTGTTGTACTCTGATCATCGGGCTTTACGATATCTTGAGTCCCAGTCAAAGCTTAGTCATAGGCACGCCAAGTGGGTAGAGTTTCTGCAGAGCTATCACTACGTTATTAAACACCGCGCGGGTGTTGAAAACAAGCCGGCTGATGCCCTGAGTCGCCGGATTAGCCTCCTGCAGGCGATGAGCACACATGTCACTGGTTTTGAGCGCCTCGTTGTTGAGTATGCCGAATGTTCGGATTTTGGAAATATCTATCGGTCCCTCACCCGGAACCCTCCAGACACTATTGATGGGTTTACGGTTTCCGAGGGATACCTGTTCTTCGGCGTCCGACTCTGCATTCCCTCCACTTCTCTCTGTGACTTCTTGATCTGGGAGATGCATGCGGGGGGCACCGCCGGGCACTTCGGACGAGACAAAACCATCGCCTTGGTTGAGGATCGGTTCTATTGGCCCTCGATGAAAGGAGACGTCGCGCGCGTGGTTAGGCATTGTAGGACGTGCCAGACGGCGAAAGGATCCCGCCAACCCGGCGGCCTGTATTCCCCGTTGCCGATCCCGCACAGACCCTGGGTTGACATCAGCATGGACTTTGTTCTTGGGTTGCCCCGCACGCCCAAGAAACATGATTCCATTTACGTTGTCGTGGACCGCTTTTCGAAGATGGCCCACTTCATCCCATGCCGCAGGACGGCCGATGCTTCCTCGGTGGCCGCCCTATTCTTTAGAGAGGTCTTCAAGTATCACGGATTACCTTCCTCTATAGTGTCTGATCGTGACGTCCGGTTCATGAGCTACTTCTGGAAGACACTATGGATGAAGACGGGTACCACCCTCAAGTTCTCCACCGCCTACCACCCACAGACGGATGGACAGACTGAGGTGGTCAATAGGAGTTTGGGCTCCCTCTTACACTGTCTTGTTGGTGAGCATGTGTGTACTTGGGACTCGGTGTTACCCCTAGCAGAGTTCGCGTATAACAGCTCGGTGAATAGGACTACTGGCCTTAGCCCTTTCCATATCCTGTTAGGGTACGAACCCAGAAAGCCGGTTGATCTCGTTCCCCTCCCACTTGAGTCCCGCCCTAGTGAGTCGGCTGAGTCGTTTATCCAACACATGCATGAGCTTCACGAATCCATCCAAAAAAAAATCGCAACAAGTAATGATAATTATAAAGCCTATGCGGATTTCCACAGGAGGGAAAGGAGTTTTGAGATTGGCACACAGGTTTTGGTTCGTATTCGCGCGGAGAGGCTCCCCTCGGGGACTGCAAAGAAACTAAATGCCCGGCGGATGGGCCCTTATACGGTGGTACGAAAGATTGGACCAAATGCCTTTGAGATTGATATTCCAAGGCACATGGGGATCAGCAGAGTATTCAATGTAGAAGACTTGACTCCATACTACGAGGAGCAAACTTATGTGGATCCTTTCGAACCCCTCCCCGCGGAGCCACCCTTCGAGCCACCACTTTCCACGTTGTCACCTTCACTCCCTCAGTCCTTTCCCACAGCGTCACCGCCTGGGAATTTCGCACCGCCGTCGGCTGCTCCACCGGAGAGTTCACTAGAGAGTGAGCCACTGCCCGCAGAGACTACTACGGGCCTAGAGACCATTGAGGGCATCCTAGCCCATGATTACATGACAGCAGCGGACCCGAGCACCTTGCGCTACCTGGTCCACTGGAGGGACCATCCCTGCTTCGATGACACTTGGATCGCCCCTACAGAGCTTGAGAGACTTGCCCCCGAGCTACGCCAGGAGTATGATCGTCTCCATTCCTCGGAGATGAATGCTACTAAGCCGGGGGGAGGTGATGGAGGCCAACATCAACATTGGCCCACGCACGTGTATTCCCGCCGAAAGCGGGCGTGATTTTATGATCCGGCACTTAGAGGGCCCTTCCGGACGATCCGAATCCGTGGATGCATCCGGAAGGTCGACGCGAGCTTTTTTCGTATTTTGTTTTCTTTTATTCGGACATGTTTTGACATTATTTGGGCACCCGGACGATTGGACGATCTGAGCCTTCGATTCCGGATGCCCTAGCCTCTTTCTCTATTTATAGGAGCCATGAGGATGGGTTTGGGACAGAATGTTTGAGACTCTCTTTAGCCGGTCGGTTGGTGCGACGCCAACACCCCCAAGGTGCGACGCCTAGGGTTCCCGCTGCCGCCCGTCCCCTTCCTCGCTTCCGTCGGTGCTACCCAGCCCCTCCGCCTCCCCGTCAAGCCTTCCTCTACCCGCCAGCAGCCCGCCGTCCAGTCCTCCGCCCGCCAGCAACCATCCGCCCCACCCCCTGTCACCCAGCAGCCCGCCGCCCAACTTTCCGCCGTCCAGCAGCCCACCGCCCAGCTTTCCGCCGTCCAGCAGCCAGCGCCGCCCCACTCCCAGCCTCCTGCAGCCCCGTCGACCACACCCCAGTTCCCCTCCCCTGCTCCCGACAACCACCGATCACCCGCCTCCCACTTCAGCCCCGCCTCAACTCCCCCCCCCCCCCGCAGCCCGAGAATCCACCGCACGTCCCCACGGTTGGCTTCCACCGTCCCGGATCTACTCCTCCCAATAATCGGTGCCCCACCTTCATCCGATTGGCTCCACGTAAGGTTGTAAGTCGTCTTTGGACTTGACTCTCGGCATGGTTTACTCTGCTTAAATTTCTGTGCTATGCTTATCAATTGAATGGTGTTTGTGTTACTTAATTTTGTGCTAACTTGCAAGGCCAATCCGCTTTAATTTAAATCTTTTGCGCTCCCGATTCGTAACCACGCCTAGGTGCCTCTCTCCTTTGCCACTACCCCCTTGGTGGACCTCTGCGTGGGCATAAAATTATTTAAGTAATCTACGCTAAATTAATCGTTTGGAATTTGTGAAGCCCGTGCTGTGTTGGTCGTCCTCATCGTAAAACCCCGTAGTACGTCTAGTTTTCCCGCGACCCCAGCCTGCCACTGCATCACACAGGACTTGTGTCGACACATAGCAGAGTTTCAACAAAGTTAATTTTTGTGAAGAGAAGAAGTGACTGTGTCGATACACAGAACTAGTGTCGACACATTCTACAGAAGTTGTGTCGAGAAGCTGTGTCAACACCAAATGAGCTATGTCGACACCACCAAGGCTTATGTCGACACTTAGTCAACTTGTATTGACAAATGATGAAGTTCAGTCTCGACACTTTGCTGATAGAGATAGAGTTTCAAGAAGTGACTGAAGACTTGACAGCTACCATAACAAACCGGTCTACTGCAACTGTCAGAGTTGTCAGAAGTTCGTTAGAAACCGGATAAGCCGGTTACCATGGAGGAAGTCTATATAAAGACATTCTCTATCAACAGAAAAAGACATCGAGATCGAGAGTGATCAACATACACATACAAAAATGAAGAAGATTTTCAACAAAAGATCTAAGAAGACATTCTCAAGTGGTGATCTACTCAGAGTTTGTCTAGAGAATTCAAAGAAGAATTCAAAAGATTCTTTAGAAGAATTTGGAGAGAGAGAGAGAGAGATAGCTCCATCTAATCAAGTGAAGAAAGGGACTTACATCAACAAGTCTCTTAAGTGCAGATTCTGAACCAGTCTGCCAAGAATATTTCAGATTGATTTCTGAATTTCAAGAAAGAAGCTGATTGAAGATCAACTTCATAGGAGATCAACCCTACTGTGTTCAGATTCAAGAAGCTTTGAAGAAAGCTAAGAAAGGTCGATCTCTAACATCAGATTCTGTCAAGAACTGATCAAGAAACCTTCCATCCTTTCTCTCTCAACCACGGTGGTGGTAGATTTAAAATTAACATCTATTTTCTGTAGGATCTTTGTAAGATCTGAGTTGTAAGCCTACTTTATAAAGATTGAGTTATAGGAGATTAAGTTCTCTGAGTGGTAGGGCTGAGAGCCTGAGTTGTAGGAGATTTTCATCTCTGAGTTGTAGGCCTTGTTGAAGGCTGAGGTAGGGCTGAGAACCTGAGTTGTAGGAGATTGTCATCTCTAAGTTGTAGGCCTTATTAAAGGCTGAGGTAGGGCAGATTGCCTGAGCTGTAGGAGTGTGGACTCACTCTAAGTTGTAGGAGCCTTATTTGGGTTCTGAGCTGTAAGATCTGAGGATCTGAGGAGAAGGAAAGAAGTTAGGTCGAATCTAGCACACTGCTAGATAGGCGAAGGGGGAAAGTGGACGTACCTAGACCTTGGGGAACCACTATAAATCAGTGTGCAATCTGTGATTGTGTGTGGTATTATTAATTCTGTGTTGTGATAGATGTAGAACTATATGCTTTTGTTAATTAACTGAATTAAAAGTTCTGCCTTAGAAGAAAAAGGAATTGCACCTATTCACCCCCCCTCTAGGTGTTTTAGGAACCAATTCTTTCAAGTGTTATCAAAGCGAGGTTCCTCAAAGATAGACATAACAGTCTGAGTAAGATCTGTAAGGCGGAATTAAGTTAAAGAAGATGGGTTCAGGAGAAAACCATAAAGAACTTGGTTCAATGAAGCTGTCTATCTACAGGAAGGAAATATTTGGAATATGGAAGGAAAGGGTCAGACTATTTATGGAGACATCTGATCCTAGAATTTATATAACAGTTAAGGAAGGACCATATATTTCAATGAAGGTTTTTGTTCTTGATGCTAATCAAAGGACTCCTAAGGTTTTTTCAGAAATGACTAAGGATGAGATCAACTTGGCTACAATAGATAAAAGAGCACATAATATTATAGTAAGTGTCATAGATTACTCAACATTCCAGAATCTGATTCACTGCAAAACATCCAAGGAGATGTAGGATACATTGGTTATCTACATGGAGGGTTCTAAAGACGTTAGGCAAGATAGAAAGTCTATGCTTAATCAAGAATATGAGAGTTTCAGACAAGCCAAGTCTGATAACATGACTGAATGTTATAAGAAGTTCTACAGAATAGTAAATGAACTAATGTCCTATGGAAGAATCTTCAGTACATATGAGCTGAATGACAAATTCCTTAGGTCTTTGAGTAAGGATTGGGATACAAAGAACTGTGCCATAAGGGTGGTGGCCAGACTGGCAGAAATCTCTCCTCCAACACTGTTTGGCAAATTGCTGTCTTATGAGATACAGTTGATGGCCAGAAAGGAGGAAGAAAAAAATACAAAGGTTGGCCTTAGATAAAAGTCAGTGGCCTTCAAGGTAGAAGCTACAAGGAAGAATAGGAGGATGTCTCCATCTTCTCCTAAGAATGCTACAGAAGTAATCTCAGAAAATTCTGATAATCATTGTTCAGATAACAGTAATTCTGATGAAGAATTTGCTGCTTTCACAAGGCAGTTTCAGAGATTCTTAAAGAAGAAGCAGTGGAAATCTAAGTCATCCTCGTCTCAGTCGAAGGATGACTATTATCAGAAGAGGAAATCATCTAGGAATGACAGGAGTAGGAGAAAGCCTAGCAAGTCAACTACATTTAAGATTATTTGTTATTGCTGCAACAAACCTGGACATGTTGTGGCTGATTGTCAAGACAAAAGGAAGGAGTCTGCTGATAAAAAGAAGTCTCAGCACAAGAGCAAGAAGGAGAAATCATTGGTATCTAAGAAAGAGAAAAGTTGGACAGATCAATCAACTTCAGAGTCTGAATCTAAGGCTGAGGCATATATTGGTTTGTTTGCAACAGAAGAAGAGGATGAGTTC
The DNA here is from genome assembly GCA_039583875.1 of Platanthera guangdongensis. NCBI lineage: Eukaryota > Viridiplantae > Streptophyta > Magnoliopsida > Asparagales > Orchidaceae > Platanthera > Platanthera guangdongensis. Next base: position 126,177,248 of record CM077161.1, read on the forward strand.
TTGAGATTACTGGACTCTATATATGAGCAAGAAGACCATCAGTGCAAAGGACTGATGGCTATGTCTGAAGAAGTCTAGTGCCAGGATCAACCTGGTCCCAGTAAGGTAAAAAATTTATCTGCAGATTCTGATTACTTCACTGGGTCAGAATCAGTTGCATCTGTATCAAGAGATGTGGATGAGTCTGAATCTGAAGGAGATATTCATCAGCTTATAGATGAATATGGGGATTTATTGCAGTCACTCAAGAGAAGCAAAAACCTGGCCAAAAATCAGGCTAACGAAATTCCTGCTCTTAAGTTGGTTGCATCTGATTCAGATAAGCTGTTGGATCAGAAGATGAATGAGATTACCAAGCTAAAAAACATAACTGTTATTCAGATGGGTACAATCACATTCAAAAATGATCAGATCAAAAGTCTGGAAGACAGACTTCAGAAAGAGAAGGAAATAGTGGCTAGTTTCTCTAAGCCAAAATCTGTCCTACCCTTAATTGATGACTTTGTGTCTCAAAAGGGTAAAGCAGGATTAGGCTTTAAGATAACTGCATGGGCTGCGCAGTCCAAGAATAAAGGCAAATCCCCAGCACAAAACAAAAGATTTGCTGCCAACAATACAGCTAAGATTGTACTTAAAAAGAGGTATAATAAGTATGAGTGCTGGTGCTGTGGCAAGATAAGACATTATGCCTTACACTGTTGGCACAATACCAGTGTTAGAAAGGATAGCAGTCAACCTGTTAGAAGAGCTGCAGGCAGATTTGTCAAGTTTCAGGCTAACTTGAACCAAGGACCCAAAAGTTATTTGGGTTCTAAGGTTAAGTAATCTTTGTTGTAGGTGAGTCCAAGTTGCCATGCCCCTATATGGTACTTGGACAGTGGATGTTCCAGGTACATGACTGGAACAAGAGGATTGTTGAAGGACTATTCACTAATACTGAATGGGCCTAAAGTAATCTTTGGTGGTTCTAAAAAATGAGTCATCAAAGGGTTTGGTAACATTTCTACCAACTTAATCACTATCACTCAAGTGGCTTATGTGAAGGGTTTGAAACACAACCTAATAAGTATAAGCCAGCTGAGTGATCTTGGATATGACATTTTATTTATCAAGCATGGGTGTCATATCAAGAGGTCAAGTGACCAAAAAGTCATATTGACTGGCTATAGAAAAAGAAATGTGTATTGCCTAAATTTTGAGAGTGAGAATAAAAATTCTCCTATCTGTCTTGTGGCCAATGATAAAGCCTCTCATTATGTCAAATGGCACGAGAGGCTAGCTCATCTTAACTACAAGACTATTTTCCAACTCTTTAGTAAAGATTTAGTGAGGAATAGTCCTCAAGTTAAGTGCTTTAAGGATGGAATATGCTCAGCTTGTCAAAAAGGCAAGCAGACCAGATCCTCCTTTCATAGCCTAGAAACCAAAGACTTAGTGAGGTTCTTATACCTCTTGCATATGGATTTATTTGGTCCTATGCCAGTTCATAGTCTAGGTAGGAAGGTCTAAACTTTTGTGGTTGTAGATGACTATTGTAGATCATTTTCATGGGTATTCTTTTTGAGGCAGAAATCTGAAACCCCAAATGTCTTCTTTTGTCAAACAAATTCAGAATGAATTAGATAGTTCAGTGGTCAAAATCAGAAGTGACCATGGAACTGAATTCCAATCTGAAAGTATGACAAAGTTGTGTGAAGAATTTGGAATTCATCAGGAATTCTCCTCACCTAGAACACCTCAGCAAAATGGCATTGCTGAAAGAAAGAATAGGACATTGATTGAGGCTGGAAGAACACTATTGAGTGACACTACTCTCCCAGAATATTTCTAGGCTGAGGTAGTAAACAATGCATGCTATGTGCTCAATAGGGCTTCCATCACCAAAAGCCACAAAAAGACCCCCTATGAGGTTATGAAAGGCAGAAAACCAAACTTATCCTATTTTAGGATCTTTGGTTGCAAGTGCTATGCACTTAACAATGGCAAGTGTCACCTAACTAAGTTTGCTGCCAAATCCCAAGATGGGATATTTGTTGGATACAACAACAATAGTAAGGCTTATACGGTCTACAATTTGGCTACTCAAGTTGTAGAAGAGTCTGTTCATGTCATATATGATGAATCTAGACTTATTAACAGTGAGTTGCCTATCAGTTCTTGTAGCCCTATAGGTATACAACAGAAGATGGACCAGCTTACTATCAGAGAAGATCCAACTGCAAAGCAGGATGAGGAAAATGGTAGTTGTTGTCTAGGGGGGTACAAGACACTATAGAGGCTGATGAAGACCTTGAGGTGCAGCATAATGAAGAGATTGAAGAAGGTCAAACTGTTGATAAATTACCTCCAGCAGTTAGACATTTAAAGGATCATCCTGCACACCAGATCATTGGTGATCCAAGATATGGAGTACAAAAAAGAAGCAGGAACTTAAATACAGTTCTTTGCTCAAGCTTCTTATCTCAACTGGAACCCAAGAGATTTGAAGAAGCTATTCTAGACCCATACTGGATTGATACTATGCATGAGGAGTTAAGTCAATTCAGAAGGTGCAAGGTCTGGGAGTTGGTTCCAAAACCAAAGGGCCACAATGTCATAGGGACAAAGTGGATTTTTAGAAATAAGCTTGATGATAGTGGGATCATAGTGAAGAACAAGGCAAGACTAGTTGCCAAAGGTTACAGACAGGAAGAGGGCATTGACTTTGATCAGACTTTTGCTCCAGTGGCAAGGTTGGAAGCAATCAGGCTATTCCTTGCCTATGCAGCATATCAAAGCTTCAAAGTGTTCCAAATGGATGTTAAGTCAGCTTTCTTAAATGGAGACTTAAAAGAGGAGGTCTATGTAGAACAACCCTCAGGTTTTGTTGATCCACTCAAACCTAATTATGTTTATAGACTTAAGAAAGCTTTATATGGGTTGAAATAAGCCCCAAGGGCTTGGTATGAAACCCTGTCTAATTTCCTCATTGGGAACAAATTCTCAAAGGGGAAAATAGACAAGACTCTATTCCTTAGAGAATCCAAAGGAAAGATCATCCTAGTCCAAATATATGTTGATGACATAATATTTGGTTCTACTGAAAGTAACCTTTGTAGAAAGTTTGCAAAACTTATGCAAGGGAAATTTGAAATAAGTAGTATGGGAGAACTTAAGTTCTTCTTGGGTATCCAAGTAAGACAGACTGATGATGACATATCCATCTCTCAGTCCAAGTTCACCCAGGAGTTAATTAAGAAGTATGGTATGGAGTTATCCACTACCATGAGAACTCCAATGGGGACAAGTATATCTATAAGCAAAGATGATGCAGAGAAACCTGTAGATGAGTCTTTGTATAGAGGGATAGTTGGCTCCCTCATATATCTGACTGCTAGTAGACCAGATATCATGTATGTTACATGTGTCTGCGCTAGGTACCAATCCTGCCCTAAAGAATCTCATTATACTGCTGTCAAAAGGATTTTGAGATATATTAAGAGCACACCTAATTTAGGCCTTTGATATCCTAGGAATAAAGATTTTCTAGTAATGGGCTGTTCAGATGCAGACTTTGCATGTTGCAAAGTAGATAGCAAAAGCACAACAGGAACCTGTCAATTTCTAGGAGGAAGACCGGTGTCATGAAGCATTAAGAAGCAGACTAGTGTGGCAATTTCCACAGCTGAGTCTGAGTATGTTGCTGCAGGAAGTTGTTGTGCATAACTGTTGTGGATACAACATCAGTTGGAAGATTATGGTATTCAGGTAAGTAGAACTCCATTATTATGTGATTCTACAAGTGTTATTTCTATTGCTCATAATCCTATTTCTCATAGTAGAACAAAACATATAGAAATAAGATACCATTTTCTTAGAGATCATGTAGAAAAAGAAGATATTTCTTTAGAATTTGTTAACACTGATTTACAAATTGCTGACATGTTCACTAAGCCATTAGATGAAACTAAATTCAATAATTTCAAAATTGAATTAGGAATGTTGAACATAAATTAGTTTAACAAATTTGTCTAAGTAAAATTGTGTCGACACAAGTAGTTGTCTGTGTCGACACATAGTAGTTGGTGTCGACACTCCAGGTAAGTGATGTCGACACATCCGGAAAATTGGTGTCGACACTCCAGGGAAGTAGTGTCGATACATATAGAAGTGGTGTCGACACTTAGAATCAGCACACAGATTTCGTCGAGCGCAGAATCAACTGATCGTCGAACGCAGATTCTACACATGTTGGGTGCATTGGTCAAATGTGCCTGATTTGAAGAAGCCTCACCTAACTCAATGATATACATCAGAATGTATTTGATGTTTGTTTGAGTTATTTGTGCAGGTTAGACATACACTGGACTGAAGCTGAAAATTTCTAAGTCCATGTGTCGACACCCAGAGGCAAAGTGTCGACACTTGAGAAAGCTTGTGTCGACACCCAGACAAGCTGTGTCGACACTTGGAGTCATTGTGTCGACACCTGGGAAGAAGTGTCGACACCAGTCACAAAGTGTCGACACAAGGAGCTGTGTCGACACTCAGTGTAGAAGGATGCAGAAAAGCTGTGTCGACACTTAGCAGAAGTGTCGACACCTTGAAGAGCTGAGTCAACACCAGACAGTGTCGACACTTGGAGTTGTGTCAACACTCAGCATAATTCTGCAGAGACTAAGTACATGTGTCGACACTCAACACAATGTGTCGACACTCAATCTAAAGAGTCAACCTATGAAGAATGTGTCGACACTCAGCACAATGTGTCGACACACATTCAAAGAAGTCAACACAAAAGGAATGTGTCGACACTCAGCACAATGTGTCGACACATAACCAGAAGACTCAACACTTGAAGAAAGTGTCAACACAAGGAGCTGTGTCGACACTTAGCAAAGAACAGAAAACTTGTAAAATATTCTAAGTATAAGTGTCGACACTAATGGAATGTGTCGACACTCAGCTGATGAACCAAGAATGAAGACTTGTGTCGACACCAAGAAGAAGTGTCGACACTTGACAGTTTCTACACATGAAGATGTGTCGACACAAAGGAGATGTGTCGACACTTAGAAGAATACAGAAAGAATGAAGTACAAGTGCTTGTGTCGACACTCAATTTCAGTGTCGACACATGCAGAAGAAACTGTGTCGAGACATACAAGGGAATGTGTCGACACCTTGTAGACTTGTGTCGACACTTACACAACATGTGTCGACACTTGGTCTATAAGTGTCGACACTTAAGAACAGAAAGTCTCGACACTAACTGACAGTTAGCAGAATTTCAAGAAGTGACTGGTTGACATGACAGCTGCCAGTCCAGCCAGTCGACAGCAACTGTCAGAGATGTCAGAAGACAGTTATGAACCGGATCAGCCGGTTACTATAAAGGAAGCCTATAAATAGGCACCCATAGTTTACAGAAGTTGTGGTTGTCATTAAGAAACAAGAGTTACAACTTGTGAGAATAATTGAAGTAGTTGATCAGTCTAAATCAAGAAGTGATACACAGAGGATCAACAGAAGAAGATCAGGCAGTCCAACTGCAGATCTAAGTAGTTGGAGAGAGAGAGCTCCAACCAAGGATTCAGTCATTGGAACTAAGGCTGAGAAGAAGAATTCAGAGTCATCTGGATTTCAAGAAGCAGAGATCAAGGATCAACTGCAGAAGATTCAGACTAATTCAGTTCTACTCAAGAAGCTTTGAAGAAAGCTAAGTCAGTTTGGATCAAGCTGAGTTCTTCCAAGAACTCTCCAAGAAACACTCAACTTCTCTCATTCCTTCTGAGTTGTAGAGTTAAAATTTATATTTTCTATTATAACTTGTAAGATCCATTGGATCTGAGTGATTGTAAGCCTATTTTATAAAGGCTGAGGGTAGGGCTTGGTGCCTGAGTGTAGGAGTTGAAGAACTCTGAGTGTAGGCCTTTAATCGGCTGAGTGTAGGCCTGGGTGGCTGAGTGTAGGCCTTTTGGCTGAGTGTAAGGCTGAGGGCCTGAGGTAGGAACCTTGTTGGGTTCTGAGCTAGTGGAGAAGTTTGGCCGAATCTAGTTCACTGCTAGATAGGCGAAGGGGGAAAGTGGATGTACCCAAAGATTGGGGAACCACTATAAAATCTTGTGTATTCTGTGCTGTGAATGTTCTGTGTTGAGCATTGCTGTGTGCTGTGATTACTTATTCAGAAATCTGTGTTATAAACTGTTGATTGCCAAACAAAAGTTAGAAAAGGATTAGGTCACCTATTCACCCCCCCTCTAGGTGTTTAGGTACCATATCTTTCAAGTGGTATCAGAGGGAGGTTCCTCAAAATCAGGACTAACTGTTCTGAGGAGATCCAGTTTGGCAGATTCAGTTAAGTCAGGAAACAGGAAACAGTTTCAAGAAAATCAAGAACATGGGTTCTTCAGAAAATCATAAGGAGTTGGGTTCAATGAAACTACCTATATGCAGAAAAGAGATCTTTGGGATCTGGAAAGAAAGGGTTAGGCTGTTTATGGAAGCCTCTGACCCTAGGATATACATCACAGTCAAAGAAGGGCCATATGTGCCCATGAAGATTTCAGTATTGGATGCAAATCAGAGGACTCCAAAGGATTTCTCTGAAATGACCAAGGATGAGATTGTCCTAGCAACCATGGACAAAAGAGCACAGAACATAATAGTTAGTGCAATTGATGATGCCACCTTCCAGAACCTAATACACTGTAAAACTGCAAAAGAAATGTGGGATACCCTCATTGTCTACATGGAAGGTTCTGAAGAAGTAAGGCAAGATAGGAAGTCCTTGCTAAACCAAGAATATGAGAGTTTTAGGCAAGGAAGAGGAGATAGCATCACTGAATGCTATAAGAAATTTTACAGAATTGTGAATGAACTCATGTCATATGGAAGAGAGTTCACAAACTATGAGTTGAATGACAAATTCTTAAGGTCCCTAACCAAAGACTGGGACACTAAGATTTGTGCCATCAGAGAAATGGCAAAGTTGGGAGAAATTCCTCCTCCCACACTTTTTGGCAAGTTGTTATCCTATGAGATGCAATTGTCAGTAAGAAAAGAAGAAGAAAAGTCAACAAGGACTGAATACAGAGAAAAGACTGTTGCCTTTAAGTCAGAAGTACCTAGAAAGAGCAGAACCAAGTCATCAACTCCTCCTCCTGAGGTAGTTGAATCAGAATGTGAAGAGTCTGAAAGTACAAAATCTACAAGCAGTGAAAGTGATGAAGACTTTGCTGCATTCACCAGACATTTTCAGAAGTTCCTTAAGAAGAAACAGTGGAGGTCTAGACCTTCATCTTCCAAAGGAAAAGAGGTTCAGTATCAGGACAAGAAGCCTTCAAAGAAGGACAAGAAAAGGACCAAGACAAGTAAGGCAACTGGATCTAAGATAATTTGTTACTGCTGCAATAGACAAGGCCATGTTATTGCAGACTGTCCTGAAAGAAGGAAGGAATCCAGTGACAAGAAGAAAACACACTTCAAAGGAAAGAAGGAGAAGTCCTTTGTTGCAAAGAATGAGAAGACTCTTTCAGATATGTCTTCTTCAGACACAGAGACAGATGCTGAAGCCTATATTGGGCTATTTGCTGAAGAAGAAGAAGAGTTTATGGAGATTATGGAATCTATCTATAAGCAAGAAGACTGTCAAAGCCAAGGACTGATGGCTTTGACTGAAAGTACCAAAAACCTGGAGCAGCCAGGACCTAGTCAGGTACAAGGTTTAACTCAAAGTTCTGATTCCAGTTCAAGTTCAGAGTCAGAGTATTCTTCATCAAGTGATGAGAATATGTCTGAGTCTGAGGGAGATATTCATCAACTCCTAGATGAATATCAAATACTATTGCAAGCCTATAAGAATAGCAAGACCCTAGCCAAAAAATTGGCCAAGGAAATTGCTGTTCTCAAGGCAGCTGCAATAGATTATGAGAAGAATTATGATCAAAAACTGAATGAAGTGGCCAGGCTGAAACACATTACTGTGATTCAGATGGGTACCATTGCATTTAAGAATGATCAAATTAAGAAACTGGAGATTGATCTTCAGAAGGAGAAAGAGTTAGTAGCTAGGTTTTCAAAACCTAAATCAGTGCTACCCTTGATTGATGATTTTGTTCATCATAAAGGAAAGACTGGACTGGGATTTGTTAATCCAGCAAGGACTGTTCAGAATCAGTCCAAGTCCAAGGGCAAAGCCCCAACATTCACTAAGACTGCTGTAATTAAGACAGCCAAGTCTGTACCTAAGCAAAGGTACAACAAATTTGAATGTTGGTGCTGTGGCAAAGTTGGCCACTTTGCTTTGGACTGTTGGCACAATGATAGTGCCAAAGGTAGTAACAAGATACCTGGTGGAAAGCCTCTAGGTAGCTTTGTTAAGTTGCAAGCTAACAGTTACCAAGGACCCAAGAAACCATTGGGTTCTAAGGTTCAGTAATTTGTTTTGCAGGAGAATCCAAGTGGCCATACCCCAACATGGTACTTGGATAGTGGATGTTCCAGACACATGACTGGAACTAGGGGACTACTGAAGGATTTCATTCCAATCAAGAATGGTCCAAAGGTGACCTTTGGTGGTTCAGAAAAAGGAATCATCAAAGGGTTTGGTAACATATCCTCCAACTTAGTTACCATTACTCAAGTGGCTTATGTTAAAGGGTTGAAACATAACCTTATAAGTATAAGTCAATTAAGTGATGTAGGGTATGACATCTCATTTGTTAAAAATGGTTGTCATATCAAGAGGTCAAGTGATCAAAAGATCATTTTGACAGGTTATAGGAAGAGAAATGTCTATTGTTTAGACATTATGGTTGAGAACAATAGTTCTCCAGTTTGTCTTGTAGCTGATGAAACAGTCTCTCAATGTGTCAAGTGGCACAAGAGGCTTGCTCATCTAAATTACAAGACTATTGGCAAACTCTTTAGTAAAGAGTTAGTGAGGAATGGTCCTCAAGTTAAGTGTGTCAAAGATGGCATTTGCTCAGCTTGTCAAAAGGGCAAGCAGACTAAATCCACCTTTAGAAGCATTGACAACAAGGATGCTGTGAGATGTTTATATCTCTTGCATATGGATCTATTTGGTCCAATGCCAGTTCACAGCTTAGGTAGGAAGGTCTACACCTTTGTAGTTGTTGATGACTACTCAAGGTTTTCCTGGGTGTTCTTCTTAAAGCAGAAATCTGAAACACCTGGTGTTTTCCACAGTTTTGTTAAGCAAATTCAGAATGAATTGAACTGTACAGTGGTCAAAATTAGAAGTGACCATGGTACAGAGTTTCAATCTGAAAGCATGACAAAACTATGTGAAGACTATGGGATATTTCAAGAATTCTCTTCACCAAGAACACCTCAGCAAAATGGCATTGCTGAAAGGAAAAATAGAACCTTGATAGAAGCTGGTAGGACTCTATTAAGTGATTCTTCACTACCAGAATATTTCTGGGCTGAAGCAGTAAACACTGCATGCCATGTGATAAATAGAGCTACCATAACTAAAAGGTTAAACAAGACCCCCTATGAAGTAGTGAAAGGCAGGAAACCAAACCTATCCTATTTCAGGATTTTTGGTTGTAAATGCTTTATACTTAACAATGGGAAGACTTACTTAACTAAGTTTGCTGCCAAATCCCAAGAGGGAGTGTTTGTTGGGTACAGCAGTAATAGTAAGTCTTATAGAGTCTACAACTTGACTACACAAGTTGTAGAGGAGTCTGTGCATGTAGTTTTTGATGAGACACTTCTTATTAACAATGAGTTGTCAAGTAGTGTGTGCAGCCCTACAGGTCTTTCTAAGAAGATGGACAAGCTAACCATAGAAGATGTATCTGCTGCAAGACAGCAAGTAGAGGAAGATGGCTTATGTCCAGGGGGAGAACTACATGTACAAGGAGCTGAAGAAGTTCAAGGAACTCAGCATGATGAAGATGCTGAAGGAGTACAACCAGAAGTAAGGATGCCTCCAGCCAACAGGCATCTAAGAGATCATCCAGTGGAGCTGATCATTGGAGATCCAAGACAAGGTGTTCAGACAAGGAGCAGAAATCAGAATGCTGCAATATATTCTAGTTTTCTGTCTCAAATAGAACCAAAGAAATTTGAAGAAGCAATACAAGATCCACAGTGGACTGAAGCTATGCAGGAAGAGCTAAACCAGTTCAAGAGGTGCAAGGTTTGGGACTTAGTTCCTAAGCCTAAAGATCACAATGTGATAGGAACAAAGTGGATCTACAGAAACAAGTTAGATGAACAAGGAGTCATCATTAAGAATAAGGCAAGACTGGTTGCAAAAGGATATAGGCAAGAAGAAGGTATTGACTTTGATCAAACCTTTGCTCCAGTAGCCAGACTGGAAGCCATCAGGATGTTCTTGGCCTATGCAACCTACCAAGGATTCAAAGTATACCAAATGGATGTGAAGTCAGCATTCCTTAATGGTAATTTAAAAGAAGAAGTATATGTGGAGCAACCTTCAGGTTTTGTTGATCCTACTTTTCCACATTATGTCTATAGACTTAGGAAAGCATTGTATGGGTTAAAGCAAGCTCCTAGAGCTTGGTATGAAACCCTATCTAGTTTCCTCATTGAGAACAAGTTCACAAGGGGGAAAATAGATAAGACTCTATTCCTTAGGGAGTCTAGAGGCAAAGTAATACTTGTCCAAATATATGTAGATGACATTATATTTGGGTCTACTGAGAGTAGCCTTTGCAAAAAGTTTGCAAAGCTTATGCAGAGTCAATTTGAAATGAGTAGTATGGGAGAACTGAAGTTTTTCTTGGGTCTCCAAGTTAAACAGACTGAAAGTGGTCTTTCCATATGTCAGTCTAAGTTCACCCTAGAACTCATAAGGAAATATGGTATGGATTCATCCAGTACCATGAAGACTCCTATGGGGTCAAGTATGTCTCTAAGCAAGGATGATGCAGGGAAACCTGTAGATGAAACCTTGTATAGAGGGATAGTTGGCTCCCTACTTTACTTGACTGCAAGTAGGCCTGACATTATGTATGCTACATGTGTTTGTTCCAGGTATCAAGCCTGCCCCAAAGAGTCTCACTTGACTGCAGTCAAGAGAATCTTGAGATATCTAAAGGGCACACCTTATCTAGGCCTCTGGTACCCTAGGAATGGAGATTTTGATCTAACAGGTTATTCAGATGCAGACTTTGCAGGATGCAAGGAAGATAGAAAAAGCACAACTGGATCCTGTCAATTCCTAGGTGGAAGACTTATCTCATGGAGTAGTAAGAAGCAAACCAGTGTGGCCATCTCCACAGCTGAGTCAGAGTATATAGCTGCAGGAAGTTGCTGTGCTCAACTTCAATGGATTAAACATCAGCTAGAAGACTATGGATGTCAGGTAAGTAGAACTCCACTTTATTGTGATTCTACTAGTGCTATTTCCATAGCTAATAATCCTGTATCTCATAGTAGAACTAAACATATTGAGATAAAATATCACTTTCTTAGGGAGCATGTAGAAAGAAATGATATTGCACTTGAATATGTTAAAACAGATAATCAGATAGCTGATATGTTCACTAAGCCCTTAGATGAAGCTAAGTTTAATAAGTTCAAAATTGAACTAGGTATGATAAACTTAGACTAAGTATACAGAACAAAAATTGGCTAAGTAAAAAGGTGTCGACACATAGACAAGTCTATGTCGACACTGAATAGTAAGTGTCGACACTTCAGAAAAATGGTGTCGACACATATAGGAAGTTAGTGTCGACACTTCAGAATGTTAGTGTCGACACATGTCGAGTAGGTGTCGACACATCCACTAAGGTGTCGACACTTAAGTTTTACTCAGAATTTTTCTAAGTAAAGTCTCGACACATGTCGAGTATAGTGGTGTCGACACTTAACCAAGTGTCGACACATAGAATCTGTTGACTAAATTTGTGTCGACACATGTGTGTCGAGACATTATAAGTCAGTGTCGACACTTATTGACAGTGTCGACACATCATTAGAAATTCCTCCCGCCTGTTCGTCTTCAAACAGGAAAGGTATAAATAGGGTTCTGTCTTTGATTGTCGACACGCTTTCAAAGTTTCGAGACCTAAACTCTTGTGTCGACATTTCTCTCATCTCAAGACTGAATTCTCAAAACCCTAATGGCTCCCAAGCTGGAAGAGAATGTCAACGAAGGCTATGAGCTCGTGCGAGGCGCATTCGACGACAGCGACTCAGAAATCAAATCAGTAATAACCCTAATTGCAAATTCAGGATTGGAGTTCTTGGTCTCAGAACCAACGAAAATCTGGAAGAAGGAAGTCATTGAATTCCTTTCTGGCGCATCTATAGATGACTCAGGCTTCAGGATTAAGTCAAGGGTGCATGGCACCAAGGTCAAGATTTCCCCTAAGTCACTAAGAAAGGTACTTCAGTTACCCAAAGTTCATGAAGAAGAGGAAGTTACAACATCTCAGACCAAAGATGCTCTGGTCTGGTGTGGACTGGATCCAAAGATGAAGGTGGGATCAGTCTTTATCAGGAAAGGTATGAATAATCAAGGCAAATTTTTGTCTGAAGTAGTAGGCAAGGTTATACTGAGCAAACCAGGAGGGCATGACAGGGTGTCTGCCTCCATGTTTGAAGTCATGATCAGAATCATCTTCAACATTAAGACTGACTGGTCTATGGTTGTGTTTGATAAAGTAAAAGAAAGTCTGAAGAAGCCCAATCTGGGCAGGATACTAAGTCTCTACCTGGCTGGATCCATTCCAGAGGTAATGAGCACTGCTGCAGGAACAAAGATAAATCATATGAGGAGAATGGACTCCAGAATATTCTCAAGATGGGAAAGGGTGCTGGTGTCAAAGGACTTGGCCACCCCTGAGAAACAACCTTCTAAGACAGACTCTCCTCCCAAGAAGAAAAGGAAGACAGCTGCTGTGCCTCAAGAGACTTCCAGCAGCTCAGGCAGTGAAGCACATGTGGTCTTCACTCCTGAAACTCCAGTTGATGTGGCTGCAGAAAAATCACCTGCTCCTCAGGAGGCAGCTGATATCCAGGGGGAGCCTCCAGCTGTAGAACATCCATCTACACTGGATAGTGAGCAGGCTACTCTCATCATTCAAGAGGTACTTGTTGATCTTAACACTTTGAATTTTTGTATAACAAATTCTGATTTGTCTGATGACCATCAGCCAACTCAGCAAGCACAAGCACCAGATGTTGTTCTTCCAGACACATCTGTTGTGATACCTGATGCAGTGATAGAAGAATCAAGGACATCTCCTGCACAGTCTCCAGCAGAGTATACCATGGAAGATCTGTTTTTAAACTTAGATCAAGATGATTTTGATATGGAAAAGACTGCTGCTGATGCAGAGAAGGATGCTGTTGCTGAGGGGGAGACTTTGGATAGTCAAGAAGAGCCTATAAGGCTAGATTCTGAGAAGGCACAAGATGTGCATCCTGAAAGACCATCCAGCCCTAAGGATAGGGTGGATATAGCAAGTACATCTGAATCTGAAGATGAGGAAGCTGAGCAAGCTCAGAAGAAGAAGTTCTTTGTTTTCAAGAGGAGGAGCCAGAGCTACAAGAAGGCTCTCCAGACTGTTGCTCAACATTCATTAGTCCAACAAGCTCCATCCACTGATTATAGTTCTCTATTGCTAGCCTTGCAAATCAAGATGGATGAACAAAGAAAGGCTTTGGAAACATATGTTGATGAAGGACACAAGGCACTGCAATCTGATCTGGGACAGGAACTCAAGTCTATAAGGTTTGAAATGAACCTTAATAAAACTGCAATGACTGATTGTTTTACAAAGGGGGCTAATGCTGTGGTATATCTTGCTAAACAACAAGAAGCAATTAAAGACAAAGTGGATGATATAGCAGTCAAGCAAGGCTATGTACTGGAGAATCAATTGAGAATGAATGATAATCTGACTGCATCTCACAATGCCATAGTCACTGAACTTAAGAATAAGTCAGATGCACCTTCAACTTCATCTGCTGCTGCCAAAGCTGATTTTGATAAGCTATTTCAAGCAGAGATTGCTGCTGTAAAGAATGCCATTACAGATTCACAGAAGGTCATATCAGAACAGCTTACAAAGCTTAGACCTTTCTTTAAAGAAGGCATAAGATATTTGGATAGCCAAATCCGATTTCAGAAAGATGATATAAGGGATCATATGGCTCAAGAAGTCATAAAGGGGGAGAGAGTGTTAGTCAAGGCCAGTTCTGAGCATGCCAAATGGATTTCAAATTCTATAAGGGCTACACTTGGATACCCTCCCCTGTGTGATGACAATGAAGTAGGTGAATCTGGTATTCAAGGAACATGTCTTGGAGGTGAGCAACAAGCAGTGGCTGATGTAATCTATCCACCTCCAGACTTTGAAATGGTTCATGCTGATGTAAGTACTATGTATAGTCCAACTGCTGGCAAGCCAAATGTTATTCTGGAAAAGGTTGTTCAACCTATCACAGCTGCTATGCAAGAGGCATTGGATAAAGAAGAAGAAACTAGGCTGTCAAAGAAGAAGTTTAGGGAAATTGCTGAGCAAAAGCCAGATTTTGAACAATGGAGCCCTACTTCTAGAAACATAATTCTTACAGCCTGGAAAGCAGCCAAGGATAATGCACATGAGAGAAACAAGTGGTTCTCAGAGGCTGAATGGAGAAAGCATGAAATTAGACAAGAAGCCATTGTCCAACACAGAAGGAAGGCCAAGTTAGGAAAGCTACCTCCAACAGCTGTGGAGCCTAGCAAGTACTTTCCCAAGCCTTATCATTATTTTGAAAGGCAGAAGATCAAGGCAGATAAGCAAGATCTAAAAGGGAAGAAGACTGCTGAAGGTGAGCCTGCTGCTGCTGCTGCTGCTGCTGCTGTGAAAGCACAAGTTAAAGCTGGAAAAGGGATTGTTATCAAAGAACCTGATCAGCACTAGATTAGGAATTAACTTGTTGCTTATTGTAATCTTGTTAAGAGAAAAACATTGTAATACTTCATGGAAAATGTATAAGAAACATTATTGGAACAGTGTATGATGAATATAGTTTAAATGTTCTGAAATATGTGTGTTTCTTAATTGTTCTGCAATGTTTAATAAGTATACATGTGTGGTTTATTACATGTTCAAGTTTGCCCTGTTGTCATTTATATGTTTTACATCATTTTGTATTTTTTAATTATAAGTGGTGTATATCATTGACTAAGGGTTATGACTTCTCCAAATAGGGGGAGATTGTTGGGTGCATTGGTCAAATGTACCTGATTTGAAGAAGCCTCACCTAACTCAATGATATACATCAGAATGTATTTGATGTTTGTTTGAGTTATTTGTGCAGGTTAGACATACACTGGACTGAAGCTGAAAATTTCTAAGTCCATGTGTCGACACCCAGAGGCAAAGTGTCGACACTTGAGAAAGCTTGTGTCGACACCCAGACAAGCTGTGTCGACACTTGGAGTCATTGTGTCGACACCTGGGAAGAAGTGTCGACACCAGTCACAAAGTGTCGACACAAGGAGCTGTGTCGACACTCAGTGTAGAAGGATGCAGAAAAGCTGTGTCGACACTTAGCAGAAGTGTCGACACCTTGAAGAGCTGAGTCAACACCAGACAGTGTCGACACTTGGAGTTGTGTCAACACTCAGCATAATTCTGCAGAGACTAAGTACATGTGTCGACACTCAACACAATGTGTCGACACTCAATCTAAAGAGTCAACCTATGAAGAATGTGTCGACACTCAGCACAATGTGTCGACACACATTCAAAGAAGTCAACACAAAAGGAATGTGTCGACACTCAGCACAATGTGTCGACACATAACCAGAAGACTCAACACTTGAAGAAAGTGTCAACACAAGGAGCTGTGTCGACACTTAGCAAAGAACAGAAAACTTGTAAAATATTCTAAGTATAAGTGTCGACACTAATGGAATGTGTCGACACTCAGCTGATGAACCAAGAATGAAGACTTGTGTCGACACCAAGAAGAAGTGTCGACACTTGACAGTTTCTACACATGAAGATGTGTCGACACAAAGGAGATGTGTCGACACTTAGAAGAATACAGAAAGAATGAAGTACAAGTGCTTGTGTCGACACTCAATTTCAGTGTCGACACATGCAGAAGAAACTGTGTCGAGACATACAAGGGAATGTGTCGACACCTTGTAGACTTGTGTCGACACTTACACAACATGTGTCGACACTTGGTCTATAAGTGTCGACACTTAAGAACAGAAAGTCTCGACACTAACTGACAGTTAGCAGAATTTCAAGAAGTGACTGGTTGACATGACAGCTGCCAGTCCAGCCAGTCGACAGCAACTGTCAGAGATGTCAGAAGACAGTTATGAACCGGATCAGCCGGTTACTATAAAGGAAGCCTATAAATAGGCACCCATAGTTTACAGAAGTTGTGGTTGTCATTAAGAAACAAGAGTTACAACTTGTGAGAATAATTGAAGTAGTTGATCAGTCTAAATCAAGAAGTGATACACAGAGGATCAACAGAAGAAGATCAGGCAGTCCAACTGCAGATCTAAGTAGTTGGAGAGAGAGAGCTCCAACCAAGGATTCAGTCATTGGAACTAAGGCTGAGAAGAAGAATTCAGAGTCATCTGGATTTCAAGAAGCAGAGATCAAGGATCAACTGCAGAAGATTCAGACTAATTCAGTTCTACTCAAGAAGCTTTGAAGAAAGCTAAGTCAGTTTGGATCAAGCTGAGTTCTTCCAAGAACTCTCCAAGAAACACTCAACTTCTCTCATTCCTTCTGAGTTGTAGAGTTAAAATTTATATTTTCTATTATAACTTGTAAGATCCATTGGATCTGAGTGATTGTAAGCCTATTTTATAAAGGCTGAGGGTAGGGCTTGGTGCCTGAGTGTAGGAGTTGAAGAACTCTGAGTGTAGGCCTTTAATCGGCTGAGTGTAGGCCTGGGTGGCTGAGTGTAGGCCTTTTGGCTGAGTGTAAGGCTGAGGGCCTGAGGTAGGAACCTTGTTGGGTTCTGAGCTAGTGGAGAAGTTTGGCCGAATCTAGTTCACTGCTAGATAGGCGAAGGGGGAAAGTGGATGTACCCAAAGATTGGGGAACCACTATAAAATCTTGTGTATTCTGTGCTGTGAATGTTCTGTGTTGAGCATTGCTGTGTGCTGTGATTACTTATTCAGAAATCTGTGTTATAAACTGTTGATTGCCAAACAAAAGTTAGAAAAGGATTAGGTCACCTATTCACCCCCCCTCTAGGTGTTTAGGTACCATATCTTTCAACACATATCGTCGAGCATATATTCAACCACACTTCGTCGACCTCAAATCGTCGACTTCACGGGCTCTTCGTCGAACACGACCAAGAAAAATAGAATTGGTGTCGACACATAGAAGTCAACACTTCTGTTGAGACATTAGAAGTCTGTGTCGACACATTTCAACTGTATCGACACGTTATGAGAATTTTGACGTGCCTTTTGAACTTCATTAGTTAGAAGGGTATAAATAGGTCAACAACAAACCCTGTCGACACACTCTCCACATTTTTGAGAACAAAACCTCGTGTCGACAAATTCTCTCTTCTCAATCCAAGATTTCTCCCAACCCCAATGGCGCCAAAGCTTGAAGATAACATCAACGAAGGCTATGAGCTGGTTCACAATGCTTTTGATCATGCGGAACCCGAGATTTAATCAGTAGTAACCCTAATTGCAGAAAATGGTTTGGAATTTCTGGTATCCGAACCTACAAAGATATGGAAGAAAGAAATACTGGAATTCTATGGCGCAGCTACTTTAGATTCGACTGGACTTAAGATCAAATCTACATTTCAAGGAGATAAAGTTAAACTTACCTTGAAGAGCTTGATGAAAACTCTTCAACTCCCAAGAACTCAAGAAGAAGAGGAAGTACCCTCACTCAAGACTAGGGAAGCACTTCAGTGGTGTGGATTGGATCTCACCATGAATATTGGATCTGTAATGAACAAGAATGGGATGAATCTGCAAGGAAAATTTCTTTATGAGGTGGTTGGAAAGGTCATTCTCTGTAAGCCAATGGGACATGATATGGTTTCAGCCTATATGTTCAGCCTGATGACCAGGATTATCTTCAGACTGAACACAGATTGGTCTGCAGTAATCTTTGAAAAGATTAAGGAAGGTATTAAGAAGCCAAATCTGGGAAGAATCATGAGTCTATACTTGGCTGGAATAATTCTAGAAGTAATGGAACAGACTGCTGGTTCTAAGATCAACCACATGAGAAGAATGAATATAAGGATCATCTCCAGATAGGATAGAGTCCTAACAAAGGACATGCCTGATGAAGAGAGGCTAGAGATTGCTGAAAAATCTCCTACACAAGACATTACAGATGGTGCTCAGGTGCAGGGGGAGCCTCATCCTAAGGAATATCCAACACAAAGTGAAATGGCTACACAAACTATACTTGAGGTAATCCAAGAAGTAAATCAATCAATTTTCAATAATGAGGATGAAACACTTACTGTGTCTTTGGTTGATGTTGACTAGACCACTCAACTAAACAGTCAAGCACAGGATGTTATAATGGAGGATACATCTACACCTACTGATGCTCCTGAGTTGGTGGTGCCTCAAGTTCCAACTCAACAAGAGTTTACCCTTGAAGAGTTGTTCCCTGATATAACTGAGAGGGAGCAAGGGACTCAGGGGGAGAAAGCAAGAACAGAGGGGGAGGAAGCTAACATTGAGGGGGAGCAACCCAGGACTGAAAAGGAATTGCCTCCTAGTCCTAAGGAAAGAGTTGATATTACAAGTACCTCAGCTTCTGAAGATGAAGCAGAAATTCAAGCTAAGAAGAGAAAGCTGATGGTTTTCAAAAGAAGAAGCCAAAGCTATAAAAGTCATTGCAAACTGTTCCAAAACCTGCCCCAGCCACTAATTATATCTCTTTGTTGGTATCCTTGCAAGTCAATTTAGATGAATAAAGGATAGCCATGGAGAAATATATGGATGAGACTCATAAAGATTTGCAATTCTCCTTGGCTTAAGATATCAAATCCATAAGATTTGAAGTAACCCAAAATAAGAAGGAAATGACAGATTGCTTCCACAAAGGTGGAAATGCTGTTGTCTATCTTGCAAAACAACAAGAAGGACTAAAATCTCAAGTTGATGATATTGCTGTTAAACAAGGTTATGTCCTTGAGAATCAGATCAGAATGAATGACAATCTGACAGAATCTCACAATGTGATTGTCACAGAACTTCACAAACAAGATCCGACTGGGACTGAAAAATTTGTTAAATTGAAGTCAGATTTTGATAAACAATTACAGGAAGAACTAGCTACTGTACAAACAGCTATTAAGACTTCACAAAAGATCATTTCTGATCAGCTACTGAAGATAAAGTCATTTTATAAAGATGGTATCAATTATCTTGATGAACAAGTAAGATTTCAGAAAGATGACCTCAGAGCTCATATTGAAAGAGAAGTCATAAAGGAGGAGAGAGTGTTAGTCAATGTTAGCTCAGAGCATGCCAAATGGATAACAAATGCTGTTAAAGCAACTCTGGTATATCCGCCCCTCTGTGATGATGATAATGTAGCTGAGTCAGGTTTGCAACCTACTTATATTAAAGGTGATTAACCTGAAGTTGCTCAGGTCATTTACCCTCCAGCAGCTTTTGATATAATTCAGCAAGAAGTACAGTCAATGTACAGTCCTCCAGAGGGTACTAAAAATATTATCCTTGAGAAGGTAGAAATGTCAGAGGCAGCTTTGAATAAGGAGCAAGAAGCTCAACTATCAAAGAAAAGATTCAGAGAACAATCTGAGTTGAAGCCTGATTTTGAGCAGTGGAGCACAACTTCTAGGAATATTATATTGACTACCTGGAAAGCTGTAAAGGACAAGACCCATAAAAGGGGTAAATGGTATTCTGCACAAGAATGGAACAAGCATGAAGCTAGGCAGGAAGCTATTCTACAATATAGAAGAAAGGCAAAAGCTGGAAAGCTATCTCCTAATGCTCAGGAGCCTAGCAAGTACTTCCCAAAGCCATCTGAAGATAAAGGCTGAAGAACAAAAGAAGAAAGATCTGAAGGGCAAGAAGCCATCTGAAGATACAGATGCTCTAGTACAAGCCAAGATCCAGTCAGGCAAAGGCATAGTCATTAAGGAGCCTGATCAGCATTAGATTAGATTAACTAGATGTTACAACATTGTAATCTTTAGTTTTAAAAATCTATGTAAACTTTTGTTAAGAAACTATTGAAAGTTTAAACAAAACAATAATTAATGCTTATTATGTTTGCATCATTATTTTATGATGACATTTTATACATGTTTTATTTATAAGTTACCCTGGCATGTAATGTTTGTATACATCATAATGTGTGTTTATTATGAATGGTGTATATCATTGACTAAAGGTTATGACTTCTCCAAATATGGGGAGATTGTTGGGTACATTGGAAAATGTGTACCAGATTTGAAGAAGCCTCACCTTACTTAATGATATACATCAAGGTGTATTTGATGTTATTTTGAGTTTATATGTGCAGGTTAAAAAAATACAGGAATGCAGAAAAAGTTTCTAAGTCCATGAGTCGACACTAGGAGAAGCTGTGTCGACACTAATGAAGGCCTGTGTCGACACTGGAGAAAAGCTATGTCGATACTTGGAGTCAATTATGTCGACACTTGGAAAGGCTGTGTCCAAATTATAAGAAATTGTGTCGACACTTGGAAAGGCTGTGTCCATATTATAAGAAATTGTGTCGACACTTGGAAAGGCTGTGTCGACACCACAAGAAATTATGTCAACACACAGAGGTAGTGTCGACACACAGATAAGCATAGTCGACATCAACTGTATCGACACACAGAGGTAGTGTCGACACACAAAAAAGCTTAGTCGACACCAACTGTGTCAACACACAGAGGCAGTGTCGACACACAGAAGACTTTGTCGACATCAACTGTGTTGACACACAGGACTTGTGTCAACACATAGCAGAGTTTCAACAAAGTTAATTTTTGCGAAGAGAAGATGTGACTATGTCGACACACAGAACTAGTGTCGACACATTCTATAGAAGCTATGTCGCGAAACAGTGTCAACACCAAAGGAGCTATGTCAACACCACCAAGGCTTGTGTCGACACTTAGTCTACTTGTGTCGACACATGATGAAGTTCAATCTCGACACATTGCTTACAGAGACAGAGTTTCAATAAGTGATTGAAGACTTGACAGCTTCCATAACCAATCGGTCTACTGCAACTGTCAGAGCTGTCAGATGTTTGTTAGAAACCGGATCAGCCGGTTACCATGGAGGAAGTCTATATAAAGACATTCTCTATCAACAGAAAAAGGCATCGAGATCGAGAGTGATCTACATACACATACAAAAATGAAGAAGATTTTCAATAGAAGATCTAAGAAGACATTCTCAAGTGGTGATCGACTCAGAGTTTGTCTAGAGAATTCAAAGAAGAATTCAGAAGAATCTTTAGAAGAATTTGGAGAGAGAGAGCTCCATCTAATCAAGTGAAGAAAGGGACTTACATCAACAAGTCTCTTAAGTGCAGATTCTGAACCAGTCTGCCAAGAAAATTTCATATTGATTTCTGAATTTCAAGAAAGAAGCTGATTGAAGATCAACTTTATAGGAGATCAACCCTACTGTGTTCAGATTCAACAATCTTTGAAGAAAGCTAAGAAAGGTCGATCTCTAACATCAGATTCTGTCAAGAACTGATCAAAAAACCTTCCATCCTTTCTCTCTCAACCAGGGTGGTGGTAGATTTAAATTTAACATCTATTTTCTGTAGGATCTTTGTAAGATCTGAGTTGTAAGCCTAATCTATAAAGGCTGAGTTGTAGGAGATTATGTTCTCTGAGTGGTAGGGCTGAGAGCCTGAGTTGTAGGAGATTTTCATCTCTAAGTTGTAGTCCTTGTTGAAGGCTGAGGTAGGGCTAAGAGCCTGAGTTGTGGGAGATTGTCATCTCTGAGTTGAAGGCTGAGGTAGGGCATGAAAGTGCAGGTTAGATCTGATATACTCTAGAGGGCGGGGGGGGGGGGGGGGGGTCGAATAGAGTATGGTGCTTGCTAAAAACTTTTTACAACTTTTGTTGTATTCCTAAGTGAACAGGGAAGCAAATAACATAAAGTAAACACAACAACTAACTACACAGAGCAATCACAGACCACAGCCAGAAAATAAAAGAAAATAAACAACCAGATGACATAAGGAGCTATAGTGGTTCCCCAACCAATCTGGGTACATCCACTCTTCTACCACCCTAGGTAGCAATCCACTGCAGGTTGAGTTGATCAGGTGTTCTGGGCACCAATGGGTTTTGATCAGGCCCCCCAAAACCAAACCCTCAAGTCTTTTGGAAGGAGACTTGCAACCAGAATAATTTTGAAGGGATTTAAAACCCTGTACAGGAATTAGAGAGAGAGGGTGATAGTGTCTTCTCTGTCAACAGTCAGAGAGAAGACTTGTGGATTGATGTTGCAGCTTTTGCTGCCCCTGAGGTCTTGAATTGGTCAGGAAAGCTGGAGCACTGCTTCAGGGTGATAGGCCTTCAATGACCTAGAATGCCTGGACTAGAACTTCTTCAGGAACTTCTTTGACAGATTGATTGAATGTTGTCCTTTGAAGTTATCCTGTAAATAGAGAGAAGAAGACTATTGATTGAATTTAGTTGTTCTTCTTCTTCTTCTTGAGAGAGTTCTCTGGTCAAAGCTGATTGCAGTTAAGAACTTTAGATTTTTGAAAAATGTTTGCTCTTCTGCAACTTTAGAGTGTTTTCTGTACTGTAATTCTTGAACTCTATCACTGATTCATTCTGTTCTCCTTTTTGTGTCACTGTGTATATCTGACTGAGGAGTATTAAAACTTTTGAATGTCGAGCAGTAATGACAGTCAGCCTTGGAAAGAATCAGAAATCAATGACTTTCCTAACTGTCCCATGGGAAAATGGCATGTAATCGTCCATAGTCAATGCGCGTTCTAACGGTAACAATCTGAGAAGATCTGGCATTAAATATTCATGAATCAGTGCCAAGAAACAAGATGGGAACCTTGTAGAAAACCTAATCTGGATTCGTCAAACAAAGAACACAATTCGTTGAGCTGAACTTGTGTTCGTCAAGCTGAGCTTTAGTTCGTCGAGCTGAGCTTGAGTTCGTCGAGCTGAGCTTGATAGAGTTCGTCGACCAGACAATCTTCATTTATCTGATAGACAGTCTTCATTCGTCGAGCTGAGAACCAAATTCATCGACCTGGGAAAAGTTCTAGACTTAGACAAAATATCCTGCATCTGCTGAAATGCTGTGTCGACAAATGTTGTTGTCAACAGATTGATCTTGGAGTCGACACAAATCCTCTGGTGTCGACAAAAGCTGGTGTCGACTGAAATCCTGGTTTCTACATAAGCTGGTGTTGACTGAAATCCTGGTGTCGACATAAGCTAGTGTCGACTGAAATCCTGGTGTCGACATAAACTGTCTGGTGTCGACACAAACCCTAAGTGTCGACACAGATTCTCTGAGTCCAGAAATCATCGAGTAGAGAATAGCATTCGTCGACCTGAAAAGCTGACTTCGTCGACCTGATAAGCTGTGAACTTGAGCTCCAAGTTCGTCGAGCTCAGAATACAATTCGTCGACCGAAGCATGAGGCTGGACTTAGAAAAATTTGAAGTTCTCCTGACTTTGGCTTGATGTAGAAACTGAATTTTCATCAAACAGAGAACATAGAACGTCGAGCCCAGCACTAAGAATTGTCTCACGATCGTCGAGAGCAAAACTCCTTTCGTTGAGATGAGTTCGATGAACGTTGAACTCACTTTACTTGGCCTTGAAAACTTGTGAGTCTGGAGTCTCTGAGGGTCTTGATGAAAGCTGGTCCATCTGGAGATGAGCCTAAGGACTTAACCTAGACTCTAGGATACAAAATGACCCTGACTATACATGATGAGTCACATCCTAAGTCAGTGAACCTAGCCCAAATCAACTAGGGATCCAACAATCTCCCCCTACTTGGGTGAGGTTACTAACAGAGACTCAAGACAGAAAAAAAACAAAGCAAGAAATGAGATATATCTGGCAGAGAATTATAACACATGCAACAGATATATATATATATACACAGCTTTGTTTAACAGATAGCACAATTTAAAAACAAATAACAGACAGAAATTAAAACAATAAGAAAATTACTCCTTTGGCTTCTTCTGCTGAGGTTTGTCTTCTGCTTTATTTTCTCCTGGCTTCTTGCAAATGATTTCTCTGTTAGGATTTTGAGCTTGAGTCACTGTCATGGTCATATCAGCTGCCCCAATAATTTTTAATGATGTAGCCCTGGGGAAAACTGCTTCTGGATGAAGATTCATATAGTCATCAACATTAAACAATTTCTTGCCTTTGTCAAATCTTCTCAGCTCTTCCTTTCTATACTTTGACATGGTTGAAAGACCAGAAATACCTTTTCCTTCTACTTTGGCTTTATTTATCAAAGATAGACCAATCAGCTCTTGGTACCTAGCCATTTTTGCAGTATTAGCAGTCTCTGGATCTTCAAAAGGAATTGGAGGGGAGTCTGGCTTCTTTGGGCTTTCAGCTTTATGAGCTTCAGAACTTTGTTGCTGTTGCTGCTTATGTTGACTACCTAAAGAGGATGGCCTCTGCTGGCTGCTTCCAGAAGATCTCCCTAATTGTCTCTGATAAGTTTGCATTGGGGCAGATCTCTGGGAGCTAGAGTCACTGGCACCAGCTGCTGGAGGAGGAGGAGGAGGATCCTTCCTGTATCTGTGTACTGGAGGAGGGGAGTATCTCCTGCTTCTCTTTCTATCTTTCTGCTGGTTTTTGGAGAGCCACATCCATGCTGGCATTCCCTTATATGGAGTAACATTATGCAGAATATAATAGGGAGTGTCTGCAGGGGGATTTAGCTTGGGAGGAGGAGCAGCCTTTCTCTTCTTTGCCAACAATCTCCTTTTCTTACTAGCTGCATCTTCATCAGAATCATCATCATCATCATCTTCTGACTCAGAACCTTGAGGGATGTCATAAAGAGCATCCAAATCTTTTAAAGCTTTATCAGAAACAACAGCCTTTGTTGGAGGAGAGGCAGAAGGTTCAGGAATAGGGGTATCAGCAACTACAGAAGAAATATATGTACAAGATTCAGAAACAAAGGGGACAGAGCTATCAGCTACTGCCTTATTCTCTTATTCAATGTCTGCCTGAATAAGCTCATCTAGAGTAGGCATTGGAGAGACATCCATAATAAAGTCTAGTGCTGAAACTGGCACTAGAGTATCTTCTGGAATGACTTTTGAGCTGGAGGCAGAGAGAGCAAAATTGTCACAGAGTTGCTTGGCAACTGCTGGACTAGCTGGAGAGGTATAAGGTACCGTAGCCAAACATGGCTTAGTAAAATCAGCTGGAAGAGATTGTTTATATACAGTATCAAAAGTACTCAGCAAAACTGATAAATTCACTGTGTGATTTAAATTGAAATCACCAACAGGAGTTATTTGTGCAACTGACTCATCCAAATCAATGTCAGTATCCATGAATTGAATTAACTCAAACATCTCAGCATCAAAGTCTGGCAAAATAGGTGTATCCTTATCTGAATCTGAATCTGCTGAAGAGGGAACTATTGTGACTGCTGCTACTGCTGCTGTTGTATCTACATCTGCTGCAACTTCATCACATAGCATCTCTCCCTGCCTGTGTTCAGGAAGACCTGGAGCCAAGCCCCAAGATGAAGAGGGTACAGCAGAGAGAAGAGAGATCTGGGCAGATAAGGAATTAATGGAGGTCACAAGAGGTGTAATGGCCTCTTGGATCAAAGATTTAATTAGAGGTGTGAGCAAAGGAATGAGGGTAGATGGATCAAATAGGGAAGGGGAAGGGGATGGAATGGGAGGAGGAATAAAAGATGGAGTGGGGGCATCTAGCATGATTGTATCTGAAAGTATATGATAAGATGGGATGGTGGATAAGTGTGGGGGAAGAGGAGACTGTGGGGGTGTAGGAATAGGAATGTCCTGAGGGGAATCTGGAGGAGTGGGTTGATGAGCAACTTGCAAGGGGGAAGATGGAGGTGGAGATGGAATGTGTGTCAGGTCAAGTGGTGAAGATAAAGGAGGGGTAGGTACATGAGGAGGCTTCTTTGGAGGAAGAGGTGCTGGAATAGATGGTTGAGATGGAGGAACCTCTTCAATAGGGTGGGGAGCGGCCTTCACAACCCTTGTGCTCTCAGAAGTTTGGAGGGAGGAGGAAGAAGCCTTTGAGGGCTTGGAGATGGTCCTCTCCCACCTACCAAACAGAGCGCAAGTGAGGCGCTTGCTGGCGTTTATGGAGATGGTCGGGGAGACCATACATTCAGCAGCCTTCTCTTGAAGAAATATGCCCAAAATTCTGCCGAAGTAGACTTCCTTCTTGCTGCTCTTCTTCCTGATCAAGTGAAAGAACACCTTACTCCAATCAACCTGTCGCTTATTCACTACTGCACACAATATCAGAAATTGATGATGGGTAATATAGTCGTGAGCAGAGTGCTTCGCCATCAGAATCATTCCCGAAATATCTGCCAGAAATTGGTAGGCGGCAGATAATTGCTTTTTCAACAACTTATTAGGGTTGTTCCCAGAGAAACCCATTAGTTTCAGCATATCATTGAATTCCTCGGAATCCATTTCCAGATTGTCTTCTCCGTTAACTAATCCAAATACTTCAGTGAGAACTGCAGGAGAGAGGGAAACAGCAGTGTTCCCTATATTGCCGGTCAAACTATCTTCGTCAGAAACTGTAGATGTATATACCCATTCCCGTATTTCCGTTCCATGAAGTTTGGTGCGCATGGTCATGAAGTCCTTTAAATTTAGTTCTTCCAGTAGTTCCAAGATGTAAAGGAAGATGGGGTCAGAGTGTTGAAACGACTCAAAATCCATATCGAATCCAGTGTCAAACTTCATTGCAACCAAAGCACCTGAGGGAATCGTCATTGATGTCCTGCAAGAGAAACACAGAGAGAAACGACAATCAAGAGCAAAGGAACTGAAAGCACGGGATGGAGGTCGAAGAAAACCTAGATATAAGATTTTCAGAATATGAATCGACAGACTCCGTTCCACGAAAAAGAAACATTCTTCAAACTCAGCTCGAGGAAATAAATTATAGACAGATAATTTGTCGACCTCATCCAGAAGAATCGAAAACAGTTCATAGAACTCCGTTCGACGAAGCGTCTTCTGAAGCAAAGTTCGTCAATCGCTGGTCGACGAAAATTGTTTCCCCACACAGAGAATTCGTCGATCTCCGTTCGACAAGAATCTCTCAAACTTTCCCTAATTCATCGAACTCCGTTCGACGAACTCTGAAGAATTCGTCGAATGCAGATAGAAACTAGGTTAACTCTTCTCCATCAATCATTCCCAGTTGATTTATAAAGAACATATGGGTTTTCTCATCCAATGGCTTGGTGAAAATATCTGTTCTCTGTAGATCAGTCAGAATGTGGATCAAGTTAATTTTCTTTTTGTCCACATTATCTCTAATGAAATGATGTCTTATTTCAATATGTTTAGTCCTAGAATGGTGAACTGGATTTTATGCTATAGCAATAACACTAGTATTATCACAAAATAAAGTTGAATTATTTAAGTTGACACCATAATCTAAGAGTTGGTTTTGTATCCATAGCATTTGTGAACAGCAACTACCAGCAGCCATGTATTCTGCTTCTTAGTTGATGTAGACACAGATGTCTGCTTTTTACAAAACCAGGATACAAGTCTCATACCAAGGAACTGGCATGTTCCAGAGGTACTTTTCCTGCCCACTCTACATACAGCATAGTCAGCATCTGAGTATCCAGTTAACTCAAACTCTGACTCTACAGGATACCAGAGTCCTAGACTAGGGCAACTCTTTATATATCTCAAAATTCATTTTAGGAAAATAAGGTTAGATTCTTTAGGTTTCACTTGGAACCTAGCACAAAGGCATGTAGTAAACATTATATCAGGTCTGCTAGCTGTTAGGTATAATAGGGATCCAATAATTGCCCTATAATTTTTCTGATCCACTGGTTTCCCTGCAGCATCAGAATCCACAACAGCATTTGTAGCAATAGGGGTTTTCATCCCTGAAGCATCACCAATCCAAAACATTTTGATAAGCTCTTTAGCATACTTAGCTTGGGAGAGGAAGATACCATCTGGGAGCTGCTTCACTTGTAGACCAAGGAAGTAGGAAAGCTCACCCATGCTACTCATCTCAAATTTAGAATGAATGAGGTCATCAAACCTCTTGCACAATTTGGGATCAGTAGACCCAAAAATAATGTCATCCACATAAATTTGTACTAACAAAATTTGGTCCTTATGATGTCCAGTGAAAAATGTTTTATCTATGGTTCCTCTTGTAAATTCATGCCCTAAAAGAAAGCTTGCTATGGTCTCATACCAAGCTCTTGGAGCTTGCTTTAAACCATAGAGAGCTTTATGAAATTTAAAAACAAAAGAGGGTTGAGTTGGAGAGATAAAACCTGGAGGTTGTTCTTCATAAACCT
This sequence comes from Platanthera guangdongensis, assembly GCA_039583875.1. Lineage (NCBI taxonomy): Eukaryota > Viridiplantae > Streptophyta > Magnoliopsida > Asparagales > Orchidaceae > Platanthera > Platanthera guangdongensis. The sequence continues at coordinate 126,205,795 of CM077161.1, forward strand.
CTTCTTGAAGCACTCCATTTAGAAATGCACTTTTGACATCCATCTGGTAGACCTTGAATCTCTTGTAAGCTGCATAGGCAAGGAATATCCTGATGTCCTCTAACCTTGCAACAGGGGCAAAGGTTTGGTCATAGTCTATTCCTTCCTCTTGTCTGTAGCCTTGAGCAACAAGCCTAGCCTTGTGCCTCACTATGTTGCCCTGAGCATCCAACTTTTTCCTGTAGACCCATTTAGTTCCAATAACTAGGTAGTTATGGGGTCTTGGAACCAAATTCCAAACTCTACATCTCTGAAACTGATTGAGTTCCTCTTGCATTGTAATGATCCAGTGGGGATCTTGCTCTACCTCATGTATGGTGAGAGGTTCAATTTGAGAGAGAAAACAGGCATGCATCGAGTCTTGGTTGAGTTGATGCCTTATCTGTACACCTACTGAGATGTCTCCAATCACTTGAGATCTAGGGTGATCTCTAAGTGTGACAAGATCCGTTGGTGGAGTTGGTTGAGCAACAGCTTCAGTATTTAATTCCTCTTGGGGAATGATACTGGCTGTTGGGGGAAGGTCAGCCACTTCCTCTTAACTTTCCTCATCACTATCTTCAGCATCCGGTGGAGTGGGATGGTTTGATACCTCCTGGGTAAGGTTCAGTCCATCCATAGACTCACATAATGGTGGAACCTGCAGAGATCTTATGGTAGAAATTTCTTTCTCCTTGTATGACATGTTAGTCTCATCAAAAGATACATGAACAGATTCTTCAATTTTAAGAGTTGATTTATTATGCACCCTATAAGCTTTACTGATCATGAAGTATCCCAGAAACACTCCTTCATCAGCTTTAGTTTGAAATTTTACTATGTATTTCTTGTCATTGTTATGAATGTAGCAAATACAACCAAAGACTTTAAAATAATCTACTTTAGGTATCTTCCCTTTGAGTAATTCATAGGGAGTCTTGCCCTTCAGTTTATGTATTAAACTTCTATTCAACACATAGTTGGAGGTGTTCACTGCCTCTGCCCAAAAGGATAGAGGAAGGTGAGCATCTGACAATAATGTAGTAGCAGATTCAATAAGGGTTCTATTTTTCCTTTCAGCTACCCCATTTTGTTGAGGAGTTCTAGGAGCTGAGAAAGTGTGCCTGATCCCTTCAGTTTGACAGAACTCTTACATAAGAAGAGAATCAAACTCTGTCCCATGATCACTTCTAATCAGGGCAATGTGAGTGTTGAACTCAGTCTGTATGCATTTGAGAAACTCTGTCAAACACTTAAAGTTATCAGACTTCTTCCTCAGGAAGAACACCCATGTGAATCTAGAGAAGTCATCTACAACTACTAAGGTATAAGATTTCCCTCCTAAGCTTTGTACTGTAATGTGTCCAAAGAGATCCATGTGTAACAGATACAAAATCCTAGGTGAATCACTCTTATTAAGTGACTTGAAACTATTTTTCGTTTACTTGCCTAATTGACAGGCCCTGCAGAGTCCTTCCTTCTTGTAGGGGCCAGAAGGTAGTCCTCTAACAAGGTTGTCCTTGTATAGCCTAGCAATGGTTCTAAGGTTTATATGTCCTAATCTCTTATGTCATAGTTAATTAGGTCTACAAATAGAGTTGAACAAGCAAATGTCTACCTTAGTTGAAAGAAAATCTACAAGATAGATGTTACCTTTCCTTTTACCTGTCAACACAGTTGTGTTGTCCACTGATTTGATCTTGCATAAGGATTTGCTGAATGTCACTTGGTAGCCTCCATCACACAGTTGACTGATACTGATTAAATTGTGCTTCAGTCCTTCCACATAGGCTACTTTCATGAATGTGACTGTGCCAATCTGGACTGCACCATATCCTTTTGTTAGACCAAAGTTTGAATCACCAAATATTACTTTGGTCCAAGCTTAGCTTTGAAGGATGTGAAATTGTCCTTATTTCCTGTCATGTGCTTTGAGCACACATTATCCAGATATCATTACTGGTTTGATGTTGGATAGGTCTTCACCTGCACATAAAACAATTTACTTGTTTTTAACCCAGTTTACCTTTGGCCTAGGTTGATAACCTTTGAATTCAGAAATAAAAGACATCCCTGCTTGACTCTTATAGCCTTCAGGATGATATCTCCTAGGAGGTATTATCCATTCATTATAGGGGTTAAATCTTTGGGATGAAGGACCCCTAGGTTTGAAATTTGATTTACCTTTGAAAGAGTTTTCAAAACTCTGAGCTCTGTTCGACGATCTCTGAGCTGAGTTCGATGATCTTGGGTCAGATCATCGAGCTCCGTTCGAAGATCAACTGTGCCAGAGTTCAGGGTTTAGATATCTTTGACCTGAGTTCGATGATTTAGCCTGAGATCGTTGATCTTCATTCGACGATCGTCTAGCTCCGTTCGACGATTTCTGTTGAACTTTGGCTTTCTTAGGTAGATCAGAATTCTTCCTAGCTACCTCCACAACTCCCTTCCCTTTATCAGAGATAAATTTGATTGGGGTTGATAATACTATAGGTTGGCTGGATGAAGCACCCAAGCCCAGTGTACTATTAAATCTTGAGTTCACTGTGCTTGTGATGTCCATTAGTTTGATACTTCTCCCATTGAGGGATTCTTCAATCTTCTTGGCCTTTGATAGATCACTTTTCAGTGAGGCTATCTGCTCCCTATAACACTCCAACTCCTTAGAGAGTTTCAGGTTTTCTGATTTTAAAGAGCTGTGTTCAGATAGCTGATTTCTGAGGGAAATGATTTCCTTCTCAGATCTTAATAAATCTAAACATAGTGTTTTAAACTCACACTTGAAGTCCTCAGAATTAAAATCAAAAGAACTTATTACCTGATCCTCTTCAGATTGAGTCTCTGATTCAGATTCTGACTCTTCTACATCAGAATTTTGTTGAGAGGCATTGATAGCCATCATGCAGAACTCTATTTCTTTAGCATCATCTTCATCATCACTAGAGCTGGATGAAGCTTCAGATTCTTCTTCTATCTCACTAGAAGTTTTAGCTACAAACCCCTTCCTGGTGTGTTTGTTCTTGCTGGAGGAGTGTTTGTCATTGCTGTTCTTCTTGAAGTTTTTGTCTTTTCTTCTTTCTTTCCTGTCCTTTCTATCCTTATACTGATTTTCTGGAAAGTCAGACACCACGTGGCCTGCTTTCCTGCATCCAAAACAAATAATCTTTTTGTTATTTGATTTGTCATACCTTGGCTTGTCATGCCCTCTAGCAGACTTTTTCCTGAAATCTTTCCTGGCCATTTTGTAAAATCTTTTGGCCAGTAGGCTTAGCAGCTCTTCATTGCCTATGACTTTGTCTTCAGGCAGATCTTCAATGGCTTTGAAAGCTATTGATTTTTTCTTTTCTTGTAGCTGGTGAGGCAGCCTTCTGCTCTTCTTCTCTATTCTTGATGAGCAGCTCATAAGACTTGAGCTTGCTCAAGAGAGATTCAGTTGTGATCTCATTTAGGCTTCTGGCATCCTTGATTGGTCAGATCCTTGAGTCTCAAGTGCTTGGGAAGCACATTAGGATTTTTTCATTGAGCTCAGTCAATGAGATCTCCTTGTCCAAAGTCTTCAGTTCATTGACTATAAGGCTGAGTCTATTATACATATCTACTACTGACTCAGCTTCTCCTTTATTGAAGTTCTCATACTGGGTTATGAGATGAGATGTTTTATTTTTTCTCTCATCAGTAGGTCCTGAGACTATCTCAGATAGCTTGTCCCAGATGTCCTTTGCTGAGTTGCATTCAACTACCTTTTGGAATATTTCATCAGACATAATCTGTGCTAAAATATTCATAGCCTTTGCATCAGCCAATTTCCATTTCTTGATTTCTACATCTGTTCCTGAAGGAAGTGGAACAGCACTTGTACTTGTATTTTCTGGAGGTCTTGGACACACTATCAAAACAGAATTGAAAATGTCTTCATCAATAGAGTTCATGTACAATCTAATCATAGCCTTCCAAAGTGCAAACATAGATAGATGGCACACTAGAGGTCTGGTGCTAGCATAATCTTTGTTTTGGGCCATGTTCTGTGAAGAAATAATTCTAACAACAAACTTAAAACAAGCAGATCTAACTAGAGGGATCTTTGGGTTCAGGTGTTAGCCTGTGCAACCACTAAGGTGTGGTATTTTAACCAACCTGGCTCTGATACCAATTGAAAGTGCAGGTTAGATCTGATATACTCTAGAGGGGGGGTGAATAGAGTATGGTGCTTGCTAAAAACCTTTTACAACTTTTGTTGTATTCCAAAGTGAACAGGGAAGCAAATAACATAAAGTAAACACAGCAGCTAACTACACAGAGCAATCACAGACCACGGACAGAAAACAAAAGAAAATAAGCAACAAGATTACACAAGGAGCTATAGTGGTTCCCCAACCAATCTGGGTACATCCACTCTTCTACCACCCTAGGTAGGAATCCACTACAGGATGAGTTGATCAGGTGTCCTGGGCACCAATGGGTTTTGATCAGGTCCCCAAAAACTAAACCCTCAAGTCTTTTGGAAGGAGACTTGCAACCAGAATAATTTTGAAGGGATTTAAAATCCTGTACAGGAATTAGAGAGAGAGGGTGATAGTGTCTTCTCTATCAACAGTCAGAGAGAAGACTTGTGGATTGATGTAGCAGCTTTTGCTCCCCCTGAGGTCTTAAATTAGTCAGGAAAGCTGGAGCACTGCTTCAGGGAGATAGGCCTTCAATGACCTAGAATGCCTGCACCAGAACTGCTTCAGGAACTTCTTTGACAGATTGATTGAATGTTGTCCTTTGAAGTTATCCTGTAAATAGAGAGAAGAAGACTCTTGATTGAATTTAGTTGTTCTTCTTCTTCTTCTTGAGAGAGTTCTCTGGTCAAGGCTGATTGCAGTTAAGAACTTTAGATTTTTGAAAAATGTTTGTTCTTCTGCAACTTTACAGTGTTTTCTGTACTGTAATTCTTGAACTCTATCATTGCTTCATTCTGTTCTCCTTTTTGTGTCATTGTGTATATCTGACTGAGGAGTATTTAAACTTTTGAATGTCGAGCAGTAATTACAGTCGGCCTTGGAAAGAATCAGCAATTAATGACTTTCCTAACTGTCCCATGGAAAAAGGGCATGTAATCGTCCATTGTCAATGCGCATTCTAACGGTAACAATCCGAGAAGATCTGGCATTAAATGTTCAGGAATCAGCGCCAAGAAATAAGATGGGAACCTTGAAGAAAACTTAATCTGGATTCGTCGAACAAAGAACACAATTCATCGAGCTGAACTTGTGTTCGTCAAGCTGAGCTTGAGTTCGTTGAGCTGAGCTTGAGTTCGTCGAGCTGATCTTGATAGAGTTCGTCGACCAGACAATCTTCATTCATCTGATAGACAGTCTTCATTCATCGAGCTGAGAACGAAATTCGTCGACCTGAGAAAAGTTCTGGACTTAGACAAAATATCCTGCATCTGCTGAAATGTTGTGTCGACAAAAGTTTGTGTCGACAGATTGATCTTGGTGTCGACACAAATCCTCTGGTGTCGACAAAAGCTGGTGTCGACTGAAATCCTGGTGTCGACATAAGCTAGTGTCGACTGAAATCCTGGTGTCGACATAAGCTCATGTCAACTGAAATCCTGGTGTCGACATAAACTGTCTGGTGTCGACACAAATCTTAAGTGTCGACACAGATTCTCTGAGTCCAGAAATCGTCGAGTAGAGAATAACATTTGTCGACCTGAAAAGATGACTTTGTCGACCTGAGAAGCTGTGAACTTGAGGTCCAAGTTCGTCGAGCTCAGAATACAATTCGTCGACCGAAGCATGAGGCTGGACTTAGAAAAATTTGAAGTTCTCCTGACTTTAGCTTGATGTAGAAACTGAATTTTCGTCGAATAGAGAACATAGATCGTCGAGACTAGCACTAAGAATTGTCTCACGATCGTCGAGCGCAAAACTCCTTTCGTCGAGCTGAGTTCGACGAACGTCGAACTCACTTTACTTGGCCTTGAAAATTTGTGAGTCTGGAGTCTCTGAGGGTCTTGATGAAAGCTGGTCCATCTGGAGATGAGCCTAAGGACTTAACCTAGACTCTAGGACACAAAATGACCCTGACTATACATGATGGGTCACATCCTAAGTCAGTGAACCTAGCCCAAATCAACTAAGGATCTAACAGGGCAGATTATCTGAGCTATAGGAGTGTGGACTCACTCTGAGTTGTAGGAGCCTTGTTTGGGTTTTGAGCTGTAAGATCTGAGGATTTTAGGAGAAGGAAAGAAGTTAGGCCGAATCTAGCACACTGCTAGATAGGCGAAGGGGGAAAGTGGATGTACCCATACCTTGGGGAACCACTATAAATCAGTGTGCAATCTGTGATTGTGTGTGGTATTATTAATTATGTGCTGTGATAGCTGTAGAACTATATGCTTTTGTTAATTAACTGAATTAAAAGTTCTGCCTTAGAAGAAAAAGGAATTGCACCTATTCACGCCCCCCTCCCACTAGGTGTTTTAGGAACCAATTCTTTCACGTTCATTGAATGGAGCTCGACATTCGTCGAACGGGGCTTGACGTTTGTCGAACGGAGCACGACATTCATCGAATGGAGCTCGGCATTCTTCAAACGGGGCTTGGTGTTCGTCGAACGGAGCTAGGCATTCTTCGAGCTAATCTCGGGAGTTAGAATCCTGGATTCATCGAACTAAGTTCAGTGAACTCAATCCTTCTTGAATTCCTTCTATAGTAACAGTCCCAGACCGGCCAGCCCGCTCTCCCATGGGTGACCTGGCCGCTAGCCCACCTCAGAGCAAGGGTTGGCGGGCTACGGAGGCCTGGCATGCGCTCGCCCAAGAAGGGAAGGCAAGCTGCGGGAGCCAGGTCGCGTCCGCCCCAGCGCGGTGGTGAGTCATGGCGAGCCAACCTCCATATCCTTGGAATCTGCCCAGTGGGGCCAGAGGCAAAATTACCTCGGTGCCCTTACCAAGGGTACCAATAGCTTGTTAGAATAACAGAGTTATGCTGTTGCAGACCCAATTGGGTTGCATATAGGTATTCAAAACAACGGAGGTTGGCCATTTGCAGCCCATTTTCAGAAAACTATAAATAGGACCCAAGGGGCACCTTAGAAGGCATGCTTACTAGTGTTCAGATCTTCTTGTGCTTTCTGAGGTAGCCTTAGATCGGCCTTTAGCTAAGGAGGGGAAGCACTCTAAGATCTTTCGGGTGTGTGGTGGGACCTCCACGCCGAGCCCTTGGGCCAGTTCCCCTATCTTTTATTATTTGGCTTACGGGAGAGAAGTAGGTGCACGATCACCCATTCCCCAAGGGTGAACTCCACAAGATACTGAGTTTTCAGTTTCAACATTTTGGTGCGGTGAGCATGGAGAGTGGTCAGCATAGAAAATCTTCATCAGGTTAGATGGCAGGAGGAGAAGGACAAGGCTCGGACAGGTCCGACTCGACACCCCCACCCCCTCTGGCCACGGTGGGGATGTTCGAAGACTTCAGAAAGGAAGTGATCCATCTCATCAAGTTCACACTCAGCGCACGGGCCGAGTGTTCGACTCCAGTAGTTCCAGTCATAATCGCCCTATCTCTGGGCGAGGACGCACCCAACACACGAGTTGGGAAGGAGGTCGTCGAGTAAGGAAGAGGCTGCGAGCACCCTGGATGCATACTCTTCTCGGGCTCAGCAAGTGGGGGCCGATTCGGCGAGATGGGGGTGCGAGACACTCCAGATCACCTAAAAAGGGGAGGCAGTGTAAGACCCCTTCACCCAACTTTTACCCGGGTCGGGCTGGAGGGAATCTTACTTCCCAAGACGTCACCCAGTGCTCTTTAGGGGTAACGTCCCACCTTATCTAAGAACTTGGTGGCCTCCTTGTTTGGCTGGAATCACAACACTGACAACACATCAGAAATTTGCAGAAGAATTAACAAGAAACCAGTATATAATATATATATCATATATATTTACACGAGTATAAGGTCTTAGCCTATATATATATATAAAATCCCGGAGGCTGTACAAGTACTGTATATAACTCCTCACTCTCTCTCCCTAATCATCTCGTCGATACTTACGTAACAAAACTCTGAAGACATCGGGGGTGCTTCTGTTCTAGTAGTTCTATCTGTTGGCGCAATCTTTTGCTGTTGTGGGTCACTACGGTGTTCCATTTCCTGTGAATGGTTATTTAAATAACCATTAGTCACAGAGCTAAGTAGAAACAAATCCCCTCCACGGATCCATATCCTGGGGATGAGCACACATCCACCCAGCAAAAGTAGATAGCCGAAGCAAGGGAGAGTTAGTACAACATTCTATATATATAGGTTTGAAGCAATTATAAGAAGCGCAGCATAGTATAGCCAGAAAAGCAACAACAATGCATTAAAGCTCCACTGCATAACAACACATTAGGTATTCTGAACCTGTATTCTATTGCAGGCATTCACAGCCGCGCACACGCTGCAGGCATTCACAGTCGCGCACACATCCCTATGTCGACATAGTATGGACCAATTCTTTTCAAGCTGGGTAGCGAACCCCGCGGGCCTCACCGATGTGGCCGTCGGTAACAGTGGCCAGTCATGCCACTTCTAGAGGTGGTCATACCACACAGCCCAGGCCATAACGTACAACCCCGTGTACTCTTGGATGTGAGCGACATCCGACGATTCAATATTTTGGCCGACCAACGGAGGAAATCCCAACAGGGACAACATAATGGTCGGTCACCCATGGTATCCATCTCCCTGTCGCCTTGAGTCGTCGACCTTCCCACACTGGTACGAATGGTCTGTGAAAGGGACTGACCCGCCATAATTTACCGTAAGCAGTTCGCAGGAAATCAATCAAATTATCATGCTAATATGCACCGGGTCTGCGGCGGCTTGCCCTACTATATGTTAACATTCAGACAGCGACGCTCATCTCAACTTTCGACAAGGAGCTTGGGAGCGCTTTATTTGAGGCTAAACTCAGAGGAACACCTCAAATCCAGTTATCCTCAACTACGTCTCGTCCTTAAAAGATAACTGCTCGTCAGAGCAGGACCCAAGTTTATAATAATAAAATGAAGAAATGAAGTACGGTAAACAAAGCTGCATGATTTAAGCACTGTAATAAAACGTGACCAGTATGAAACTGGAGTGGTACTGAAACGAAAGTACTTAATTGAACTAAACATGACCAGTACAAGACTGGAGTAGTACTGAATTGAAAGTACTGAAATGAAATGAACTTGACCAGTACGAGACTGAAGTAGTATTGAATTGAAAGTACTGAACTAAAATGAACTTGACTAGTACGAGACTGGAGTAGTACTGAATTAAAAGTACTGAACTGAAATGAACTTGACCAGTACGAGACTAGAGTAGTACTGAATTGAAAGTACTGTACTGAAATGAACTTGACCAGTATAAGACTGGAGTAATACTGAATTGAAAGTACTGAATGAATAAAGGAGCTGGACCAGTGCAAGACTGGAATAATCACAAAGAAAATGGTTAGTAGTCCAATCACTCCACCCCGGAGGCCTCAGTTCCATTTCCGTTCTCAGGAGTCACATTAGGTTCCATCTTCGTTCATAGGATGCACATACAGTTCTATTTCAGTTTTTAATAAAATTTCCTTAGGCTACACCCATTATTAAGATTCGATTATGATTTGGTTGTGCCTTATTAATCACGGCTTAATCGGATCGGGGCTTATCAGGAGTTACACCCTCATTATTTATCGAGAATAATTTACAACTCACTACTCGTACTCTCACTTTTCGAGCGTGCCTAGATCACCCGAGATTCGAGGCGCTCGATGGTTTCACGAACTCTCGGAACACACGGAGCTTGGTCACTTACCTCGGCCACTCTCATCGATACGTCATTTTGAATTTTATTATTCAAATTAGAGAGGATAGTCACATGCTCCAATCTTCATTTTCGAAAAAAATGAGCGTAAGAATAATTTCCGAGCGCGATCCTAGTCTCTCAACGATTGGGAGAGAATTTCAATTTTAATCCTCAATTATCCAAATTTTGATACAACCTATAAGGGGGTCTAAACTGAGCCTGGAAAAAAATTTCATAATTTTTTTTGAAGAGTTTTGGATCTTTAATTTGCCCAAATAATTTTTATTTTGGCTTTTAAAAACACCAAATCATCTTTAAAAATTCTCAAAATATTTGTGGAGGAAGACCTTAGTTAGGGGAACATTTTTCATGTTCAACATTTTTCCCTAGGAGCCTATTTTAGTCTCTAAAAAATCAATCCATTATTAATTATATTATTATAATATTTATCAATATTAAAATAATATAATTTATATAAAAATATTTTACTGTTTATCTCCACCCCACCCCCACTGCACCAAAATCTGAAGCCTTACGACCCTTCCCCGCCGCCGGCCGGCAGCCGGCCGGCCGTGACTCCACCCCCGGCCGACTGCCCGGTGGTGGGCGCTCCCTCTAGCGGTGGTCCGGCGGCATGCCGCCGCCGGCCCCCGCCAGAGCTTTTTTTTTTGAAACGGGAGGGGGGGGGGGGGTAACGGCGGCGCTCCGGCTGCCGGAGCTCACAAGCAAAACGTCTAAAAGCTAGGGAGGAGGGAGAGGGAAGGTTTCTACCAGAGGTTGGGGGGGTTTTGCGGCCTCCGACGAGTTCCGCTATTAATGGTGGTGGAAGGTGGTGGAGCTCGGGCTTTGCCTTTTCCGATGACCTGAGCTCCGACAGAGCTTGGGGAGGGGTGGGGGAGTTGCTCACTGAGCTGGGTGAGAGGAGAGGGGATGAGCATGGCCTTATATAAGCTTGGAGGGGAGGGGATCTCCTCCCATACCCAATGTGGGATTAATCCCTCCTTAGGGAGGGATTAATCTCGACCCTCAAGCTATCCAAGGGCAGCTGGAGGTTCAAGATAATTCCCCCATCCTGGACTAGCTGTATCGCTGTTGTAGTGTCATCAATGTATGCCACTCCTAGGGCTTTTGGGTCCTCTTCCTTGGCCCAAGTCAACGGGGTTTGGCAACGTCTCCCATACAATGCCTCGTATGGGGCCATCTTAGTGTTGGACTGGTAGCTGTTATTATAAGAAAACTCAACCAGAGGTAACAACTGTTCCCATGGCTCACTGTGTTCTACTATGCATAGCCGAAGTAGATCCTCCATCGTCCGGTTTGTCCTTTCTGTCTGTCCTTCTATCTGCGGGTGGAAGGCGGTGCTAAAGGCCAACTTGGTCCCCAAGTATGCATGTACCCTCCTCCACTCCTTAGACGTGAAATGCCTGTCACTATCTAACACGATAGACTTTGGCACTCTGTGGAACCGAACTACCTGTTCTAGGAACATTCTAGCAAAGATATCAACTCCGTCACTCTATCGATTTGGAATGAATTGCGCTACCTTGGTAAGTCGGTCTACGACAACCCAAATAGAGTCGTTTCTGCCACGGGATCATGGTAGGTCGTGGACGAAGTCCATGGAGACGTCTTCAAATTTCCATTCTGGTATTGACAGGGGCTGTAACAGGCCTCCCGGGCTGCGACATTCAGCTTTAACCTTCTGACATGTCTGACACTGGGACACGAAGTTAGTGATATCTCTTTTCATCCCAGGCCAATAAATGGTCCTGCGTAATTCTACATACATCTTGACCACACCGGGATGAATAAAGTATCTTGTCTGGTGGGCTTCTTGAAGAATTTCCTCAAGAATTCCTCCGGTAGAGGGAATAAATATATGATGATTGAATTGTAGAATCCCGTCATGCAGATTATAATCCTCATGTGCTCCATCTTGCAGAGATCGAATGATCGAAACCACCTCTAGGTCGATCTTCTGAGCCTCTCGTATCCGATCTCGGATGTTGCACTGGATCTCCATCCAGTACAGCTGAGCATTGTATTCCTTCGGATCTCTTCGGGCAACCAGGGTAATATTCAAGTCTGTTAAAGACTTGAACAGCTCCTTAGGGATTTGTTTCATCCAACTCCTGACTATCGAAGGCTGGCAGCTCAAAGCATCAGCGACTCTATTAGCTTTTCCAGGGTGATATTGAAGAGCAAAATCATAGTCGCACAGGAATTCTAAACATCGGCGTTGCCGAAGATTTAGCTCTTTCTGAGTGAAGATGTATTTGAGGCTCTTGTGGTCAGAAAAGATCTCACATTTTACTCAGTACAAGTAATGCATCCAGATTTTAAGAGCGAAGATGACAATGCCCAATTCTAGATCATTAGTTGTGTAATTTAATTCGTGCGGCTTCAATTGGCGAGATGCGTAGGCCACCACCTTGCCATGCTGCATCAGGACATCTCCCAACCCCTTCAGGGAGGCATTAGTGTAGATCTGGAACACCTCGGTTCATGTGGGGATCATAAGGATTGGTGTAGAAGTCAACTGCTTCTTCAATTCGATGAACGTGGTCTCGCAATACGGTGTCCATCAAAATGTAACATCCTTTCTGGTGAGGGCAGTTAGGGGTAAAGCAATCTTGTAGAAGCCTTCTACGAACTTCCTATAATATCCGGCAAGACCAAAAAAACTTCAGATATCTGCCGATGTTCTGAGCGGCAGCTAATTTTGCACTACATGGATTTTGGCTTGATCCACTATTACCCCTTTCTTGTTTACAGTGTGAAGCAAGAATCCAACTTCTTCCAACCAAAACTCGCATTTACTGAATTTGGCGAAGAGGGAGTGTTCTCGGAGTTTTAGTAGCGCCATCTGCAGGTGCCTAGCATGGTCTGCTTTGGTCTTTGAGTAGATTAAAATATCATCAATGAAGACGATCACAAAGTGATCTAAGATGGGCTCAAAGACTTTATTCATCAAGGCCATGAAGGCAGAGGTTGCATTGGTGAGCCCAAAAGGCATCACCAGAAACTCATAGAAACCATATCGGGAGCTGAAGGCAGTATTGGGAATATCTTCCTCCCGGATTCGAAGCTGATAGTAGCCTGATCTCATGTCTATCTTGGAAAACACAGATGCACCATGCAACTGATCGAACAGCTCGTCGATCCTAGGGAGGGAATATGTGTTTCATATAGTAAGCTTATTTAGTTCCCTGTAGTCTATGCACAAATGTAATGTTTCGTCCTTCTTCTATACAAATAGCATTGGAGCTCCCCAGGGTGAGGAACTGGGACGAATGAATACATCATCTATTAGCTCCTGCAGTTGAATCTTTAATTCAGCTAATTCTCTTGGGGCCATCCGATAGGGGGCTCGTGATACTAGACGTGCTCTAGTCACGAGTTCGATCTGAAAATCGACCTCTCGCTGGGGTGGCAATCCTGGGAGGGACTCTGGAAAAATGTCTGGGAAATCGCATACTACAGGAACTTTGGCGAGTACTTGAGTTTTGTCTTCCATCTCGATCCTTCTGCCGGACTAACCTTACAATCTGTGCAGAAGTTAAAATAATACGCGAGACTGAAGGTACATCTGTCAACGTAACGTCCTGTCTGTTTGTGTTCTACAGGCGTACCTCTCGCGTTGAACAATTTATTTGTGCCTTGTGCTTGGCTAGCTAGTCCATTCCCAGAATAATATCGAATCCAGTTATTGTCAGGATGCTTGTGTAGACATCAAATTCTAATTCTTCTAGCTCGGGCTGAAACAAGCACTTTTCCATGGACATCATATCTGATCTATCCGACAAACGAATTCGTATAGCTAGTCCGGTTGTGCGGATAACATTCTCTTTTGTTGTGATAAATTCGTGGGACACAAAGGAGTGTGTTGCTCCCGTATTGAAGAGGGTCTTTGCAGAATGTCCTCCTACCAACAGAATTCCTGACGATATAGAAGCATATATATCATATAACTAATATACAAGATGTAGACATACATGCATAAACTGTACATAGCATATGTAACAACATATGATATATCCTATTGCCTAATATATATACCTATCACTACGTAAGGGGCTGGTCCATGCTGCAAGTCTAGTGCGTAGGTCTCCAAGCTCACTGCTCGGCCCTGTTGACATCTCCTGCCGACTCTACCTCTGCGACCCCTCTGGCCTTGTCCTCGTGCTGGCTGCCCACCCTGTACTTCTCCTATTCGTGGCCTTCATGTTGCCTTTGGGCAGAAGGCCCTCATATACCATGACTGCTGACACAAGAAATAGTTCCCTGCAAAGGGAACATCATGTCGGTGATGTAGGGGGAGCATCAGTCGGGCCACTGGCGTGGGCTATGGTGTCGGAGCTAGTCTGATGCCCTACTGCGGGACTACGGGTGTTGGGGGTGTTGGTGGGTTCCAATAAGTCTGTCTGCGGTGTATCTGCTTGCGCTCTCTATCCTGTCAGTGGGGAGCAGCTCCCCTCTCTCTTCTCAAGCCTCTAGGGACATCGACCTGTCCTCTGTGCTTTTGGGCTACCATCCACTGGTCCAACTCAAGCGCTGATGTGTGAGTGGATATGGTGTGGAAGGTATACTAAGAGATCATAATTAGAGCCTGCCTCAGGTCATCACGTAGGCCTCGGTAGAATTGAGATGCTCTATCCCTGTCAGAGGCTGCCAAATTCCTGGCAAAACGTGTCAGGTATATATACTCCCTCTCGTACTCAGGCATAGTCTGATCTCCCTATCGGATGTGCAGGAACCTTTCCTGCAAAACAGCTCTGTCTGCGTCTATAATAAAGAACTCTAGCAGGGCCTCTGAGAACTCTCCCCATAGTATGTCTCTCATCGGTCGTCCTCTAAAGGTCGAGCGGCTGGCAGCTCTCCACCAATCTCTAGTGTATCCTTCTAATAAGGTCACTAACAATGAGACTACAGCTACTGCTATTACATCATGCCTACCAGCAGCTCCTCCACACGCTCCACCCACTCCTCTACCTGGATGGCAGTCTCCGTGCCTCTAAAAGTGGGAGGCCTCAATCCTCTAAAGGTTGTCAGCAAATCGGTAGGCTCCATCATCTCCCATGCTGGCTGTGCCAAGGCTGTCCGGAAGGTGGACAGGATGTCCGCCAGTGTCTGTCCCAAGTCAGTCTCATCAAACGGTACAGTAGCGGGCGTGACCGGGTTTGGAGGTGGGGTGGCGGGAACATATCCTCTAGAAGAGGTTCCCCCATTACTATACTCTGGTATCTGGATAAGTAACAGGAAAAGTGTCAGTACTTTGCAACAGTAGGATAAATTTGCAAGAACTACTGACAAAGCAGAAACAACGGTGTACGGGCATACTATCGTATAGTCTAGAATCCCTAAGCTTCTACACTAGGGTCCACCAGGCTTCCGCTGCGAGGTTCGTCCCGAACCAAAGAACGAAGCGAAGGACTGAGGGATCCTGAGAATGCTCCATAAGGATGAATCGTGATGTCTCTGATACGTTTGTAAGACCCCTTCCCCCAACTTTTACCCGGGTTGGGCTGGACAGAATCTTACTGCCCAAAATGTCCACTCGGTACTCTTTAGGGGCAACGTCCCACCTTATCTAAGCACTTGGTGGCCGCATTGCTTGCCTGGAATCACAATACTCACAACACATCAGAGATTTGCAGAAGCATTAATAGGAAACCAGTATATAATATATATATCATCATATATATTTACACGAGTATAAGGTCTTAGCCTATATATATATAAAAGCCTGGAGGCTGTACAAGTACTACATATAACTCCTCACTCTCCCTCCCTAATCAGCTCGTGGGTACTCGCGTCACGAATCTCTGAAGACATCGGGGATACTTCTGCTCTAGTAGTTCTATCTGCTGGCGCAAGCTCTTGCTGTTGTGGGTCACTACGGTGTTCCATTTCCTGTGAATGGTTGTTTAAATAATTGTTTGTCACAGAGCTAAGTAGAAACAAATCCCCTCCTCGGATCCATATCCTGGGGACGAGCACACAGCCACCCAGCAAAAGTAGATAACCGAAGCAAGGGAGAGTTACTACAACATTCTATATATATAGGCTTGAAGCAATTATAAGAAGCGCAGCATAGTATAGCCGGAAAAGTAGCAGCAATGCATTAAATCTCCACTAGCATAACAACACATTAGGTATTCTAAACTTGTATTTTATCGCAGGCATTCACAGCCGCACACATACCACAAGCATTCACAGCCGCGCATACGCCACATGCATTCACAGCCGCACACAGAACCCTATGCCGACATAGTATGGACCGTTTCTTTTCAAGCAGGGTAGCAAGCCTCGCGGGCCCCACCGATGTGGCCGTCGGTGGCAGTGGCCAGTCCTACCACTTCTGGGGGTGGTCGTACCGCATAGCCCAAGCCATAACATACAACCCCGTGTACTCTTGGATGTGAGCGACATCCTGCAATTTAATATTTTCGCCGACCAACGGAGGAAAACCCAACGGGGATAACATAACGGTCGGTCACCCGTGGTATCCATCTCCCTGTCACCATGAGTCGTCGACCTTCCCGCACCGGTACGAACATTCTGCGAAAGGGACGGACAAGCCATAATTTACCGCAAGCAGTTCATAGACAATAAATCAAATAATCATACTAATATGCACCGGGTCTGCGACGGCCGGCCATAAAATATGTTAACCTTCAGGCAGCGATGCTCAAGTCAACTTTCGACAAGGAGCTTGGGAGCGCTTTATTTGAGGCTAAACTCGGAGGAACACCTCAACTCCGGTTATCCTCAACTAAGGCTCGTCCTTAAAAGATAACTGCTCGTCAGAGCAGGACCAGAGTTTATAATAGTAAAATGCAGAAATGAAGTACGGTAAAAAAAGCTGCCAAATAAAAGTTGCATGATTTAAGCACTGTAATGAAACGTGACCAGTATGAAACTAGAGTGGTATTGAAACGAAAGTACTTAATTGAACTGAACTGGACCAATACGAGACTAGAGTAGTACTTAATTGAAAGTACTGAACTGAAATGAACTTGACCAGTACGAGATTGGAGTAGAATTGAATTGAAAGTACTGAAATGAAATGAACTTGACCAGTACGAGAATGGAGTAGTACTGAATTAAAAGTACTGAACTGAAATAAACTTGACCAGTACGAGACTGGAGTAGTACTGAATTGAAAGTACTGTATTGAAATAAACTTGACCAGTACGAGACTGGAGTAGTACTGAATTGAAAGTACTGAATGAATAAAGGAGCTGGACCAATGCAAGACTGGAATAATCACAAAGAAAATGGTTAGTAGTCCAATCACTCCACCCAGGAGGCCTCAGTTCCATTTCGATTCTCAGGAGTCACATTCAGTTCCATCTCCATTCACAGGAGGCACATTCAATTCTATTTCAGTTTTTAATAAGATTTCATTAGGCTACACCCATTATTAAGATCCTATTATGATTTGGTTGCACCTTATTAATCACGGCTTAATCGGATCGGGGCTTATCAGGAGTTACACCCTCATTATTTAAAGAGAATAATTTGAAACTCACTACTCGTACTCTCACTTTTCGAGCGTGTCGTGGTCACCCGAGAGTCGAGTCGCTAGACGATTTCACGAAGTCTCGAAACACACGGAGCTTGGTCACTTGCCTCTGCCACTCTCATCGATACGTCAATTTGAATTTTATTATTCAAATTAGAGAGGATAGTTGCGCGCTCCAATCTTAATTTTCGAAGAAATGAGCGTAATAATAATTTCCTAGTGCGACCCTAGGCTCTCAACGATTGGGAGAAATTTCAATTTTAATTCCCAATTGTCCAAATTTTGATACAACCTATAAGGGGGTCTAAACTGAGCCTGGAAATTTTTTTCATAATTTTTTTGAAGAATTTTGGGTCTTTAATTTGGCCAAATAATTTTTATTTAGGCTTTTAAAAATACCAAATCAACTCCAAAAATTCTCAAAAGTTTTGTGGAGGAAGCCCTTAGTTAGGGGAATATTTTTCATGTTCAACATTTTTCCCTAGGAGCCTATTTTAGTCTCTAAAAAAATAAATCCATTATTAATTATATTATTATAATATTTATCAATATTAAAATAATATAATTTGTATAAACAATTTGTACTACTTATCTCCCCCCCCACCCCCGCTGTGCCGAAATCCGAAGCCTTACGGACATTCCCCGCCGCCGGCCGGCCGTGACTCCACCACCGGTCGATTTCCCAGGGGTGGGCGCTCCCTCCGGCGGTGGTCTGGCAGCCTACCGTCGCCGACCACCGCCGGAGCTTTGTTTTTTAAAACAGGAGGGAGGGAGGCGATGGCGGCGGCGCTCCGGCCGCCGGAGCTTGCATGCAAAACGTCCAAAAGATAGGGAGGAGGGACGAGGGAGGAGGGAGAGGGAAGGTTTCTACCTGAGGTTGGGTGGTTTGGCGGCCTCTGGAGAGTTCCGCCATTAATGGTAGTAGAAGGTGGTGGAGCTCGAGCTTTGCCTTTTCCAGTGACCTGAGTTCCGGCAGAGCTTGGGGAGGGGTGGTGGAGTTGCTCACTGAGATGGGTAAGAGGAGAGGGGATGGGCATGACGTTATATAGGCTTGGAGGGGAGGGGATCTCCTCCCCTACCCAATATGGGATTAATCCCTCCTTAGGGAGGGATTAATCTCCACCCTCCAGCTTCCCTTGGGCAGCTGGAGGTTCAAGATAATTCCCCCATGTGGGAAATGAGGTTGGGCCCTTATGGGCTTGGGCTTTTACAAGTGGGAGGGAAGAAAAAGAGAGGGGGAGGAGGAAGGTGGGCCCACCTTAGCCCATGGCTCACCTTCCCTTCTTCCTTGATGGTTGGTGGCCCAAGGGTGGGGGTAAGGCCTTTTCATTAGTGAAGGGGGGGGGGGGGTAAGGAGAAAGCATACCCCTTATGGAAAAAATCCAAAATTTTGGATTTTTAGGGGGAGTTTGACCAATGTCAACCCTAGAATGGGTCCCTCATGTTGGTCAAGGTCAAAGTGGGTCCAAGATATTGGGGTTGGGTCAATGTTGGGGAGTTGGGTCACATTTGGTGTGCGCATGCTTTTCGGTGCACAATTGAGCTTGATTTGACCATGGTTTGACCACCTATTGTAGAAACTGACCAGAATTAATTCTGTTGACTTTATATTGATCATACGAATCCAACGCCACTGACCGACATCGAATTGGAGTTCGTTTGGTAAAAGTCCAAAATCTGCATGTCGCGGCGCGCTAAAATGGTCAAAATATCTATATCCGTCGTTAGATCTTAAATCGTGACGCGGCAAGTTCAGATGCGCTCGTATCGACTATACGAGACCATAAAAATTGGTGAAAGTCAAATCGAAGTTCTCTAGGCCGATATCCAAAGTCTGGCTCTCGTGGCATTTTACGAGGAAATGGTTACATCCACCACATGACATCGGGGTCTAACAGAACGAGTTCAGATGCGCTTGTAACGACTATACGAGGTCACAAGAACTGACGGAACTCAAATCGGGGTTCTTTAGCTCTATTTTCCGCATATAGTTACCTTCTACCAAGTCACGGGTAGGGGTTTGGGTTATTTTTATTGGGCCCACTAGGGTTCTGGAGGCCCCATAAAAGTTGGTATGTTACAGGCAGCCCTTCAGCGAGTTTGTTTCTTCTGCCCCAGTTCCGGAGAGGTTCATGGAGCCCAAGATGTCTTACTATACTAGGAAGAGGGACCCAGTCCAGCGCGTTCAGTGGTTTGATGACATAGTCTCGATCCGACAGATGTCGAATGGCTTCAAGTGCTGACTCTTTGCCATCACCCTGAAGGAGAAGGCGAGAGAGTGGTTTCACCAATTATTGGGCAGCTCCATTTACTGCTTCGAGGACCTGCATCGGGGGTTCATGTTGAGGTTCACCACCTCCAAGAGGAGGAAGAAGGAGTCGGAGTCCCTGTTCCACATCAAGCAGGGAGTGAACGAGACTTTGGGGAGTTACGTTGAATGGTTTTAGGAGGAGGTCACCCAAGTCCAGGAGATGTCATGGCATAGCCTAATTATGTCCTTTACCCTCGGGCTACAACAGGGTTTCTTTAGGATGTAACTAAAGAGAGTGCTTCCCCTCTCCTATGAAGAGCTGATCGAGAGGGAGGCAAAGGAAGTCGATGGGGAGGTGTCGAATTTGGAGTTTGCCCAGAAGCTGGACAGATAGGCCACGGAGGAGGAGAAGGAGCCAAGGGGTGTTAGAGGTCAGGACGAAAGGAGAGCTGAACCCCGATAGAGGGAACAGCGGCAACTGCAGCAGCAGCAATAGCCTAGGTTAGGGCGTCAGGAGCCAGACCGCCAGATGGGTTGGAGGACAGAATGGCAAGACCAGGGGCCACGAAGAGGTTACCAAGGAAGGGACAACCTCCAGGGAGGCCATGACCAGTTCCATCCTCAAGGTTGGAGGCAGGTCCAGAGACCTCCCCTCCCAGATCAAAATCAAGCTATGTCTATAGCCATGGGGGAGAGGAGGAGAGCATCACGGAGGAGGAGGAGGAGAGAAGTCAGGGTGGAGTTGCCCTACTGCGACTTCCACCAGGAGGAAGGGCACGCCACGGCCACATGCCCGGAGTTCCTCGAGATGAGAGGAAACATAGAGCTGTATCAGCAGCAGGGTCGCCAGGAGGTGAGGATTGAGGAGGTCTTGCCTTAGTGTGGAGGAGGATAAATATGAAGACCAGGCGGATGTCGGGACTAGGGGATGGATCAGAGTGATCCATGTGGGTGTGGGGATTGAGGCTTCCTGGAAGGTGAGCCTCCACACCATATACCGTCAGAGCGTTGGCTCCACATCTCAGACCCCACCCCCAAAAGAGAAGATCACCTTCTCGAGGAAGGATGTGCTGGATCATGAGGATCCCTTTTGCGATGCGCTATTCATCCAGACAGCCATCGAGAATTGCACCATCTCCAGGATACTCTGTAGGACCCCTCCCTCCCCCTTACCAAGGAGGGCTTGTAACATCCCGGCGTCATGTCCTATCCACGATCACCCACACGGAGTCATGTCCTCGTCAAGGGTTGCCTGAGCGTGTGCAGTTATCCCCTGCATGACGTGACATCATAACCCGTAGTTCCTCTTGCTCTGATATGAGGTACTCATTGAGGAAATATGGGTTGTGACAGGGCTACCGGGTCTTATGCCCAGAACCGCCGTCTTACGATGGCACTAACGTACGGGTTAGTCAACACCGCAACACGCCGATCCTGCCGGCTAATACGATCATTTAACTTGTAGGCCAATATGAGAAGGAGAAGTAAAGCAGTATATCAATCCACTAGTCCACAAGTCACATAGCACAAATCATATGTATGCAATGAAAAGTACATCAATATAGTCCACAAAAGAGTACAAAATGAAAGAGTAATAAGGGCTTATGCCCAGTACATCAAATCAACTCTCTCTCTCTAATAAAAGCGGAAGCTATACTAGTACATCAGAATTCGTCCCACCTGAGGACGCACAGTAGTGGTAGTAGCCTACTGTAGCGGTATCTGCTCCTCACGTCCTGTCTCCTCATCGTGCTGGTGCTCCATCTCCACGGGCTCTTAAAAATAGTATGGTCACCGACCATTAGTCAAAAAGACTAAGTCGTTTCCTCCGCACCTCGCCCCGTAGCTCCTAGGAACCGAGCGGGAGGAAGAAGCGGAGGACAACAAGTGGTAGCAAAAGTGGAAGCAGGTGATAGAAACTAACTAGCAGTTGTAATAAGTTTTATTATTCTATTCTAGCAGTTCTATATATGGTACAAGAAGGTAAAGAGTAGTACAGTAAAAGGAAGTAAAGAACAGCAGTAAAAGCATGTAAATAAACTATTCTACCACTATACTACCATCACAAAAGTATCCTAACTTATATAAATGCCAATACAAATATATAAGTTAGGATTTCCAGGAAATTTAACTTATCATATAAAAGAGCCCATACTAATTTATATGATAAGGATCTATGAAGCGTATGACCTAATATGAATGAATGTTATGATGCAATTTTATGCACAGGCAAGTGCAACTCACACACAACGACTCTGTGATCACAGACCTTTAGTTCCCACTTTTTGAGAGATAGCATCACTCTCGGTTACCACCGATGTGGCTATGGCAGCAGCGGAGCGGGCGTCTCCGCTTCTAGGCCGGTATGCACACTACCAAGCCTTAGACCCCTCTCATACGCCTCTGTACACGTCCAAGGTGCACTCCAGAGTCCCGCGTACGTACTTTGCTGACAACCCATCAGCCTTGTTGGGTCGGATGTGCATTATCGGGGGTCGTCCTCCAGACCGCAGTGCAAAACAACTCACTGGCCCCTCTAACCCTCACAACCGCCTGATGCACTGTACTACCATCGGTGTGACGAACGGCCAGTACCGCATGCCCCGCCACTATATTTATGCACATGCAAGTATTTCATTCTGAGCCTTCCACTCGCAGGACCAAACCCGTCCTGAAACCCTCAAACCCAACCCGGCTGAGAACGCACAATAGTGCCTTTATACTAATTCCCTCAAACCCTACACGGGTGAGCATATATCATGAATCTCTCCAACCCTACACGGGTGAGAAGGTACAACAAATGTCTTAACCTATTAGACTACTCTTGTCTACGGGTTATTATACTTAGTGATTTAAGGTTAATCCCAGTACAGCCCAGGGTATACCCGGGGAAGGGCTCTCGGGGGCACTAGGAACTACGATGGGATTACGGCCAAAGTTCCCTTTCGCAAGGATATTTACTTTAGTTGATGACTACCCATGTTTCACCTGAGCTCTCATTGTTGCTCTGGAACAACCCTAGTGACTTAAGATATTACCGGGAAACCGACGGCCTTACGTCGACCTCCACTCCGGTTGCAACCTAAAGACTTGCACTTTTAATCCCGTCACTAAGATAATACTACCCACCAGGGATTATTCATATTGCACTCCTTTATTTCTTCCGATAATCAATCCTCTGGTAATCCCCTAAAGCAAGACGTATTTATGTTATATGCAGACCATGTCCTATTATTACCCCAAAAATGCAATCTTCCAATCCTTAGGGCCTCTTGCCCCTAACTATTTATCCTAGGGTGGTATGGGCTAATGAAACTATCATATGGATTCTCATAATTTTCCTTGGTCAATTAATCCCTCAATTAAATCTTTTAATTTATTTCCTAGGTCACTTTACACATGAAGTAGTATAATTTAAAATCCACTGACCTAGGTAATTTTTCCTGAGTTGTATATTGATAAACTATTTCTGTCTACAAGGTTTCATAATTTGCTTTTGAATATTTATACCAATTCCTTATTTAATATCAAATCTACATAATTTCCATTTTCCAAATGAAGTACAAGGAATATGTAATCCAAATTTCCAGGAAACTTACAGAACATATAAAACATTAATTTATGACTATTGGAAGAGTTTCATCAACTTTTATAGTGTAATGGCCTAACAATTCCCATTCTTACATATTTACCAAAATGTCATTATATTAATTTAAAACTTATCAGTACACTCATAAATTCTGAAATAAATTGACAAGACTAATAATACAATTATACAACACTAGAAATATTTTTAAATTTTGCTGAGGTGTATTTCCATCAATTCAAGAATAAATGAAATAAGTGTAAAATGGGCATTTCAAGGTATTTTTACTCCAAACATTCTTCAAACAGAAAGATCAATTATCTTAAGTCAAATATAGCCTTATTTTTAACTTGGTAAAGTTTGAGGACTTTTACTTGAGGAAAACCTATTTTCCCAATTTATTTTTAAAAAGAGCTATATTCTTAAAAATTCCAATTAATGGGATTTTTGATTCAAAAAATCCCATAATTAATCAGAGGGGTAAACTTTACACTAATGAACCACAGGAATAAAATCCATGATTTTTTAGTGCCTCAACTAGGCTGAATGCACCATATTTAAATTATGGCTATTGGCACACCAATGCAATATATGAACCAACACATGCAAGTGGATTTTCCAACATGCAGTGATCCAAATGTGCTGAAATTTTTATCATGCACCAATGATGTCCCCAAGGACCCACCACCAAAATTTGTGGCCATGAGGAGTCATATAACTCCAAATATTTCATTTATTTAGTTTTTGATATTATGACAAAAACTATAGAAAAAGTTGTTTAAAAAAATCCCCATTTTTGGCAGGGGCTAGGTATGACCTAATCATGCATATACCAAAAATTTGGGGACATTGTGATTGATGTTTTGACTTGGGCATCCAAATGATATTCTGCCCTTGTCTAGGACCAGTCCTAAGATAAATGCCCTACTAGCCAGAATACTGGACCTAAATTGATGATTAAGGTGTCAAATTAAAGTTAGCAGGTAAGGCTACATTTTTCATTCAGGTTCTAGGTTCTGGAAATGCATCTAAGGGGCCTAAATATGACATGCAATATTACTGCATTTGTGTGACACTAATTTGATTTTATTTCATTTTATATATAACAAATAATTTGATTTTTAATTAAGGCATGCACGAATCTTAAAGCGCAAACGAACGGGATCCGGTCATCATCCCCAATGGATCAAAGGCTGAGATTTGTTTTTCCTGGGCGATGTTTGCTGGCGGTTTCCGGCCAGCTGAGGCGGTGCCACCCCCGGCCAGTGGTGCCATCACCTTCACGGTGGTGGTGGCTATCGTTTCCAGGTGATGGGGTGGCGGGAGATGGCGGCGACGGCGATCCCCAGCGGTTTCTAAAGCTTGGAAAAATCACTCCTTTCTCCCATGGCATCGGGCTCAATTGAGCACGATATCTCACCTAATTGATCTAAGATCCTAGTACGGGTGGAGGTGAGGTGAAACGGACCTGGATTGGGGCTTGGGGGCGGTTCAGGCGGCGGTTTGCCATGTTGGTGGTGCGCCGACGAGCTCCTCCCCGATTCCTGGATTCTCCACCATTTTCCATGTTCCAGCACTCGATTTCAATTCTTTTTCTCTCTCTGAAGCTGATGGAGGGGTTAATTGGGGCTGAGAGGGGGTGTATGGGGAGATAAGCCCAATGTGAGCTTGGTTTGAGCTTTGGTTGTGTCACGATGGGTGCCATGTGGCCCGCATGCTACCCAAAATTCTCTAGAATATCAGAGGGGAACAGCCAGCATGTGTTGGGCAGAGAATTGCAGCTGAAGGGGTGGTCATGTGGCCACCCTTCCCCTTCATCCCCATTTCTCTCTCCTCTTTCTCTTAAAATCCCATTTCTACCCCTTTGCATGCATTCTCTCTCCTGATTTAGAGGGGTAGGGCTGGTCTTGTTCACTTGGGCTGGCCATGGGCCAAATTTGGTGGGCTTGGTCCAAGGAGAGTGAGCTTAGTCTTCATTTCCTTCTTTAGGTCAATTGTGTTGACTATGTTGACTTTGAGTTGACTTGGTCAACCATGGTGGGTGGGTTGACCCCATTTGATGGTCATGAGCTTAGTGGCACCACCCAACTTGGGTTGGGTCAAGGGGGTGCCCTACTTAGGCTAATTGGGCTTATGAGTGTGGGTTTGACCAAATTAAGCCCAAGGTTGACTTTGGTCAACTGGGGTCAAAGTGTTGACCTAGTGACATGCCCTAGGGTCCACTTAGATTGTTTTTAGGGTTAGGGCAATGTGGTGGGGTCATGGTGTGGTCTGGGTTCCTATTTAAGCTAGTTTGACCTATTTTGACTTTGGTCCTATAGTGGGCCCCACATGACTACCACCCGCTACCTAGGGTCAAACCTAGCTGATCTCCTTAAAACTCACCCCATGCCTAACCCAATCTATGTTGAGGGGGTCCAAAAGTAACATGGGATGTTACAAATTCTAATAAACAAGAAAATAATTTCGTCCACGAAATTTAAGTTCGGGTCTACGGGGTTCTACTTGCAAGAATTTTTAAGAAACTTTAAAACATAAATTGAAAGTACTTGATGTAAATAGCTCCGGGTGTTGCTCCAGCATCAGATCCCTCATCTCCCAGGTGTGCTCCTCCCGTCCATGGTTGGACCACAGCACCTTCACAAGAGGGACCTTCTTCTTCCGCAACACTCGGATCGATGTATCGTCAATCCGGATCGGCTCCAATCTAACTGATCTGTCAGGCTCTACTGCTCCGGCTGTCGTAGTAATGTGCTGCTCTGGCCGAAGTAGAGATATTCGCAAGGAAGAGACATGGAAGACGTCATGTAATGCACCCAACTCCGGTGGCAGCTGCAGTCGGTAAGCTGAGGGGCCGATCTGCTCCAGGATCAGGTATGGCCCCATGTATCATGGACTGAGCTTCTTGTGCCTCCGCACCCGAGAGACACCGTGTACTGGACATATCTTCAATAAAACTCTGTCTCCAACCTGGAACTCCACCTTCCGGTGCCGAGCATCATAATACTTTGCCTGCCTGCTCTGGGCCTCTAGAAGCCGATCCCTGATCAAACAAAACTGAACCTCAGTATCCTCTATATAATCAGATCCAAGAGCCCTGGTATCCACATCCTGAACCCATGATAGCGGTGTCCGACATCTCCTCCCATAAATTTCCTCATATGGAGCCATCCTGATGCTAGCCTGGTGGCTGTTATTGTACGAGAACTCAATCATTGGCAACAGCCTCTCCCAAGGCTTCCCCGTATCCAATATGCATAGTCTGAGTAGGTCCTCCATGGTCCGGATGGTCCGCTCGGTCTGTTTGTTGGTCTGCGGATGGAAGGAGGTACTAAAAAAAAGCCGAGACCCCAAGTAAGCATGCACGGCCCTCCACTCGCTCGAAGTGAACCGACTATCACGATCTGAAACAATCGTCCTGGGAATGCCATGATATCTGACGAACTGCTCCACAAATAATCTCACAAGAACTGCAACTGGGGCATCCTTCCAAACTGGGATAAAGCGCGCTACCTTGGTCAGTCTATCCACTATGACCCATATAGAATCATGCACAGAGTGGGAGCGAGGAAATCCGTGTACAAAGTCCATAGCAATGTCCTCGAACTTCCATTCTGGAACTGGCAGTGGCTGTAGTAAACCTCCCGGGCTCTTGCATTCTGCTTTCACACGCTGGCAGGTCTCGCAATGGGTCACAAAATCTGTGATCTCCCTCTTTATCCCAGGCCAATACATAGATCTCCACAAATCTACCCACATCTTGGTGATGCCGGGGTGCACTGAATATCTGGAGCAATGAGCCTCTCTGAGTATGTCATCCCGGATATTGCCCCCTGCTGGTATGTAAGTGCGCCCATGGAATCGAAGAAGATAATCCTGTAGCGTGTAGTCCTCAACCTTGCCCCTCTCCAGGGAACTAAAAATCAGCTGCAATGCAGCATCCAGCATCTGATGTGTTCGGATGCGCTCCCGTATATCATCACCACTGATCACTGAGCTCAAATACTCTCGATACACCACTGGTTCGGTCTCAGATAACATGGTAATGTGCATGTCTTCCATCATTCGTAGCATCTCTATAGACATCAACTGAGGCTCCGGTCCAGAAGTGTCGTCCCTCCTGCTCAAGGCATCTGCTATCGTGTTTTCTTTTCCCGGATGGTAGTGGATCTTATAATCATAGTCGCAGAGGAATTCCAGCCATCTCCTCTGTCGAGGTTTAAGTCCTTCTGTGTATCGATATATTTAAGGTTCTTGTGATCTGAAAAGATGTCACAATGAATCTCGTATAAGTAATGCCTCCATATCTTTAGCGCGAATACCACAGCCCTGAGCTCTAAGTCATGTACTGGATAGTTATGCTCATACTTCTTCAACTATCTTGAAGCATAAGCAATAACATGTCCATGTTGCATCAGGACAGCACCCATCCCCTCATAAGAGGCGTCTATGTAGATCTGGAATCCTTCAATCCAGGATGGAAGCGTAAGAATTGGGGATGAGATAAGTCGGTCCTTCAGCTCCTGAAAAGCCGTCTCGCACTGCTCTGACCAAACAAAATCAGCATCCTTCTTCGTCAAGGACGTGAGGGGGAGTGCTATCCTCGAGAACCCCTCCACGAACTTACGATAATACCCTGCTAGTCCCAAGAAACTGCGAATGTCATATATGGTCTTCGGCTGTGGACAATCCTTCACTGTCTCTATCTTGGCTAGGTCCACTGCTAATCCAGCCCCACTGATCGTGTGTCCCAGGAAAGCCACCTCCTGCAGCCAGAACTGGCACTTTGAAAACTTTGCGTACATCTGGGACTCCCTCAGCCTCTGCAAGACCAGCGTCAAATGCTCCGTATGCTCTTCCTGAGTCCGGGAGTATATCAAAATGTTGTCGATGAATACAATCACGAAGCGGTCTAAGAAGGGCTCGAATACACGGTTCATTAGACTCATGAATGCGGCAGGGGCATTTGTGAGTCCAAAAGGCATCACCGTGAACTCGTATAATCCATAGCGTGAACTAAATGCCGTCTTCGGTATGTCCTCTTCCCTGATGCGGAGCTGGTAGTAACCCGATCGCAAATCTAGATTAAAGAAGCAGAAGGCTCCCTGCAGCTGGTCAAATAGCTCATCTATCCGAGGCAGAGGATAGGTATTGCAGACCGTTAACCGGTTCAGCTCCCGGTAATCTATGCATAGTCGCAATGACCCGTCCTTCTTCTTCACAAAGAGAACTGGCGCACCCCACGACGATGAACTGGGCCGCACAAATCCTGACTCGACTAGCTCCTGGAGTTGAGTCCTGAACTCCGCTAACTCCCTGGGAGCCATCCTGTAGGGTGCCCGGGACACCGACCTCGCTCCCGGTACTAGGTGAATCCTGAAATCCAAGTCTCTGGCAGGTGGTAGCCCGGGCAATTTCTCCGAGAATACGTCGGAGAAATCCCGGACCACCGGAATATCTGAAATAGTCGTCTCTGCTCCTACCATCTCAAAGCAGATAAGGTAAACTTCCTCTCCCTGCTTGTGGGCCTTCACGGCCTATACAGAAGATAACAATAGATGGCAGATAGGCTGCATACCTTCGATGATAACATGAGAGTCGCCATGCCTTAGTGTGATCCTCCTGGACGGACAATCTATCTGAGCATGGTTCCGATGTAACCATGTCATACCCAAAATCAAGTCGAAGTCCTGCAGCTTCAGAATAGTTGCTGGCGCCTCAAATTCCTTGCCGCCAATCTCGGCCTCCATATCACAATGTGCAGTGGTCCGCAGCTCTGACCCATCGGGTAGACGCACCCTCATCTCTAGTCCAGGGAATCTCTCCACGCCTTCGAGTCCGTCTATGAAGGCCTCGGATACGAACGAGTGCGAAGCACCCGTGTCGAAGAGAGTATGAGCGGGCTTGTCGTTGATCATAACTATACCTGAGGTTGCTTACGTTAAAATTAATTGTTACCCTATAGTTCCAGGTACTATATAATTGAAAACTCAAGAAATTTAATAATTAACCTTAAGTACCTGTGATAACCTCCTCGGGGTTCCTCTGCTCTATGAGGTCCAAGGCGTATATCTGCTCCTGCTCGCGTCTCCTGCCGTGATATCCCCGGCCTCGTCCTCGGCCTCGGCCTCGGCCCTGCTATACTGGGGCCACTGGAGGTGGAGGAGGAGGAGGAGGATGGAATCGATGTGGGCACTCCGACCTAATGTGCCCGGGCTGGCGACATCCGTAACAAACTACCTGTCGGTGGCCACGGTCATCCTGTCTCCTCGGATCATGCATCTGTAGAGGTGGGGGAGCCAATGCTGGAGGAGGCCCCTGTTCCTGCCTGAAGTTGGGACGACGACGTCCCCCAACCTTCTTGTAACTGATAGTCCTGCCTCTCTGAGAGCCCCTTCTGCTCTCTCCTGATGTCGACCCATCAAATGGTCTCTTCCCTCTGCCTTGCACCATCAGCTGGTCAGCCTCCAGCTTCTTTGCCATCTCGATGATCTGCCTAGAGGTGCCATGAGAAATGAATAGCAAGGCCTGCCTCAAATCGTCCCTGAGGCCCCGGTAGAACCTCTTGGCATACCTCCTATCATCGGTATCCTTAATCCCTGCGAACCTGGCCAAATGAGAGAACTCTCTCTAATACTCAATCACCGATCTAGTCCCCTACCTGAGGTTTAAAAACCTCTCCTCCAAGGCATCTCTGTCCGTAGCAGAGACGAAATGATCCAGAAATACATCGCCAAACTCCTCCCATGATATCTCTGACAGCTCCCTGTCCGCATATGTAGACTCCCGCACTGATTTCCACCATCTCTTCGCATGAGCCTCTAGTGCAGAGGTGGCTAGAGGTACTGCCTCGCTGACCGGGCAACTGATGCCTGCTAAAATCTCGTGTATGGCCTCCAGCCATTCCTCCGTCTTTACTGCATCCTCTGTCCCACGGTACGTCGGTGGGGACAGGCTCTTGAAGGCACTCAGCCAGCTCGACCCCGGATTTGGCTGTGGAGCCGGGACTTGCTGGGATTTGAAGGCATCCAAAATCGCCGTCAAAGTTTGCCCCATCTCCATATGTAGGAATGGAGTGGCAGCTGTAGGGGGAGGAGCCACATTTTGCGGCGCGGCGACCTATGGAGGTTGCATAAATGTAAGGTTAAAACAGAACTGGCCTAACTCATTATACTTTGTGGACCATTTTATGTGACTTTTACACATGGGCACACCACTGCTTCCGCTGCATAGTTTGTCCACAAACTAATGCTCGGGCAGGGGTGGTCCCGTGTTGTGGACTTCTTTCTCATATGATCGTAGTTCAAGTGATACCAGTTTGTAGGACCCCTCCCTCCCCCTTACCAAGGAGGGCTACCGGGTCTTATGCCCAGAACCGCCGTCTTACGGTGGCACTAACGCACGGGTTAGTCGTCACCGCAACACGCTGATCATGCCGGCTAATACGATCATTTAACCTGTAGTCCAATATGAGAAGGAGAAGTAAAGCAGTATATCAATCCACTAGTCCACAAGTCACATAACACAAATCATATGTATGCAATGAAAAGTACATCAATATAGTCCACAAAAGAGTACAAAATGAAAGGGTAATAAGGGCTTATGCCCAGTACATCAAATCAACTCTCTCTCTCTCTAATAAAAGCGGAAGCTATACTAGTACATCAGAATTCGTCCCACCTGAGGACGCACAGTAGTGCTAGTAGCCTGCTGTAGCGGTATCTACTCCTCACGTCCTGTCTCCTCGTCGTGCTGGTGCTCCATCTCCACAGGCTCCTAAAAATAGTATGCTCACCGACCATTAGTCAAAAAGACTAAGTCGTTTCCTCCGCACCTCGCCCCGCAGCTCCTAGGCACCGAGCGGGAGGACGAAGCGGAGGACAACAAGTGGTAGCAAAAGTTAAAGCAGGTGACAGAAACTAACTAGCAGTTGTAATAAGTTTTATTGTTCTATTCTAACAGTTCTATATATGGTACAAGAAGGTAAAGAGTAGTACAGTAAAGGAAGTAAAGAACAGCAGTAAGAGCATGTAAATAAATTATTCTACCACTATACTACCATCACAAAAGTACCCTAACTTATATAAATGCCCATACAAATATATAAGTTAGGATTTCCAGGAAATTTAACTAATCATATAAAAGAGCCCATACTAATTTATATGATAAGGATCTATGAAGCGTATGACCTAATATGAATGAATGTTATGATGCAATTTTATGCACAGGCAAGTGCAACTCACACACAACGACTCTGTGATCACAGACCTTTAGTTCCCACTTTTTGAGAGCTAGCATCACTCTCGGGTACCACCGCTGTGGCTACGGCAGCAACGGAGCGGGCGTCTCCGCTTCTAGGCAAGTATGCACACTACCAAGCCGTAGACCCCTCTCATATGCCTCTATACACGTCCAAGGTGCACTCTAGAGTCCCGCGTACGTACTTTGCTGACAACCCGTCAGTCTTGTTGGGTCGGATGTGCGTTATCGGGGGTCGTCCTCCAGACCGCAGTGTAAAACAACCCAATAGCCCCTCTAACCCTCACAACTGCCTGGTGCACCGTACTGCCATCGGTGTGACGAACGGCCAGTACCGCATGCCCCGCCACTATATTTATGCACATGCAAGTATTTCATTCCGAGCCTTCCGCTCGCAGGACCAAACCCGTCCTGAAACCCTCAAACCCAACCCGTGTGAGAACGCACAATAGTGCTTTTATACCAATTCCCTCAAACCCTACACGGGTAAGAATATATCATGAATCTCTCCAACCCTACACGGGTGAGAAGGTACAACAAATGTCTTAACCTATTAGACTACTCTTGTCTACGGGTTATTATACTTAGTGATTTAAGGTTAATCCCAAGACTGCCCAGGGTATACCCGGTGAAGGGCTCTCGGGGCACTAGGAACTACGATGGGATTACGCCCAAAGTTCCCTTTCGCAAGGATATTTACTTTAGTTGATGACTACCCATGTTTCACCCCAGCTCTCATTGTTGCTCTGGAACAACCCTAGTGACTTAAGATATTACCGGGAAACCGACGGTCTTCCGTCGACCTCCACTCCAGTTGCTACCTAAAGACTTGCACTTTTAATCCCGACACTAAGACAATACTACCCACCAGGGATTATTCATATTGCACTCCTTTATTTCTTCCGATAATCAATCCTCTGGTAATCCCCTAAAGCAAGACCTTTTATGTTATATGCAGACCATGTCCTATTATTACCCCAAAAATGGAATCTTCCAATCCTTAGGGCCTCTTGCCCCTAACTATTTATCCTAGGGTGGTATGGGCTAATGAAACTATCATATGAATTCTCATAATTTTCCTTGGTCAATTAATCCCTCAATTAAATCTTTTAATTTATTTCCAAGGTCACTTTACACATGAAGTAGTATAATTTAAAATCCACTGACCTAGGTAATTTTTCCTGAGTTGTATATTGATAAAATATTTCTGTCTACAAGGTTTCATAATTTGCTTTTGATTATTTATACCAATTCCTTATTTAATACCAAATCTACATAATTTCCATTTTCCAAATGAAGTACAAGGAATATGTAATTCAAAATTCCAGGAAAATCATAGAACATATAAAACATTAATTTTTGACTATTGGCAGAGTTTCATCAACTTTTATAGTGTAATGGTCTAACAATTTCATTCTTACATATTTACCAAAATGCCATTATATTAATTTAAAGATTATCAGTACACCCATAAATTCTGAAATACATTGACAAGACTAATAATACAATTATACAACACTAGAAATATTTCTAAATTTTTCTGAGGTGTATATCCATCAATTCAAGAATAAATGAAATAAGAGTAAAATGGGCATTTCAAGGTATTTTTACTCCAAAAGTTCTTCAAACAGAAATATCAATTTTCTTAAGTCAAATATAACCTTATTTTTAACTTGGTAAAGTTTGAGAACTTTTACTTGAGGAAAACCTATTTTCCCAATTTATTTTTAAAAAGAGCTATATTCTTAAAAATTCCAATTAATGGGATTTTTTATTCCAAAAATCCCATAATTAATCAGAGGGGTAAACTTTACCCTTGAAAGATATGGTACCTAAACACCTAGAGGGGGGTAAATAGGTGACCTAATCCGTTTTAAACTTTAATGGCAGCCAACAGTTAATATCACAGATTTCTAACTATTCTATCACAGCAAACACACAGCATGCACAGCAATAATCACAGCACAGCACAACAGACACAGTGGTTTATAGTGGTTCCCCAAGATATGGGTACATCCACTTTCCCCCTTCGCCTATCTAGCAGTGTACTAGATTCGGCCAAACTCCTCCACTGTCTCAGAACCCAAACTGGTTCCTACACCTCAGGCCCAAGGCCCTACAACTCAGCTTTATCCCAAAGCCTACACTCAGCCATAAAGGCCTACACTCAGCCAACCAAGGCCTACACTCAGCCAATCAAGGCCTACACTCAGAGATCTCAATCTCCTACACTCAGGCTCTCAAGCCCTACCCTCAGCCTTAATAATTATAGGCTTACAATTCACTCAGATCCAAAGGATCCTACAAGATAAAAATGATTATAGAAATAATAACTCAACAACTAAGAAATAAGAGAGGGGAGTTGAGAGTTTCTTGATGAGTTCTTGGAAGTACTCGGCTGGATACAATCTGACTTAGCTTTCTTCAAAGCTTCTTGAAAATAGAACTGAATAAGATTGTCTCCTTCTGCAGTTGATCCTTGATCTCTGCCACTTAGAATTCAGAATGAATCTGAACCCTTCTTCTTAGCCTAGTTCCAGAGGCTGATTTCTTGGATGGAGCCCTCTCTCTCTAACTTCTTAGATCTGCACTTGGACTGCAAGATCTTCTTGTGTTGATACTCTGTGTACCACTTTAATAACTTGTTCTTCAACAATGTGATCAACCTGAACAACAGTTTCTGTAAACTGTATGAGCCTATTTATAGGCCTTCTTCATGGTAACCGGCTGGTCCGGTTCATAACTGACTTCTGACATCTCTGACAGGTGCTGTAGACCTGCTGGAACAGCAGCTGTCAAGTCATCCAGTCATTTCTTGAAAATTTCTAACTGTCTGAAAG
Organism: Platanthera guangdongensis; assembly: GCA_039583875.1. Lineage (NCBI taxonomy): Eukaryota > Viridiplantae > Streptophyta > Magnoliopsida > Asparagales > Orchidaceae > Platanthera > Platanthera guangdongensis. Next base: position 126,240,095 of record CM077161.1, read on the forward strand.
TGTCGAGACTTTCTGTCTTTAAGTGTCGACACTTATAGTACAAGTGTCGACACATGTTGTGTAAGTGTCGACACAAGTCTACAAGGTGTCGACACAACTCCTTGTATGTCTCGACACAGATTCTTCTTCAGGTGTCGACACTGAAATTGAGTGTCAACACAAGTACTTGATCTTCTATCTTTAGCTGAATTCTTCTAAGTGTCGACACATCTCCTTTGTGTCGACACAACTTCTTGTGTTGAATCTGTTAGGTGTCGACACTGCTTCTTGGTGTCGACACATAGTATTCTATGTTAATACTTGCTGAGTGTCGACACAACTCCTTGTGTCGACACTTGATGCTTCTGTCGAGACTTCAGCTGAGTGTCGACACATTCCCTTAGTGTCGACACTTGTACTTAGAATATTTTGTTGATAATTCTGTTCTTTGCTAAGTGTCGACACAGCTTCTTGTGTCGACACTTTCTTCAAGTGTAGAGACTTCAGCTGAGTGTCGACACATTGTGCTGGGTGTCGACACTTACTTCATGTGTTGACTCTTCTGGTTGTGTGTCGACACATTGTGCTGGGTGTCGACACATACTTCAAGTGCTGACTCTTCTTTTGAGTGTCGACACATTGTTCTGAGTGTTGACACTTTAACTTAGTCTCTGCAGACTTTTGCTGAGTGTCGACACAGCTTCAAGTGTCGACACTTTCTGGTGTAGACACAGCTTCACTGGGTGTCGACACAGCTCCTTGTGTCGACACTTTCTGTCTGCACTTTTCTTCACTGAGTGTCGACACAGCTCTAAGTGTCGACACTTTCTGTCTGGTGTCGACTCTGCATCCCAGGTGTCGACACAATGACTCCAAGTGTCGACACTGCTTGTCTGGGTGTCGACACAAGCTCTCTTATGTGCCGACACTTTCTCTATGGGTGTCGACACATGGACTTAGAAACTTTTTGCTTCAGTCCAGTGATTACTTAACCTGCACAAGTAAACTCAACATACATCAAATACATTATGATGTATATCATTGAGTTGGGTGAGGCTTCTTCAAATCAGGTACATTTGACCAATGTACCCAACAATCTCCCCCTATTTGGAGAAGTCATAACCCTTAGTCAATGATATACACCATTCATAATTAAAAATTACAAAATGATGTAAAACAGGTTATATTCAGCAGGGTAAACATAAACATGTATTAATTCACACATGTATACACATACATCAACACAGAACAAATAAGAAATAGACACATTCACAGAACAACCATGAAATATATTGACCATATATTGTTCTAACATTTGTCTTATACATTTTCAGTAGTTTACAAAAATGTTTTACATTTAAAAGATTACAAAATAATCTTCAAGTAAATTCTTAATCTATTTCTGGTCAGGTTCCTTGATAACTATTCCCTTGCCAGGTTGGACTTGAGCTTTGACAGGGGCATCAACAGTTTCAGCATCAGCAGGCTTCTTGCCTTTTAGATCTTTCTTTTTGAGCTCTTCAGCTTTGATCTTCTGCCTCTCAAAATAGTGATATGGCTTAGGAAAGTACTTGCTAGGCTCCAGGGCTGTAGGAGGTAGCTTTCCTATCTTTGCCTTCCTTCTGTATTGAACAATGTCTTCTTGTCTGATCTCATGTTTCCTCCATTCAGCTTCAAAAAACCATTTGTTCCTGTCATGAGTATTGTCCTTGGCAACTTTCCAGGCAGTTAAAATTATATTCCTAGAGGTAGGGCTCCACTGTTCAAAGTCTGGCGTTTGTTCTGCTTGTTCCCTAAACCTCTTTTTAGACAACCTTGTCTCTTCTTCTTTCTGTATAGCCTCTTGCATGGCTTCAGATATAGGTTGAACAACCTTTTCAATATGGATATTGTCCTTGCCCTCAGGTGGGCTATACATTGTGCTCACATCTGCTTGAATCATCTCAAAGTCTGGAGGTGGATAAATGACCTGAGCTACTTCTGGTTGCTCACCTCCAAAATAGGCAGGGTTTATTCCAGATTTAGCAGCCTCATTGTCATCACATAGAGGAGGATATCCAAGTGTAGCTCTGATGGAATTAGATATCCACTTAGCATGTTCAGAGCTTGCCTTGACTAATACTCTCTCCCCCTTTATGACTTCTCTAGCCATGTGATCTCTGACATCATCCTTCTGAAATCTGATTTGACTATCCAAGTATCTGATGCCATCTTTAAAGAAAGGTTTAAGCTTTTGAAGTTGATCAGATATAGCTTTCTGGGAGGCTTGGATAGCAGACTTAACAGCAGAAATTTCTTCTTGAAAGGCTTTGTCAAATTCAGCTTTGATAGTAGCAGAAGATGTAGAAGGTACAACAGCCTTGTTCTTCAACTCAGTGACTATAGCATTATGAGAAGCAGTCAAGTTGTCATTCATCCTTAGTTGATTTTCAAGAACATATTCTTGCTTCAATGCTATATCATCTAACTGTGCTTTGATCTTCTCTTGGTGTGTTGCTAAATACACCACTGCATTTCCACCTTTGTGGAAGCATTCAGTCATCTCCTTCTTGTTAAGGTTCATTTCAAACCTTATAGACTTGATATCCTGAGCAAGATCAAACTGTAATGACTTCTGCCCTTCATCTACATACTTCTCTATGGCCTGCCTTTGCTCATCCAACTTGATTTGCATTGCCACCATCAAGGCACTATAATCAATGGCTGGGCCTTGTTGAATTATAGGCTGTGGTGCAACTGTTTGGAGAGCCTTCTTGTAACTCTGGCTTCTTCTCCTGAAGACATATAGTTTCTTTTTCTTAGCCCTTGCAGCCTCCTCATCTTCAGACTCTGAGGAGCTGGCTATGTCAACCCTGTTCTTAGGGCTTGAAGGCTTCTCAGATTGTTCAACTGGAGCTTTCTCAGTTTCTGGCCTTACAGGCTCTTCCATAATGTGTAGTTGCTCCCCCTCAGCAGCAGCATTATCTTTTTCAGCAGCATCCTTGTCCATGTCAAAATCTGCTTGATCTAGATTTAGAAATAAATCTTCCATGGTGTATTCAGGTGGTGAAGAAGCTGGAGAAGTTCTTGGTTCTTCAACCACAGGATCAGGAATTACTGGAACAGCAGATGTGTCTTCTATAACAACATCTGGAGCTTGACTAGGCAGCTGAGTTTGCTGAGGAACATCAGACAAATCAGCATCTTCTATAAGATATTCTAAAGTATTTAGGTCAGTGAGTACCTCTTGTATGATGGTGGTGGATTGTTCACTTTCCAGTGTAGATGGTTCTTCTACAACTGGAGGCTCCCCCTTGCTTTGATCCCTGTGGATGGGGCTAGCTTGTGGTAGCTCCCCCTGGATCTCAGCAATCTCTTGAGGAGCAGGAGTCTTCACTACAGGCTCTTCCTCTTGGTCATCAGGAGTGAAAACAACATGTTCTTCACTTTCAGAACTACTAGTGGACTCTTGTGCCACTGGAACTGTCTTCCTTTTCTTTTTGGGAGGAGTGACTTTCTCAGTAACTGTCTTCTCTGGGGTTGGCATTTCCTTGGACAACACCCCGTCCCATCTTGAAAAGATCCTTAGATCCATTTTCCTCATGTGGTTTATCTTTCTTCCTGCAGCAGTACTCATTACCTCTGGTATCACACCAACTAGGTATAGACTAATGATTCTGCCCAGATTGGGCTTATTCAAGCTCTCCTTAATCTTCTCATAAACCACTATAGACCAGTCTGTTTTCAGAGTGAAGATTATCCTTGTCATGATTCCAAACATATAGGCAGACACTCTGTCATGCCCTCCAGGCTTGCTGAGTAAGACCTTACCAACAATCTCAGACAGGAATTTGCCTTGGCTGTTCATGCCTTTCCTGTTAAAAACAGAACCTATCTTCATCTTGGAATCTAGTCCACACCAGGTTAAAGCTTCCCTGGTCTTGATAGCAGTAACTTCTTCTTCATCTTGAATTCTTGGAAGCTGTAGAATCTTCCTCAGACTTTTAGGGGTTACCTTAACCTTTTCTCCATGAACTCTGGATTTGATTCGGTATCCAGACTCATCTACTGCAGCTCCATTTAGAAATTCAAGAACCTCTTTCTTCCAAATCTTTGTAGGTTCAGAAACTAAGTATTCTAACCCAGAATCTGCAACTAGGTTTACGACCGCCTTGATTTCTGCATCAGCATCATGGAAAGCGCCGCGCACCAGCTCATATCCTTCGTTAACGTTCTCCTCAAGCTTAGGTGCCATTAGGGTTTGTATAATTTGTCTTTAGAAAAGAGAGGTGTCGACACAGTAGTTTTGGTCTCGAAACTTTGAAAGCGTGTCGACAAACAAAGACAGAACCCTATTTATACCTTTCTGATTTTGAAGATGAACAGGCGGGACAGCTAACTTAAAATGTGTCGACACTGGAAATAAGTGTAGACCCTGACTTATAATGTCTCGACACACATGTGTCGACACGAGTTTAGTCAACAAATTTTATGTGTCGACACTTGTTTATGTGTCGACACAACATAACTCGACACATAGTCGAGACTTTACTTAGAAAATACTGAGTAAAACTTAAGTGTCGACACCATATTGGATGCGTCGACACCTACTTGACATGTGTCGACACTAACATTCCGAAGTGTCGACACCAACATCCTAGATGTGTCGACACCTTTTTACTGAAGTGTCGACACCACTATTCTCTGTCGACATAGACTTGTCTATGTGTCGACACCTTTTTACTTAGCCAATTTTAATTCTGTAAACTTATTCTAAGTTTATCATTCCTAGTTCAATTTTGAATCTATTGAACTTAGCTTCTTCTAGGGGCTTAGTAAACATATCAGCTATTTGATTATCAGTTTTAACATATTCTAATAAAATATCTTCTCTTTCTACATGCTCCCTAAGAAAATGATATTTAATTTCAATATGTTTTGTTCTACTATGTGATACGGGGTTATTAGCTATTGAAATAGCACTTGTAGAATCACAGAAAAGTGGAGTTCTACTTACCTGAAATCCATAGTCCTCTGGCTGATGTTGTATCCACAGAAGTTGAGCACAGCAACTTCCTGCAGCCACATACTCTGACTCTGCAGTGGAGATTGCCACACTGGTTTGCTTCTTGCTACTCCATGAAATTCGTCTCCCACCTAGGAATTGACAGGTTCCAGTAGTGCTCTTTCTATCCTCTTTGCATCCTGCAAAGTCTGCATCTGAATAACCTGTTAGATCAAAATCTCCATTCCTAGGATACCAGAGGCCAAGATAGGGAGTGCCCTTTAGATATCTCAATATTCTTTTGACTGCTGTCAAATGAAACTCTTTAGGGCAGGCTTGATACCTGACACAAACACATGTAGCATACATGATGTCAGGTCTACTAGCAGTCAAGTATAATAGGGAGCTAACTATCCATCTATACAAGGTTTCATCTACAGGTTTCCCTGCATCATCCTTGCTAAGAGACATACTTGACCTCATAGGAGTCTTCATGGTACTGGATGAATCCATACCATACTTCCTTATGAGTTCTAGGGTGAACTTGGACTGACATATGGATAAACCACTTTCAGTCTGTTTAACTTGGAGACCCAAGAAAAACTTCAGCTCTCCCGTACTACTCATCTCAAACTGACCCTGCATAAGTTTTGCAAACTTTTTGCAAAGGCTGCTTTCTGTAGACCCAAATATAATGTCATCTACATATATTTGGACTAGTATAACTTTGCCTCTAGATTCCCTAAGGAATAGAGTCTTATCTATTTTCCCCCTTGAGAATTTGTTCTCAATGAGAAAACTAGATAGGGTTTCATACTAAGCCCTAGGGGCTTGCTTTAACCCATATAAAGCTTTCCTAAGTCTATAGACATGACGAGGTAGAGTTGGATCAACAAAACCTGAAGGCTGTTCCACATAGACTTCTTCCTTAAGATTACCATTTAGGAATGCTGACTTGACATCCATTTGGTAAACCTTGAATCCTTGATAGGTTGCATAGGCCAAGAACATCCTTATGGCTTCCAGTCTGTCTACTGGAGCAAAGGTTTGATCAAAATCAATACCTTCTTCTTGCCTATATCCTTTAGCAACCAGTCTAGCCTTATTCTTAATGATGACACCTTGTTCATCCATCTTATTCCTATAGATCCACTTAGTTCCTATTACATTGTGGTCTTTAGGTTTAGGAACTAATTCCCAGACCTTGCACCTCTTGAACTGATTAAGCTCTTCTTGCATTGCTTCAGTCCATTGTGGATCTTGTATTGCTTCTTCAAACTTCTTAGGTTCAACTTGTGACAGAAAGCTGGAGTAGATTGCTGCATTCATGTTTCTACTCCTGGTTTGTACTCCTTGTCTTGGATCTCCAATAATCTGCTCTATTGGATGATCTCTTAGATGCCTGTTGGCTGGAGGCAACCTTACTTCTGGTTGAACCACTTCAGCATCTGCATCATGCTGTACTCCTTGGATTTCTTCAGCAATTGGCACATGTAGTTCTCCCCCTGGACAACAGCTACTGTCTTCTACCTGCTGTCTTGCAGCAGGCACTTCTTCTATAATAAGCTTGTCCATTTTCTTTGTCAAACCTGTGGGGCTGCATACACTACTAGACAACTCATTATTAATAAGTTTAGTCTCATCAAAAACTACATGCACTGATTCTTCTACAACTTGTGTAGTCAAGTTGTAGACTCTATAAGCCTTACTATTATTGATGTACCCAACAAAAATTCCCTCTTGGGACTTGGCAGCAAACTTAGTTAAGTAAGACTTCCCATTGTTAAGTATGAAGCATTTTCAACCAAAGATCCTAAAATAGGATAGATTTGGTTTCCTGCCTTTCACAACTTCATAGGGGGTCTTGTTAAGCCTTTTAGTGATGGTAGCCCTATTTATAACATGGCATGCAGTGTTAACTGCCTCAGCCCAGAAATACTCTGGCAGTGATGTATCACTTAATAGGGTCCTACCAGCCTCTATCAAGGTCCTATTTTTCCTCTCAGCAATGCCATTTTGCTGAGGTGTTCTAGGTGAAGAGAATTCTTGAAATATCCCAAAGTCTTCACATAGTTTTGTCATGCTATCAGACTGAAATTCAGTACCATGGTCACTTCTAATCTTGACCACTGTACTGTTTAGTTCATTCTGAATTTGTTTGACAAAGTTATGGAAGACACTAGGTGTTTCAGATTTCTGTCTTAAGAAGAACACCCAGGAAAACCTTGAGTAGTCATCTACAACTACAAAGGTATAGACCTTCCTACCTAAGCTGTGAACTGGCATTGAACCAAAAAGATCCATATGCAAGAGGTATAAACACCTCACAGCATCTTTGTTTTCTATGCTTCTAAAGGTGGATTTAGTCTGCTTGCCCTTTTGACAAGCTGAGCAAATACCATCTTTAACACACTTAACTTGAGGACCATTCCTCACTAACTCTTTGCTAAAGAGTTTGCTAATAGTCTTGTAGTTAAGATGGGCAAGCCTCTTGTGCCATTTGACACAATGAGAGACTGTCTCATTAGCTACAAGACAAACTGGAGAACCATTGTTCTCAATCATAATGTCTAGGCAGTAGACATTCCTCTTCCTATAACCTGTCAAAATGATCTCTTGATCACTTGACCTCTTGATATGACAACCATTTTTAACAAATGAGATGTCATACCCTACATCACTTAATTGACTTATACTTATTAGGTTGTGTTTCAACCCTTTAACATAAGCCACTTGAGAGTAATGGTAACTAAGTTTGTAAAAATGTTACCAAATCCTATGATGATTTATTTTTCAGAACCACCAAAGGTTACTTTTGGACCATCTTTTACTGGAATGTAGTCCTTTAGTAATCCTCTTGTTCCAGTCATATGTCTGGAACATCCACTGTCCAAGTACCATGTTGGGGTATGGCCACTTGGACTCACCTGCAAAACAGATTAATGAACCTTAGAACCCAAAGAATTCTTGGGTCCTTGGTACTTGTTAGTCTGCAACTTGACAAAACTACCTACTGGCTTTCCACCAGGTAGCTTGCTACTCACTTTGGCATTAACATTGTGCCAACAGTCCACTACAAAGTGGCCAACCTTGCCACAGCACCAGCATTCAAACTTATTGTACCTTTGCTTAGGTACTGTCTTTGCTGTCTTATCTACAACAAGCTTGTTGAATGTTGGGGCTTTGCCCTTGGACTTAGACTTGGACTGCTCAGTCCTTGCAGGTCTAATGAAACCCAATCCAGCCTTGCCTTTATGATGAACAAATTCATCAATTAAAGGTAGCACTGACTTATGTTTAGAAAACCTAGTAGCAAGCTCTCTCTCTTTCTGAAGATTTATCTCCAGACTCTTGATTTGATCATTCTTAAAGGTGATAGTGCCCATCTGAATCACTGTTATGTGTTTCAGCCTGGCTATTTCATTAAGCTTTTGATCAAATTACTTCTCAAAATCTGTTGCAGCAGCTTTAAGATCAACAATTTCCTTTGCCTGAGTTTTGGCTAGGGACTTGCTTTTCTTGTAAGCTTGCAACAGTACCTTATATTCATCTATAAGCTGATGAATATCATCCTCAGACTCAGATACATTCTCATCACTTGATGATGATGAATCTGATTCTGTACTAGAACAAGAAACTGAACTTAGAGTTGAACCTTGTACCTTACTGGGTCCTGGCTGCTCCAGGATTTTGTCACTCTCAGTCAAAGCCATTAGCCCTTGGCATTGACAGTCTTCTTGTTCATAAATAGACTCCATTAACTCCATGAATTCTTCCTCTTCTTCTTCAGCAAACAGCCCTATGTAGGCTTCAGCCTCAGACTCAGTTTCTGAAGAAGAGATATCTGATTGAGTCTTCTCCTTCTTGGCAACAAAAGACTTCTCTTTCTTGCCTTTGAAGTGAGCCTTTTTCCTGTCACCAGATTCCTTTCTCTTCTCAGGATAATCTGCAATAACATGGCCCTGTCTATTGCAGCAATATCACACTATCTTTGAACCAGTTGCCTTGCTTGACTTTGTCCTCTTCCTGTCTTTCTTTGAAGGCTTTTTATCCTGATAAAAGACTTCCTTTCCCTTTGAAGTAGAAGGTCTTGACCTCCACTGTTTCTTCTTCAAGAATTTATGAAAGTGTCTAGTGAAGGAAGCAAAGTCTTCATCACTTTCACTGCTCTTAGACTTTGTGCTGACAGACTCATCAGACTCTGATTCAACTACCTCTGGAGGTGAAGTTGATGAATTATTCCTGCACTTTCTGGGAACTTCTGTCTTGAAAGCAACAGATTTCTCCTCCTCCTTCCTCACTGTCAATTGCATTTCATATGACAACAACTTGCCAAACAGTATAGGAGGAGGAATTTCTCCCAACTTAGCCATTTCTCTAATGGCACAGATCTTTGTGTCCCAATCTTTGGTTAGGGATGAAAGTCCACCTAGTGTCAACTATGTGCACCTATGGGGGGGGGGGATAGGTGACGTGTGGTTCTTTTGCGGAATTTACGGATGTACCTGCACAATAAAAACAAAAACCACAGCACACAGAATACACAGCAAATTTATAGTGGTTCCCCGACTTGGGTACATCCACTTTCCCCCTACGACCTATCTCCCCAACAAGGGACGACTCGGTCACTTCTCCAATGGGATTGAAATCCAATCCCTGCACTAACGGAAGGAGCCCTTCCACACGTGAGAGTCAACACTCCCACAAAACGGGTTGCACCCAACCCTTACAACACGGAACAAAAGTTCCTTTACAACGAAATTAAATGTAGAATGTACACGTGATACAAACTTCTTTTGGATACTATGGTGTTCCTCTTTGTTCGACGACGTGTTCTTGAAGTCGATGAAGAGTCTACGACCTTGGTCTCTCTTGGAGAGGATTTCCCCGGAACCGGCGGCGGTACACGAGCGGCGGCTAGCTTCGGGATCGGCGGCTACGATGAAGAGCAGCTGCTGAACTTGGAGATCCAAACTTCGTTGCGAAGCAAGCTCGGTCTTCCAACGGTCACACGAGGATCGGTCGTCTCGATCGATTCGGATGGGAAGTGTTTCTGATCAACAAATCGAGAGACAAAGGATCTCTGGATAGACGCGTGAGACTCAAGCCTTTCTAAGCTACTGTCGTCGGAGATCGGGAAGAAATCTCTATTGTTGACGGCGACCTACTTGCCCGACGGTGACGGCGGCGGCGGAGAGGAGTCGCGGTATTAGGGTTTGGTTGCGGCTCGATTTCTGTTCCTTTTTCTCCGTGGTTTACTGTTCAAAATACCCATGTATTTATACCCTGTAGATACAACAAATTTGACCGTTGTGGGACCCACAAAAGAAATCCCCAAATTCCGGTTCAAACTAGTCCAAAAGCAGAATCCGGTCCAGCAGCATTCTGAGAAATCGCCAAGGAAAAATCGGCGAGAATCGCAGACGATTCTCGACGAATCGGCGAGAATCACCAAGTGATTCTCGACGATTCGTCGAGAATCGTTTGTGATTCTCGTCGAATGACTTGTTGATTCTCAACGAATTTTACTTTGTATACATGGGCTGCTTGACCACTGGTTCGGCGGGAATTACAAGTGATTCTCGCCGAATCTTACTTGGCACCATTTTGAGATGGCCAGAAGGAGTCGGCGAGAATCACTGATGATTCGCGTCGATTCGGCGAGAATCACTAGTGATTCTCGCCGATTCGGCGAGAATCACTTGGTGATACTCGTCGAATTTGCCTTGGATGATTTTTCGTCTTCCACCTAGGAGCTGCTCCTTGATCCTCCATGCTCCTTGTCTTTTCTTGCATATGAACGGCCCTGTACTTGAAAGTAAGTGCACTCCAATAGAGAGAGTACACATAGGGCAACACACTGATCTGCTCAACGAGGGATTACGTCGTGCAGACCCGTGTATATTGACCTACTGCACCCTGACATTGGTGTGCACTTAGCATGGAGGAACTGCAAGTACAACTTAAAATATTTCATCAAATACATTGTGAATTCATCTTAGCTTGACAGGGGGCTTCCTCAAATCTAGGTAATCGTGGATACAATACCCAACAATCTCCCCCTATTTGACGAAGACAAAACCCTACTAGCTAAGATGAATAACACCTATCAAATAATAATTATAGCATTTAAAAATTAAATATGCAACACAAGGGAATATATGCAATCAGAACAGGACTTGAGTCATTCACACATTCAAAAAAATATATATATATATATATACCAAGAGAAATATATTCACATATAATTCAGAATTGTTCATACGACAGTAATAATCATTAAACGTTCTTAAGACACAGTGACCAGCTATAAAATAATGACTATTTGTCCTTAGCTACGTCACCCTTCAGAGTTTGAGCCAAGTACTTTTTGCTTTGCCTTTCCATGTATTCCTTGGGCTTCGGGTAGTACCTAGGAGGAGCAACTTTGTCTGGATCCTTGTTGTTTTTGAAGAAAATGTTGCGTTTTGCTTCAAACGTTTTGTGCGTCTCCCACTCATACTGGCTATATACCTCGTTTCGATTGATCTCTCCTCTTTCTTGTAGCCAGAAGGTGTCTAAGATTATATTGCTTGAAACTGGACTCCACCTTTCATTTCGTACATACTCCTCATTCATTCGAATTTTCTTTGCAGCATGTGTCTCCTTGGATGTCCCTTCTTGAACTTTCCTCTTTCCTCTGGCTTTTGCTAAAGCCTCCTGGTCAAACATACTCCTCAGCTTAGATTTGGAGAGGGCCCTAGCGTCAGCTTCATCTGTGAAAATTTCTGTTGCACTTGCACTTACATCCTCAGGAATATTTACTTCCTCAGCTGCCTTCGATGTCTCAGGAACCTGAATACCGGCAGGTTGATCAGGTAGGACGACGCCTAACGTGCCCAGTGCCTGTTGAAGCATCCACCAGCAACTCTCATAGACGTATTTGCTTGATTGTGCGAAGTTTGCATCCATGCTTTCTTGGAGCTCGGCCAGCTTAGCGATATACTCCTTCTCCCCCTTTTTGGCTTCGTCAGCTATGCAATTGGCATATGAGTGCAAGGAGTCATCAATATGCTTAGTTGTCTTGCCGAATTCAGTGATTAGGGCCTGCTGATTTGCATTTAAAGTGACCATGTTACCATCAAATTTCTGAATATTGTTGGCTACAACGTGTGCGTTCTGATTGACAACAGCCAGAGTATCAGTATTCTTTTTCAAGCCGGCCATTAACAGTGTGACAGCTTCGCCGGCCGCGTTATACTTTTCTTCGAATTTCTTCTCCATCACATCCAGTTTGTGGTTGATCTCTACCATATTTTTAAGCATGAGATCTTCAGAAGTCTTGATCTTTTTCAGCAGTGTTTTCTGAGCTGTATCAAAAGAATCTTTTAGCTCGTTCACTATTCCTTGAATGACATTGATGGTGTGAGTGGCCAGCTCATCTCGCAACGGTAAGGTCTGAGGTACTTCTTGCCCTTGCTCGTGCTCTGCAGCAGACGCATCAGTAGAGCTGGATACAATCACAGCCTCTATAGAAGGAATGTTGGCGGCCTCTTGAGGTTTATCAAACTCCCCCTCCACTGGTGCAGACTTATCAGATGGAGGTTCAATGGGATCCGGAGTCTTCAACACTTCATGGTCCTCATTCTCATCGTCCTCTCCGTCCTCATCCAAAAATTCATCCATATCAGCAGCTTCTTCCTCTTCTTGATCAGCAGTGTCCAGTGCTTCAGCTTCAGTTCCTTGAGTGTTTCTGTTCAGGACCTCCTCATCCTCCAACTCAGGTTCACATACTTCATGAATTTCGGCCACCGCATCCCTGGCCACCTGGGAGATTTCAGATATTATATCCAAATGAGGGGGTAGAGTCTCCCCCTCGATTCCTGCAGTCACATTATTAGGAATTTCACCGGGGGAGACTGCGGGAGATACTTCCTCTTGCTCTTCCACCGCAAGATGCCCGATGCGCCGCTCCCATCGATCAAACACAGTAGCATCCATCTTTTTCAGGTAATGGAGAGGAACTCCTTTGCTCATGTCGAATTTGTCTCCGTTGAGCTGGTTGAGATATAGACTGATGATGCGGCCGAAGCTAGGAGTGCCCAGAGTGTCCTTGATCTTTTGGAACAGCAACTCCCCCCAGTTGAACCTCTTTCGGCAGACCACAGCTATGAGAATTTTGAACATATCTCCGGAGATATGATCATGGGAGTCTGGCTTGCAGATGAGTACTTTTCCTATGACGCCAGATAGGAGCTTCCCTTCTTCATTCATCTCTTTTCTCTTTACTGATCGAGTGCCTCTTGGAAGACCGCAGAACAAGAGGGTTCTGGCTTTGTCCTCGTCCTCCAGATAGTCTTCCTGCTCCGAACTTGGCAGCTGCAGGTAGCGAGTGAGCTTACTGGCAGACATCTTTACTTTTGCCCCAGCCACCTTGCTCTTGATGATGGAGTCTCTATCTCGGAGTCTTGCGGTAGAGAAGAACTCCAGCACCTCTTTATCAAGGACTTTGCAAGGGTGCTCCAATACGAAGGTTAGCCCGGCCTCTTCCAGCATGAGAATGATATTCCGGAACTCGTCAGAGGCATGAGAAAATCCAGTGCGAACCAGCTCGCAGCCAGAAATCAAGCCTGCAGTAGTCCTTGGAGCCATTGAAGATCTAGAGAGAATCCCTACTCTAAGTATTAGTGAACATTCAAAAAGAAAGCATCACTAGTGAGCGCGTCCAAGTGCGGGTGAGGAGAAGGTTACCTAGGACTTACAAGGAAGAGAGTTGATGAGCTTATCCTGTGGGGTTCGGCCTTGCTAGAGTCTCACGGGAAGAGAATGGAAACACAGCAGTGCTTCGCTCACTTCGACGAGAGCGTCGGAGGACTGCGGGTTTCGGCGAATCCGCGGAAGTGCACTTGCGCGAGTAGTCGGGAGTTCTCTTGCGCGAGGGTCGTCGGGAGTTCTCGTGCGCGAGGGTCGTCGGGAGTTCTCTTGCGCGAGTCGTGAGGAAGGCGAACAGGCGGAGTAAGTCTTTCGGCGGGATTTATCTAAGTCGTCGGGATACGGGGAGAAGAAGATTTCTGATGCCGCGGGATACTTAAGGAAGCCGAGCGGTCGGCGGGATTCGGCGGGATTTGGCGGGATTTGTCTAATTTGGTTTCTAATACCGTTTGTCTAATTCGGCGAGATATAAAATGGGTCGGCGGGATTCGGGGAGAATGCCAAGGGTCTGTGAGCTCCTTTGGCGGGATTCCGAGTATATATTGATGTTTTTCTTGACCACTTTGGGAAGCATTGCACCATTTTCAAATTCTTCGAATGTCAAGTTTATACAAGATTAATAAATACATGTTTATCATAACGACAATCTATTCGGATGTGAGCGAGACTTCTCCAGACACTTCTTGATGTCAATTGTGATTTGTCGAAATTCGCAATGACATATCTTTGTTAACCTTTTATTGATGTGTAATGGTTTGCATGCCTCGAGTTAATCTCTCCTTAAAGGTGCACACATACATGATAAGCATAAGTATACGTATACACAAGGATAGAAATATATATATATATTTAATTTGAATGAGGATGCATCATGACACAAGTCCTTGAACTGATAAAAATTACCTGGTATTTGGAGAGTCATCGTCTTAGTCCCACAGGTAGAACACATTAGTAGCTTAAAGTGAGTATGCTCAACAGGTAGCACATCTGTTATTGCAGACGCTTGTTCCAAGTTATCCTTGAGCCACCTACTGTCCAGATCCCATCGTATTTACGGGGACCTAGACTACCCTGCAAGACAGAATTACTTTACCTTAGGAACCCAAATCATGTTGGGTCCTAGGTTTCTATTAGCATAAGCACGCAACTGCCTTCCTTGAGAATACCTGTCTGGAAGACTGCCTCTGTCCCTAAAATGTGGATAAGCCCTTGCTGTGGGCACAGAGAGGTTGTGCCAACAGTCAATGGCGAAGTGTCCCACTTTGTCGCAGCACCAACAAGAGTGAATGTTGTATCGCCGTTTTCGACCTGATCTAGTGACTGATGTAGTCACGGTCCTAGGTCTCAAAGGGATAGGGCATGTTCTTGTTGCACAAATTCCTCTTCCATCGAGGCATGATGAAGGGTGGAACGAATGCATGATGTGAGCGTCATGAGGCCGAGAAGGTGGTGCCATTCTTTCAGGCATCTTCCTTGCTGAGGCTCCATGACGCCTGACATCATGACTTATATTCTCCCTATCCCGTGTCCTCGAATGGAGAGAATTCTTCTGTGAACTAGGACACGCAGATCCACACTTTGTTGTGGTAGTGGCCGTGAATACAAAGGGCTCAGAATGAGCCTTAGGTATTTCCTCATGGGTGGCCATGACGCCTCTTGCACTATGGACGTTTCCACATGGGGACAATTCACCCTTGCAGTGACCACGATTATTCCTGTGGTCATACCTGAAGGCATGATGAGTTGCCTTCCCGCTTGGAGTGGGAGGTCGGAACACCGTTTCCCCATTTCTCCATTCCTGGATAATCCGGGAGATCCACCCGGTTTCTTGTTTTCTCTTTATAGCATCAACTTTGGAAAAGTTAGATACTATACGTTTCTCATTATCTAGACTATTCTCTAGAGCTGAGATCTTAGAGTCCTTGACCTTGTTGGACGCCAATTGGAGAACCAACAAGATCTTCAGTCGAGCAATCTCTCGAGCTTGCTCCTCAGCAAGTAGATTGCTTTCCTGAAGGGCTCTCTTCAGGGAATCAGTATTTTCTGGAGGAGAGCAGTTTATGTCTTTAGAAAAGTCGAAAGATATGGGGCAGGATGAATATGATACCTTCTCATCTGAGTTATTGTCATTAGAATCAGTGACCAACGTTTCGTCCTCGTCGGAGCTGCTTTCCTCACTATCTTCTTCAGTCTCTGACAAGGATACTGGAGCTCTGATGCAATCCGAAGGATCCTTGCATTCATCTTCAGAAGTGAGGACCCACACATATGCCTCATCCTCTGATTAGCAGCATATTTCAGCTTTCTCTGACCCCCCCATCAGCTCTGAGATCATCATCCACAGAGATTTAGTCGTTGTACATTTTTCCAATCTAGAGCGAGAGGCTCCAGACCAGATATCCATGATAATTTGTCGAATCCTCTGGTCCAGTTGGAAAAATGAGAGTTCCATCTCTGTCATCTCAGCAATGCACATGGGCACCTGGATCCCAGAGTCGGAGGTCTTTATGGGAATAAACGGACCCTCCTCCAGGATGAGGGATGCTCGAGGATCGATAGCATCAAGGTGACATGACACTCTCATTCGCCAGATGGGATAATAATCCTTTGTGCAGGCGGGGAGTTTGAGTGGCGGCATCTCATACTCTAGCTCCATGCTTCTGACACTGGTGGCAGGATTCTACTCAAGGTGTTAACCTTTTTGATGAGCAACCTCCCTCTGATACAACTTGAAAGTCCACCTAGTGTCAACTATGTGCACCTATGGGGGGGGATAGGTGACGTGTGGTTCTTTTGCGGAATTTACGGATGTACCTGCATAATAAAAACAAAAACCACAGCACACAGAATACACAGCAAATTTATAGTGGTTCCCCGACTTGGGTACATCCACTTTCCCCCTACGACATATCTCCCCAACAAGGGACGACTCGGTCACTTCTCCAACGGGATTGAAATCCAATCCATGCACTAACGGAAGGAGCCCTTCCACACGTGAGAGTCAACACTCCCACAAAACGGGTTGCACCCAACCCTTACAACACGGAACAAAAGTTCCTTTACAACGAAATTAAATGTAGAATGTACACGTGATACAAACTTCTTTTGGAGACTATGGTGTTCCTCTTTGTTCGACGACGTGTTCTTGAAGTCGATGAAGAGTCTACGACCTTGGTCTCTCTTGGAGAGGATTTCCCCGGAACCGGCGGCGGCACACGAGCGGCGGCTAGCTTCGGGATCGGCGGCTACGATAAAGAGCAGCTGCTGAACTTGGAGATCCAAACTTCGTTGCGAAGCAAGCTCGGTCTTCTAACGGTCACACGAGGATCGGTCGTCTCGATCGATTCGGATGGGAAGTGTTTCCGATCAACAAATCGAGAGACAAAGGATCTCTGGATAGACGCGTGAGACTCAAGCCTTGCTAAGCTACTGTCGCCGGAGATCGGGAAGAAATCTCTATTGTTGACGGTGACCTACTTGCCCGACAGTGACGGCGGCGGCGGAGAGGAGTCGCGGTATTAGGGTTTGGTTGCGGCTCGATTTCTGTTCCTTTTTCTTCGTGGTTTACTGTTCAAAATACCCATGTATTTATACCCTGTAGATACAGCAAATTTGACCGTTGTGGGACCCACAAAAGAAATCCCCAAATTCCGGTTCAAACTAGTCCAAAAGCAGAATCCGGTCCAGCAGCATTCTGAGAAATCGCCAAGGAAAAATCGGCGAGAATCGCAGACGGTTCTCGACGAATCGGCGAGAATCACCAAGTGATTCTCGACGATTCGTCGAGAATCGTTTGTGATTCTCGTCGAATCACTTGTTGATTCTCAACGAATTTTACTTTGTATACATGGGCTGCTTGACCACTGGTTCGGCGGGAATTACAAGTGATTCTCGTCGAATCTTACTTGGCACCATTTTGAGATGGCCAGAAGGAGTCGGCGAGAATCACTGATGATTCTCATCGATTCGGCGAGAATCACTAGTGATTCTCGCCGATTCGGCGAGAATCACTAGAATCGCCGATTCGGCGAGAATCACTTGGTGATTCTCGTCGAATTTGCCTTGGACGATTTTTCGTCTTCCACCTAGGAGCTGCTCCTTGATCCTCCATGCTCCTTGTCTTTTCTTGCATATGAACGGCCCTGTACTTGAAAGTAAGTGCACTCCAATAGAGAGAGTACACATAGGCCAACATACTGATCTGCTCAACGAGGGATTACGTCGTGCAGACCCGTGTATATTGACCTACTGCACCCTAACATTGGTGTGCACTTAGCGTGGAGGAACTGCAAGTATAACTTAAAATATTTCATCAAATACATTGTGAATTCATCTTAGCTTGACAGGGGGCTTCCTCAAATCGAGGTAATCGTGGATACAATACCCAACAAGGGACCTTAGGAACTTGTCATTTAGTTCATAGTTACTGAACTCTCTTCCATAAGACATGAGTTCATTAACTATTCTGTAGAAATTCTTATAGCACTCAGTTATGCTATCACCCTTACCTTGTCTAAAACTCTCATACTCCTGATTTAGCAAGGATTTTCTATTTTGTCTAACTTCTTCAGATCCTTCCATATACACTATAAGAGTGTCCCACATCTCCTTGGATGTCTTACAGTGTATAAGATTCTGAAATGTTGCATCATCTATGGCACTCACTATAATGTTTTGTGCCCTCTTGTCCATTGTGGCTAGGACAATCTCATCCTTAGTCATCTCAGAGAAATCCTTTGGAGTTCTCTGATTTGCATCTAAAACTGAAATCTTCATGGGCACATAAGGCCCTTCCTTTACTGTGTTGTAGATTCTAGGGTCTGAGGCCTCCATAAACAGCCTTACCCTTTCCTTCCAGATCCCAAAGATCTCTTTCCTGCATATGGGTAATTTCATGGAACCCAATTCCTTGTGATTCTCAGAGGAACCCATGTTTCTTGATTTTCTTGAATTTTTTGAATCTGTGTTTTGCCTTACACTGAATCTGCCAAACATGATCTCCTAAGACTGTTATTCCTTTTTGAGGAACCTGGCTCTGATACCACTTGAAAGATATGGTACCTAAACACCTAGAGGGGGGGTGAATAGGTGACCTAATCCGTTTTAAACTTTAATGGTAGCCAACAGTTAATATCACAGATTTCTAACTATTCTATCACAGCAAACACACAGCATACACATCAATAATCACAGCACAGCACAACAGACACAGTGGTTTATAGTGGTTCCCCAAGATATGGGTACATCCAC
Organism: Platanthera guangdongensis; assembly: GCA_039583875.1. Classification (NCBI taxonomy): domain Eukaryota; kingdom Viridiplantae; phylum Streptophyta; class Magnoliopsida; order Asparagales; family Orchidaceae; genus Platanthera; species Platanthera guangdongensis. Next base: position 126,258,999 of record CM077161.1, read on the forward strand.
TTTCCCCCTTCGCCTATCTAGCAGTGTACTAGATTCGGCCAAACTCCTTCACTGTCTCAGAACCCAAATTAGTTCCTACACCTCAGGCCCAAGGCCCTACAACTCAGCTTTATCCCAAAGCCTACACTCAGCCACAAAGGCCTACACTCAGCCAACCAAGGCCTACACTCAGTCAATCAAGGCCTACACTGTCGCCGGAACGGGCGGCGGCACACGAGCGGCGGCTAGCTTCGGGATCGGCGGCTACGATGAAGAGCAGCTGCTGAACTTGGAGATCCAAACTTCGTTGCGAAGCAAGCTCGGTCTTCCAACGGTCACACGAGGATCGGTCGTCTCGATCGATTCGGATGGGAAGTGTTTCCGATCAACAAATCGAGAGACAAAGGATCTCTGGATAGACGCGTGAGACTCAAGCCTTGCTAAGCTACTGTCGCCGGAGATCGGGAAGAAATCTCTATTGTTGACGGCGACCTACTTGCCCGACGGTGACGGCGGCGGCGGAGAGGAGTCGCGGTATTAGGGTTTGGTTGCAGCTCGATTTCTGTTCCTTTTTCTCCGTGGTTTACTGTTCAAAATACCCATGTATTTATACCCTGTAGATAGAGCAAATTTGACCGTTGTGGGACCCACAAAAGAAATCCCCAAATTCCGGTTCAAACTAGTCCAAAAGCAGAATCCGGTCCAGCAGCATTCTGAGAAATCGCCAAGGAAAAATCGGCGAGAATCGCAGACGATTCTCGACGAATCGGCGAGAATCACCAAGTGATTCTCGACGATTCGTCGAGAATCGTTTGTGATTCTCGTCGAATCACTTGTTGATTCTCAACGAATTTTACTTTGTATACATGGGCTGCTTGACCACTGGTTCGGCGGGAATTACAAGTGATTCTCGCCGAATCTTACTTGGCACCATTTTGAGATGGCCAGAAGGAGTCGGCGAGAATCACTGATGATTCTCGTCGATTCGGCGAGAATCACTAGTGATTCTCGCCGATTCGGCGAGAATCACTTGGTGATTCTCGTCGAATTTGCCTTGGACGATTTTTCGTCTTCCACCTAGGAGCTGCTCCTTGATCCTCCATGCTCCTTGTCTTTTCTTGCATATGAACGGCCCTGTACTTGAAAGTAAGTGCACTCCAATAGAGAGAGTACACATAGGCCAACACACTGATCTGCTCAACGAGGGATTACGTCGTGCAGACCCGTGTATATTGACCTACTGCACCCTAACATTGGTGTGCACTTAGCGTGGAGGAACTGCAAGTACAACTTAAAATATTTCATCAAATACATTGTGAATTCATCTTAGCTTGACAGGGGGCTTCCTCAAATCTAGGTAATCGTGGATACAATACCCAACAAGGGACCTTAGGAACTTGTCATTTAGTTCATAGTTACTGAACTCTCTTCCATAAGACATGAGTTCATTAACTATTCTGTAGAAATTGTTATAGCACTCAGTTATGCTATCACCCTTACCTTGTCTAAAACTCTCATACTCCTGATTTAGTAAGGATTTTCTATTTTGTCTAACTTCTTCAGATCCTTCCATATACACTATAAGAGTGTCCCACATCTCCTTGGATGTCTTACAGTGTATAAGATTCTGAAATGTTGCATCATCTATGGCACTCACTATAATGTTTTGTGCCCTCTTGTCCATTGTGGCTAGGACAATCTCATCCTTAGTCATCTCAGAGAAATCCTTTGGAGTTCTCTGATTTGCATCTAAAACTGAAATCTTCATAGGCACATAAGGCCCTTCCTTTACTGTGTTGTAGATTCTAGGGTCTGAGGCCTCCATAAACAGCCTTACCCTTTCCTTCCAGATCCCAAAGATCTCTTTCCTGCATATGGGTAATTTCATGGAACCCAATTCCTTGTGATTCTCAGAGGAACCCATGTTTCTTGATTTTCTTGAATTTCTTGAATCTGTGTTTTGCCTTACACTGAATCTGCCAAACATGATCTCCTAAGACTGTTATTCCTTTTTGAGGAACCTGGCTCTGATACCACTTGAAAGATATGGTACCTAAACACCTAGAGGGGCGGGGTGAATAGGTGACCTAATCCGTTTTAAACTTTAATGGCAGCCAACAGTTAATATCACAGATTTCTAACTATTCTATCACAGCAAACACACAGCATACACATCAATAATCACAGCGCAGCACAACAGACACAGTGGTTTATAGTGGTTCCCCAAGATATGGGTACATCCACTTTCCCCCTTCGCCTATCTAGCAGTATACTAGATTCGGCCAAACTCCTCCACTGTCTCAGAACCCAAATTAGTTCCTACACCTCAGGCCCAAGGCCCTACAACTCAGCTTTATCCCAAAGCCTACACTCAGCCACAAAGGCCTACACTCAGCCAACCAAGGCCTACACTCAGCCAATCAAGGCCTACACTCAGAGATCTCAATCTCCTACACTCAGGCTCTCAAGCCCTACCCTCAGCCTTTATAATTATAGGCTTACAATTCACTCAGATCCAAAGGATCTTACAAGATAAAAATGATTATAGAAATAATAACTCAACAACTCAGAAACAAGAGAGGGGAGTTGAGAGTTTCTTGATGAGTTCTTGGAAGAACTCGGCTGGATACAATCTGACTTAGCTTTCTTCAAAGCTTCTTGAAAATAGAACTGAATAAGATTGTCTCCTTCTGCAGTTGATCCTTGATCTCTGCCACTTAGAATTCAGAATGAATCTGAACCCCTCTTCTCAGCCTAGTTCCAGAGGCTGATTTCTTGGATGGAGCCCTCTCTCTCCAACTTCTTAGATCTACACTTGGACTGCAAGATCTTCTTGTGTTGATACTCTGTGTACCACTTTAATAACTTGTTCTTCAACAATGTGATCAACCTGAACAACAGTTTCTGTAAACTGTATGAGCCTATTTATAGGCCTTCTTCATGGTAACCAGCTGGTCCGGTTCATAACTGACTTCTGACATCTCTGACAGGTGCTGTAGACCGGCTGGAACGGCAGCTGTCAAGTCATCCAGTCATTTCCCCAATGGATCAAAGGCTGAGATTTGTTTTTCCTGGGCGATGTTTGCTGGCGGTTTCCGGCCAGCTGAGGCGGCGCCACCCCCGGCCAGTGGTGCCATCACCTTCACGGTGGTGGTGGCTATCGTTTCCAGGTGATGGGGTGGCGGGAGACGGCGGCGACGGCGATCCCGAGCGGTTTCTAAAGCTTGGAAAAATCACTCCTTTCTCCCATGGCATCGGGCTCAATTAAGCCCGATATCTCACCTAATTGATCTAGGATCCTAGTACGGGTAGAGGTGAGTTGAAACGGACCTGGATTGGGGCTTGGGGGTGGTTCAGGCGGCGGTTTGCCATGGTGGTGGTGCGCCTGTGAGCTCCTCCACGATTCCTGGATTCTCCACCATTTTCCATGTTCCAGCACTCGATTTCAATTCTTTTTCTCTCTCTGAAGCTGATGGAGGGGTTAATTGGGGTTGAGAGGGGGTGTATGGGGAGATAAGCCCAATGTGAGCTCGGTTTGAGCTTTGGTTGTGTCACCATGGGTGCCATGTGGCCAGCATGCTACCAAAAATTCTCTGGAATATCAGGGGGGCCGGCCAGCATGTGTTGGGCAGAGAATTGCAGCTGAAGGGGTGGCCATGTGGCCACCCTTCCCCTTAATCCCCATTTCTCTCTCCTCTTTCTCTTAAAATCCCATTTCTACCCCTTTGAATGCATTCTCTCTCCTGATTTAGAGGGGTAGGGATGGTCTTGTTCACTTGGGCTGGCCATGGGATAAATTTGGTGTGCTTGGTCCAAGGAGACTGAGCTTAGTCTTCATTTCCTACTTTAGGTCAATTGTGTTGACTATGTTGACTTTGAGTTGACTTGGTCAACCATGGTGGGTGGGCTGACCCCATTTGATGGTCATGAGCTTAGTGGCACCACCCAACTTGGGTTGGGTCAAGGGGGTGCCCTACTTAGGCTAATTGGGCTTATGAGTGTGGGTTTGACCAAATTAAGCCCAAGGTTGACGTTGGTCAACTGGGGTCAAAGTGTTGACCTAGTGACATGCCCTAGGGTCCACTTGGATTTTTTTTTAGGGTTAGGGCAATGTGGTGGGGTCATGGTGTGGTCTGGGTTCCTATTTAAGCTAGTTTGACCTAGTTTGACTTTGGTCCTATAGTATGCCCCACATGGCTACCACCCAATACCTAGGGTCAAACCTAGCTAATCTCCTTAAAACTCACCCCATGCCTAACCCAATCTAAGTTGAGGGGGTCCAAAAGTAACATGGGATGTTACATCCTCATTGACAACGAAAGCTCTGTCAATGTCATCTTCAAGAAGGCATTCGACGCGATGAAGGTGGAGGCAAAGAGGGTGCTGGCTTCAGATGGGCACCTTTTTGGGTTTTCGGGGGAAAGGAAGGAGGTAGAAGGAGGAGTGGGGCTCCACATCACTCTTGGGGGGCAGTCCCAGAACTGCAGGTTTGTCATCATGGATGCCCCTAGTAGTTACAACGCCATCTTTGGAAGGCCCCTCATCAGTGCCTTCCATTGCGTCCCCTCGTCCTTCCACTAGTGCTTAAACTTCAGTGCCGAAGGGTTCTAGGTCCGAATCCGGGGGAGACCAAGGTGGCAAAGGAGTGCTAAATCACCACCATAAACTCTATCTCTTGGTAGGATGTGGCTGAGTATATGGAGCGGATAATGGAGGAGGCAGAGCATGAGGTTGGCGGAGAGGAGATGGAGATAGAAGAGGGCTACAGCCAGGTGGCGACAGGAGGATTATGGGAGGAGTTGGCCGAGGTGATGGTCGTGGAGCAAGAGGTGCAAGCTGAGGAGGTCCTTATCCCGGAGGAGAGGGACGTCGGAGAATTGGGGGAGCAGCCCAGGGTGGAGGCTATGGAAGATGTCGTGGAGATGGAGGTTCTCACCTTCAGAGGCAGGGTGGAGGAGGTTCGGATCAGCTAGGGGCTGACCCCGGAGGCTCAGGGTAGGATGCTGGCATGCATCCAGAAGAACATGGACATCTGCGCATGAAGCGCGTCGAAGATGCCGGGGATTGACGTGGACGTGGCCTGCAACTACCTCAACCTGGACCCGGGAGCTCGCACCGTCTAGCAGAAGAAAGGACCACCGCAGACAAGCTGGCCGAGCCCATCAGGGAGGAGGTGGCCAAACTCCTCAAGGCTGGTTTTGTATCACAAATACAATACCCTAGCTGGGTCTCCAATGTAGTTATGGTTAAAAAATGAGACGGCTAGTGGCGTATGTGTGTTGATTTTTCCATAATAAATCATTCCCTAAGGACTGTTATCCTTTGCCTCGGATCGACGAGCTGGTTGAATCAGTCGTCAGTTTTACTATAATGAGCTTCTTACATGTATTTTCAGGTTATCACCAGATTAGGATGCACCCCCTGGACATCAAAAATGTATCGTTCATCACGGGGGATTTGTGTTACTGCTACAAGATGATGCCCTTTGGGCTGAAGAACGCAGGGGCGACATACCAGAAGTTGATGGATAGGCTCTTCCAGGAACAGAAGGTGAGGAACCTGAAAGAGTATGTAGATGACCTTATGATCACGAGTCGAGACGTGGACTCTCACCTCATGGACCTGGAGTAAACCTTCACTACCCTGCGCAGATACATGATGCGGCTGAACCCCCTGATGTGCATTTTTGGGGCCAGCAGGGGGAAGTTCTTGGGACATCCCCTCACCCTTCCGGGGGTCTAACCAAATCCCGATAAGGTCAAATACATCATGGAGCTGGGGTCACGTCGGAATGCTAAAGAGGTGGAACGGTTGATAGGGAAGCTAGCAGGATTAAGTAGGTTCCTCTCCCGAGCCGGGGAGAGTGCTCCCCCTTATTCAAGATATTAGGGGGGGCCAGAAGTTCAAGTGGACCAAGAAGTGCGAGGAGGCATTCCAAGTCCTGAAAAAGCAGTTGACTTAGGCTCCCCTGCTCCTAGTGTCGAAGGAGGGGGAGGTCCTATATTTGTATCTAGGGGTCGAGGCAGAGGCCTTAAGCTCCGTCCTGGTTCGAGAAGAGGGGAATAAGCAGCTCCCCATATATTATGTGAGTCGGGTCCTGAGTGAAAATTTTTAACTTGTCTACCTAAATCACCTAGAGGGGGGTGAATTGGTGAGTTTTGTGTCTTTTTGCGAAATAAAAATTTGTACAAGCGATGCACAGAAAGTAAACAAGCATACACAGATGACAACAAGAATTATAGTGGTTCCCCAACCTTGGGTACATCCACTTTCCACCTCACCGATCTAGACACGCACTAGACTCGGCTACTCCACTATTCTCTCGGATTGATAACAATCTTACAACTCGGAACAAAGTTCTTACAATAAGGAGCAAGAATCACTAAAATAACTCGAAGAAAATCTCCTACAACTCAGAGCAAAAACTCCTACAAAATACGGAGAATAACGGCTAAAGCAATAAAAGTCACATTTACTCAGCTTAGCAAACAACTTATGGTCCCTCAAAGCAGACAAAACTAAACGCAAATGTTGGGCATGCTCCACAGCATAGCTGGAATATACTAAAACATTATCTATGAACATGACCGCAAAACTATCCAGAAAGTCCTTGTACACTTTATCCATCATATCCATAAAGGCGGAGGGTGCATTGGTCAAACCAAATGACATTACCAAAAACTCAAAATGTCCATGCCTGGAATGGAAGGCTGTCCGTGGGATATCCATCTCACGAATCCTTAACTGTTGGTAGCTCGAATGAAGGTCAATCTTTGAAAACAATGTGCTACCACGCAATTGATCAAACAAATCATCAATTCTTGATAACAGATATCTATTCTTGATGGTTACCTTGTTCAATTCTCTATAGTCGATGCACAACCTGTTGAAATTTCTCGGACCTTGGAGTTAGTAGGGGTTATCTCAACCAAAGATAGTCACAACCAGAAACACATGTAACACAAGAGTCTTTATTGATTAACAACAATCTTCTTTACAATGTGAGACATACATGGCAAGACATGCTTCACCAAACAACCACCAAAGGGAAAGCAGAGACTACAAATACAAGACAAGACAAACAATCCGCGTGGACTCAAACACGAAGCCGTCGGTCTACTGCTGTGGAGTCCGCACAGTCCGCCAGGTCGCCAGACTGCAACCTAAGCCGCACAATGTACCCTTATTCCAATGATAGCTTTAGCCTCCAATCTGCAAGCTACCTAACCGTGAGGTCGCCTAGCCGCCAGACCACATGCACTGCGATGCCGAATAGAAGAGTCTGCCTGAAGCAGGCAACTTATTGAACCCCAAACCAAGTTACCAAAGAGAAGACCGTCTGGTCTCTGTCTACGACCTGCTGTTTACCGCCTGTTGCTTAACCGCAGAGTCCGCACTATCCCTGACCACACTATCCCTGAAGCAGGCAACTTATAGAAGGTACTCGCTCGACCTGAGGACTTGAACATGATCCTCTTCAATCTCCGAAGAACATGATCATGGCTTACCACCTCCGCTGCTCCTCCTGAACCAACTCCATTCCCGGGCAAACCCGGAACAATGCTCCCCTTGCTTCCTGAACAAGAATCCACCGTACTGGAACCAGAAGCACCTGGAGCAACGCTCCCCTTGCTACCTGAACCAGAAGCCTCCGCTCTCGAACAGGAACTACCTGGAACATCGCTCCCCCTGCTTCCTGAACCGGAAGCCTCCGCCTTTGAGCCAGAAATATGTGGAGCATCGCTCCCCCTGCTTCCCGGCCCTGACGCCTTTGCCCCGAAGCTATAACAACCTGGAGCTCCTGGTGACTCAGGAAGCTCCACCTGAACCTTAGCAGCAGCCTCCTTCAACCCACCATCTGACTTGCTCACCTCTAGCTCCACATAGGAGCTATCCCAATACGACATCAACTCATCGAAGACAACATTTCTCGACACGATGAGCCTCTAATTCAGAGGATCCATACACCTCAATCTTCTCCTCTGCTCATCATACCAAACAAAGACTAACTTCAACTTGAGAGCATCTAGAGTGTGTACGTAGCAGGTAGATCCAAACACCCTTAGATGCTTTACACTGGTCTTCACCTCGAACATCAACTTATATGGATTCTTCAGATTGATCGGACTAAGAGGCATTCGATTGATGACATGAGCAGCACATGCAATACCTTCCTCCCAAAAAGCCTTAGGAACGCCTTTGCCCTGAAGCCAACACTTGAAAGTCTCTGTCAACCAATAGATAATCAGAGCTGCAATACCACCTTACTGTGAAGTATGTACACAAGAAAGCTCCTTCCGGATCCCATGCATTTTGCAAAAGTTCGAGAACTCGGTTGAGCCAAACTCACCACTGATGCCTGTCCTCAACTTTTTGATCCGCAGGCCAAACTGGCCTTCCACAAGCTTCTTGAACTCCATAAGCAAGTGCATCATGTTCGACTTCTCCTTCATGAAGTATACCCAAGTATACCTTGAATAGTCATCAAAAAATATCAGCATGTACCTGCTGCCTCCAAGACTGACGGTGACCGTCGGTCCAACCAGAGCACAATGGACAACCTTCAAAGGTGCGTTACATTTGGATTGTGCCTTATCAACCATAAAGTGATAAGATTTACTTTGCTGACATCCCGCAAATCCCTGACCATCGCCATAGGATGACAATCTATGTAAGCCTCTCACGAGTCTTCTTTCTGCCATTGCTTTCAGCTTGTCCATCCCTACATGCCCAGTCTTTCATGCTAGATAGCTGCACTATCACTGGCCTTCATCCGATCAGCACCTGAACTTGTTGTTTACCCAACTAAGTTCTTCTCCTTACTCCCAACATGAGCTACATTCGCCGAGAGCAAGATAACCTTATACTCTTTCCTGAGATGACCATGCTGCTTGCCTTTATTATAACTTGATCCTTCCTTCCTCTTCTCATCACGCCTAGGAGAAACACTTCGCTCTTGCTGATATGAAGTAGAAGGACCAAACTCCGCAGCAACCTTCACCTCCTTCCTGAACAACCCAACAAGGGAAGTCCAAACCTCCGCAGCTGACTGACATCCACTGATGTGGTCCAAGAGCTCAGATGAGATCACCTGCTTGAGAATAGACTCAGCTTTCGCATTTGTCTCCTTCCAAGCTCTCATCTCTTCAGCATTTCCAGCAGTAGCCTCTTGTCTTTCTGCTCCGCATACTACCTCCCAAAGGTCCTCGCCAAGAAGAAAGCTCTCCATATAAGACTTCCACCTATCAAAGTTCGTCTCTGTAAGGAGTTCAATTCCAAGACAACTTGCATCTTCCACTGCCATGGTTCTACCACTAGTTCCCTCTTGACTAGAGCAACAACCACTTCAGTTGAACATTGTGTATCCACTCCAATCCAGCTCTGATACCATGTTGAAATTTCCGAGACCTTGGAGTTAGCCGGGGTTATCTCAACCAAAGATAGTCACAACCAGAAACACATGCAGCACAAGAGACTTTATTGATTAACAACAATCTTCATTACAATGAGAGACATACATGGTGAGACATGCTTCACCAAACAACCACCAAAGGGAAAGCAGAGACTACAAATACAAGACAAGACAAACAAGCCGCATGGACTCAAACACCAAGCCGTCGGTCTACTGCTGTCGAGTCCGCACAGTCCGCCAGGTCGCCATACCACAACCCAAGCTGCGCGGACTACCCCTTATTCCAATGCTAGCTTTAGCCGCCGATCTGAAAGATGCCTAACCACGAGGTCGCCTAGCAGCCAGACCACACTCACTGCGATGCCGAATAAAACAGTCCGCCTGAAGCAGGCGACTTATTGAACCCCGAACCAAGTTGCCAAAGAGAAGACTGTCTGGTCTCTGTCCGCGACCTGCTATTTACCGCCTGTTGCTTAACCGCAGAGTCCGCATTATCCCTGACCTCAATCAGATCCAAGTCTTGGCTTTCCAGCGCTATCCGCACAACCTGCACAGCACAAACCGGTCAACTATATCAAACCGTGCGGACACCAAAGGTCAGTCCGCAACAACTGTTGCGGGCAAAAGTTACCATTCACTTACTATGGTTTTCTAATATTTCTTATGTGACATGGGTATTATTTATAGGCACGATGATGAGTGTGGTCACCGCCCTAGCCGATAGGATTACCTCCACATCCCGCAGTAAGAACAAGTGTATCCTCTAGCCCGCGGATACACACACCAGTCCACCGCTGCCTGTGCAAGATAGCCAGTCCGCCTATGCTTCTCCAAGGCCAGACAACGCCAGTCCGCCTTGTCTCCAAAGGCCAAGCCAGGACCACTACAGCCGGACTCTGCAACAACATTGTACACCAATCCGCGGACACAGCTCCAGCCCGCTTATCCCGAGCTCAGCCTCGCTACAAGGCAAATCCCGGACTCAGTAGACACATAACTCCAGTTCGCGCCTCCTGAGCCTACGGCTTCGCCACCAAGGTAGCTGTCGGACTCAGCGAACACACCATTCCAGTCCGCTCATGCTGCAGACACCTCTAGTCTGCATATCCCTGTAGATAACTCCAGTCTGCATACCCTGTGTCCATAGCCTTGTCACCAAGACACCTACCGGACTCAACGGATACTGCTCCAGTCTGCTAACATAGCAGACTGTTGGGTACATTGGTTCTAATGTACCTGATTTGAAGAAGCCTCACCCTACTCAATGATATACATCAAAATGTATTTGATGTATTTTGAGTTTAGTTGTGCAGGTCAAGTATTTGCAGGGAAAGCAGAAAAGATTCTAAGTCTATGTGTCGACACCCAGGAGCAAAGTGTCGACACTTAAGAAGACATGTGTCGACACCCAGGCAAGCAGTGTCGACACTTGGAGTACTTGTGTCGACACCAGGGATGCAGAGTCGACACGAGACAGAAAGTGTCGACACAAGGAGCTGTGTCGACACTCAATTGAGAAAAGTCCAGTGAAGCAGTGTCGACACTTAGCAGTTGTGTCGACACCCAGAAGAACTGTGTCTACATCAGAAAGTGTCGACACTTGGAGGCTTTGTCGACACTCAGCAAAAGTCAGCAGAGTCTAAGTATAAGTGTCGACACAAGAAAGAATGTGTCGACACTCAGCAGAAGACTCAACACTTGAAGAAAGTGTCGACACAAGAAAGAATGTGTCGACACTCAGCAGAAGACTCAACACTTGAAGAAAGTGTCGACACAAGGAGCTGTGTCGACACTTAACAAAGTTCAACAAAATTTTCTAAGTACAAGTGTCGACACTCAGCTAAAGTCTCAACAGAAGAAGAATGTGTTGACACAAGGAGCTGTGTCGACACTCAGCAAGTATCAACACTGAAGGCATGTGTCGACACCAAGAAGAAGTGTCAACACTAAACCAGTTCAACACATGAAGATGTGTCGACACAAAGGAGTTGTGTCGACACTTACAAGAATTCAATAAAGTACTGAAGAACAAGGACTTGTGTCGACACATATTATCAGTGTCGACACATGATGAAGAAGCTGTGTCGAGAAGTGAATTCTACAACACAAGGAGTTGTGTCGACATCTTGAAGGCTAGTGTCGACACTTAGTCAACTTGTGTCGACACTTGGTATGTAAGTGTTGACATTTAAAGACAGACAGTCTCGACACTTTCAGACAGTTATAGTTATTTCAAGAACTGACTGGATGACTTGACAACTGTCATTCCAGCCGGTCTACTGCACCTGTCAGAGTTGTCAGAAATCAATTAGGAATCGGATCAGCCGGTCACCATGAAGAAGGCCTATAAATAGGCTTATACTGTCTACAAAAAAAGATGATCAAAGTTGTTGAAAAATAATTGATTGAAGACTTTCATGTAAAGTTCTAAGTAGTTGGAGAGAGAGAGCTCCATCCAAGAAGACAGCCGTTGGAACCAGGCTGAGAAGAAGGGTTCAGATTTTGTTCTAAATCTTAAGTAGCAGAGATCAAGGATCAACTGCAGAGGAGATCAATCCTATTGTGTTCTACATTCAAGAAGCTTTGAAGAAAGCCAAGTCAGATTGATCTCAGCAGAGTTCATCCAAGAACTCATCAAGAACCTATCAACTCATCTCTCTATTCTAAGTTGTAGGTATATACTCTTTGTATTTTATATTTTCTTGTAGGATCCTTAGGGATCTGAGTTTTAAGCCTGCAATTATAAAGGCTGAGTGTAAGGCCTGTGTGCCTGAGTGTAGGAGATTTGTATCTCTGAGTGTAGGCCTGTTATGGCTGAGTGTAGGCCTTATGGCTGAGTGTAGGCTTTGTGAAGAAGTTGAGTGTAGGTCTTTGGAGAAGACTAAGTTGTAGGGCCTTGGGCCTGAGCTATAGGAACCTGGTTGAGGTTCTGAGTGTAAGATCTAAGGATCTGAGATAGTGGAGGAGTTTGGCCGAATTTAGTACACTACTAGATAGGCGAAGGGGGAAAGTGGATGTACCCAAACCTTGGAGAACCACTATAAACCTGGGTATTCACTATTTGCATGTGTTTTGATGTGATTGCTGATTGATTGCTGTGCAAAAGTAGTTATATTTCTGTGATATAATCTGAATTCTGTCTAAAAGGTTAAAAAGATTTAAGTCACCTATTCACCCCCCCCCCCCCTCTAGGTGATTAGGTACAATAACTTTCACATGGTATCAGAGGCAGGTTACTCAAAAAGGGACATAACTGTCTGAGTAGATCCTATTGGCAGATTCAGTCTAAGTCCAGTGAAATCAAGAAAATCAAGAAACATGGGTTCAACAGAGAATCATAAGGAACTTGGATCCATGAAGCTACCCATTTGCAGAAAAGAAATATTTGGCATCTGGAAGGAAAGGGTGAGACTATTTATGGAAGCCTCAGACCCTAGAATTTACATCACATGTAAAAAAGGGCCATATGTGCCCATGAAGGTTTTAGTCTTAGATGCAAATTAGAGAACACCTAAGGACTTCTCTGAGATGACAAAAGATGAGATAATTCTAGCCACTATGGACAAGAGGGCTCAGAATATCATTGTGAGTGATATAGATGATGCTACCTTTTAGAATTTGATACACTGTAAGACATCTAAGGAGATGTGGGATACTCTTATTGTGTACATGGAGGGTTCTGAAGAAGTGAAGCAGGACAGGAAATCCTTATTAAACCAAGAATATGAAAGCTTCAGGCAAGGTAGATCTGATAGCATAACAGAATGCTATAAAACGTTCTATAGGATTGTCAATGAGCTAATGTCCTATGGCAGAGAATTCAGTAATTATGAATTAAATGATAAGTTTCTAAGGTCCCTAACAAAGGATTGGGACACCAAGATCTGTGCCATAAGGGAAATGACAAAGTTAGCAGATATCCCTCCACCCACATTGTTTAGAAAAATGCTATCCTATGAGATGCAGTTGATGGTGAGAAAAGAAGAGGAGAAATCTACAAGAAGTGAACATAAAGAAAGGACAGTGGCTTTTAAAACAGAAGCCACCAGAAAATACAGAAGTAAGTCACCAACTCCACCTCCTAAAGTAGCTGAGACAGAATCAGATGAGTCAGCAAGTAGAAAGTCTGAAAGCAGTGAAAGTGATGAGGACTTTGCAGCTTTCACAAGACACTTTCAGAAGTTCTTAAAGAAGAAACAGTGGAGGACAAAGCCATCCACTTCACAAGGAAAAGATGACTATTATCAGAACAAGTTGTCATCAAAGAAAGACAGGAAAAAGACAAAGTCTAGCAAAGCAACTCTATCAAAAATTGTTTGTTATTACTGTAATAGACAAGGACATGTTATTGTTGACTGTCCTGAGAAAAGGAAGGAGTCTAATGATAAGAAAAAGACTCAATTCAAGGGCAAGAAGGAAAGATCTTTTGTTGCCAAAAAGGATAAGAGCCTGTCAGACATATCTTCATCAGAAATTGAGTCAGATGCTGAAGCATACATAGGACTGTTTGCTGAGGAAGAGGAAGAAGAGTTCATCCAGATCATGAACTCTATATATGAACAAGAGGACAGTCAGTGCCAAAGACTGATGGCATTGACAGAAAGTGATAAAATCCAGGAGCAGCCTGGACCTAGTAAGGTACAAAATTGTTCTTTAAGTTCAATTTCATGTGCTAGTTCAGAATCAGATCCATCATCATCAAGGGATGAGAGTGCATCTGAGTCTGAAAGGGATATTCATCAATTGATAAATGAATATAAAGTTCTGTTGCAAGATTTTAAGAAGAGCAAGTCCCTAGCCAAGAGTCAGGCAAAGGAAATTGCTAGTCTCAAAGTTGCTGCAACTGATTTTGAGAAGATGATTGATCAAAAGCTAAATGAAATAGCCAGACTGAAGCACACAACTGTGATTCAAATGGGGACTATATCATTTAAGAATGATCAAATCAAAAGTCTGGAGATTAGTCTTCAGACGGAGAGAGATTAAGTTGCTAGGTTTTCTAAACCAAAGTCTGTTCTACCCTTAATTGATGAATTTGTTCATCAAAAAGGTAAAGCTGGACTGGGGTTTACTAAACCTGCAAGGACTGTTAAGTCCAAGACCAAGGGCAAAGCCCCAGCTCTCAACAAGCCAGTTGTAGATAAAACAGCTAGGGATGTACCTAAGCATATGTACAATAGGTTTTAGTGTTGGTGCTGTGGCAAGGTAGGGCACTTTGCCATGGACTGTTGGCAAAATGCAAGTGCCAAAGTGAGTAGGAAACTGCCTGTTGGAAAACCCGCAGGTAGCTTTGTTAGGAAGCAAACTAACTAGTACCAAGGACCCAAGAATTTTTTGGATTCTAAGGTTCACTAATCTGTTTTGCAGGTAAGTCCAAGTGGCTATGCCCCAATATGGTACTTGGACAGTAGATGTTCCAGACATATGACTGGAACTAGAGGATTACTAAAGGACTACACACCTATCCAGGATGGTCCAAAAGTCACATTTGGTGGTTCTGAAAAAGGAATCATCAAGGGTTTTGGTAACATTTCTAACTCCCATATTACTATTACTCAAGTGGCTTATGTTAAAGGTTTGAAACATAACCTTATTAGTATAAGTCAATTGAGTGATCTAGGATATGACATCTCATTTGTCAAAAATGGTTGTCATATCAGGAGGTCAAATGATCAAGAGATCATTTTGACAGGTTATAGAAAGAGGAATGTCTATTGCCTAGACATTATGGTTTAGAACAATGGTTCTCCAGTGTGTCTTGTAGCTGATGAGAAAGTCTCTCATTGTGTCAAATGGCACAAGAGGCTAGCCCATCTCAACTACAAGACAATTGGTCAACTCTATATCAAAGAGTTAGTGAGGGATGGACCTCAAGTTAAGTGTATTAAAGATGGAATATGCTCAACTTGTCAAAAGGGCAAGCAGACTAGATCCAGCTTTAGTACCATTAAAAACAAAGATGCTGTGAGGTGTTTATACCTCTTGTATATGGATCTCTTTGGTCCTATGTCAGTTCACAGCCTAGGTAGGAAGGTCTATACCTTTGTGGTTATAGATGACTACTCAAGGTCTTCCTGGGTGTTCTTCCTTAGACAGAAATTTGAAACACCTAGTATCTTCTATAGCTTTGTCAAGCAAATTCAGAATGAACTAGACAGTACAGTGGTCAAGATAAGAAGTGACCATGGTACTGAATTCCAGTCTAATAGCATGACAAAACTATGTGAAGAATTTGGGATATTTCAAGAGTTTTCTTCACCAAGAACACCTCAGCAAAATGGCATTGCTGAGAGGAAAAATAGAACCTTGATTGAGGCTGGTAGAACCCTATTAAGTGATACATCACTACCAGAATATTTCTGGGCTGAGGCAGTGAATACTGCATGCCATGTAATTAATAGGGCTACCATTACTAAAAGCCATAATAAGACCCCCTATGAGATTGTGACAGGCAGAAAACCAAACATATCCTATTTCAGGATCTTTGGTTGTAAGTGCTTTATACTTAACAATGGTAAGTCTTACTTGACTAAGTTTGCTGCCAAGTCCCAAGAGGGGATTTTTGTTGGGTACAACAACAATAGTAAGGCTTATAGGGTCTATAACTTGTCTACTCAAGTTGTAGAAGAGTCTGTATATGTAGTATTTGATGAAACTAGACTTATTAACAATGAGTTGGCTAGTAGTATTTGCAGCTCCACAGGTATAACTAAGAAGATGGACAAGCTCACTATAGAAGAAGGATCTACTGTAAGACAGCAAGTAGAAGATAGTGGCTATTGTCCAGGGGGAGTACTACATGTACCTAATGCAGAAGAAGTCCAAGGAGTGCAGCAAGATGAAGAAGTTGAAGGAGTTCAACCTGAAGTAAGGATGCCTCCAGCTAATAGGCATCTAAGATATCATCCAGCAGAGCAAATCATTGGTGATCTAAGACAAGGGGTACAAACAAGGAGCAAAAATCTGAATGCAGTACTCTACTCCAATTTTCTATCCCCAAGTAGAGTCAAAGAAGTTTGAAGAAGCCATCCTAGACCATCATTGGATTGAGGCAATGCAAGAGGAACTGAATCAGTTCAAGAGGTGCAAAGTCTGGGAACTTGTTCCTAAACCAAAAGACCACAACATAATTGGAACCAAGTGGATCTTTAGGAACAAGATGGATGAGCATGGAGTAATTGTCAAGAACAAAGCAAGACTGGTTGCTAAGGGATATAGGCAGGAATAAGGTATTGACTTTGATCAAACCTTTTCTCCAGTAGCCAGACCGGAAGCCATGAGAATGTTCCTGGCCTATGCAACCTTTCAAGGATTTAAAGTTTACCAAATGGATGTTAAGTCAGTCTTTCTGAATGGTAATCTAAAATAGGAAGTCTATGTGGAACAGCCATCAGGTTTTGTTGATTCAACTCAACCTAATTATGTCTATAGACTTAGGAAAGCTTTATATGGGTTAAAACAAGCCCCTAGGGCTTGGTATGAAACCCTCTCTAGTTTCCTCATTGAGAATAAGTTCACAAGGGGGAAAATAGACAAGACTCTATTCCTTAGGGAATCCAGAGGCAAGATCATACTAGTTCAAATATATGTAGATGACATCATATTTGGGTCTACTGAAAGCAGTCTTTGCAAAACGTTTACAAAACTAATGCAAGGACAATTTAAGATGAGCAGTATGGAGGAACTTAAGTTCTTCTTGGGTCTCCAAGTTAGACAGACTGAGAATGGTTTATCCATATGCCAGTCTAAGTTTACCCTAGAACTGATAAGGAAGTATGGTATAGATTCATCCAGTACAATGAAGACTCCTATGGGGTCAAGTATGTCTCTTAGCAAAGATGACGCAGGGAAACCTGTAGATGAGACTTTGTATAGAGGGATAGTTGGCTCCTTACTCTATTTGACTGCAAGTAGACCAGATATCATGTATGATACATGTGTCTGTGCTAGGTACCAAGCATGCCCTAAAGAGTCTCATTTGACAGCAGTCAAAAGAATACTGAGATATCTAAAGGGCACTCCTTATCTAGGCCTTTGGTACCCTAGGAATGGAGACTTTGAACTAACAGGTTATTCAGATGCAGATTTTGCAGGCTGCAAAGAAGACAGAAAAAGTACAACTGAAACCTGTCAATTCCTAGGTGGAAGACTGATTTCATGGAGTAGCAAGAAGCAAACAAGTGTGGCTATCTCCACAATTGAATCAGAGTATGTGGCTGCAGGAAGTTGTTGTGCTCAACTTCTATGGATACAACATCAGCTTGAGGATTATGGTATACAAGTAAGTAGAACACCACTGTTTTGTGATTCTACAAGTGCTATATCAATTGCTAACAATCTTGTTTCCCATAGTAGAACTAAACACATTGAGATAAAATATCATTTTCTAAGGGACCATGTAGAAAAAGAAGATATATCACTAGAGTATGTAAATACAGATAATCAACTAGCTAACATGTCTACTAAGCCCCTAGAAGAAACCAAATTCAATAGGTTCAAAATTGAATTAGTTATGATAAACTTAGAATAAGTTTACAGAAATGGCTAAGTAAAAAGGTGTCGACACACAGAGTTATCTGTGTCGACACAGAAAAGTGGTGTCGACACTTCAAGAAAAAGGTGTCGACACATCTAGGAAGTTGGTGTCGACACTTCAGAAAATTAGTGTCGACACATACAGGGTCAGTGTCGACACAACCAAGGTGGTGTCGACACTTAGCATTTACTCAGAATTATCTAAGTAAAGTCTCGACTAAATGTCGAGTTGAGTGGTGTCGACACATAAACAAGTATCGACACATATAATCTGTCGACTAAACTTGTGTCGACATAGTGTGTCGAGACATTATAAGTCTGTGTCGACACTTTTCAACAGTGTCGACACAATTTAAGTTAGTTAACCCACCCTTTCATCTTCAAACCTAGAAAGGTATAAATAGGTTTTCTCAATTGTCTGTCGACACGCTCACCAAAGTTTCGAGACCAAATTTGTGTGTCGACACCTCTCTTCTCTCAGTTCAAATTCTTCAAACCCTAAATGGCGCCAAAGCTCGAGGAGAACGTGAACGAAGGCTATGAACTGGTGCGGCATGCGTTTGACGACGCAGAATTGGAGATCAAGAATGTAGTAACCCTAGTTGCAGACTCGGGGTTGGATTTTCTTATTTTAGAGCCCACAAAGATTTGGAAGAAAGAAGTCTTAGAATTTCTGAATGGAGCTACCCTAGACGAATCAGGATTCAAGATAAAGTCTAGGGTTCATGGTGAAAAGGTGAAGGTCTCACCAAAGAGTTTAAGAAAGGTTCTAAATCTACCAAGGACAAAAGAAGAGGATAAAGTTACTGCTTCTAAGACAAGGGAAGCTTTAACATGGTGTGGTCTAGATTCCAAGCTGAAAATTGGTTCTGTATTCAGTAGAAAGGGCATGAACAGCCAGGGGAAATTTCTTTCAGAAATTGTTGGCAAAGTGATATTAAGTAAGCCTGGAGGGCATGACAGGGTATCAGCCCATATGTTCAATCTTATGACAAGGATTATCTTCACCTTGAGAACTGATTAGTCTGTTGTTGTCTTTGAAAAGATCAAAGAAAGTCTGAAGAAGCCTAATTTGGGTAGGATATTAAGTCTATACTTGGCTGGTTGTATACCAAAAGTCATGAGTCAAGCTGCTGGCACTAAGATCAACCATATGAGGAAGATGGACATGAGGATATTCACCAGGTGGGACAGAGTTTTAACTAAGGAGATGCCTACTCCTGAGAAAGTAACACCCCAAAAGAAGAAGAAGAAAACAGCCCCTGTGGCTCCAGACTCATCTAGCAGCTCTGAGGAGCAAGTTGTCTTTACTCCTGATGAGGATGAAGAAGGAAATGTTGAGAAGTCTCCAGCTCACCAAGATGCTGCAGAGAGGCAGGGGAGCTACCACCAGCTAGCCTCATACACCAGGATCAAATCCAGGGGGAGCCTCTAGTAGTGGAAGAGCCAACTCCTCTTGAGAGTGAGCAAGCAACCCACACTATCCTTGAGGTAATCTCAGAAATCAATCAATTAGATTTCCTTATTGAGAGTGAAGTTATAATTGACAACTTATCTGCTGTTAATCAGCAACCACAGATTGATAGTCTACCCCCAGATGTTGTCATGGAGGACACATCTGTTACAGTTCAAGTAGTATCTGATCCAGTAGTAGATGAGCCAAGAGTTTCTCCAGCCCATTCTCCACAAGAATATACAATGGAAGATCTTTTTCTCAATCTGGATCAAACAGACTTTGAGAAGGAAAGTGCTGCTACTGAGGGGGAGAATGCTCCAGTTCAGGGGGAGCAAGTGGAAATTCTAGAAGAAATAACAAGGCAAGAGCTAGAGAAGCCCAAGGAAGTTGAGGAGCTACCTAGGGAGAGGATAGAAATAGCAAGCACCTCAGATTCTGAAGATGAGGAAGCTGCAAGAGCAAAGAAAAGGAAGTTCCAAGTATTTAAGAGGAGCCAGAATTACAAAAAGGCCTTGCAAACTATAGCACCACAGCCTACACTACAGCCAGCACCAACTATAGATTACAGTGCTTTGATGGTTGCTATGCAAATCAAGCTTGATGAGCACAGGAAAGCTATAGAGACATATATGGATGAGAGTCATAAGTTTCTACAATTTGATCTGGCCCAGAACATAAAGTCTATAAGATTTGAAATGAATCTCAATAAGAAGAAGATGATTGACTGCTTCCACAAGGGAGGGAATGCAGTGGTATACTTAGCTACACATCAAGAGAAAATTAAAGCTCAAGTGGATGAACTTGAAGTAAAGCAAGGCTATGTACTGGAAAATCAAATCAGAATGAATGATAACTTGACAGCTTCTCACAATGCTATTATCACTGAGCTTAAGAAAATAGCCACTGCACAGAATGCTGCCCTGACAACTGCCAAAGAGGAATTTGATAAGGAATTACAAAAGAGTTTAACTGATGTTACTTCTGCCATTAAATACTCTCAGAAGTTGATAACAGAAAAGCTCCAAAGGTTGAAACCTTTCTTTAAAGATGAAGTCAACTATTTGGATGCCCAAGTCAAATTTCAAAAGGATGATCTAAGGGATCACATAGAAAGAGAAGTCATAAAGGGGGAGAGGGTGTTAGTCAAAGCCAGCTCTGATCATGCTAAGTGGATTTCTAATTCTATCAGAGCAACTCTTGGTTATCCTCCTTTGTGTGATGATGACAATGTAGCAGAATCTGGAGTTAATCCTGCCTATCTTGGAGGTGAGCAACCTGAAGTAGCTCAAGTAATCTATCCTCCACCAGATTTTGATATAATACAAGCTGATATCCAGACTATGTATAGCCTACCTGAGGGTAAGCAAAATGTTATTATAGAAAAGGTGGTTCAGCCAGTTTCTGAGGCTATGCAAGAAGCTTTGCTGAAAGAACAAGAAGCTAGATTATCTAAAAAGAGGTTCAGAGAGCAAGCTGAACAAAGACCAGATTTTGAGCAGTGGAGCCCCACTTCAAGAAATATTATTTTGACTGCATGGAAGGCTGCCAAAGATAATGTTCCAGATAGAAATAAGTGGTTTTCTGAACTTGAGTGGAGAAAGCATGAAAACAGGCAAGAAGCCATAGTGCAATATAGAAGGAAGGCCAAGATGGGAAAGCTACCTCCTACTGCTCAGGAGCCTAGCAAGTACTTTCCCAAGCCTTATCATTATTTTGAGAGACAAAAGATTAAAGCTGAAGAGCTAAAGAAGAAGGATTTGAAAGGGAAAAAGCCTGCTGATACTGAAGTTGCTGAAGCTCCTGTTCAAGCCAAAGTACAATCAGGAAAAGGAATTGTGATTAAGGAGGCTGATCAGAATTAGAATAGATTTATCTTAAGTTTATAGTTGTAATATTTTGTTTTTAAAACACTCTGTAAATTTTTGTATAATGAATATGACAAAGTGTTAGAACAATGTGATGGGTTATAAATCTGTTTCATAATTGTTCTGAGATGTTATCTGTGTATACATGTTTTTCTTGATACATGTTTATGTTTGCCCTGTTATATAATCCTGCTTTACATCATGCTATGATTTTATTCTGTATGGTGTATATCATTGATTAAGGTTTATGACTTCTCCAAATAGGGGGAGATTGTTGGGTACATTGGTTCTAGTGTACCTGATTTGAAGAAGCCTCACCCTACTCAATGATATACATCAAAATGTATTTGATATATTTTGAGTTTAGTTGTGCAGGTCAAGTATTTGCAGGGAAAGCAGAAAAGATTCTAAGTTCATGTGTCGACACCCAGGAGGAAAGTGTCGATACTTAAGAAGACTTGTGTCGACGCCCAGGCAAGCAGTGTCGACACTTGGAGTACTTGTGTCGACACCAGGGATGCAGAGTCGACACCAGACAGAAAGTGTCGACACAAGGAGCTGTGTCGACACTCAATTGAGAAAAGTCCAGTGAAGCAGTGTCGACACTTAGCAGTTGTGTCGACACCCAGAAGAACTGTGTCTATATCAGAAAGTGTTGACACTTGGAGGCTGTGTCGACACTCAGCCAAAGTCAGCAGAGTCTAAGTATAAGTGTCGACACAAGAAAGAATGTGTCGACACTCAGCCGAAGACTCAACACTTGAAGAAAGAGTCGACACAAGAAAGAATGTGTCGACACTAGCAGAAGACTTAACACTTGAAGAAAGTGTCGACACAAGGAGCTGTGTCGACACTTAACAAAGTTCAACAAAACTTTCTAAGTACAAGTGTCGACACTAAGGAGATGTGTCGACACTCAGCTAAAGTCTCAACAGAAGCAGAATGTGTCGACACAAGGAGCTGTGTCGACACTCAGTAAGTATCAACAATGAAGGCATGTGTCGACACCAAGAAGAAGTGTCGACACTAAACCAGTTCAACACATGAAGATGTGTCGACACAAAAGAGTTGTGTCGACACTTACAAGAATTCAATAAAGTACTGAAGAACAAGGACTTGTGTCGACACACATTATCAGTGTCGACACATGATGAAGAAGCTGTGTCGAGAAGTGAATTCTACAACACGAGGAGTTGTGTCGACATCTTGAAGGCTAGTGTCGACACTTAGTCAACTTGTGTCGACACTTGGTTTGTAAGTGTCGACATTTAAAGACAGACAGTCTCGACACTTTCAGACAGTTACAGTTATTTCAATAACTGACTAGATGACTTGATAGCTGTCATTCCAGTCGATCTACTACACCTGTCAGAGTTGTCAGAAATCAGTTAGGAACCGGATCAGCCGGTCACCATGAAGAAGGCCTATAAATAGGCTTATATTGTCTACAGAAAAAGATGATCAAAGTTGTTGAAAAACAATTGATTGAAGACTTTCAAGTAAAGTTCTAAGTAGTTGGAGAGAGAGAGCTCCATCCAAGAAGACAGTCGTTGGAACCAGGCTGAGAAGAAGGGTTCAGATTTTGTTCTGAATCTTAAGTAGCAGAGATCAAAGATCAACTGCAGAGGAGATCAATCCTATTGTGTTCTACATTCAAGAATCTTTGAAGAAAGCCAAGTCAGATTGATCTCAGCAGAGTTCATCCAAGAACTCATCAAGAACCTATTAACTCATCTCTCTATTCTGAGTTGTAGGTATATACTCTTTGTATTTTATATTTTCTTGTAGGATCCTTAGGGATCTGAGTTGTAAGCCTACAATTATAAAGGGAGAGTGTAGGGCCTGTGTGCCTGAGTGTAGGAGATTTGTATCTCTGAGTGTAGGCCTGTTGTGGCTGAGTGTAGGCCTTGTGGCTGAGTGTAGGCTTTGTGAAGAAGCTGAGTGTAGGTCTTTGGAGAAGACTGAGTTGTAGGGCCTTGGGCCTGAGCTGTAGCAACCTGGTTGAGATTATGAGTGTAAGATCTGAGGATCTGAGATAGTGGAGGAGTTGGGCCGAATCCGGTACACTACTAGATAGGCGAAGGGGGAAAGTGGATGTACCCAAATCTTGGGGAACCACTATAAACCTGGGTGTTCACTGTGTGCATGTGTTTTGCTGTGATTGCTGATTGATTGCTGTGCAAATGTAGTTATATTTCTGTGATATAATCTGAATTCTGCCTAAAAGGTTAAAAAGATTTAAGTCACCTATTCACCCCCGCCCCCCCCCCCCCTCTAGGTGATTAGGTACAATAACTTTCACAGACTACTACAGTCCACATATTCCACAGACTACTCCAATTCGCATATCCTGAGCACACAAGCACGATAGTTGTCGGACTCAGCGGACCCAGCTCCAGCCCGCACGCAGTTGCGAACACAATCTCCAGTCCGCTTCCCCAAACTTGCAACCAAGGCATACAACACTTCTGCCGAGCTTGGCGGACTGAGAAACAGTTCGCACTCCACTGCGCGATCTCCCCGTACTGAGCCAAACATGGACTTGGTTCAGAACTAACCAAGTCCACACCACTAGCTGTAAGGGCTAGTCCGCACTTACTGGCGGACACTGGATCCAATCTACCAAACCCGGCGACCTCCAGCACCTGTCCGCACTGAGTGGCGATCTCCGCGGCTTCCACTTGCCACTTCACTACAGCAAGACCAAGGCTTCTGCCAAGTCGGTCTGCCAAGCTCTAGTTCTTCAGTCCGCTTCTTGCCGGACTCCGCAGATAGAGTCGCTATCCGCCCGGTTACCTTCTGGGATCCAGCTGCTTGCAGAGCATAAGCCGGCCTAGCTATCCGCCACTGCTGTCTGCATCGTATGCTCGAACAGACCATCTAGGCCGCCACAGAACAAGCCGTCTGCACCAGCCCCACCGACCTGGCTGCCGCCAACCCTGTCCGCGCAGTCCGCGCGGATAGGTTGCCCAAGTCTTCCATTCACCCACTTTCACTTCACAATTTTCAACACAACCTCATCGACTCATCATTTTTCTTCACAAACAGAATGGGGGCTCCCCACGGTGAAGAAGTCGGCCTAATAAATCCTCTTTGCAACAAATCATCCACATGGGTACGCAACTCCTCTAGCTCACAAGGGGCCATATGATATAGGGCCTTAGCAATAGGATGCGTACCCAACTCCAAATCTATGATGAACTCCACGTCTCTCTCAGACGGAAGACCAGGAAGATTAGCTGGAAAGACATCTGAAAACTCACGCACCACGGGAATCTTCTCTAAACACAGCAACCCAACCTTGGTTTCCAAAATCGAAACCAAACAAGCAAAACATCCGGAATCTGAAAACTTTCGAGAACATACTGCCGAAATAATTGGAGAAACTGGTGCGGATCACCATAAACACTTCTGGGTTGACTGTTGTCCATCTTGAAGTCCAAACACTTAACCTTGCACTGGATAACAACATCATGCCTAGACAACCAGTCCATGCCCAAGATCACGTCAAAATATTCCATGTCTATCATTTTCAAATCAGCAACCGCGAGAAAATTGCCTAACAAAATCAGACAACTCTGAATACCTTGGTCCGATACCACAGAATCACCAGAAGAGAACTTGATGCAAAACGTGTCACCAACCCAATCGAGGGTCAAACGATGGTGCTCTACGAAAGCTCCAGCCACAAACGAGTGGGTAGCTCCAGAATCAAACAGAACACGCGCCCAACAGTTCTTTACCTTAAATTTCCCTACAAAGACGCTTACATAACTAATCGAACAACATTAAAACTACAACTACGAGCTAAAAAGAAAGAAACCAAAATTAGGTCGAAATCTAACCTAAAATCACTTGGGTAGATGTCCGGGCTTCTTCCAGAGATACCACGTTTAGCTTTCCCTTTTCCTTGTTCAATCGTTGCGGCAGTGCAAAGCCAGAAGCGGAACTGGCTGTAGTATGGGATGAGACTGCGGGCACTGAGGCTTGTAATGTCCTCCTTATCTGCACTAATATCAGCCTCTTTTATTTCCCCAACAATGGGCAGTGTCATGCCCCTCCACTTACCTACAAAACAAACTAATTCTCTTTTAGGAGCACTCTGAATTGCGTGAACCTTCTCCTTATTCTGAGCTCCTAATCACTAGTAACATATTTTGAATGGATGTCCAGACCGGCCACAGAAACTGCATACCTCCCTGCTTCTCTTTCTTGAAGAAGTACCAGATGTCTGAATAATCTTACCCTCGTAAGAATTTCTTTTATCCTTTTTTACTTGCTTACCTCGGTTCTTGTCATTATCAATCGCCTGAACCTTCAAAGTGGCCTCCATGAACTCAACATAACTTGCTGATCCGTATGCATTAGCTAGCTGCTGGATGTCACTCCTTAGACCACCCAAAAAATGTTTAACATGACTAGATTCTGAGGACACCATGTTAGGGGCAAATCGGCACAATTTGCTAAACTCAACCTCGTACTCACTAACCGTGAGTTGCTATTGCTTTAAGTGTAGAAAATCATTCATCAGAAGGTCCCGCTCGACCAATTGCAGAAACTTCTTCAACAGTAGCTCCTTAAAAGATTCCCAGGAACATCCATCCTTCAGATTTTCCTTTTATCTCAGCCACCAACTCTTTGCCAAACCTTTAAGATGGTACGCAACAATCATCACTCTCTAGTCCATTGTAGCTCCCGAGTATGAGAACATCTCCTCAATGGCTATGATCCAATCATCCAATGCCATAAAATCTCCCCTACCATCATATGTTGGTGGCCCTAGTCGTTGGAAATGTGAGATAATGGTCATCCTTGGTGGCAACAAAATAGGAGGCATCATAGGAGTAGGGGGGACAGGAATATCTAGACCCACAGTAGCGTCCTGTACTCTCAGCAGCTATCCTGATGTAACGGATATCAAAGCTTGGATCTGCGACTGCATCTCCACCATTTGCCTCCACTGTGCCCTTTTATGTAACGACCCTGGTTTAGGCTGCAACTGGAAAGGGCCTTACACCGCCCCGCAGCATCGCTACAGGGCTGCAGCGATGCTGTGGGGAGGTGTAAGGCCCTTTGCAGTGGCAGCCTAAACCCGGGTCATTACAGAGATCGCCTGATCACCTTCCCCTTATTCGGCCTAAAGATGGGATTGGGTGATCCATGCGCTAGCCAAAGAGCAGCATTGAGGACCTGCTTCTACGTCCCCTCCCACGCGGCCGCCAGGCGCGCTCGCATCTCTTCTGACATGGGCATCGCTCAGCTACAGTTCGCAAGAAAAGTAAGAGAAAGAATACATGATTTTTTTGTAGGCTCGGTGGCATATTTATAGCATATTGGTGGGACCCACCAAAAGATTCCGTCCATTTCAGCAAGCACTCACCGAACACGTGGGGTAGGATGATTCTTTTCGAGCTTTTCCATGCTCAAAAACAGCGGGGATTGTGTACAACCCAGTGTTGTCCGAGTGGGATCGCCAGGTAGGCGAATGTGCTAGGGTAGCCAGCCTGCACCTGTCAGGTAGGTTAGCAAGCCAGGGCAGCCGGCCCGCACTCTCTAGGTAGGCGAGCGTGTCATGTGTACAACCCAGTGTTCGCCGAGTGGGACCGCCGGGTAGGCGAGTGAGGCAGGGCAGTCGGCCTGTACCCACCAGGTAGGCGAGCGAGCCAAGGCAGCTGCCCCGCACCCGCCAGGTAGGCGAGCGAGCCAAGACCATGAGCCCGCTTCCGCCAGTAAGGGCGGACGATTCGCGCGAGCCAACTCGTGTTCACCTAACAAGAGTGGCGAGTCGCATTCGCCAACCCGCGTTCGCCCAGGGTAATGGCGAGTTGGTCCCGTTCTCCCCTAAGAGTGGGGTGCAACTATCACATGGTTAACCTAATTAGGTCTGCATTTAGCTCTTCAAAACAACAGAGTTACGCTGTTTGCAAACCACTTTTGACTGCATATAACAATTCAAAACAACGAAGGTATGCTATTTACAGACCGTTTTCAGAAAACTATAAATAGACACAAGAGGGCACCTCAGAAGGCATGCTTACGTGTGCCCTGGTCTTCTTGTGCTTTCTGAGGTATCCATAGCTCAACATTTGGCTAAGGAGGGGAAGCGCTCTAAGATCTTTTGGGTGTGTGGTGGGACCTCCGTGCTGGAGCCTTGGGTTTGTTCCTTGTGCTAAGTCTTTGGCAGTTTAACTTGTGAAAGAAAAGTAAGTGCGCGATCACCCATTCCCCAAGGGTCGAACTCCACATAGACCGATTCTTCAGTTTCAACAGCCACAAAAAGAACTTTTACTAAAGGGAATCGACTAATATTGTGTGCAAATAGGGTTGATGTAGAGAGGTATTGCGAAATTTAATGTCAAAACATACAAACTAAACCAATACTTTTCTCAGGAATCTCATTGAGATATCATATTGAGGTCATAGTTCAGTTAATCATATTGACATGACTCTCTTTGGCTTAGATCAGTTCTAAAATGTAATCCAAAATGAACATTCCTGCTCT
The DNA here is from genome assembly GCA_039583875.1 of Platanthera guangdongensis. NCBI lineage: Eukaryota > Viridiplantae > Streptophyta > Magnoliopsida > Asparagales > Orchidaceae > Platanthera > Platanthera guangdongensis. Next base: position 126,286,748 of record CM077161.1, read on the forward strand.
AAGAAAATTGTTATCGACAATTACTATGCTGATAGAAATTCTGGCGGGACTTTTTTTAACACTTGGGAAAAGTAAACTGATTGTGAGAAGCGAATATATGTGTGTTTAGTTGGTGCATTTTATAGACATGCGCACAACATACTAAGTGCAAGTAAAGTGAAGAACTAATGTTGTTTGATCTCATATGCTGTCAAAAGCTATACAAAATGAAGAGCATAAGCTCTCTGGTTCCATAAGTTTACAAAACTAAACAATTAATATACAAGTTCGTTGAATGACACATATTAAGTACAGTTAGCCCTCTTTGGCATAATTCTTCCTGATTCCAAACCACAAAGCAGATGTAATGCAGCAAAGTCATAATGATAACTAAAGAATAGTGAAATAATAAATTTTGCTTACCAGTAGCTCCTTGTTTTTGGAGTTGTTGTACTTTTGAGATGTTGGTCTTTGGTTTTAGGTAATTATTGGCTCTAGCAAATTCTTTGAAGACAAAATTCCATCAATCGACACCCGGTAGATCGCGAGGTACTATGGGTATAAGTATCTGAATACCTTGGTAGTTCTTTGTAGGTTTATGCATTGTTTACCACGTTGCTGGTGACAATTTTCCATCAGGTCCTGTATGGACATCTTCAATTTTCGTGAGAATCTGTAGGGTAGGGGCAACATAGTCAACATCTAGTAAAACAATAGTTTTAAAGTAAGCACAATAATAGTGTAAGCTGGAAGGGAGGAGATTTTTAATAAAGGTTATGTCTTAGCTTATTGGATGATCTTGAAGAGATTTGTAAATGTATATTATTGGAGGTAGTGGCGACAGGGAATATTGTATGAGGCTGTTTATGTTTTGATGATGAGTCTGAAAAGAAGATAATTGTTGTTAAATTAATAAAATACATGTGAGCATGTTATCATTTGTACATGTATTTTATTTAATTAAAAAAGTAGAGATGTTAGCAAGAAGATCATGTAATTTGAAAAAGAACATGTGAAAGAAAAATAGAGGCTTATATGTCAGAGGTTTCCCTTCTTGCATTTTGTATATGGTTAGTCATTTTTGCTAGGAGCTCTTTGCAGAAAACATTTTTCAAGTAAGTGCCTTCGTGCCCATCTATTGAACTTTTTTTTATCAAAATTTTGTATCATATGCAAAAATTTCTCTGCACAAACCGACGTAGAGTTTGCCCACGTGTGAACACATTATTTGGTAAGTAAATCCCAATATTTTTTATTGTTTGGCCCTGCGATTTGTATATTGTTAATGCAAAAAGCATAAATGTACTAGAAAGTATTTTTTGAGTAAGTTCAAAGGGCATTCTTGTAACTTCAAGAGTTTTCAGCATTATACATGGCAGAAAAACAATATGACTTTTTATGCTCCTATCAATATTTAGGCTTCAATAATATTTTTGCAAAAGTAATGATAGATAAGGCATGCAAATGTTTACTTGAGGTGGAAGATTTTGTAAATGTTTACTTGAGGATTACTAATGACCTAGAGGGGGATGAATAAGTCCAATTTTAATTAAGGCACCCCTTTTTAGCAATCGGAGAACTACTGTTTTTAATATGAATAACTCAATCAGATAAACATGATATACTAAGCAACAATTAATAAAATAACACAACACAATGATCCAGCACACACATCACAATGCAAACAGATTTATAGTGGTTCTCCAATTTATGGGTACATCTACTTTCCCCCTTCGCCTATCTAGCAATGAACTTGATTCGGCCAAACTCCTTCTCTTTCCTTTACTCAGATCCTTAGATCTTACAGCTCAGAACCTACCTGGCTCCTACAACTCAGACTATACAAGTCTTACCACTTAGATCACCAAGATCCTACACCTCAAGTTCTTCCCAAGAACTCTACCTCAGAATGAATCCTCACTCCTACTTCTCAGGAAACAAATGCCCTACAACTCAGAGAATTTTCAACTTCTCCTACCTCAGGCAATCTCAGCCCTACCTCAGCCTTTATAACACAGACTTACAAAAGGAATGAGAATAATTCTCCTCCACTCAGATCTACAACTATATCTTACAATAAAAGTAGGTAAAAGAAAAATTGAGTTACAAAGTGTCACCCAGCAAAAGAGATCTGAGTAACAGCTTCTTGATCTGATTTTTATGAATGTTCTTCCTTTGATCTTTGTCAAGATTGATCTAATCAACCCTTCTTAGCTTTTCAAAACTTCTTGAAGTGGAAATTAGGGTTGATCTTAGGCTGGAGAGATGTTGAAGATGATTCTTAATCAGACCACTCTCCACCTTCTAGATTGTAGCTGATGCTTCTTCTTCTTCTTTTTCCTCTTCTGTTTTCTTCTTTCTCTCTGTGTGTTTTTTTAATCTCAATCACAATTTTCTGAAGACTAGAATCCTTTATATAGGCTCTGATAGAAGTAAACGGCTGATCCGGTTAATAACTGATATCTGACAGTTCTGACAGTTCTGACAGTTGTCAGTACCTCAGTCTTGATTTTTGTACTTAGGAAAAAAATGTCTACTAAAGTGTTGAATCTCGACTGTTAAATATATCTACACAAGTCCTGGGTGTCGACACTTCTTTCGTAGTGGTGTCAAAAAACTTCTGAATGTGTCGACATAGCTCTTCAACTTGTCTCGACACAACTTATGTGGAATGTGTCGACACAGTTGTCTTCAGTCTTAACATAGCTTGATTATAGTGTGTCGACACAGTTGTCTTCAGTCTCAACACAGTGTGCCGACACAGTTTTCTTCAGTCTCGACACAGTGTGTCGACACAATTATCCTTAGTGTCGACACAACTTTCTTCAGTCTAGACACAGTGTGTCGACAATGTTTTCCTTAGTGCCGACACAACATTCTTTATTCTTTGTCTCGACACAACTTGAATAGAGTGTGTCGATACTAGTCCTAAGTGTCGACACAATTGTCTTCAGTCTCGACACAGTGTGTCGACACAATTGTCCTAAGTGTCGACATAGCTTCTCTTTGTCTCGACACAACTAGTTCAGTGTGTGTCGACACTTTGTACTTAACTCTATTTACCTGCACACATGAACTTAACATACATCAAATACAACAATGTGTATATCATTGAGCTGAGAAGACTTCTTCAAAACAAGTACATTGAGACTATTGTACTCAACAATCTCCCCTTATTTGGATCAACAATCTCTCCCTATTTGGAGAAGTCATAACCCCAATTAAATGATATACATCATGATACCACAAAAATAATAATAAAGACATTTAATCATACACTACAGTTCAGTATGTGAAATAACACAGATAATCACACATATTTAACAATAACACTGAACAGAAGATAAGGCAAACAATTTCAGTCCTAATTAACAACACATAAAATGTTGAATAAGTCAGGATTTCCATTAATTGTTTTTCATACAGTTTACTGGTACAAGCTTATTACAGATCAAGTTGACTATTAAAAATAGAAAAACTAAGAATATCCTAAGACAGCCCAGGTTCCTTGATAACTATGTCTTTGCCTGATTGTATCTTAGCTTTCATCTCAGGCTCCTTGTCCTTAGCAACTGCCTTCCCTTTAACTTCCTTAGCTTTAGCTTTTGTTATTGCTTCTTCCTTCAGCCTTTGCCTCTCAAAATAATGATATGGCTTTGAGAAATACTTGTTGGGCTTTATGGACTTAGAAAGAAGCTTTCCTCTCTTCATATCTTGCCTGAATTTTTGAATCACATCTTGCTGCCTTAAGTGTTTGGCTCATTCCTATTCAAAATACCATTTCCCTCTGTCAGTATTATTAGCATTCACAGCTTTCCATGCAGTAAGAATGATTGATCTGAAGGTTGGACTCCATTGCTCAAAATCAAGTTAGTCTCAGCTTGTTCTCTAAACCTTTTCTTTGATAACTGAGCCTCAGTCTCTGGAGCAGTAGAAGGCCTGTCCACTTTCTCAAATATTATATTCTTATATATGCCTTGAGGAGGACTATACATGTGGTGAACAGCTGCTTGAACAGACTTAAAATTGGATGGGTCTATACGATGAAAGAATTCAGTAGGAGGTGCTTCAAGTAGAGGTGCTTGACAAACAGACTCAGCAGTTTGATCACCCCCATACCATAGAGGAGGAAAGCCTAAGGTGTCTCTGATATTGTTTGCTATCCAGGTAGTCTGTTCAGTACTGGCCTTAATCATGACTCTCTCCCCATTTATGACTTCTCTTTCAATATGATCTCTGAGATCATTCTTATGAAATCTAACCTTTCCATCAAGGTAATTTACACCTGAGTCACAATATTCTTAACTCTCAGTTAATTGTTGTCCAAGTTTTTGTAAGAATCTTTGATATCCTTAATGAGAGATTCAGAATGACTTTGTAGTTTGTTATTGATGTCTATGGCAGTAGAATCAATTTTGGTTTCCAAAGCAGTGGTTTAGGTCTTAATTTCTCCCAAAGTTGTTTCATGCATCACAATCAAATTTTCATGCAGTCAGTTTTGATTTTCAAGGACCCAACCTTGCTTGATTGCCACATCATCTTGTAGTTGTTTGGCTTCCAGTTGTTGCTTTGCCAGATAGATCATTGCATGGGCTCCTTTCTCAAAGAAGGCAATCATTTTAGTCTTCAAGAGATTGACTTCAAATCTTGTGGACTTGATGTCTTGAGCCAGTTGAAATTGCAACTCCTTGTTGATTTTATCGACATATTTCTCTAAATCTTTTCTTTGCTTATCAAGCATAATCTGTAGTTGCACTAGCAAAGAGCTATGTTCAATTGTAGGAGTTGATGGTGGTCCAGACTGAAGATATTGCTTGTAGTTCTTGCTCTTCTTCTTCATTTCAGAAAGTTTTATTTTCTTCTATTGAGAAGCTTTTGCTTCCTCAGATTCAGAAGAACTAACATCTTCAGCTTGAGGTTTCTTTTTAGTATTGTCAGTATTAGGGGCCAACTCCCTCTCAACTCCTGTACATTCTTAATTAATATGGATATTATCCACAGTAATATCTGCATGCTGAATTTCAGCATCAGGTATCTTAATCTGAGAATCTGCAATTCTCTCCTCCTGAATATCTGTATCTTTTGTCATAGGAACTTATTTTTCATTCTCTTGTAGATTTGCTTCTCTCACTACTTGATCAGAGATTTCATGTACATGATCTTTTGACTTTTTAGGTCTTGAACCACATCCATATTATGATTGTTGTTGTTGTTGTATCCATTGGCAATTCAGTGAGTTTCTCCCCCTCAGCTAAATCTCTTTTTGGGATTATCTCCCCCTGTACCTGTGCACTAGTCTCAAGGGATTGCCTAGGAGATCTGCCTTGTACTTCTACTGGATTTTCATCTGAACTGAAGTTTACCACTTCTTCAGAATCACTAGTGGATGCAACTTCTTAAACCACTGATTTCTTACCTTTTATCTCCTTTTTCTGCTTAGGTGTTGTAGTTTCCTTAGTCAAGACTCTGTCCCACCTAGACAGGATTCTCAGATCCATTCTCCTCATATGATTAATCTTAGTTCCATGTTTCTGATTGATGCAATCTGGAATTACCTTTACCAGATACAAACTAATTATTCTGTCCATATTGGGCTTCTGAATTCCTTCTACAATCTTATCAAACAACACTTTATTTCAGTCAGTTTTGATTTTGAAGATAATTCTAGTCATCAGATTAAACATGACTTTAGAAAGTCTATCATGTGCTCCTGTCTTGCAGAGGAGCACCTTACTACTATCTTAGATAAGAACTTTCCTTGGGAATTCAATCCCTTCCTATTTAAAGTGTTTCCAAAACTATTGGTTGGAGCTAGTCCACACCAATCTAGTGCCTCAACATATTTGCTTGAATCTAATTCATTATCCTATGCAGTTATTGGGATCTTAAAGACTTTAGCCAGTCTTTTGGTAGTTACCTTTATCCTTGCTCCATTAACAGTGGATTTTATCATATCGGAGTTAGAGTTTAATGAGGCATTAGAGTAAAATTCAGATACCTCTCTCTTTCGGATCTTGGTTGGTTCTGAAAGAAGATACTCCAACCCTGCCTCATTCACAAGGTCAATCTCTTTCTTTATATCTTCAGAAGCGGAGTCTAATACGTTGTGCACCAGTTCATATCTCTCGTTGATGTGATCGTCCATCTTTGGTGCCATTCTTGTTGAAAGATCTTGAGTTTGAAGGGTGTCGACTATGGATTTCTAGGTCTCGACACACAATGATTAGTCTCTCAAGATTACTAGCGAGTGAAGTCGACAAAACCTAACACCTACTATTTATAGTATCAGTCTTTTGAAGGTGAAAAGGCGCATTGCATTTAGTAATTTTTTTTTCATTATTTGGAAATTTCTGGAGTCGACAAAGAAAACCTAAGCTGTCAAGATGTGTTGAATTAAGTCGACACAAGTTTATATTTCTCGACACTAACCTTAAGGTCTCGACACTAACTTGTAATGTCTCAACACACATCCTCTAATCAGTGTCGACACACATCTGTTATCAGTGTCGACACACAGTCACGTGTCTCGACACACTTTTTCTACTAGTATTGACACACGCTGTGGTGTCTCGACACACCTGTACTAATAGTGTTGACACACACTCTGGTGTCTCGATACAATTCTTTGACTTAGACAAACTTTGTGTTCTGAATAATATTTCCCGACTAATTAAAGTAAAAATTTTAAATTATTTGTATTCCTAATTAAATATCCTTTTAAGTGTAATTATTTATTCAATATTCAACATGCCTAGTTCAAATTTAAAATAATTGAACTTACTTTCATCTAGGAGTTTTGTAAAAATATAAGCAACTTGTCTTTCAGTTGGAATATGTTGTAAGCTTATATTTTCTTTTTCTACATTCTTTCTGAGAAAGTGATATCTAATTTCTATATGTTTAGTTCTACTATGAGAAACAAGATTATTGGCAATAGAAATTGAATAGTAAATCACAGAACATAATAGATTTACTTAGCTGTATACTGTAGTGCAGTAGTTAACGTTGAATCCATAACAACTGTGCACAACAACTCCCAGTAGAAATGTACTCAGATTCTACTATAGAGATAACGACATTTGTTTTCTTCTTGCTACTCCAACTGATAAGTCTTTTCCCTAGAAACTGGTAAGTTCCATAAGTACTTTTTTGTCTTCTTTACACCGTGCAAAATCTGCATTTGTGTACCCAGTAAGTTCAAACTCACTATCCATAGGATACCAAAACACAAGATTGGGTGTTGCACTTAAGATATCTCAGTGTTGGGTACATTGGAATGAATGTACCTGATTTGAAGAAGCCTCACCCTACTCAATGATATACATCAAAATGTATTTGACGTGTTTTGAGTTTAGTTGTGCTGGTCAAGTATTTACAGGGAAAGCTGAAAAGTTTCTAAGTCCATGTGTCGACACCCAGAAGGAAAGTGTCGATACATGCAGGTTGTGTCGACACTCAATGAAGAAATGTCCAGTGAAGTAGTGTCGACACTTAGAAGCAGTGTCGACACCCAGAGGAACTTTGTCAACATCAGAAAGTGTCGACACTAGGAGGCTGTGTCGACACTCAGTAAAGTTCAACACAATTCTAAGTACAAGTGTCGACATAATGAAGAATGTGTCGACACACAGCAGAAGACTCAACACATGAAGAAAGTGTCGACACTAGGAGGCTGTGTCGACACTCAGCAAAGTTCAACAAAATTCTAAGTACAAGTGTCGACATAAAGGAGATGTGTCGACACTCAGCCAAAGTCTCAACACAAGAAGAATGTGTCGACACAAGGAGAAGTGTCGACACTCAACAAAAGTATTAACACAGAAGACATGTGTCGACACCAAGAAGATGTGTCGACACTGAACAAGTTCAACACAAATAAGATGTGTCGACACTTAGCAGAATTTAACTAAATACTGAAGAACAAGGAGTTGTGTCGACACACAATATCAGTGTCGACACATGTTGAAGAAGTAGTGTCGAGAAGTAAATTCTACAACACAAGGAGTTATGTCGACACCATGAAGGATAGTGTCGACACTTAGTCTACTTGTGTCGACACTTAGTCTATAAGTGTCGACACTTAAAGACAGACTGTCTCGACACTTTCAGACAGTTACAGATATTTTAAGAAGTGACTGGATGACATGATAGCTACCATTCTAGCCAGTCTACTGCAACTGTCAGAGATGTTAGAAAGCTGTTAGGAACCGGATCAGCTGGTCACCATGAAGAAGGCCTTTATAAAGGCTTATTCTGTCAACAGAATAGTAGATCAACATCAATAAGAGAAGAAGATCAAGCAATTCATTGAAGAATTAATTCAAGTGAAGATCTAAGAAGTTAGAGAGAGAGCTCCTTCCAAGAAGACAGCTGTTGGAACCAGGCTGTGAAGAAAGTTTCAGACCTAGTTCTGATTCTTAAGTTGCAGTGATTGAAGATCAGCTACATAGAGAATCAACCCTATTGTGTTCTACATTCAAGAAGCTTTGAAGAAAGCCAAGTGAGGTTGATCTCAGCATAGTTCTTTTAAGAACTCATCAAGAAACCTGTCAACTCTTCTCTCTTATTCTGAGTTGTAGGTATATACATTGTATTCTTAATTTCTTGTAGCATCCTTAGGGATTTGAGTTTTAAGCCTGAAATTATAAAGGCTGAGTGGTAGGGCATGTGTGCCTGAGTGTAGGAGATTCATATATCTGAGTGTAGGCCTTGTGGCTGAGTGTAGGTCTTTGTGAAGACTGAGTGGTAGGGTTGTTGAGCCTGAGTTGTAGGAGTGAGATCACTCTGAGCTGTAGGAACCTGGTTGGGGTTCTGAGTGTAAGATCTGAGGATCTGAGGAATAGTGGAGGAGTTTGGCCGAATCTAGTACACTACTAGATAGGCGAAGGGGGAAAGTGGATGTACCCAAACCTTGGGGAACCACTATAAAACTGTGTGTACTCTGTGTATGTGATTGATGATGTGTATGACGTTTATAGTTCTGTGAAATCTGTGATATAATCTGCCTAAAAGTTTAAAAAGATTTAGTCACCTATTTACCCCCCCCCCCCCTCTAGGTGATTAGGTATAATTTCTTTCAAGTGGTATCAGAGTCAGGTTACTCAAAAAGGACATAACTGTCTGAGTAGATCCTGTTGGCAGATTCAGTATAATCAAGTGCAGAATCAAGAAAATCAAGAAAATGGGTTCCACAGAGAATCACAAAGAACTTGGATCCATGAAGTTGCCAATTTGCAGAAAGGAGATTTTTGGCATCTGGAAAGAAAGGGTTTGACTATTTATGGAAGCTTCAGACCCTAGAATCTATATCACAAGGGCTATATGTGCCTATGAAAGTATCAGTCTTGGATGCAAATCAGAGAACACCTAAGGACTTTTCTAAAATGACAAAAGATGAGATTATTCTAGGTACAATGGACAAAAGGGCTCAGAATATCATTGTAAGTGCGATAGATGATGCTACATTTCAGAACTTGATACACTGTAAAACATCAAAGGAGATGTGGGATACTCTGATAGTGTACATGGAGGGTTCAGAAGAAGTTAGACAGGACAGAAAGTCTTTGTTAAACCAAGAGTATGAAAGTTTCAGGCAAGGCAGGTTTGATAGTATAACAGAATGCTACAAGAAATTCTATAGGATTGTCAATGAGTTGATGTCCTATGGAAGATAATTCAGCAATTATGAGCTGAATGATAAGTTCTTGAGGTCCCTAACAAAGGACTGGGACACCAAGATTTGTGCCATAAGGGAAATGGCCAAGTTAGCAGATATTCCTCCTCCAACATTGTTTAGAAAGCTGTTATCCTATGAAATGCAGCTAATGGTAAGGAAGGAGGAAGAGAAGACTACAAGAATTGAGCATAAAGAAAGAGCTATGGCATTCAATACAGAAGCCACCAGGAAATACAATAGTAAGTCTCCATCTCCACCTCCAAAGGTTGCTGGATCTGAGACAGATGAGATAGAATGCAGGAATTATAAAAGCAGTGAGAGTGATGAGGATTTTTCATCTTTCACAAGACACTTTATGATGTTTCTAAAGAAGAAACAGTGGAGGTCAAAGCCATCCACTTCACAGGGAAAAGATGACTATTATCAAAACAAGAAGTCATCAAAGAAAGACAGGAGAAAGCCCAAGTCAAGCAAAGCAACTTTATCAAAAATTGTATGTTATTGCTGTAACAGACAAGGACATGTTGTTGCTGATTGTCCAGAGAAAAGGAAAGAGTCAACCGATAAGAAGAAGACTCAGATCAAAGGAAAGAATCATTTGTTGCCAAGAAGTATAAAATCCTGTCAGACATATCATCTTCAGAAACTGATTCAGAGGCAGAAGCTTATATTGGACTGTTTGCTGAAGAAGAGGAAGAGGAGTTCATCCAGTTAATGAACTCTATATATGAGCAAGAGGACAATCAGTGCCTGGGACTGATGGCCTTGTCAGAAAGTGATAAAATCCAGGAGCAGCCTGGACCTAGTCAGGTACAAAATTGTTCTGTTAGTTCAATTTCTAGTACTGGATCAGATTCAGATACATCATCATCAAGTGATGAGAGTGCTTCTGAATCTGAAGGAGATATTCATCAATTGATTGATGAATATAGAGTAGTGTTGCAAGCTTTGAAGAAAAGCAAATCCTTGACCAAGAGTCAGGCTAAGGAGATTGTTAATCTTAAAGTTACTGCAACAGATTTTGATAAGCTGATTGATCAAAAGTTAAATGAAATAGCCAGACTGAAGAACATAAATGTTATTCAGATGGGGACTATAACATTCAAGAATGATCAAATCAGAAATCTGGAGATTAGTCTTCAGAAGGAGAGAGATATAGTTGCAAGGTTTTCTAAACCAAAATCTATTTTACCTTTGATAGATGAATTTGTACATCAGAAGGGTAAAACTGGATTAGGGTTTACACAACCTGCTAGGACTGTAAAGTCCAAGTCTAAGGGCAATGCCCCTGTACTCAACAAGCCTGTTGTAGATAGAACAGATAGGGTTGTACCTAAGCAAAGGTACAATAGATTTGAGTGCTGGTGTTGTGGCAAGGTGGGCCACTTTGCCATGGACTGTTGGCACAATTCAAGTGCCAAAGTGAGTAGCAAACTACCTACTAGAAAAGCTACAAGTAGTTTTGTTAAGAGGCAAACTAACCAGCACCAAGGACCCAAGAATTCTTTGGGTTCTAAGGTCAACTAATCTGTTTTGCAGGTGAGTCCAAGTGACCATGCCCCAATATGGTACTTGGACAGTGAATGTTCCAGGCACATGACTGGAACTAATGGATTGCTAAAAGACTACATACCAATCAAGGATGGTCCTAAAGTCACCTTTGGTGGTTCTGAAAAAGGAAGCATCAAAGGTTTTGGTAACATTTCTAGCAACCTTATAACAATTACTCAAGTGGCTTATGTTAAAGGTTTGAAACATAACCTTATTAGTATAAGTTAGCTGAGTGATTTAGGATATGACATCTCATTTATCAAAGATGGTTGTCATATCAGGAGATCAAATGATCAAGCGATCATTCTGATAGGTTATAGAAAGAGAAATGTCTATTGTCTAGACATTATGTGTGAGAACAATGGTTCTCTAGTGTGTCTTGTAGCTGATGAGAAAGTCTCTCATTGTGTCAAATGGCACAAGAGGCTATCCCATCTTAATGACAAGACAATTGGCCAACTCTACAACAAAGAGTTAGTGAGGAATGGTCCTCAGGTTAAGTGTATTAAAGATGGGATATGTTCAGCTTGTCAAAAGTGCAAGCAGACTAGATCCACCTTTAATAGCATTGAAAACAAAGATGTTGTGAGGTGCTTATACCTCTTGCATATGGATATTTTTGGTCATATGCTAGTTCACAGCCTAGGTAGGAAGGTCTACACATTTGTAGTTGTAGATTACTACTCAAGGTTTTCCTGGGTGTTCTTCCTTAGACAGAAATCTAAAACACATAGTATCTTCTATAGTTTTGTCAAACAAATTCAGAATGAGTTAGACAGTACAGTGGTCAAAATAAGAAGTGACCATGGTACTGAATTCCAGTCTGATAGTATGACAAAGCTATGTGAAGAATTTGGGATATTTCAGGAATTTTCTTCACCAAGAACACCTCAGCAAAATGGCATTGCTGAAAGGAAAAATAGTACCTTGAGAGAGGCTGGTAGAACCCTATTAGGTGATACATCTCTCCCAGAATATTTCTGGGCTGAGGCAGTAAACACTGCATGCCATGTAATTAATAGGGCTACTATCACCAAAAGTCACAACAAGACCCCCTATGAGATTGTGAAAGGCAGAAAACCAAACCTATCCTATTTCAGGATCTTTGGTTGTAAGTGCTATATACTTAACAATGGTAAGTCTTACTTAACCAAGTTTGCTGCCAAATCCCAAGAGGAGATCTTTGTTGGGTACAACAATAACAGTAAGGCTTATAGGGTTTACAACTTGTCTACTCAAGTTGTAGAAGAGTTAGTACATGTAGTATTTGATGAAGCTAGACTTATTAACAATGAATTGTCTAGAAGTATTTGCAGCTCTACAGGTGTGACTAAGAAGATGGATAAGGTCACTATTGAAGAAGGATCTACTACAAGACAGCATGTGGATGATAGTGGCTGTTGTTCAGGGGGAGTACTAGATGCACCTGATGTAGAAGAAGACAAAAGAGTGCAGCAAGTTGAAGAAGATGAAGGAGTTCAACCTGAAGCCATGCTGCCTCCAGCTAGTAGACATCTAAAAGATCATCCAGCCAATCAAATTATTGGTGATCAAAGTCAAGGGGTACAAACAAGGAGCAGAAATCTAAGTTCAGTACTCTACTCCAGTTTTCTATCCCAAGTAGAGCCAAAGAAATTTGAAGAAGTCATCCTAAACCCTCATTGGATTGACGCAATGCAAGAGGAGCTGAATCAGTTCAAGAGATGCAAAGTCTGGGAGCTTGTTCCTAAACCTAAAGACCACAACATAATTGGGACTAAGTGGATCTTTAGGAACGAGATGGATGAACATGGAGTTATTATAAAGAACAAAGCAAGACTGGTTGCAAAAGGTTATAGGCAGGAAGAAGGTATTGACTTTGATCAAACCTTTGCTCCAGTAGCCAGACTGGAGGCCATAAGGATGTTCCTGGCCTATGCAACCTATCAAGGGTTTAAAGTATACCAAATGGATGTTAAGTCAGCCTTTCTGAATGGTAATCTGAAGGAAGAAGTCTATGTAGAACAGTCATCAGGTTTTGTTGATTCTACTAAACCTAATTATGTCTATAGACTTAGGAAGGCTTTGTATGGGTAAAAACAAGCACCTAGGGCTTGGTATGAAACCCTGTCTAGTTTCCTCATTGAGAATAAATTCACAAGGGGTAAAATAGACAAGACTCTATTCCTTAGGGAATCCAGAGGCAAGATCATACTAGTCCAAATATATGTAGATGACATCATATTTGGGTCTACTGAAAGTGGTCTTTGCAGAAAGTTTCCAAAACTTATGCAAGGACAATTTGAGATGAGCAGTTTGGGGGAACTTAAGTTCTTCTTGGGTCTCCAAGTTAGACAGACTGAGAATGGATTATCCATATGCCAGTCTAAGTTCACCCTAGAATTAATAAGGAAGTATGGTATGGAATCATTCAGTACCATGAAAACTCCTATGGGGTTAAGTATGTCTCTTAGCAAAGATCATGCAGGGAAACCTGTAGATGAGACTTTGTATAGAGGGATAGTCGGCTCCCTATTGTATTTGACTGCAAGTAGACCAGATATCATATATGCTACATGTGTCTGTGCTAGGTACCAAGCTTGCCCTAAAGAGTCTCATTTGATAGCAGTCAAAAGAATTCTGAGATATCTTAAGGGCACTCCTTATCTAGGCCTTTGGTACCCTAGGAATGGAAACTTTGAACTGACAGGTTATTCAGATGCAGATTTTGCAGGCTGCAAGAAAGATAGGAAAAGTACAACTGGAACCTGTCAATTCCTAGGTGGAAGACTGATATCATAGAGTAGCAAGAACCAAACAAGTGTGGCTATCTCCACAGCAGAATCAGAGTATGTGGCTGCAGGAAGTTATTGTGCTCAACTTCTATGGATACAACATCAGCTAGAAGACTATGGTATATAAATAAGTAGAACACCTCTATTTTGTGATTCTACTAGTGCTATTTCTATTGCAAACAATCCTGTCTCCTATAGTAGGACTAAGCATATAGAAATCAAATACCATTTTCTAAGAGAACATGTGAAAAAAGAAGATATTTCACTAGAGTATGTTAATACAGATAATCAACTAGCTGACATGTATACTAAGCCCTTAGAAGAAACCAAATTCAATAGGTTTAAAATTGAATTAGGTATGATAAACTTAGAATAAGTTTTCAAAACTGGCTAAGTAAAAAGGTGTCGACACACAGAGTTGTCTGTGTCGACACAGAAAAGTGGTGTCGACACTTAAGAGAAAAGGTGTCGACACATCTAGGAAGTCAGTGTCGACACTTCAAAGAATTAGTGTCGACACATGCGGTGTAGGTGTCGACACTTAAGATTTACACAGATTTAGACAAGTAAAGTCTTGACTAAGTGTCGAGCAAAGCGGTGTCACACATAAATAAGTGTCGACAGATATATTCTGTCGACTATACTTGTGTTGACACATGGTTGTCGAGATATTATAAGTCTGGGTCGACACTTATCAACAGTGTCGACACAATTTGAGTTTATTGACGCGCCCTTTCATCTTCGATTCTAGAAAGGTATAAATAGGTTTTTGCCATTGTCTGTTGACACGCTCACCAAAGTTTCGAAACCAAACTTGTGTGTCGACACCTCTCTTCTCTCAATTCAAATTTCTTCAAACCCTAATGGCGCCCAAGCTAGAAGAGAATGTGAATGAAGGATACAAACTCGTGCGGCATGCGTTTGATGACGGGGAACCAGAGATTAAAGTCGTGATAACCCTAATAGAAGAGACAGGGTTAGAATTTCTTATTTCCGAACCGACCAAGATATGGAAGAAAGAAGTTCTGGAATTTCTGAATACAGCAACCCTAGATGTATCAGGACTAAAGATTAAGTCAAGTGTTCATGGAGAAAAGGTGAAGGTTTCTCCCAAAAGTCTGAGAAAGGTACTTCAACTACCTAGGACTAAGGAAGAAGAAGATGTTTCTGCTTCTAGAACTAGGGAAGCATTAACATGGTGTGGACTAGATTCCAACATGAAAATTGGATCTGTGTTCAATAGAAAAGGAATGAACATGTAGGGCAAATTTCTATCTGAAATTGTTGGCAAGTTTATCTTGAGCAAGCCTGGAGGGCATGATAGAGTATCAGCTCATATGTTTAGCGTCATGACAAGGATTATATTCAAACTACAAACTAATTGGTCTGCAGTAGTGTTTGAGAAGATAAAAGAGAGTATGAAGAAGCCCAATTTGGGTAGGATTCTAAGTCTATACCTAGTTGGTAGTATACTAGAGGTGATGAGTCAAGCAGTTGGATCAAAGATCAACCACATGAGGAAGATGGACATGAGAATCTTCTCTAGGTGGGATAGAGTCTTGACCAAGGAAATGCCAACTCCTGAGAAGGAAACACCCCTGAAGAAGAAGAAAAGACAGCCCCTGTGGCTCAAGAATCATCAAGCAGCTCTGAAGAGCAAGTTGTGTTTACTCCAGATGATGAACAAGAAACTGGAAATGCTGGAAAGTCTCCAGCTAGACAAGAATATGCAGAGAGGCAGGGGGAGCTACCACAAGTAAGCCCACTTCACCAGGATTCCATCCAGGGGGAGCCTCTACAAGTGGAAGAGTCAACTCCACTAGAAAGTGAACAAGCTACCCACACCATACTTGAGGTAATCACTAACATTAATAAATTAAATTTCTCTATTGAGGATGATGTTTTGTCTGATTCATTACCTAATGTTAATCAGCAAACACAAACACATAGCCAACCCCAAGATGTTGTCATGGAGGACACATCTGTTGCAGATCAAGTGGTATCTGATCAAGTGGTTGATGAGATAAGAGAATCTCCACCCCATCCTCAACAAGAGTTTATTTTGGAAGAGCTGTTCCCAGACCTTCTTCAAACTGACATTGAAGTGGAAAAAGCTGCTGCTGAGGGGGAGAAAGTAAGTATTGAGGGGGAGCAAGTGGAGTTTATAGAAGAAACTGCAAGCAAAGAGACTGAGATGCCAAAAGCTGCTGAACGCCTACAAAGGACTGAGAAGGAGTTACCTCCAAGCCCTAAGGACAGGGTTGATATAGCTAGTACATCTGCATCTGAAGATGAAGAGGCTGTAAGAGCCAACAAGAGGAAGTTTCAAGTCTTCAAGAGGAGGAGCCAGACATACAAAAAGGCTTTACAAACAATTGCACCACAGCCTGCACCACAGCCAGCCCCATCAACAGATTACAGTTCATTGATGGTGGCTTTACAAATTAAGCTTGATGAGCAAAGGCAAGCTCTGGAAAAGTATGTAGATGAAGGGAATAAATCACTACAATTTGATCTTGCACAAGATATTAAGTCCATCAGATTTGAGATGAATCTGAATAAGAAAGAGATGACGGACTGCTTTCATAAGGGAAGAAATGCAGTAGTCTATCTAGCAACTCATCAAGAGAAGATCAAAGCTCAAGTGGATGAAATTGAAGTGAAGCAAGGCTATGTTCTGTAGAACCAGATAAGGATGAATGATAATTTGACAGCTTCCCACAATGCCATTGTAACTGAACTAAAGAATATAGCAGTTGACCAGAATGCAGCCCTGACCACTACCAAAGAAGAATTTGACAAAGCATTGCAAGAAAGCCTAACTGCTGTTAAAACTGCTATTGCAGACTCTCAAAAGGCTATAACTGACAAGCTCCAAAGGTTGAAACCTTTCTTTAAGGATGGAGTAAACTATTTGGATGCACAAATAAGATTTCAGAAAGATGATCTGAGGGATCACATTGTTAGAGAAGTCATAAAGGGGGAGAGGGTGTTAGTCAAAGCAGGCTCTGATCATGCAAAATGAATTTCAAATTCCATCAGAGCCACCCTTGGATATCCTCCATTATGTGATGATGACAATATTGTAGAGTCTGGGATTAATCCTGCATATCTTGGAGGTGAGCAAGCTGAAGTAGATCAAGTGATCTATCCTCCACCAGACTTTGATATGATACATGCAGATATACAGTCAATGTATAGCCCTCCTAAGGGAATTGAGAAGGTCATCATAGAGAAAGTGGTTCAGCCAGTGCCAGAGGCTATACTGAAAGAACAAGAAGCTTTGTTGAAGGAACAAGAGACTCAATTGTCTAAGAAGAGATTCAGAGAGCAAGCTGAACTTAAGCCTGACTTTGAACAATGGAGCCTCACTTCCAGGAATATTATCTTGACTGCATGGAAGGCTGCCAAGGACAATATCCAAGATAGAAACAAGTGGTATTCTGAACTGGAGTGGAGGAACCATGAGACCAGGCAAGAGGCAATTGTGTAGTATAGAGGAAAGGCTAAAATGGGAAAACTACCTCCTATTGCTCGGGAGCCTAGCAAGTACTTTCCTAAGCCTTATCATTACTTTGAAAGGCAAAAGATCAAAGCTGAAGAACAGAAAATAAGGATCTTAAAGGGAAGAAGCCTGCTGCTGCTGAAGACACTGAAGCCCCAGTCCAAGCAAAGATACAATCTGGAAAGGACATAGTGATCAAGGAGCCTGAGCAGCAATAGGATAGAATTTATCTTTAGTTTACAGTTGTAATCATTTGATTTAAAACTTTCTGTAAACTTTTGGATAATGAAAATATTGAAGTTGTTAGAACAATGTGATATATGTTCAACTATTATATTAATTGTTCTGAGATATTTGTGTATACATGTTTTGATTAATATATGTTTATGTACTTACTATGTTATATAATCCTGCTTTACATCATACTGTGATTTTGTTATGTATGGTGTATATCATTGACTAAGGGTAATGACTTCTTCAAATAGGGGGAGATTGTTGGGTACATTGGAATGAATGTACCTGATTTGAAGAAGCCTCACCCTACTCAATGATATACATCAAAATGTATTTGACGTGTTTTGAGTTTAGTTGTGCAGGTCAAGTATTTATAGGGAAAGCTGAAAAGTTTCTAAGTCCATGTGTCGACACCCAGAAGGAAAGTGTCGACACATGCAGGTTGTGTCGACACTCAATGAAGAAATGTCCAGTGAAGCAGTGTCGACACTTAGAAGCAGTGTCGACACCCAGAGGAACTTTGTCGACATCAGAAAGTGTCAACATAATGAAGAATGTGTCGACACACAGCAGAAGACTCAACACATGAAGAAAGTGTCGACACTAGGAGGCTATATCGACACTCAGCAAAGTTCAACAAAATTCTAAGTACAAGTGTCGACACAAAGGAGATGTGTCGACACTCAGCCAAAGTCTCAACACAAGAAGAATGTGTCGACACAAGGAGAAGTGTCGACACTCAACAAAAGTATTAACACAGAAGACATGTGTCGACACCAAGATGATGTGTCGACACTTAACAAGTTCAACACAAAGAAGATATGTCGACACTTAGCAGAATTCAACTAAATACTGAAGAACAAGGAGTTGTGTCGACACACAATATCAGTGTCGACACATGTTGAAGAAGCAGTGTCGAGAAGTAAATTCTACAACACAAGGAGTTGTGTCGACACCATGAAGGCTAGTGTCGACACTTAGTCTACTTGTGTCGACACTTAGTCTATAAGTGTCGACACTTAAAGATAGACTGCCTCGACACTTTCAGACAGTTACAGATATTTCAAGAAGTGACTGGATGACATGACAGCTGCCATTCCAGCCGGTCTACTGCAACTGTCAGAGATGTCAGAAAGCTGTTAGGAACCGGATCAGCCGGTCACCATGAATGTTGAAACCGGAATCCGGCCTCTTGTGGAGTTCGACCCTTGGGGAAGGGGTGACCGCGCACCTACTACCCTCAAGCAAACGATCTAGGCACAAGACTAGGAACACAAGGGACAGACCCAAGGTCTCAGCGTGGAGGACCCGCCGCATACCCGGAAGACTAACTAACTCTTCCCCTCCCAAGCCAAGGGCTGAGCTAAGGCACCTTCGGAGGGCTCTCTTGGCCGACCGGAACATCCAAGGAGGATCTCGAGATCCACTCCCAAACTAGAGGTGCCACCTCGGGTCTATGTAAAATGTTCCCCGCCCGCCTTACTATTAGCGCAAAACCTCCCAGCAGCCCTACTCTACGCAGCCCCAATTGGGCCGCTAATAGCGGAACTCCGCTACTCTGAAAGGATGGCAATGGGCCATCAGGGGCTTCCCGACATCTATACCTCAGGGCCCACACGGGGGAGCGGTTCACGAACACGCCGCTCGCCCAAGACAGGAGGAGTAAGCTACATTCTCAGAGCATCACAGATATAAAAGAATATTACATGAATATAAATTCCATACTCGGCACGCAGGCCAGAAATATAAACAAAAAGGCCTTCGAGGGCCAGCACAAGCTTGGGCTTAAGCCCGCTACTCCCCGCCTGGTACTGCAACACCTGTACGCCAACGTCTCGACGAGCGGCGGCCAACTAGTCATCGGTCGGCTAACAGAAGCGGGCCAAACATATTGCGCACACTCCCTTTTTGGGGCTTGTGGCGCGCATTCCCTGCAAGCGGCTAAATAAACAACTTCCTCAGAGTTTTCTCCGGGAACCCCAGAACATCACCAATCCGGCTCACACGTCCGGATGGGCTTCACACAGCATGCCTAAACCCGTACTCACGCTTCCGGGTACTAATGCAATTAACTGCGGGGACGTGCACGTCAACCCGTCGGGGAGCTCCCTTCCCCCCACCCGTTGGTGGAGAGGAGCCTCCGTGCAAATATGGAAACTGAAGGCTTCACCTGCCCAAGTTGAAACATCGTTACCCTTGTCACGTGCTTGGCGGCGGGGACGGGAGAGGAGCTCCGAGTCGATCCTACTGTATGCGACCGCGTCGGTGGTCGCTCTCCACTCCAGGCCGAGCCTCGCTCCAGGTCGAGCCTCGCTCCAGGCCGAGCCTCGCTATAGGCCGAGCCTCGCCCGGGCTACTGCTTTGCCGGCGACGGGAGAGAGGGGGAAAGGGGCGGCCGGCTCCTACTTTGCTGGCGACGGGGGAGAAGGGAAAAGGGGCGGCCGGCTCCCGCTTTGCCGGCGACGGGAGAGAAATTGTTGATTTTGTAAAACAATCATACTCTTCATTTGGTCCATGAACAGCAATTGTTGGGTACAAAAGGCCTCTGATATCCTTAGAGACGATTCCAACAAGTTCCCCATTTTTCGTGAAGAAAAACTCCTGCGTAGAGTAATTAATTCCAGCACCAACAGTATCATCGGATGTATAAGTAGGACCAAATGGCTCCCGGCTCCCCTTTTCCTTGTCCATGGTAAAGATATCCATCATCCCCATGATAACCACAACTATTGGCTTCCCAACCAGGCTGTCTTCGGAGGTTGAACTCCTTAGTGGTGAATCTGATGGCTGCTTGGCCCTTTTGTCCAGCATTCTTAACCGTCATCTCGAAGTAATAGGCAATCCTCCTGGTCTGCGCAGGGCAGTTCGCCTGCACGTCCCCGACGTCGTAGCTATGTTGAGGGTTGCCCACATACTGCACCGACATCTTGTCCGTAGACACCATGTGGAACATGCTGGAGCTGTTCAAGGTGTTGAGGTGCGACGGAATCTCCTCCGCCTCTATCTCCAGCGATGATGACTCTGCCTCCCCGACGCCCACCTGGACGAGAGCTTGAACAGGTCAAAGGGGTCTTCTCTGGCAGCAACCGGGGCTTGCTTATTCTCCATCGTCCACGAGAATAAGATACTCTCAATCTGTCCCCGCTATGAACTCAACCATATGAAAGAGAAACTAGTAGTGATAAGTGATTCCGAGCGAGGAATGCCTCCATCTCGCCGGAGAGAAACCCTACCAGGCCAAACCTAACTATTATTGAACTCCCTTCCCCATTTTCCGCAAGTATCCCCCTGCTGCCCTCTTATCTTCTCCCTTTATATCCAATATCCTACATATTATATAATATAATAATATATATATATATAAATTCTAAGCACGCGCACATAAAACCTCCGCACGCACGCACGAGGACCCGCACGTCCTCAAACGGGGTCGCACCAACCCGTCGCCCATAACACGCCCCTAGGCTGACATTTGGGGAGGGTCCCACTCGCCCGGCTATGGGGTTGTACACAATCCCCGCTCTTTTCGAGTTTGGCACAAACTCGGAAAGAATCATCCAACCCAACGTATCCGGCGAGTGGGAGCCGACCCAAAAAAAATTTTGAGAGAAACTGAAATCCGCGCTTGGAGCATCACTCTCTCCACGACCTTTCTGATCTTTTTGAATCGCTTGATACCCTTTGGCTCTCTGCTATCGAATTGCCCTTATACCAATACTTACAACAAGTATACCATTTCTCGTGATATCGTGAAACGACGAAGCCATATATTTTGTATCTCGTTGTGCACGCGGAGCTAATCCTTTTCCCCCAGGTGTGCCTACAGCCCTGCCAGCTAGTGAGAGCCTGACAGCGAGTCTACCCGGGGCCGAGCAGCTCTCGGGGCTCTTGCAAAATATCCAAACTCTCTCTCCAATCTCCAAACTCTCTCCCTTACCCCCCAGGTGTGCCTACAGCCCTGACAGCTAGTGGGAGCCTGACAGCGAGTCTACCCGGGGCCGAGCGTCACTCGGGGTCCTGCAAAAATATCCAAGAACCAACCCCTTCCCCCCAGGTGTGCCTACAGCCCTGCCAGATAATGAGAGCCTGACAGCGAGTCTACCCAGGGTCCACTACTACCGCCAGCGAGTGACTTCCGGCCCTGCCAGTTAGGTGAGAGCCTGACAGCGGGATCTACTCGAGGCCCACGGATGACACCGAGTGACTTCCGGCCCTGCCAGCTAGGTGAGAGCCTGGCAGCGGGATCTGCTCGGGGTCCAAAACTACCGTCATCGAGTGACTTCCGGCCCTGCCAGCTAGGTGAGAGCCTGACAGCGGGATCTGCTCGAGGCCCACGGATGACACCGAGTGACTTCCGGCCCTGCCAGCTAGGTGAGAGCCTGGCAGCGGGATCTGCTCGGGGTCCAAAACTACCGCCATCGAGTGACTTCCGGCCCTGCAAGCTAGGTGAGAGCCTGACAGCGGGATCTGCTCGAGGCCCACGGATGACACCGAGTGACTTCCAGCCCTGCCAGCTAGGTGAGAGCCTGGCAGTGGGATCTGCTCGGGGTCCAAAACTACCACCATCGAGTGACTTCCGGCCCTTCCATCTAGGTGAGAGCCTGACAGCGGGATCTGCTCGAGGCCCACGGATGACACCGAGTGACTTCCGGCCCTGCCAGCTAGGTGAGAGCCTGGCAGCGGGATCTGCTCGGGGTCCAAAACTACCGCCATCGAGTGACTTCCGGCCCTGCCAGCTAGGTGAGAGCCTGACAGCGGGATCTGCTCGAGGCCCACGGATGACACCGAGTGACTTCCGGCCCTGCCAGCTAGGTGAGAGCCTGGCAGCGGGATCTGCTCGGGGTCCAAAACTACCGCCATCGAGTGACTTCCGGCCCTGCCAGCTAGGTGAGAGCCTGACAGCGGGATCTGCTCGAGGCCCACGGATGACACCGAGTGACTTCCGGCCCTGCCAGCTAGGTGAGAGCCTGGCAGTGGGATCTGCTCGGGGTCCAAAACTACCGCCATCGAGTGACTTCCGGCCCTGCCAGCTAGGTGAGAGCCTGACAGCGGGATCTGCTCGAGGCCCATGGATGACACCAAGTGACTTCCGGCCCTGCCAGCTAGGTGAGAGCCTGGCAGCGGGATCTGCTCGGGGTCCAAAACTACCGCCATCGAGTGACTTCCGGCACTGCCAGCTAGGTGAGAGCCTGACAGCGGGATCTGCTCGAGGCCCACGGATGATACCGAGTGACTTCCGGCCCTACCAGCTAGGTGAGAGCCTGGCAGCGGGATCTGCTCGGGGTCCAAAACTACCGCCATCGAGTGACTTCCGGCCCTGCCAGCTAGGTGAGAGCCTGACAGCGGGATCTGCTCGAGGCCTACGGATGACACCGAGTGACTTCCGGCCCTGCCAGCTAGGTGAGAGCCTGGCAGCGGGATCTGCTCGGGGTCCAAAACTACCGCCATCGAGTGACTTTCGGCCCTGCCAGCTAGGTGAGAGCCTGACAGCGGGATCTGCTCGAGGCCCACGGATGACACCGAGTGACTTTCGGCCCTGCCAGCTAGGTGAGAGCCTAGCAGCGGGATCTGCTCGGGGTCCACAACTACTCGACTTGACTTTGCTCGATATGGAGACATCTTATTTACTTAAGAGGTGCTGGAGAGTTAACGACACCGATGCTTTTACAAATGGAGGACGCATCAAAAGAGAGATGATCTGGAAGTCGTCAAATCGGGAAGCTGGCATCCGAGTCTGTTCCTAATAATTCCTCCAATCGGAAGAGAGATGCAATCGGGGAGACATAGGCCGACGTGCAAGGGGGAGCTGATCTCGGCCGTCAGTGTAGAGGCTCGGTCTTACAATAACGCTTAGAGTCCCGAGGCATCGTCCCATCATCCGAACTGGGCTATTTAGAAGGAACAGGTTGGACGTTTCGTATCCTGATCTAATGACAAAGATCACTTTCCGCCATGTCACTTGCGATTGCTTGGAGAGATCGGCCCTTTATCAAATCTGGGAGGTTAGCGTCTGGGCTCGTTCCTCATAATTCCTCTAGTCGGAGGAGAGGTGCGATCGGGAGGACATAGGCCGACGTGCAAGGGGGGAGCTGATCTCGGCCGTCAGTGCAGAGGTTCGGTCTTACAATAGCGCTTAAAGTCCCGCGGCACCGTCCCATCGTCCGAACTAGGCTATTTAAAAGGAACGGGTTGGACGTTTGGCTTCCGGAGTCGATCGCGAGGCTAACCCTTGAAGCCCTCAGAAGCTCGAGGCGAATCGGTAATAAAAAGAAAACTTGACCGCCACTGAATTATAAGGAGGAGATAACATATTACCGCTAGGGAGGGAACCCTTTCCGGTCACCCCGGCTCCTAATGCCTCTCAGCTGATCTCTTACTCGATCTTGAAGACAATAACCTCCAGATTTCTCGTTGAAGCAATAAATGGGGACACATGGGTTTTCACAGGTAGAAGTGCTTCAAATAGGTGCAAATCTTACTTCGAATGCTATGGGATTCAAACAACAGCTATGGGAGGGGACAACTCTGAGTATGAGGACCTTACACACAAAATGTCAACGCATGACCGTGGTCGTCACCTGGTTCCACTTCTATAGACATGATGTTCGCCTGAGTTCTTCTGTGCTGGTCACTCTCCACGCTCACCGCACCAAAATGTTGAAACCGGAATCCGGCCTCTTGTGGAGTTCGACCCTTGGGGAAGGGGTGACCGCGCACCTACTACCCTCAAGCAAACGATCTAGGCACAAGACTAGGAACACAAGGGACAGACCCAAGGTCTCAGCATGGAGGACCCGCCGCATACCCGGAATACTAACTAACTCTTCCCCTCCCAAGCTAAGGGCTGAGCTAAGGCACCTTCGGAGGGCTCTCTTGGCCGACCGGAACATCCAAGGAGGATCTCGAGATCCACTCCAAAACTAGAGGTGCCACCTCGGGTCTATGTAAAATATTCCCCGCCCGCCTTACTATTAGCGCAAAACCTCCCAGCAGCCCTACTCTACGCAGCCCCAATTGGGCCGCTAATAGCGGAACTCCGCTACTCTAAAAGGATGGCAATGGGCCATCAGGGGCTTCCCGGCATCTATACCTCAGGTCCCACACGGGGGAGCGGTTCACGAACACGCCGCTTGCCCAAGACAGGAGGAGTAAGCTACATTCTCAGAGCATCACAGATATAAAAGAATATTACAGGAATATAAATTCCATACTCGGCACGCAGGCCGGAAATATAAACAAAAAGGCCTTCGAGGGCCAGCACAAGCTTGGGCTTAAGCCCGCTACTCCCCGTCTGGTACTGCAACACATGTACGCCAATGTCTCGACGAGCGGCGACCAACTAGTCATCGGTCGGCTAACAGAAGCGGGCCAAACATATTGCGCACACCCCCTTTTTGGGGTTTGTGGCGCGCATTCCCTGCAAGCGGCTAAATAAACAACTTCCTCGGAGTTTTCTCCGGGAACCCCAGAACATCACCAATCCGGCTCACACGTCCGGATGGGCTTCACACAGCATGCCTAAACCCGTACTCACGCTTCCGGGTACTAATGCAATTAACTGCGGGGACGTGCACGTCAACCCGTCGGGGAGCTCCCTTCCCCCCACCCATTGGTGGAGAGGAGCCTCCGTGCAAATATGGAAACTGAAGGCTTCACCTGCCCAAGTTGAAACATCGTTACCCTTGTCGCGTGCTTGGCGGCGGGGACGGGAGAGGAGCTCCGAGTCGATCCTACTGTATGCGACCGCGTCAGTGGTCGCTCTCCACTCCAGGCCGAGCCTCGCTCCAGGCCGAGCCTCGCTCCAGGTCGAGCCTCGCTATAGGCCGAGCCTCGCCCGGGCTGCTGCTTTGCCGGCGACGGGAGAGAGGGGGAAAGGGGCGGCCGGCTCCTGCTTTGCCGGCGATGGGGGAGAAGGGAAAAGGGGCGGCCGGCTCCCGCTTTGCCGGCGACGGGAGAGAAATTGTTGATTTTGGAAAACAATCATACTCTTTATTTGGTCCATGAACAGCAATTGTTGGGTACAAAAGGCCTCTGATATCCTTAGAGACGATTCCAACAAGTTCCCCATTTTTCGTGAAGAAAAACTCCTGCGTAGAGTAATTAATTCCAGCACCAATAGTATCATCGGATGTATAAGTAGGACCAAATGGCTCCCGGCTCCCCTTTTCCTTGTCCATGGTAAAGATATCCATCATCCCCATGATAACCACAACTATTGGCTTCCCAACCAGGCTGTCTTCGGAGGTTGAACTCCTTAGTGGTGAATCTGATGGCTGCTTGGCCCTTTTGTCCAGCATTCTTAACCGTCATCTCGAAGTAATAGGCAATCCTCCTGGTCGGCGCAGGGCAGTTCGCCTGCACGGCCCCGACGTCGTAGCTATGTTGAGGGTTGCCCACATACTGCACCGACATCTTGTCCGTAGACACCATGTGGAACATGCCGGAGCTGTTCAAGGTGTTGAGGTGCGACAGAATCTCCTCCGCCTCTATCTCCAGCGATGATGACTTTGCCTCCCCGACGCCCACCTGGACGAGAGCTTGAACAGGTCAAAGGGGTCTTCTCTGGCAGCAACCGGGGCTTGCTTATTCTCCATCGTCCACGAGAATAAGATACTCTCAATCTGTCCCCGCTATGAACTCAACCATATGAAAGAGAAACTGGTAGTGATAAGTGATTTCGAGCGAGGAATGCCTCCATCTCGCCGGAGAGAAACCCTACCAGGCCAAACCTAACTATTATTGAACTCCCTTCCCCATTTTCCGCAAGTATCCCCCTGCTGCCCTCTTATCTTCTCCCTTTATATCCAATATCCTACATATTATATAATATAATAATATATATATTATATAATAATATATATATATATATAAATTCTAAGCACGCGCACATAAAACCTCCGCACGCACGCACGAGGACCCACACGTCCTCAAACGGGGTCGCACCAACCCGTCGCCCATAACACGCCCCTAGGCTGACATTTGGGGAGGGTCCCACTCGCCCGGCTACGGGGTTGTACAATGAAGAAGGCCTTTATAAAGGCTTATTTTGTCAACAGAATAGTAGATCAACATCAATAAGAGAAGAAGATCAAGCAATTTATTGAAGAATTAATTCAAGTGAAGATCTAAGAAGTTGGAGAGAGAGAGCTCCTTCCAAGAAGATAGCTGTTGGAACCAGGCTGTGAAGAAAGTTTCAGACCTAGTTCTGATTCTTAAGTTGTAGTGATTGAAGATCAGCTGCATAGAGAATCAACCCTATTGTGTTCTACATTCAAGAAGCTTTGAAGAAAGACAAGTGAGGTTGATCTCAGCAGAGTTCTTTCAAGAACTCATCAAGAAACCTATCAACTCTTCTCTCTTATTCTGAGTTGTAGGTATATACATTGTATTCTTAATTTCTTGTAGGATCTTTAGGGATTTGAGTTGTAAGCCTGAAATTATAAAGGCTGAGTGGTAGGGCCTGTGTGCCTGAGTGTAGGAGATTCATATCTCTGAGTGTAGGACTTGTGGCTGAGTGTAGGTCTTTGTGAAGACTAAGTGGTAGGGCTGTTGAGCCTGAGTTGTAGGAGTGGGATCACTCTGAGCTGTAGGAACCTGGTTGGGGTTCTGAGTGTAAGATCTGAGGATCTGAGGAATAGTGGAGTTTGGCCGAATCTAGTACACTACTAGATAGGCGAAGGGGGAAAGTGGATGTACCCAAACCTTGGGGAACCACTATAAAACTGTGTGTACTCTGTGTATGTGATTGATGATGTGTATGCTGTTTATAGTTCTGTGAAATCTGTGATATAATCTGTCTAAAAGTTTAAAAAGATTTAGTCACCTATTCACCCCCCCCCCCCTCTAGGTGATTAGGTACAATTTCTTTCACTCAGTATTTTCTTAACAACAGTATAATGAGAATCTTTGGGGCATGCTTGGTACCTAGTACAGACACATATTGAGAACATAATATCTAGCTTACTAGCAGTTAAATACAGGAGTGATCCAATAATGCCCCTATACAAAGTTTCATGAATTGGTTTCCCCGATTCATCCTTGTGTAGTGACACTGTAGAACCCAATGAAGTTCTCATGGTAGAAGAATTCTCTATACCAAATCTCTTAATCAACTCCTTAGTGAACTTAGATTGAGAGATGGATATTCCATCCTTAGATTGTCTAACTTGTAATCCCAATAAGAACTTTAGCCCTCCCATGCTGTTCATTTTAAATTTGCCTTGCATAAGCCTTGCAAATTTGCTACACAGCTTCTCATTAGTAGACCCAAAAATTATGTCATCTACATAAATCTTGACTAAGATGCTTGATCCTAAGATATTCCTAAGGAATAATGTCTTGTCTATCTTTCCTCTACAGAACTTGTTCTCTATAGGAAAGGTAGAGGGGGTCTCATACCAAGCTCTAGGTGCCTGTTTTAACCCATACAAAGCCTTGCGTAATCTGAAAACATAGTTTTTGTGTTTAGGGTCAATAAAACCTAGTGGTTGCTCTATATAGACTTCTTCCTTTAGTGTACCATTTAGGAATGCCGACTTTACACCCATTTGGTAGGCCTTGTATCCTTTGAATGTTGCATGGGCTAAAAATAATCTAATGGCTTCTAGCCTAGCTACAGGTGCAAAGGTTTGGACATAATCTAATCCTTCCTCTTGTATATATCCTTTAGCCACTAATCTAGCTTTGTTCTTGACTATAACCGCATACTCATCTAATTTATTTTTATAGATCCACTTAGCGCCTATGATATTGTGATCACTAGGTCTAGGAACTAGACACCAGACTTTGCATCTCTCAAATTGATCTAACTGTTCTTGCATAGCCATAATCAAGTTGGGATCTGAATTGGCATCTTCAAACCTTTTAGGTTCTACCTGTGAGAGAAAACTAGAGTATAGAACCTCATTGTGATGTCTACTTCAAGTAGTTACTCCTAAACTGACATCACCTATTATTTGATCTAAAGGATGATCTCTAAGGTGTCTAACTGCTACTGGAAGGTGTCTATTATCACCTAGTACTGTAGGAGGATTATGGTGATTCTCTTCCTCCCCATGAGCAGATGTAGTATCTTCTATAAGAATTTCTATATTGTCTCTAATGTCTAACTCTATGTTAGGTGAGTCATTTATTTTTACTTTTTCCATTCTATACTTTACAACACCTAGACTAGAGTTGTTAGAGATTTCATTACATAAAACAAATGATTCATCAAATACTACATTAATAGATTCTTCTACAACATAATGTTTCAAGTTGTAGATCTTGTATGCTTTGCTATGAACCCTACAAAGATTCCTTTATAGAATTTCTCTGAGAACTTGGTTAGATAAGTTTTCCAATTGTCCAAGACATAACACTTACTTCCAAAAATTCTGAAGTAGGAGAAGTTTGGTTTTCTACCTTTCATTAATTCATTGGGAGTCTTGTTGTGATACTTGTTGATCAATGCTCTATGTTGAACATAGCATGTTGTGTTTACAATCTCAGCCAGATGTATCACTCAGCATTGTTCTAGCTGGCTCAATAAGAGTTCTATTTTTCCTCTCAGCAACTCTATTTTGTTGTGGTGTTCTTGGAGAGGAGAACTCCTAAAGGATTCCTAGTTCCTTACAGAAATTTGTCATCCTTTCAGATTGAAATTCTGTACCATGGTCACTTCTAAGTTTATCCACAGTACATCCTATCTCATTCTGAATTTGTTTGACAAAATCAGCAAGGATGCCTAGTGTTTTATACTTTTTCCTTATGAAGAACACCCAAGCAAACCTGGAGTGATCATCCACAATCACATAGGTATAAGACTTCCTTCCCAAACTAAGAACTAGCATATGACCAAATAGATCCATATGAAGTAAGTACAGACACCTCTCAGTGTCTTTGGACTGAATGCTCTTAAAGGAGACTTTTGTTTGTTTGCATTTTTAACATGCAGGACATATGCCTTCTTTGGAGCATTTTAGTTGTGGGCTATTTCTAAATAATTCTAAAGAAAATAGTTTACTCATAGCTTTGTAGTTTAAGTGAGCCAGCCTCTTGTGCCACTATACACACAAAGTGTCTTTCTCACTAGCTATAAGATATACTGGTGATTGTTCATTTATACTAAGGAAATTTAGAAAATAAATGTTCCCACTCCTAGTTCCTGACAAGATGATCTCTCGATCACTTGAATTCCTTATCAAACTCTTGTCATTGTGGAAGACAGTTTCATACCCTATATCACAAAGCTGACCTATGCTTATCAGATTGTGGTTCAATCCTTCCACATAAGCCACTTTAGTGATAGTAACTAGACTATTAGAAATGTTACCATATCCCTTGGTGAGTCCTTTCTCTGACCCTCCAAAGATGACTTTTGGTCCATTCTTAACTTTAGTGTAGTATCTTAGTAAACTCCTTGATCCAGTCATATGCCTGGAACATCCACTATCCAAGTACCATATTGGCCTATTAATGGTACTTGGCTCCACCTGCAAACACAAATATAGGTCACCTTAGGCACCCAACAAGTTTTGGGGCCTTGGTTCATGTTAGGCTTTGCTGTATGAAACACAACAGACTTTATAAATAAAGCTTGTTGAACTTTATATGAAGGAGCTGTTGGATTATACCAACAATTAAGTGCAAAATGCCCAACCTTCCCACAGTACCAGCACTCAAATCTATTGTATCTTTTCTTTGGTTGAATAATTGAAGTGGTTCTTTTATGCAACACAAAATTGTTATCCAATTTCCAAGGTAGCGGTGCTAAATTCACACCCTTACCTTTCAGATTTAAGTGAGATACACTGGGATCAGCTCCAAGAATTTCTTGGCTTCTTGGATTGATCACCTTCTGTGGTGGTTCTTGGCCTATATTGCCTTTTGTCATCTGAACCTTCCAACAAGGCTCTTTATTGACCTTGCTGGTAGAGTGCTCAGACATCATGTGTCCAAGAACACATGATCTCAAGCATCTGTTAGAAGGCAGATATTTGATTGGTTGTCTATCTGGATCACTTGTAATTTTATCCTTGTATACAGACTTCTTTTTTAGCTTTCTATTATTACCATACCCTACACCTTCTATGCTAGGTAGCACTAACTTAGGCATTGAGAATTGAGTCAGGAGATGTCTTTCCTGAGCAAGCTTTGCTTTCAGGTCTTTGACAGTATTGACTTGTTCTATTATCACCTCTGCCTCACTATCTATCTTGTTAGTTAATTCTATTAGTTTCATTTTTTTGTAAATCCAACTTTGTGTTGGCACTTATCAACTGAGAAGATACTCCTCTCAAGGATTCTAACTCTTTGGCATGTTCCTTAACAAGTTGTTTGCTTGCAATCAAGGCCTTTAGTACCTTCCCATACCGATTGATAAGGGAGTTAAAATCTGCTTCAATGTCTAAATCATGTTCTTTACTATTAGAGGAATGTGAACATGATTCATTTTCTGATGCAGAAAAAGAATCTGAAAAAAAACTATTAGAGATTGATTTTACCTTAGCAGGATCTGAGCAATCCTGAACTTCTTCTCCTGGTTGAGTTTCCTCAATAGCCATCAGGCCCATAAGAGCCTCCTCCTCTTCTGATTCTGATGAATCAGACTCACTGTCAGACATTGTCAACTGTCTTTTTGCCAATAGGCTTTTATCAGCCTTCTTGTGTTGTCCATCCTTCAAGTTCTCAGACTTTTTCTCCTTCCTTTTTGCTCGGCAATCAGCTATGACATGCCCTTTTCTATTACAACAATAACACACTATATTAGTTTTAATATATTTATTCTGAGAAGAGTCATACCTGAAAGTGTTCAGTTTTCTACCTAAATCACCTAGAGGGGGGTGAATAGGTGAGTTGAGCATCTTTTTGCGGAATAAAAAATTAAGATCTATGTACACAATTATCTACTAAGCAACCACAGACGACAAAAGATTTATACGGTTCCCCAACCTTGGGTACATCCACTTTCCCTCACCGATCTAGCAATACAATAGACTCGGTTACTCCACTATCTCGGATTGAAAACCAATCCTACGCCTTGGAACAAAGTTCCTACAATCTCGATCCACAAAATGGATCTACACTCAAAAGATAAAACTTCCTACAACTCAGAGATAAAAGTTCCTACACTCGGAGAGAATTCTCCTGCGAGAATGAAATTGAAAGTATGTAGAGATACAAAAAGTAAAACTTTATCAGATCTGCAATCAGTCGGCCTGGATCTTCTTCTTTAATCTTTGCGGCTTTATCGGAGAAGTTGAAGAAGAATCTCGACAAAGGATAGATATGAACTTTCTTGGCTTCACACGATCGGATAGATAATGGAGAACTGAGCGACGATCTCGATTTGTGAATCTTCTTGATCTGAATCCTCTAAAATCGAAAACCCTAGCCGGATGTGAGCGATGAAGGTCGGCGACGGTGGCTTTCGTTTTTAGAGAGAGAAAGAGATTCGGAAAGGGCTTAGAATAATCTTAACAGCAAAAACTTCTTAAGGTTGTCAGTTTATGACAATACTTTATATAAGATCTATAATAACGATCATAATTAGTCTTAATGACGTACATGTGGACCAATCACGTCAAGGCTGTTTGAAATTTCTGTCAAATCTGGACTTAATGAATTTTCTGAAAAAGAATGACTGACATACTCGAGTGAAGATTAACCTACTCGAGTACTAGATAAGACTACTCGAGTGAATAGAAGAAAACTACTCAAGTAAATGACTTTGAGAAAATTCAGAAACAAAGAGCAACTACTCGAGTACACAAAGACATACTCGAGTGCTAAAATAGTTACTCGAGATGTGGAGTTTAACTACTCGAGTACAAGAAATACTACTTGAGTGAATAGGAATTAACTACCCGAGAGGTACAGAAGATACTCGAGTCAAGGACTTAGAATATTTTCTGAAAGAGAAATCTGGGTTACTCGAGTAGTGAAACTGAACTACTCGAGAGGATAAAAAACCACTCGAGTATATAGAAATAGCTACTCGAGTAATGGACTTAGAAAAAAATCTAAGGGAAGAAAATCTTGTTACTCGAGTATAAACTCTGGACTACTCGAGTAGTAGATGGACTACTCGAGTACATGAATTTGACTACTCGAGTGATTAAGAATTATACGAAATCCAGTCTTCTGTAACTCGAGACAAAAGACTAAACTACTCGAGTACTTATATGACTACTCGAGTAATTTACTTGGAAAATTTTCTGGAGATGGAATTCTGTTAACTCGAGAATGATAAGGGATCTACTTGAGTTGTTGACTTAACTACTCGAGAGCTATAATTTGGCTACTCGAGAGCTAATTCCTTTACTCGATTACTTATAGTCTTACTCGAGTATTGACTAAGCATTTCACTCGAGTATGTAGGGATCTACTCGAGTAAAGTACTAAGTAAAATTCTTTCAACAAAATTCTCTTCTTCTTTGGTGAGTTTAGCAACAAGACTTTCTCCAATTAGTCCTAGTGCTTGAATATGAAGTGTATCCCAATAGAGAGACTACATATGAGTCAACACCATGGATCACACAATGAGGGGTTATATTATATGATCCTGTGTTTGGTGACCCATTATAGACTGACATTGGTCTACACTTTGCAATACAGTCCTGCACACACATAACTTAAACAAAGCATCAAATACAACTTAATTTATCTTAGTTTAAGGGTGAGTTCATCAAATCTGGGTTAATGTGGATACAATACCCAACAATACCTATCCCCAGGATTCTTCTTCCTAGGTTTCTCTGGATGATTGATCTTTTTGTGAGAAGAGTCTCCTGCTGAACACTTCCATCTTCCTTATTTTCTTCTCCCTAACATCTTCTTGAACTGTCTAGAGAAGAGAGACAGTTCCTCATCAATTATTTGTCCTTCTGTTGAGGTTGATTCTGAGCACTCAGAGGCAGTTTCCAGTTTTTCTGTGAGAATTGACTTCTCCCTGACTTTTCTAGATGACTCAGTCTTTAGAGCCAAGGTCTTTTCTATATTGAGTACTCTGGCTGATTCTTCTTCAGACTTTATGAGATTAAGTTGTAACTCATTAGACAACAGCTTTCCAAATAGAGCCTGAGGGTCTATGTTGGCTAAATTTTTCATTTCTCTTATGACACAGATCTTGATGTCTCATTCCTTATTTAGGGACCTCAAGAACTTGCCATTAAGTTTATAGTTAGTAAACTTTCTGCCATAAGTTCTCAGGTTGTTTACTATTCTGAAGAACTTTTCAAAACAGTCAGCCACTGAATCCCTTTTATCTTGTCTGAAGGCTCCATACTGTTGATTTAGTAGAGATTTTTTATCATCTCTGACTTCTTCAGTACCTTCCATGTAAACTATCAAAGACTCCCACATTTCTTTGGTTGTTCTGCAATGAATCAGATTCTGAAAAGTGGAATCATCAATTACACTAACTATAATATTCTGAGCTCTTTTGTCCATAGAGGCCAATATGATTTCATCCTTATCCATTTCGATGTAAGTCTTGGGTGTCTTGATGTTTGCATCAAGAACTGACACTTTCATGGGAATGAACGGTCCTTCACACATAGTTATGTATATTATTGGATCTGCTGCCTCCATGAATAATCTGACTCTTTCTTTCCATATTCCAAAGTTTTCTTTGGAGCAGACATAGAGCTTAATGGAATTGTTTTCCCTCTAGGCCATGACATTTTTTTCTTTGCAATCCTTTGGATTCTCACTAGACTGTTATACCTTTTTCAGTGAACCTCCCTATGATACCAATTGTAAATGTTTATTTGAGGATTATTAATGACCTAGAGGGGGGGGGGTGAATAGGTCCAACTTAACTTAAGGCACCCCTTTTTAGCAATCAGTGAACTACTGTCTTTAATATGAATAACTCAATCAGATAAACATGATATACTAAGCAGTAATTAATAAAATAACCATTACACAATGATCCAGCATACACAACACAATGCAAACAGATTTATAGTGGTTCCCCAATTTATGGGTACATCCACTTCCCCCCTTCGTCTATCTAGCAATGAACTAGATTCGACGAAGCTCCTTCTCTTTCCTTTACTTAGATCCTTAGATCTTACAGCTCAGAGCCCACCCGGCTCCTATAACTCAGACTATACAAGTCTTACCACTCAGATCACCAAGATCCTACAGCTCAAGTTCTTCCCAAAAAATCTATCTCAGAATAAATCCTCACTCCTACTTCTCAGGCAACAAATGCCCTATAACTCAGAGAATTTCCAACTTCTCCTACCTCACACAATCCCAGCCCTACCTCAGCCTTTATAACACATGCTTACAAAAAAATGAGAATAATTCTTCTCCACTCAGATCTACAGCTAGATCTTACAATACAAGTAGGTAAAAGAAAAATTGAGTTACAAAGTGTCACCCAGCAAGAGAGATCTGAGTAACAGCTTCTTTATCTGATCTTGATGAATGTGCTTCCTTTGATCTTTGTCAAGATAGATCTGATCAACCCTTCTTATCTTTTCAAAGCCTCTTGAAGTTGAAATTAGGGTTGATCTTAGGCTGTAGAGATGTTGAAGACGATTCTTGATCAGACCACTCTCCACCTTCTAGATTGTAGCTGATGCTTCTTCTTCTTCTTCCTTTTTTGTTTTCTTCTTTCTCTATGTGTGTTTTTTTAAACCCAATCACAATTTTCTGAATACTAGAATCCTTTATATAGGATCTGATAGGAGTAACCGACTAATCCAGTTAATAACTGACATCTGACAGTTCTGACAGTTTTCAGTACTTCCGTCTTGATTTATGTACTTAGGAAAACATATATGCTGAAGTGTTGAACCTTGACTGTTAAATGTATCGACACAAGTCCTGGATGTCGACACTTCTCTTATAGTGGTGTCGACAAACTTCTGAATGTATCGACATAGCTCTTCAACTTGTCTCGACATAACTTATGTGGAAGGTGTCAACACAAGTCCTATGTGTCGACATAGTTGTCTTCAGTCTTTGATATAGCTTGATTATAGTGTGTCGACACTAGTCCTGAGTGTCGACACAGTTGTCTTTAGTCTCGACACAGTGTGTCGACATAGTTGTCCTTAGTATTGACACAGCTTTCTTTAGTCTCGATACAGTATATCGACACAGTTGTCCTCAGTGTCGACGCAGCTTTCTCCAGTCTCAACACAGTTTGTCGACACAGTTTTTCTTAGTGTCGACACAACTTTCTTTGTCTCAACATAACTTGAATATAGTGTATCGACACTAGTCCTGAGTGTCGACACAGTTATCTTTAGTCTCGATACAGTGTGTCGACACAATTTTCCTAAGTGTCGACACAGCTTCTCTTTGTCTCGACACAACTAGTTCAGTGTGTGTCGACACTTTGTACTTAACTTTATTTACCAGCACACATGAACTTAACATACATCAAATACAATAATGTGTATATTATTGAGCTATGTGTGAACAGAAATGGGAAGTCCGGAAATTGGACAAACAGAAATTTTTGTATTCCAAAAAAGCTATCAATTACATGGTATAGCCTCCCTTTTATAGAATGGAGGAGATGAGAGAGATTACAAATAAACAATGTGGGACTAAAAAATATCATGTACAAGTGGTTTAACATAAATACAGGTCGCCAAGCCGTGCGGTTTGATGAATGGGAAAATCGCCTGACAACCATAAGAGAAAGACACCAAGCCGCCGCACTAGACCACTAGGTCGCCCGATCTCCAAGATGCTAGGGACTGATTGACAAATCGCCAGAGCACGAATAGTAACAGGACAGCATGCAACACCCCCTATCCGTTGCATATCATATAGCAGTAGGTCCGGCTGGGGCCCGACGTCATATACCACAAACAGACCGGGTGGTTACTTAATGGAAACCATCCAACCAATCATAACGTCCTACACAGAGCATTCTAGCGGAAGCAGCTTAAGTTACAATAAAGAACCCAGCACAAAGAGCACGAATGTCCACTAATAAACCAAATAGGAATGTCGTACATACACGAGTACAAGCTTTAAGGCCTTACAAAATGGTTTACTTCAATATTACATGTTTTACAAACCACGGCACGCAGGCCGGTCATACATGAGTAAAAACAGTAAACACTCCAATTAGGCCTTCGAGGGCCGGCTTCGCAATTTGGGCTTTAGCCCGCTATTGACCGCTTGGTCCAGCTGCACCTGCAGGCAACAAAACCACCGCACTGTGGCAAACAAAGGCAACGATCAGCAATGCTGACCAAAATTATAACGATCCCGCCCCCAACTCGGGGCGGCGATACTTCTTCCCTGCATTTTATTTAGCATAACCAAGCAGTATATACATTCATTGCATCATAGGCGTTGGCACGCATGGCCACACGCCCCGTGCTCTCAGGGCACATTCTCGGTGATCGCAGTCTAAGCCGCTAACTCACCACCATCTCCAGGACGGCAATATCTCGTGAGCAAAATGGTCTTTTAGTAAAATATTATGACACTTTAATGTCATCAACAGCCTGTGTCACGACACTTTAATATCATCGACAGCAAGACCCGACCTCTATGCCCTCGGCATAAAGCAGGAACGGTTCCACTCAACCCGTTGCTCACTTGCCACGACACTTTAATATCATCGGCACGAGTTAAGTTTCCCCGAAGCCCGTGAATCGAACGTACAATAATACATAGCCCAGTTATATACAAGTTGGCTGCTAGGCCCACAAGTTGGCAAGATCACGCATCCGCCCAGTTTTCCGGGTGCACCTTTGGGTTAATCCCCAATGGTCCCTATTGTAATATACCACGTAGAAACCCCGAAAAACAACCAATCGCACAGAGTCTTCTCCGGCCTTTATGCAACGCAACATCACCGATCCAGACCAACATGTCCGGATAGGCTTTACACATCATGCCTATGTCCGTTCTCGCTTACTACGCAACGAGAAATTTACATATCTACCCAAAGGAACGCCTCTAACTCACCGCAAACTCGCGAGAGCGGGCTTCCTATGCAAAGAAGGAGAGCTTCACATGCTCATGAAGAGAATCGTTACCCTAGCGTTCCTCTTTGGTGCCATGGAAAAGTAAGCAGATGAAAAGCACAGCACTCTCTTCGCCTCCGTGAATCCGAAGTTGGCTCGTGATTTGGAGCTTCGAAGCTCTTCCAATGGCCGGATCTAGCTTCTTCTTCCTCTCGTGACTCTCCTCTCTCTCTATACTTTAGAAAGATAACCACTCAAGTAAAAGCGAGGGTTTCAAAGGTCCAATCCCGGGTATATCTCATCAGGAACAACCCCCAGCCGTTGGATCCCAAATTAAAGAAACGAACGGCTTTGATTCGGGCCTAAAATGTACAATCTGGACCGAACATGGCCTGGCACACGCCCGTGTCCAGGGCCGTGTACCTCATTTGCCATCAAAATCGGCGTGCCTGGAACAACACACGGGCATCTGACACGCCCGTGTTCGACCTGACATGCCCGTGTTCCAACTGACACGGCCATGTGGTCGGCCGTGTGCCCTCATCGATTTAGCCCGAAAACAACCCGAGAACTACACGGGTACTGGACACGCCCGTGTCCTTCCCCGTGTCTACCTCGACACGCCTGGGCTCCAGGCCGTGTTCACAGTCTCGACACTTCATCGAGTGAAGTTCGTCGAGCACCCGACACGGCCTTGGACACGCCTGTGTCCTAGGCCGTGTGCCCTGTCTCGACATATCATCGAGCGAAAATGTTGACACCCCGGGTCGGTTGTCGACACGGGCTCGACATGCCCTGAGACACGCCCGTGTATCAGGCCGTGTACCTCGTCTCGACACTTCATCGAGCGAAAATCGTCGACACACCGTGCCGATCATCGACACGGGCTCGACACGCCTTGAGACATGCCCATGTCTCAGGCTGTATGCCATGTTTCGACACAGTGTCGACCGAAATTCGTCGACTTTACGGACAAGTCGTCGACTCCAGTCTGAGATGCCCTGGGACACGCCCGTGTCCCAGGCCGTGTGCCTACTGCCAGATTCCAAATCTGGCCCAAAACTTCCCCCGTCGCTCTTTTGAGTTTCGGGGCGTTACACAACAACCAAACTGCAGGAGAGAAACTGACAAAGCGCCCGAACTGCAACCTTCCAGAGATAGACCGCCAGAGCGCCCGGTCTCTAATCTGCAACACTCCCCCTCAAGTTGGAGCATATATATCAATCATGTCCAGTTTGTCGCAAATGTGATGAAAAGAGGCGGATACTGGCATGGTGAAAATATCAGTCAACTCTTTATCCGAGGTGAAAAACGGAGTACAAATTTGTTCCTTCAGAATCTCCTCTCGAATGAAATGGCAGTCAACTTCTATGTGCTTGGTTATCTAATGTAAGACCGGATTTTTAGAGATGTATATGGTGGCTTTGTTGTCACAAAACATAGGTAGATGATGGTCGTAGACCTCTCCTAAGTCAAGCATGAGAGCCCGTAACCACTTCAGCTCACACGTGGTCGATGCCATACTTCGGTATTCTGTTTCTGCACTAGACCTGGAGACTACCGACTGTTTCTTACTTTTCCAGCTCACAAGGTTCCCCCCCCCCCCCACAAAGGTGCAAAAACCTAAAGTTGACTTGCGGTCTCCTTTGTCATCGATATAGCTTCAACCCTTAAATGGTCATTCTTCTGAAAGAGAAGTCCTTTCCCAGGAGCTGATTTAATATACTCCAATATCTTCAAGGTCGACTGTAGATGACACTCCCTGGGAGCTTGCATGAATTGGCTAACCTTGTCAACAGTATAGGCAATGTTGGGTCTGGTCACTGTGAGATATATGAGTTTACGAACCAGACGTCTGTACCTCGTAACTTCAAAAAAAAGAGGAGAGTCATTTTTCCATGTTTTATCTTCTCCAATCGTCATGGGACATCAGACATGTTTAGCCCCAGTCAACCCAGCCTCTTTTAACAAGTCAAGAGAATACTTCCATTGGGTGAGGACAAGTGAAGTGGGCTTCCGAGAAATTTCTATCCCCAGAAAGTATTTTGGAGAGCCCATATCCTTTGTAACAAGGTGTTGCCGAAGATGTTTCTTTGTCAAGATTATCCCAACTTGGTCATCTCCAGTAAGAAGAATATCATCCACATATACTGCAAGCACCACTAGACCCGGAGAAGTTTTACGAGTAAATAGGTAGTGATCAGCAGAACTCCTCGTAAAACCAACAGCCTCCACATTCCCGCTAAACTTGTCAAACCAAGCGGGAGGACTTTGTTTTAGGCCATAGATAGCCTTCTTGAGCCGGCAAACCTGTGTCTCCCCCTGAGAAACATACCATGGAGGTTTCTCCATGTAGACATCTTCCTGAGGATCCCCATAAAGAAAGGCATTCTTCACATCCAGTTGTGAAATGGGCCAATCTCTATTGACAGCCACAGGGAGAAGGACCCGAATAGTGCTGAGACAAGCAACGGGAGAGAAGGTGTCAAAGTAATCAACGTCATAAGTCTAGGTAAACCCTTGGCAACAAGCCGAGCCTTCTAACGATCCACGCTGCCATCGGGGAGGAATTTCACCACACAAACCCAGCGACAGCTAATAACATCTGTGCCAACAGGAGGAGGAACCAGGGTCTAGGTACTCCATTCAGTGAGAGTAGTAATCTCTTCATCCATGGCAGCCTTCCAATGTGGAATGGCAAGGGCCTCCTGATAGGAACGGGGGGTAGAAGTGGAAGAGATAGCCAACATAAACTCCCTGCGAGCAGGAGACAGACGATCATAGGAGACAACTGCAGCAAGCGTATGCTTGGTACAAGCCCGAACCCCTTTACGAAGGGCAATGGGGAGGTCTAGGTCAGCAGGTGCCTCAGTATCCGGAGCATCCATTGTGGAGAGAGCTGGCCCGAGAGGAGAGAGTGACGGCGACGAAGATGAGCGAGATTGCGGAGGTGGAGAGGGAGGAGGAGATGATGGAGATGGTGGAGGAGGAAACACCTCGGTAGGAGGGGATGGGCTGGAGGGAAGAGGAGGAGGAAGACTGGATTCCACAGGAAGAGGAGAGGAGTCGTTAGAGAAATAGGGAGCATTCTCAATGAAGGTAACGTCCGCGAAGACGAACTGTTTGCGAAGGATGGGGTCAAAACAACAGTAACCTTTCTGAGTGATAGAGTAGCCCTGAAAGACACATTTGGTAGAGGGAGGGGAGAGTTTATCATGGGTGGCGGATGGAGCATGCACAAAGGCCGTGCAGCCAAAGATACGTAGAGGGAGAGGAAAGGATCCTTTCCTGGATAGAGAATGGAGAAGGGCATTTGACCGCAGAGAATAGTGGAGGGAATGCGATTGATGAGGTAGCAAGAAATGAGAACAGCATAGCCCCAGTTGGAGCGAGGGACATGCATTTACGTAAGTAAGGTGCGAGCAACATTAAGGACGTGACGGTTTTTGCGTTCCGCCACCCCATTTTGTTGGGAGGTGTAAACGCAACTTTTTTGATGAATAATTCCATGTTGCATACAAAATGAGGAAAAAGCTTGACTAACGTACTTTTTGGCATTATCAAAGCGTAAAACTTTAATAGAAATATCAAACTGATTTTTGATTAAATGATAAAAAGATTGTCATACATCAAATAGTTCAGAGCATTCTCGTAAGAGATACACCCAAGTATATCATGAGAAATCATCAATGAAAGTAACAAAATAAGAGCTACCCCGACCAACGGTGAGTGTAGGAGCAGGGACCCAGATGTCGGAGTGAACAAGATCAAACAGACGGGTAGAACCACGACCTTGCTTTGGCGGGAAGGAGGAACGATGATGCTTGTCAAGATGACAGGCATCGCAGTTGAGAGGAGAACTGTGCGGAGGGAGGTGAGGTAGCAGTTGATGAAGAAGCCATGGAGGAGGATGCCCAAGGTAGAGATGCCATTGTAGTAGATCTATAGAAGAGGAGGAGAAGGCGGAGAGAGCAGAGACATTGTCGATGAAGTAGAGGCCACCGCTCTCAGTCCCAGTAACAATCGTCTGTTGGAAGCTCGGATCCTGAAAAGAGCAAGAAGTGGGAGTAAATGTGACAGAGCATTGAAGTTGCTTGCACAAAGATGTAACTGACAACAAATTGCAAGGAAACTTGGGCACATAGAGAGTGTTGGCCAAGCGAAGAGACGGAGTGACATGAACCACTCCCATCCCATGAATCGGGGAGGGAGAGCTGTGTACAACAAGGACCGGAGGCAACCAATCATGTGTTTCAAGGAGAGAAAAGCATTGTGGATTGCCCGTCATGTGATTAGTTGTACCAGAGTCAATGAGTCATTTACCTTGAGTAACCATGTGAGCACTACCTGAGGAAGTGACCACCGAAGCGGACAGCTTGGAAGAGGAGGTGGAAGCATCACCAGAAGGGAGAAGATGTCGATGTTTCAGCTAGCACGATCCACAAGATGACTGGTGAGACCACAGTGAGAGAAGAGGAAGCGGGAAGAACCCCGACCACCGGAATGATGGTTGCGACTACTAGAGCCACTCTGTTGAGTCTGGTGAGCATATTGTTCTGAAGCAGGAGAAGACAGAAGCGGACGTTGAAAAAGAGAGGTAATTGCTGCAATGCGTGTGGCCGTTGTATCCAAGTTGGGAGAGTCTGTTTCACCCAAGATTTGTTGGCGGATCATGTCATAGGAATCAGGAAGCCGGAGGAGGTAGCACACAACAAGCAGTTCTTGAAAGTGCTTGTGATGTTCGGCAAGATCCGCAGAGAAGGGGCGATGTTGAAGGATCTCAACCCCAAGAGCTTGAACTTGTTGATAAGCGGTAGCAGGAGACATAGACGGACATGCAAAGAGGTCCGCATACAAAGTATAAATGCGGGACGTCTGAGCCCCCTTTGAGTACAGAGCAGCAAGATGAAGTCATGCCTTCTTGACTGTCTCATCATGACGGATAACAGAAAGACATTCATCGGAAAGACTGTTAGCGAGCCAAGTGCGGACAAGCGCATCGCTAGCATCCCAGTCGTCAAATTCAGCAGAAGTGGTGGCAGGAGGGTCATCGGTAAGGTGGTGGCATTTGCGTTGTGAGCGGAGGAGGAAGGTGAAGGAGACCCTCCAATCCGGGTAGTTGGAACCAACAAGCTTGAAGACAGTGCCAAGATTCCCGGAAGGAATGGGAGGAGGAGGTGGAGTTGTCACAGGAGTAGCATTGGTGGTAGAAGAGCTGGAAAGGGCCATGGAAGAAGCCGCGCGGGTATAGGGAAGAGAGAAAGGACGCGTGGGAAGAAAGTGGTCGGGTCGAATAATAGGCCGCGTGGAGAGAGAAGACTGCAGCAGACAGAAGAAGAATCTGCAACAGAGAAAAGGAAGAAGTCGTGCGGGAAGAGAGCAGGCCACACGAACAGAAGACCAAGAAGCCGCGAAAACAGTCCGCGGAGAAGAAGAGGAGGAGCCGCGTAAACAAAGAGCAGCGACAAAGGAGGAGAGGCCGCGCGAACAAGAGACAAGAAAGAGATCAAGTCGCGCGGGCAGAGGAAGGCACTAAATCATGCTGACAGGATCGCGGGCTCTGATACCATGTGCGAACAGAAAATGGAAGTCCGGAAATTAGACAAACAGAAATTTTTGTATTCCAAAAAAGGTATCAATTACATGGTATAGCTTCCATTTTATAGAATGGAGGAGATGAGAGAGATTACAAATAAACAATGTGGGACTAAAAAATATCATGTACAAGCGGTTTAACAAAAATACAAGTCGCCAAGCCGTGCGGTTTGATGAATGGGCAAACCGCCCGACAAACATAAGAGAAAGACACCAAGCCGCCA
Source organism: Platanthera guangdongensis (assembly GCA_039583875.1). Taxonomy (NCBI): domain Eukaryota; kingdom Viridiplantae; phylum Streptophyta; class Magnoliopsida; order Asparagales; family Orchidaceae; genus Platanthera; species Platanthera guangdongensis. The sequence goes on from CM077161.1 coordinate 126,330,217, forward strand.
CACTAGACCGTCAGGTCGCCCGGTCTCCAAGACGCCAGGGACTGATTGACAAACCGCCAGAGCACCAACAGCAACAGGACAGCAACCAAACCGCAGGAGAGAAACCGACAGACCGCCCGGACTGCAACCCGCCAGAGACAGCCCGCCAGACCGCCCGGTCTCTAATCTGCAACAAGCTGAGAAGAATTCTTCAAAACAAGTACATTGAGACAAATGTACTCAACAATTTCCAGAAGAGAGGTTATTTAAGAACTCATATTAGTATAAATTTTGAGTTGGCCAATAATGGAATCAAAATAGTAATAGATAAATTCGTCCTAAGGAATTTTTGTAGGCATTTGTCATTTAGTACTTTAATGTCCTCATTGAGAGGAGTTAATAGTGCTCGATTTTCAATTTAGTCTACATCACCAGCATGTGTTGGCAGAGTAGAGTATGTGAGATTTATCAATGTATCAATGGAATGTTCATCCTCCCAGCGGATAACCATGTAATTTGGAATTCGAAAAATGTCATTCACTAAACTTGGATAATCACTGTTACTGATACGATGTAAGAAGTCAGAGAATTGTTGATCCGATGATGCTCTCATATTTTCAGTCCGGGGAAGAAGCTTGATAGTGGACCAAAGTGGTGATTCGACAATGCCTCCACTAATAATTTTGGCTTTAGTTCCATTTATAACAATAGATGCCATTGATGTAAGTCAACTCCCATTATTAGGACTTTGTTGCCAAAAGACACATTTACAAAAAGAACATTTTTAACGTTCGATGAACTGCCTCAAATGCTTTTTTGTCTATCATTGGTGCTTCGTCCCAGATTATTGTGGAGCAACACTTCATAAGTCTTTGAAGTTCAAAATATTTTCCAAAGATACATAATAAAAAAAGAATCAAATGTAATAGGAATTTTGAACTTGAAATGTGTAGTGCAACCACCTGGAAGAAGAGTTGTTACAATGCCCGAGAATGATGTAGCTTGCATAATGGGGCCATCTCTCCACAAGCCAGTCAGTATAATATAATATAGAAAAGTTTTGCAAGTTCCTCGGGGACCATCAACAAAGAAAACCTATTTTTGTCGAATGGCTTCAGTAATAATACAAAATGCATGTCATTGAATAGTATTCAATAACGTTATTGTGTTTAAATCTTGAGTGGAGATAGGTATGAATAGTTCATATTCAATCAAATGGGAGAGGTTGGAAATATCAAGAAATGTGTCATTGATATCGGGTAAATCAAAAGCATTGATGTTTTTGTTATGTTGTTGGAGTATGCCGTGAATTTCGTGTAGAACCTTATTCACAATATAGAAATCATTAATGAGTCCTATATTTCTATAGTCTTCAGACATAGCAAAGTAATCCTCATTGTTAAAATTTCTCAAGATGATCAGGGAGATAGCTCTGATACCAAGTAAAACTTTCAAAGCTATCAAGATGACACTTTGATTAAGCGGAAGATGAGAACCAGGCGCAGGAACACACAACCATAAACCAAGCTCAATAATCAGAAACAATAGAAGGCAACAAACAAGTCTTGTATTATCAACAATCTTCTTTACAAGGCAGGACATACATGACGAGACATGATTTATCGATGTACAAAGGAAGAGCATACACACAAAGTAAGAAAACAAGTCACGCAGACTGTCTCAGAGACTGCCTAAACCGTCGAGTTCGCCGAGACCGCCGAGACCACCAAGCTTCTGATGCACCGAAATGAACTACGGAGTCCGCATAGCCCGCGGACAACCCGTTCTTGTGTTGAACACCGTTATCCACTTTCTGCAAGCCTCCTAACCGCTGAAGTCGCCTAGCTGTCAGAGTCCGCGAACAAACCGCTACCGAACAGAAGAACAGACCTCCGAGACCGGCAGACAAGTTACTGAACTGGGAAAGCTGAAGGAGAGAAGACCAACTGCCCGCAACTGCGACCTGCTACAAACCGCTGATTGTAAACCGCAAGCTCCACTGATCCCTGACCACAGTTAGCAACAAAATCCAGGCTTTTCAGTGCTAGCCGCACAACCTGCAAACCACAACCCCGTTAACCTTCTCAAACCGTGCAGACAAAAATCTGAGGCCACAACAATTAACCCAAGTTCAAATTACTGTTCATTCAGTTAATTATGATGCCAAAGGGAGGGAGGCTTATTTATAGGCGCGGAGAGAAGTGTGGTCACCGCCCTTGTAGATAGAAACACCACCCCAGCACGCAGCTGACACAGAGCAGTCAGCCCAGTCCGCATGGACAAGGCTGAACACCAACCTATTAGCCTGACATCAAGGATGTAACAGCCCTGATTTTTCGATAATTATTTAATCCTCTCGGTGACGTCATAATGACGTAAGGGGCGTTACGCTATTGTGGAGTTGACGACGCGTCGCCGTTAGTGCGTTTTCGCGTCTATTCGGTCGAGTGGGCCAAATTCGTGAATTCTTGTCGAAAATGGAAAATTTCACGTTAGAAAATTAAATTAATTAATTTTTGACATGCTCGTCAAGTTTCGTCGCGATCCGAGAGATATTCGAGTCTCAGCGAATTTCCGAAGTTTTGTAGAATTTTTGTTCGTCGTAGACTTTGAAAATTAATATCTCGAGAACGGCATGTCAGATTTTAGTTTCGTCTTCGCCATTGGATTTGTAGCGTTAGTGTTCGCCTACGGTGCAAATTTCGTTTAATTCGGCGCGCGTTTGACCCTCCGTTTTGATCTTGTATTTCTTTATTCAAAAATATAAATATTATTATTATAATATTAAAGCACTATTCAAAAATGTCATTTACTATTCATCTCTATACTTTAATTTTTTGTATATATTTGTAAAAAAGCACTGTTCATGCAATTAGTTAATATCTTCTTCATGGGTAATCATAGCTTCTTCTCGAGTAACCTGCAGACCTTCCCAAGAAATCTGAAATTTTTACTCAAGAACGCATATATCTTCTCGGGAAATCCAGTTCTTGTACTCGAGAACTCCATTCCTTTTCGGGAAATCTATTGGGCAAGTACTCGAGACCTTAATGCCAGTTCTCGAGAGGTCTAATTTTGTTCTCGAGAAATTCCTGTGCTGCTCCCGAGAAATCCGTTTCAGCCTACTTTTGAGTGCCGTTTTGAGGGTTAAAACGATGTCATATGGAAAAATAGTTAACATAGATTTTGTTCGTCTCAACGAGATCTACAACTTCTGTGTTGATCACTTTTCGATTCGAAGCCATCTTTAGCCTCTATTTGTATTTTCCGCACGACCGCACATAAATTGTCCGTGTTCTTCCTGTTTAGACAAAAGAATATATATATATATTCATATACTTAAGGATAAATAGAAAAAAAAACTTCATTTTCTTCCTGAAGTTTTGACCGAACCAGTGAAGCGAGAGATAGAACGTCTGCTCGTGAATCTTTCGGTGGCCGCCGAGGTGCTCCGGTGCTCGAAATATTCAACGGGATATAGATCCGGAAAGCTCTCGCCGTGATCTTCACATTCGTGGTAAGTATTTCTCATTTCGTGGAAGTTTTTCGTTAGGGTTTTCCGCCCTAACCTCTCTTTTGGCCAAATCCTTGTAGATTCTGCTTCCCCGCACCTTCTTTTTGCTAGATCCACGATGTGTAGAATATTGGAAGACCAATTGGAGTAGAAACCGAGGCAAGTGGTGTTTTTGCTCTCTTAACTCATTTCGTCCAATTTTTAGACATTTTTTCTTGGATTTGATACGTTTAAATTTTCTAAAACTTTTATCCCTAAATTGCTCTGTAAATTTGGTAAAAAATGTAGTTGCGTCATTTTAATTGTCCGGTCATTTTGATCGTTGCGTTATCTTGTGCATCCTGATATTTTTGATATTCCCCTACCTTGTGTGGCCCTTTGCAGTCTTCATCTATTAGTCCAAGTCATTTGTTAACCCCTTTAAAATTTCGTCGGGTATGTCCAATTTGTCAAGTGCCCTTTTAAGTTGTAAATTTCGTCAAAAATCAAGTCATTTTTTGTTTCCCTGATAGACTAAGTTTAATGAAAGAACTCTAAATATTTATATATGTAACTAAATAAAACTCTGATGGTCTGTGCGCGTTGGGGTTTCTCCCTCGGCATAGTACCTTATGGTTGAGTCTATGCATGTTGTGGACTTTCATACTCGACACATTACCTTAGCAGTTGGTCTGTGCGCGTTGGGGTTTCTCCCTCGGCATAGTGCCCTTTTGGCTAGGTTTGTGCGTGTTGTGGACTTTTTTCCCGACACAGTACTTCTATTTTCTGTTGAGCTAATCAGTTTCATTCAAATCATGAATAACATGAATAATAAAGAAAGATGAATGGATGAACTTCTGATGTTTGACACTCTGTTCTGTCCAGTTATTGTGATTAGCCTTTCTTGCTCAGCTAATTTTATCGTTTTGTTTATATTACTTTGCTACTGACTTTTGTTACAGTCAATTTATTATCTCTTGTCCACTTCAAGGTTTGTTGGTCTACCTTTTACTCTTTTGCACCACTTGTAACTTACTTCTGAGGTATTCTTCTTTTGAATTCCTCAGGTCCAGAGCAGTAGCAGGTTTACCTGTTAGAGTTGTGACTCTGGTGCTGTGAGTTGTTGTGGCCGTTTGTTTCCACCTCCGAGAATTGAGGTAGTTGTTTTGTTAGACATGACTGTTTCTCTATGAGTTCGTGTCAGTTGTTGACGTCCATAGTCTTAGGCTTCTTATGACAGTTTACTTGTTACTTTACTGTTATTACTTATTGTTTGTTTATACTTGCCCTCTGGGAAGGATTTATGTTAGGATGCATATAGTTACTTTTAAGTATACAAAACTGCATTCTGGAATATTGTCATGACATAACTTTTAACTGCAAAACTTACTACTTTTAAGCACTATAAAGTTCTTTTTATTTATATTACGTGTAGAAGTCACATCATCATTATAACATGCTAGGCTTTCGTTCTCATATAGGATATCAAATGAATCAAACTAAGTATTTTCCGCTGCGTAAACTTATATATCTTCTCACCTATGGACTAGTGATCCACCTGACTGAGGGACACGGTCAATAACTCTAATAACTTATATGTATTTTTTTAACTTAATTTCATAAGTATTCTACTTAAAGTAAATGTGAGGACGAGTCGCCTGAGCGTCTGTAGTTGTCCCCTGCATGGCGTGCCATCACGGCGCGTATTTTCTCTTACTCTGACGTATTATTTAATACGAAGAAAATGCGGGTTGTGACAGTTGGTATCAGAGGGAGGTTTTGCAAGAGTGTTGGTTGGTTTGGCAAGCCAGTTAAACATCTTTCCCTTAATAAAAACTCTAATCGTATCAATTCTTTGCATACACACATCGATATGTCATCAGTAGATCTTGATGGAAGCATGAACACTACACTCATAGCATGATAAGAAATATATGGGGCATATTATGTAGTATGAGATGCATGATATATATTTCTATATGGATCCATCATAGGAGGCAACATGTGACAGTTATGTAGTATGTGATGCATAACCATCATCACATGGTTGCCCATTAGCACGTTTTACTTTTTTGTTACATACAATATTATGTAGTATGGGATGCATAATATTGTATGTGTATGCCGCTCATAACATGCACTAAGCCCTTTTTAGAATGCATAGCACTGCATACATAATATATCATCTCATAAGCACACGTGCCAAGTTAAAGATCTGCATGATGACATATGTACACCCATGATTTGAAATGAAATCTAAACATTCATGCATTCATATTATAGGCACAAGTTAAAAGCATAGCATCATTTCATGATTTCCTAGAGCAAGGTAACATCAAGAGAAAGTATCTGTTTGTTTCTGATCTGAGTCTTTTCGTTCCTGATCTGATCTGAGTCAGGGTATTCGAGTTTACTAGCTTAGGTGTCTTAAGCTAGGTCCTTGATAAATCGTTTGTTCGTATCAGTAAAATATGACCTCGAAACAATTTGCTAAGGGAATATCTTCCTAGTTTGTGATGTCTTAGGCAAGGTTTTGACTAGATATCCAATTATTCTGTAGAAATGCTGCCTAAACGTATTGCAATGAGGTCGAATCCCCATTCGTAGGGTGAGTCTTCTGGTGCCCAGAGCGAAGCGGTGATTGAAGGACTATGATAGAGTAATGAGGCCCTGACAAGGCAGATAGTGGACATACAATCACAGATACAATCATTGTTAGCTGTCGTTGTCGGGCAGCCGACTAGAGCGCAGTACCCTGCTGTGGATCAAGTTGTTCCTACTCCTGCTACTCTAGTTCCCCCAGTTGTACTGCCGCTAGATATGAATTTTATTTCTCGCTTCTAGCGACTAGGACCTCCTACGTATGATGGTAGGGCAGACTTCATGGCATTGGATGACTGGATCATCGCCATTGAAGAAATGTTTTCTTATTCTGGCATTTCCTCTGATTAGAAGGTGATGATTGCGGCATACCAACTCAAAGGACTTGCAAAGAGTTGATGGATTAGAGAAAAGGAGAATCTTACTGATGGGTGCTCTTGGGATTCATTCAAGAGTATTTTATAGAAGAAGTTTTTGCCATCGGTTGAGCAAGACCGTATGATGAACAACTTTTTACAACTGAAGCAGAGACAACTCACTGTTAATGAGTACGAGATCGAGTTTAGCAAGCTCAGTCGTTTCGCCCCAGATCTGGTAGCGTCTGAAGAAGGCGGAGTAAAATGCTTCCTAGGTGGTCTGAGGTATGACATCCAGCAGTTGGCTAGTGCATAGAAATCTGAGACCTATGTAGAAGTAGTATAAGCCGCCTTGAAGGTTGAGGCGATAGATAATGTGAAGAATCGAGGATTGCTTGCAAAGAAGGACAAGAGGAAATCTGATGATGTTGGAAGTACTAGGGCATCTGGCCCTGCAGCGAAGAAGGATCGAAGGGAAGCATGTGGCTTCTGTGGTAAGCCATGACACCCTTTTGAAAAGTGCTTTAAGAGACTAGATGCGCAGAAGAAGTCTCAGATACACACGATCCAGGATGCAACAATGGGATGCACTATCTGTACTTATTGCCAGAAGAGTGGGCACGATGCGGCCCATTGTCCCAAGAAGGATACATCTTGTTTTCTCTGCATCCAGAAAGGACACATGAGGGATAATTGCCCGCAGAGCCATCCTGTGCTGCATGCAGTTCCATTGTAGACTCTACCGCAGCCCCCACCTCTCATGGATAAGGGAAAGGGAAAGTTGAATGTGCTAACCAAGGAGGAAGCCCAATCATCGTCACAAGTGATCTAAGGTTAGTCTCTAACTCAGCTAGTAATCTCTTATGGTAGATTTATAGTTTCTGCATTTTAGTTGCGTGTGCAATGTGTTTAGGTGAATTTAAGGTGAAGAATAAGTGGGCATGTGTTTTGTTCGATTCGGGTTCTACTCACTCCTTTATGGCAAGGAGTTTTGTAGACCGACATTGCTGGGCTCTCGACCAGTTGGACACTTTCCTGAACGTCAAATTTCCTTCAAGAGAGCTGGTGATGTCTTGTCAGGGTATCCAAAAAAGCACTATCTTCCTAGGTGGTTTTCTAGCCTTTGCGGATCTAAAGGTGTTAGACTAGGAAGACTTCAACGTGATTTTGGGCATGGACTGACTGTGCAGCTATGATGTTGTCATTCAGTGCAAGCACAGGTGCTTGGATTTCAAAGGCGACAAATGCCAGCCCATGAGTGTGTATGGTTTACCGTGTCAGGAATCTCCAATTATTTCTGCAGTATGTACTCATAAATTTCTAGAGTCTGGATGTGATTCTTTCCTAAGTCTCCATTTCTGTTCTGAAAGCTGCACATGTTGTGACTCGGGTTTAGGATATTTCTATGGTGCGTGAGTTTTCGGATGTCTTTCTTGTTAATCTTCCTGGACTTTCTCTTGAGAGAGAGGTGGAGTTCGTTATAGACCCTAAGCCAGACACTCGTCGTATTGTAATAACACCGTATTGCATGGAGCCACATGGGTTATAGGAGCTGTGTAATCAACAAGATGAGTTATTGCAGTGTGGTTTTATTAGACCCAGTTATTCTCCCTGGGGTGCATCTGTCCTCTCCGTGAAGAAAAGGGATGGAACGATGAGGGTGTGCATAGATTATAGAGAGCTAAATAAGGTGACTATCAAGAACAGATATCCGTTGCCTAGGATCGATGATTTGTTTGACCAGCTGCAGGGTAGTTTCGTATTCTCAAATATTGACCTCTGTTCAGGTTACCATCAGTTAAGAATTTGTGAGTCAGACATTCCACGAACTGCTTTTTGTTCCCGATATGACCAATTTGAATTTCTGGTAATGTCGTTTAGATTAACGAACGCACTGTAATGGTCCAGGCCCATCAACATGGGACCCAGCTGGACCGCCGGCCTACCAGGGTCCAGACCCGGGCCCACCACTGGTAGTCAGCCTTTCACACTCAAGCCTGCAGGCCATGCACCCCAACCCCTCTCCAGCCCACCGGCGGGTTGTTGGTGGCCGCAGCCTCCCTTTGATGAGGCAAACTCGATAGTCAAGCCCGCATTACGGGGACTTCCCAGGAGGTCACCCATCCCAGTACTACTCCAGCCCGAGCACGCTTAACTATGGAGTTCTTTCAACTCTCATCACCAACTGAGATGCATGATTGTAACAGGCCAAGTTTCTGAAAACAGGAAATTTTGGGTGACACGGTCTGGGACACGGGTGTGTCAGCCGACACGGCCTACGACATGGGTGTGTCGTAGGGCGTGTCGAGGTTGTGTCGACGATCGGCCTTGGTGTCGACGATTTTCGCTCGACATCGTCGAGAGGGGGCACACGGCCCAGGACACGGCCGTGTCGAAGGCCGTGTCGTGTGCTCGACGACTGTTACTCGACGATCGTCGAGTATCGAGTTTCTAGTGAGGACACGGCCTGTGACACGGGCATGTCACAGGCCGTGTCAGTGGGCGTCGAACTCAGCTCGGCGTCTTGAGCCGGGGCATGTTTGCGGGACACGGGTGTGTCCTGGTGCACACGGCCAGGAACACGGGCGTGTGCCCGGCCGTGTGCCAGGCCGTGTGAAGTCTCGGGTTGTTTTGGGATTATTTTCGTTGAGGCACACGGCCTCAGACACGGGCGTGTCTGAGGGCCTGTCGGGTACACGGCATGTGACACGGGCATGTCACACGGCCGTGTACTAGCTGGATTGAGTCGGTAGTCTGCCGCTTAGAGGGACACGGCCTGTGACACGGGCGTGTCACAGGGCGTGTCAGGCCGTGTTTTAGCTTTTCTGGCCAAATCTGAGCCATTTGTTTCCCTCTTCCTGGATCCAGTGGATGGGCTTTGTCCAGGTGTTATGAAGGCCGAGAAAAAGGGGATTTAACCCCTCTTTTCTCTTCTTCTTCTTCTTCATCTTCATTCCAAGAGATAGAGAGAGAGGAGAAAGGCCTAAGGGAGAGAGAAGGGAGGAGTCTACCAGCTGTTGTAGGAGCTGCGGAGTGCGGAGCGAAGATCCGAGAACGGATTCGTGAAGGCAGAGCCGAGGCGGTGATTTCCATCCGGCTACTTCATGGCGCCGAAGCGATCTTCAAGGGTAAAGATCTCCTTCTTGGGCATCGAAGTCCTTTCTTTATGCATGTGCTTGGAATCCTCCACCAAGAGGTGGATTTGTGGAAGAGATTCCTTTGTTAAGTCTGCATTTAGAGCCGGACTTATGGAAGACGGCATAGGCATGCTGTGTGAAGCCCATCTGGACCGGTATTCTAGATTGGTGATGTTCATGGGTAAACCGGAGAAGACTCCGTGGTTTTAATGCTATGTTAAATGGATTTCTATTGTGATGCATGTATGGATGTGATGTTGAGGAGGCTTTGGCAAAGCTCCTGGTTATGAGATGATCAATTGGTAGCACGCCTGGGGAGCTCGTGTTAAACCCGGCCTGTTACACCACTAGGGTGGGTTGATCTAGTTAGGTAGGGATCGATTGGTGGCAACGCCTGGGGAGCCGAGTTAAACCCGGCTTGCTGCACCACATGGGTGGGTCGATCGGATTAGGAGGGGGGTCGATGGGTAGACATTGCCAGGGGAGCTTGGATAAACCCGGCGTGCTACACCACATGGTGTGGGTCGACCTGCTCTGGTTGCTATTGGATGCTGTGAGGTTGGACCTCTGAGTGGTTTGGGCGGGATGTCGCCAGCTTGCGAGACTGGTGGACTAGGTCCGGTCAACCAACAAGTTAACACCTCGGATCGGCGGTGTACGACTGGTGGATTCCGGTACACCAAGAAGGTGCCCTGAGTGCACGGAGCGTCTGGTGGATTCCAGCGTTTGTGATGGAATGTGTTTGTTAGTGGGATAAAGAAAATAAGATACATATGATGTTTGATGATAATTGATGATAGAGGATAGCACTGCATACAGGGAAGGAACCATTACCCCGGGTAGGGGGTAGGGTCGTTATAATGGGTCAGCCAAATGCTGATCGTTACTTTGTTTTCTGTGTTGGCTTGGATGTTTAATTGCAGGTGTTGCGGCTTGAATGGAATAAGTGGAATAGCTAGCTTGCTGATAAAGGCCCTTGGCGGCCATGTGAAGAGCTGTGTTTGGATTTCATGTGTGGCCGGCCTGCGTGCCGATGTACGAAATTGTTGTTGTGTAAAGAGGAACCTGTAAGGCCATAATGCCAGGGTGCGTGAGTTGTATACATTCCTGGTGTTGTGCTATATAAATGTGGTATTTATATATGGGTGGACATTCTGGTTTAAGTTCATGCTAACATAAAACATGTTGCGCTAGAATGGAATGAGTTAAGGATACGCATAGTGTTTGACTTCCACACGTAATTCCTTTGCTTGTCTGTGCTATATGGCGTGGGGCCCCGGCCGGACCCATCGTTATATGTCATGTGACGGGTGGGGCGTTACAAAGTGGTATCAGAGCCAGGTTTAGATTGTTTGGGAGGAGAGAACATAATTGAACTCAGGAATGTCCACTAGGAATGTATGTCATGCACATGATGTGCGTGCGTGTGTAGTCAATGTACCAGTACCGTTATGATTTGGAAGTATTAATGGTGTTCTGTACATTGATAGGTGGCGAGGGATGGAGCTGGGCCGTCTGAGCCCCAGCGGTCTGATGAAAGTGCAGCACCCGTGGAAGCGTCGATGCCTCCCTCGGCAGAGGCCATACGGGTGGTGGCGGAGACAGTGCTTGCAGTGTTACAAGCACAACCAACTGGACAGGCAAGACCTGGTGGAAGGAAAGAGCATGCTGCTGAGGTGGTGGAGGCGCAAGCAAGTGACGACTCATTGTCACGTTTTATGCACTTTCATCCACCTATGTTTGGTGGAGCGCTTTCACCAGCGCAGGCAGAAGATTGGTTGGCAAGGGTAAAAAGGATCCTAACTGCACTCAGGACGGTCGAGGAGCAGAAAGTGATGTTGGCCACTTTTCTGTTGGAAGGAGATGCGAGATTGTGGTGGGATGAAATTGAAGTGCACCACTTGGCAGGTCGAGGTTTAATGGAGGAATTCTCCCAAATATTTTTAGCCAAGTATGTGTCAGTGTCGCAGAGGATTGCGATGGAAAATGAGTTTCTCCGTTTGGTGCAAGGTGAGCGAGATATTGATACCTACCTGCATGAGTTTACAAGATTGGGGAGATATGCGGGATCGACCTTTGCGGAGGAAGCGCGAAAGACAAATCGGTTTTATGAAGGATTGCGGGATGAATTGAGGTTGACACTTCCGAGTTCAGTGAGCCAAGGCTTCCAGGCATTGGTTGATACAGCCCGTGCGTTGGAGAAGGATATGCAGCGCGTACAAGAGAATAAGAGACTGGCAAGGGAGAAGTCAGAGTTTAAAGTGTCGCAATTGGATCAATCGGAGTTTCAACGACGAGAGAAGAAAAGATTTCGGCCGGTGGACTTCGCTCCGTTGACTGTTTCTTCGGGGGCGACGTATGGACCAGGACGTGTGGATACACGTATATGTTATAAATGTGGGCAGCAAGGACATATCGCAAAATTCTGTTGGAATGCCCCTCCCGGGAGTGAGAAAAAGACAGGTGCGTCATATGAAGAAAAGGGGAAAGCAGTGGCTGAGTCATCTGCACCCCGGACGCAACCTCGCTTTCATGCGATGGAAGTGCATGAGCCGCAAAGCTCAGTTGGTGAAATTCAGCCTCGGGTGTTTAATTTATCTTTAAATCGCGAATTTCAAAATCGGGAGGCTGAGCGGAAGTGAACTGTGATGTGAATCATGTCGATGCTCTGAATGTTGTGTATGTAACCTATGTTTCTATATCAGGTGTGATGAATAATAGCTTGGTGCACTTGTGATTGTGACGAGATAAATCAATCATGTTGTTTTGTTTTGAGATCTTATGTCGCTGAGTGTGCACAAGTGGAAGTTAGGGATGTTTGTTGTGCTGTCTGTTTGTTAGTGTGTGCGGAGACTTGGGGTGTACGATTTTGTGATGTTGTGGCTGATTGGCTGCTTGGAGTCAAATTTTGAGGACGAAATTATTTGAAGGAGGGGAGGATTGTAACAGGCCAAGTTTCTGAAAACAGGAAATTTTGGGTGACACGGCCTGGGACACGGGCGTGTCCCAGGGCGTGTCAGCCGACACGGCCTGCGACACGGGCGTGTCGCAGGGCGTGTCGAGGTTGTGTCGACGATCGGCCTTGGTGTCGATGATTTTCGCTCGACATCGTCGAGAGGGGGCACACGGCCCAGGACACGGCCGTGTCGAAGGCCGTGTCGTGTGCTCGACGACTGTTACTCGACGATCGTCGAGTATCGAGTTTCCAGTGAGGATACGGCCTGTGACACGGGCGTGTCACAGGGCGTGTCAGTGGGCGTCGAACTCAGCTCGGCGTCTTGAGCCGGGGCGTGTTTGCGGGACACGGGTGTGTCCTGGTGCACACGGCCAGGAACACGGGCGTGTGCCCGGCCGTGTGCCAGGCCGTGTGAAGTCTCGGGTTGTTTTGGGATTATTTTCGTTGAGGCACACGGCCTCAGACACGGGCGTGTCTGAGGGCGTGTCGGGTACACGGCATGTGACACGGGCGTGTCACACGGCCGTGTACTGGCTGGATTGAGTCGGTTGTCTGCCGCTTAGAGGGACACGGCCTGTGACACGGGCGTGTCACAGGGCGTGTCAGGCCGTGTTTTAGCTTTTCTGGCCAAATCTGAGCCATTTGTTTCCCTCTTCCTGGATCCAGTGGATGGGCTTTGTCCAGGTGTTGTGAAGGCCGAGAAAAAGGGGATTTAAACCCTCTCTTCTCTTCTTCTTCTTCTTCATCTTCATTCCAAGAGAGAGAGAGGAGAAAGGCCTAAGGGAGAGAGAAGGGAGGAGTCTACCAGCTGCTGTAGGAGCTGCGGAGTGCGGAGCGAAGATCCGAGAACGGATTCGTGAAGGCAGAGCCGAGGCGGTGATTTCCATCTGGCTACTTCATGGCGCCGAAGCGATCTTCAAGGGTAACGATCTCCTTCTTGGACATCGAAGTCCTTTCTTTATGCATGTGCTTGGAATCCTCCACCAAGAGGTGGATTTGCGGAAGAGATTCCTTTGTTAAGTCTGCATTTAGAGTCGGACTTATGGAAGACGGCATAGGCATGCTGTGTGAAGCCCATCTGGACCGGTATTCTAGATTGGTGATGTTCATGGGTAAACCGGAGAAGACTCCGTGGTTTTAATGCTATGTTAAATGGATTTCTATTGTGATGCATGTATGGATGTGATGTTGAGGAGGCTTTGGCAAAGCTCCTGGTTATGAGATGATCAATTGGTAGCACGCCTGGGGAGCTCGTGATAAACCCGACCTGTTACACCACTAGGGTGGGTTGATCTAGTTAGGTAGGGATCGATTGGTGGCAACGCCTGGGGAGCCGAGTTAAACCCGGCTTGCTGCACCACATGGGTGGGTCGATCGGATTAGGAGGGGGGTCGATGGGTAGACATTGCCAGGGGAGCTTGGACAAACCCGACGTGCTACACCACATGGTGTGGGTCGACCTGCTCTGGTTGCTATTGGATGCTGTGAGGTTGGACCTCTGAGTGGTTTGGGCGGGATGTCGCCAGCTTGCGAGACTGGTGGACTAGGTCCGGTCAACCAACAAGTTAACACCTCGGATCGGCGGTGTACGACTGGTGGATTCCGGTACACCAAGAAGGTGCCCTGAGTGCACGGAGCGTCTGGTGGATTCCAGCGTTTGTGATGGAATGTGTTTGTTAGTGGGATAAAGAAAATAAGATACATATGATGTTTGATGATACTTGATGATAGAGGATAGCACTGCATACAGGGAAGGAACCACTACCCCAGGTAGGGGGTAGGGTCGTTATAATGGGTCAGCCAAATGCTGACCGTTACTTTGTTTTCTGTGTTGGCTTGGATGTTTAATTGCAGGTGTTGCGGCTTGAATGGAATAAGTGGAATAGCTAGCTTGCTGATAAAGGCCCTTGGTGGCCATGTGAAGAGCTGTGTTTGGATTTCATGTGTGGCCGGCCTGCGTGCCGATGTACGAAATTGTTGTTGTGTAAAGAGGAACCTGTAAGGCCATAAGGCCAGGGTGTGTGAGTTGTATACATTCCTGGTGTTGTGCTATATAAATGTGGTATTTATATATGGGTGGACATTCTGGTTTGAGTTCATGCTAACATAAAACATGCTCCGCTAGAATGGAATGAGTTAAGGATACGCATAGTGTTTGACTACCACACGTAATTCCTTTTCTTGTCTGTGCTATATGGCGTGGGGCCCCGGCCGGACCCATCGTTATATGTCATGTGACGGGTGGGGCGTTACACGCACCTTCAGCTTTTATTGACACGATGAACAGGGTGTTCAAGGACTTTTTGAATAAGTTTGTGGTTGTATTCATTGACGATCTCCTGGTATATTCCATTGCGTCTGGACCCTGAAAACTGAAGGTCCATGGAAGGAATTATCCTACGCATGACCTGTAATTTGCGGCCGTCATTTATGCCTTGACGTTGTGGAGACATCTTCTGTATGGAGTGTCATGCAAAATCTACACGGACCACAAAAGTTTGAAATATATCTTCACTCAGAAGGAGTTGAATTTACACCTGCGTAGATGGCTAGAATATGTTGCGGACTACAAAGTCGATATCCTTTATCATCCCGACAAGGCTAATGTAGTAGCGGATGCATTGAGCCGGAAGCCCGCACATATCTTTAACCTCTCGGTGCAATCCCTTGTAGAGGAGTTTTTGCTCATGGACATAACTGCAGGGAATAGCGCTTCGCCGAGTAGCTTGGAGGTGGAAGAGCCTTCGTGGATTACTCTCACTAAGTTACATCAGAAAGACGATCCTAATTTGCAGCACCTCCACAGTAGGACTGAGAAAGGGGAATTACCTGACTTTTCAATTGATAATGTTGGTACCCTAAAGTACTGCGACAGATATTGCATCCCCGCTGTTGGGGTCATCCGAGCAAGGGTATGCAGTGAAGCGCATGGTTCAAGTGTTACTTATTATCTTGGATCCACGAAAATGTACAGAGATTTGAAGCAGATTGTTTGGTGGTCAGGCATAAAGAACGACATTGCTAGATTTGTTTCTAAATATTATACCTGCCAGTGTGTCAAAGATGATCATAGGAGGTCGGGTGGTAAGTTAACGCCTTTAGATATACCGAATTGGAAATGGGAGAGTTTATCCCTAGATTTCAAAACCGGTTTGCCGAGATCTCCATGAGGGCATGATATATGTGGGTTATCGTGGACAGACTAACCAAGTGTGTCCACTTTGTGCCTTTCAAAATTGATTATTTTATGGAAAAGATAGCTGAGCTTTATCTGGATGAAGTCATCAGGTTGCATGGTATGCCTACAAGTATCTTGTCAGATGGAGATTCTAGGTTCATGTCTCGTTTCTGTCAAAGTTTGCAAGGAGCTCTAGGTACTGACCTTAGATATTTTACTTCCTATCATCCTTAGACAAATGGTCAGACGGAGAGAGTGAATCAGATCTTGGAGAATATGATTAGATGTTATATCCTGGACCATGGTGGGGCTTGGGATAAACGCCTCAGACTGATGAAGTTCGCGTACAATAACAACTATCAGTAGAGTTTACAGATGACGTCCTTTGAATCTTTATATTGAAGGCATTGTTGAACTCCCTGTTTTGGGCAGAAGTTGGTGAGAAGCCTTTGCTCGGTCTGGAAGCACTAGAGGATATGAGCATTTCAGTGATGCACATTCGTGAAAAGCTGAGGTTGGATCAGGAGCGATATGAGAAGTATGCAAATCAACACAGAGTTGATCTAGAATTTACAGTTGGGGACATGGTATTTCAGAAGGTCTCTCTGATGCCAGGTGTTAAGAGATTTGGAAGGAACCATAAGCTAGATCCCAGGTATGTGGGACCTTTTTAGATTCTGGAGTGCATCAGAGTTTCTACCTATAGACTGGAATTACCTGATTCTTTCCCTAATGTTCACGATGTATTTCACGTGAGCCAGTTGAGAAAGTGTGTTCGTAGTGATCAACATGTCCTTGACTCAGTGCCCCAGTTGCAGACTAATCTCATATATGTCGAAGAGCCTATCTGTATTCTGGAGACGCAAGATCGTGTGATACGAAAGAAGATAATTCTGATGGTTAAGGTTCTCTGGTGCAATCAGGATGCTAGAGGTGCGACTTGAGAATTGGAATCCGCAATGAGAGAATCTCATCCTCAGCTGTTCACCTAGCCATCCCTAGTTAGTATTATTGTTTAATGAATTCTTCTATCATGTCTCTCTCTCTGCCCTCTTGTTTTGTTTTGTGTTCTAAGTTTCGGGACGAAACTTCTTTTTTGGAGGGGTGACTGTAACGCCCCTGATTTTTCGATAATTATTTAATCCTCTCGTTGACGTCATAATGACGTAAGGGGCATTACGTTATCGTGGAGTTGACGGCGCGTCGTTGTTAGTGCGTTTTCGCGTCTGTTCGGTCGAGTCGGCCAAATTCGTGAATCCTTGTCGAAAATGGAAAATTTCACGTTAGGAAATTAAATTAATTAATTTTTGACATGCTCGTCAAGTTTCGTCACGATCCGAGCGATATTCGAGCCTCGGCAAATTTCCGAAGTTTTGTAAAATTTATGTTCGCCGTAAACTTTGAAAATTTATATCTCGAGAACAACATGTCAGATTTTGGTTCCGTCTTCGCCATTGGATTCATAGCATCAGTGTTCGCCTACGGTGTGAATTTCGTTTAATTCGGCGCTAGTTTGACCCTCCGTTTTGATCTCGTATTTCCTATTTCAAAAATATAAATATGATTATTATAATATTAAAGCAATATTCAAAAATATCATTTACTATTCATCTTTATACTTTAATTTTTTTAATATATTGTAAGGCACTGTTAATGCAATTAGTTAATATCTTCTTCACGGGTAATCATAGCTTCTTCTCGAGTAACCTGCAGCCCTTCCCAAGAAATCTCAAATTTTTACTCGAGAACTCATATATCTTCTCGGTAAATCCGGTTCTTGTACTTGAGAACTACATTCCTTCTCAGGAAATCTGTTTGGCAAGTACTTGAGACCTTAATGCCAGTTCTCGAGAGGTCTAATATTGTTCTCGAGAAATTCATTTCCCTTCTCGAGAAATTCTTGTGCTACTCTCTAGAAATCCGTTTCAGTCTGCTTTCGAGTGCCGTTTTGAGAGTCAAAACAACGTCATATGGAAAAATGGTTCCCATAGATTTTGTTTGTCTCGACGAGATCTACAACTTCCATGTCGATCACTTTTCGATTCGGAGCTATCTTTAGCCTATATTTTCATTTTTCGCGCGCCCGCACTTAAATTTTCCGTCTCCTTCCTGTTTAGACAAAAGAATATATATATATATACTTTAGGATAAATAAAAAAAAACTTCAACTTCTTTCGGGAGTTTTGACCGCACTAGTGAAGCGAGAGATAGAACGTCCGTTCGTGAATCTTCTGGTGACCGCCGACGGTGCTCCGGTGCTCGAAATCTTCAACGGGATATAGATCCGGAAAGCTCTCGTCGTGATCTTCAAGTTCGTGATAATTATTTCTCGTTTCGTGAAAGTTTTCGTTAGGGTTTTACGTTGTAACCTATCTTTTGGCCAAATCCTCGTAGATTCCGCTTCCCCGCGCCTTCTTTTGGCTAGATCCACGACGTGGAGTATATTGGAAGACCGATTAGAGTAGAAACTTAGATAAGTGATGTTCTTGCTCTCTTAACTCATTTCTTCCAATTTCTAGCCATTTTTTTTGGATTTGATTTGTTTAAATTTCCTAAAACTTTTATCTCTAAATTGCTCGGTAAATTTGGTAAAAATGTAGTCGCGTCATTTTAATTGTCGTGTCATTTTGATCGTTGTGTTATCTTGTGCGCTCTGATATTTTTGATCGTCCCCTACCATGTGTGACCCTTTGCGGTCTTCATCTATTAGTCCAAGTCATTTGTTAACCTCTTTAAAATTTCGTCGGGTATGTCCAGTTTGACAAGTGCCCTTCTAAGTTGTAAATTTCGTCAAAAATCAAGTCATTTTCTATTTACCTGATAGACAAAGTTTAATGAAAGAACTCTGAATATTTATATATGTAACTAAAGAAAATTCTAATGGTCTGTGTGCGTTGGGGTTTCTCCCTCGGCATAGTGCCTTATGGTTGAGTCTGTGCGCGTTGTGGACTTTCATCCCCGACACAATCCCTTACCTGTTGGTCTGTACGCGTTGGAGTTTCTCCCTCAACATAGTGCCCTTTTGGCTAGGTTTATGCACGTTGTGGACTTTTTTCCCGGCATAGTACTTATATTTCCTGTTGAGCTGATCAGTCTCATTTAAATGATGAATAACATGAATAATAAAGAAAGATGAATGTATGAACTTCTGATGTTTGACACTTTGTTTTGTCCAGTTGTTGTGATTAGCCTTTTTTGCTCAGCTAGTTTTACCGTTTTGTTTATGTTACTTTGTTACTGACTTTTGTTGCAGTCGATTTATTGTCCCTCATTCACTTCGAGGTTTGTTGGTCTTCCTTTTACTCTTTTGCACTACTTGTAACTTGCTTCTGAGATGTTATTCTTTTGAATGCCTCCGGTCCAGAGCAGTAGAAGGTTTAGCTGTTAGAGTTGTGTTTCTGGTGCTGCGAGTTGCTGCGCCATTTATTTCCACCTCCGAGCATTGAGGGAGTTGTTTTGTTAGACATGACTATTTCTCTATAGGTTCGTGTCGGTTGTTGACGTCCATAGTCTTATGCTTCTTATGACAGTTTACTTGTTACTTTATTGTTGTTACTTATTGTTTGTTTATACTTGCTCTCTGGGAAGAATTTATGTTTGGATGCATATAGTTACTTTTATGTATACAAAACTGCATTCTGGAATATTATCATGACATAATTTTTTACTGCAAAACTTACTACTTTTGAGCGCTATAAAGGTGTTTTTATTTATAGTACGTGTAGAAGTCTCATCATCATTATAATATGCTAGACTTTCATTCTCATATAGGATATCAAATGAATCAAACTAAGTATTTTCCGCTGCGTAAACTTATATATCTTCTCTTTTATGGACTAGTGATCCACCCGACCGAGGGATACAGTCAATAACTCAAATAACATATATGTATTTTTTAAAAACTTAATTTCATAAGTCTTCTACTTAAAGTAAATGTGAGGACGAGTCGCCTGAGCGTATGCAGTTGTACCCTACACAGCGTGGCATCATGACACGTATTTTCTCTTACTCTGACGTATTATTTAATACGGAGAAAATGCGGGTTGTGACAAAGGAGGTCGGATAGAAACCATTCTGCATCCCAGCGGACACCACTCCAGTCTGCTCACGCCTGCGAACGCAACTCCAGTCTGCTCGCACCTGCGCACACCACTCCAGTCCGCGTACCGCAAGTTCGCATCCAAGGCAGACAAGGCTGACTGCTGCCAAACTCAACAGACAGAAATATCAGTCCGTGCGACCTCTCGAACTGAGCCATCCTGCGCAATCCGGTGAACTCCAGCGTCAGTCTACCCTAACCAACAAACTCCGCAGTTTCAACCAACTGCGCCACCAGATCTAGATGAAGGCACATGCCATGATGATCTCCCGAGCTCTGATCCAGTCCGCAACACAGACTCCGCAAACTTCAACTGAGTTCGTACCTCACCAGTCATGGTGAGCCTCGCGTACAGGAATCCTATCCGCCCTGTTACTTTCTGGAAACCAACTACCGACTGAACACAACCCAGCCTGGCAAGCCGCCTCCTCTATCCACACATACAGCGTGAACAGACTGCCCAGGCCGCCAGAGCTAAAGCCAACTGCAACACCATTACCGACATGGCAAGTTGCCAGTCCTGTCCGCACAGGCCGCACAGACAAGTCGCCAAGGTCGCCCAGTAAACCACTTTCCCTTCATGATTTTCAACACTCCTTTGAAATTCTTGTTTTCAAGGTCAACTAAATACCTAGAGGGGGTGGGTGAGTAGGTTTTTGGCCTTCTTTTTGATTAATCCGACCTATAATTGATTTCCTTAGATTAGTGATTAATTAATTTGTGCTTTTAAGAATTATCACAGACGACATAGATATTTTTATAGTGGTTCACCAATATTAGGTACATCCATTGTCCCTCTCCGCCTCTTTAGCAGATTGTTAGACAAGGCACTTCACCAATTCCTCGGCTTCTTACGAGCTTACAGCACGATCCTGTAGGACCACTCAGTCTTATCCAAGTCCTACAACTCAAGTACCAAGCCCTACCACTCAGATCCCAGCTAGATCCAACCTTGGCTTTTATAACACAGGCATACACTCAGGCACTAAGCCTTACCACTCAGATTCTAATAAGAATCCTACTCTCAGATCTACAACAAATCCTACCTCAGCCTTTATAGCTCAGGCATACACTCAAATTCCTTAAAGAATCCTACCCTCAGAACCCTAATTGGATCTTACAAAGAATGTTAAAGAATTGAAATATTCAGACACCAGAGAAAGTTCACTGTGTCTGTCTTCTTGGACTGAGCAGATATCAGCCATATCTTCTTCTTCACAGCAATAAGTTTAAAAGAAACCTTCAATTGTAGCACGGCTTGTTCTGGAAGTAACTTGCAGAAAATTTTGATTCTTCTTTTTCAGGAATCGATCCTGAACTTGCTGTTGCAGATGAGTATTACAGCAGCTAACTCGTTTCACATTCAGGTTCTCTAGTCTGTACTTCTTCTTCAGACTCGATTAGAGAACGAGGAAGAAGATGTCATCCAGCCGCAAGATTGTGAATCCAAAGAACCCTAATTACGTCTCTTCTTGGTGTTGATTGTTATTGATATTGTTCATGTTGTTAACCTCTTTCTTGATCTGATCCTGCTTCTTTTATAGACAGTCGATCAATCGTCTCATTGTGCAGTGGGCCCCACCAGAATTGGTGGCTGTGATTTTGCCATGCAACCACGTACTTTCCATTGACGGTTGATTCAACGGCTCTTTGCTTTGTGTGGGCCCCAGCGAGAAATCTCTTTCTTATTATAACAAATCATGACAGTTGGCCCCCCAACGCCTCTAGCAGCATTCCCTCAACATTTGAACCTGCTTTGACTTGTTGACTTTGATGATGTCACCATCTCTTTGGACTTAGACAAAATCAAGCATCAGTAGCTGAGGAATTGAGTGAACGACCATCACTCAATGTCAAAAGACTTAGAAATATTTTCAGCCTAAGTTCGACGAACTCAAAGCTCAGCTCAATGAAAAGTGAAAGCACAGTTCGTCGAAAAGTGAAAGCTTATTTCGACGAACTCTGAACTCAGTTCGACGGACTCTGAGCTCAGCTTGACGAAAAGTGAAAGCACATTTCGTCGAAAAGTGAAAGCTCAGTTCGACGAACTCTGAAAGCTCAGTTCGACGAACTCTGAATTCATTTCGATGAACTCAGGATTCAGTTCGACAAATTCAGGGCTCAGCTCGAAGCATTTGGACTTAGCCAAATTTTTGTGTGAAGAAGAACACAGTGGCACTGACTGTCAAGGATTCAGTCAATGCTAAAGCCCCATGGCATTGAGTGAGTAAGCATCACTCAACGCCTAACTACTTAGACAGATTCTGTATCATGGCATTGAGTGAGTGAGCTACACTTAATGATTAACTACTTAGACAGATTTTCTATCTTATGACATTGAGTGAGTTAGCTACACTCAACGCCTAACAACTTAGATATATTTTCTGTCTCATGGCATTGAGTGAGTGAGCTACACTCAACGTTTAACTACTTAGACAGATTTTTTGTCTTATAGCATTGAGTGACTTAGCTACACTCAACGCTTATGGACTTAGCCACTTTTCTGCTAATTTCTATTTAGGGTTTGACTGTCTTAGCACCTTTTGTTATATGGCATTGAGTGAGCTCAACTCTCAATGCCTGTGGACTAAACGATTTTACTCGTCTGGCATTGAGTTAATAGACTTCACTCAACGACTGTGTACTTAGGCAACTCTTTTGCCCTTCCAGCCACTTCTTTGAGTCCACCTGCCTAATCTTGACACAAGGACAATCCTACACACATGAACTTACACACACATAAAATACAGTTGTGTGTATCTCATTGACCTATTTGACATCATCAAATCAGGGCCATTGGAATCAATGGACCCAACAATCTCCCCATTTTTGAAGATGTCAAAACCATTGATCATTTTCCTTAGTCAATGAAATACACAATCACATGAAATAGACAATGTTTCATACCATGCTCTAGGGGCTTACTTCACCCATATAGAGCTTTCCTAAGCCTATAAACAAAATCAGGAAAGTGAGGGTCTACAAAACCTGGTGGCTGATTCATACATATTTCCTCTTTTAAGTCCTCATTCAGGAATGTTGACTTCACATCCATTTGGTAGACTTTGAATCCTTGATATACAGCAAATGCAAGGAATAGCCCTATTGCTTCTAACCTAGCTACTGGGGCAAAAGTCTGGTCAAAGTCTATTCCTTCTTCTTGTATGCATCCTTTTGACACCAATATGGCTTTGTTCTTGACAATAATGCCATTCTCACCTAATTTGTTCTTGTAGATCCACTTAGTTCCTATGACATTATCTCCCTTAGGTATGAGAACCAGCTTCTAAACACTACACCTCTTGAACTGGTTCAACTCTTCCTGCATTACTCCAATCTAGTTTGGGTCTTTGATGGCCTCTTCAAGCTTCTTGGGTTCTTCTTGAGATAAGAAGCTTGAACATAGAGCTGTGTTGAGGCTCTTGCTTTTTGTCTGAACACCATGTCTTGTATCACCAATGATTTGGTGTGCTGGATGGTCCCTCGAATATCTCCTAGCTGGAGGCAATCTTGTCTCATCTTGTTGTTCTTCATTATCCTCAGCTAGCTTCTCTTCATTGCCTTCAGTTAGTTGTTCTTCATCCTCAGCTGGTTAGTCTTGAGCTCTCCCTGGACAACACCCATCTTCTTTCTTATCTTGTACTGCTGGATCACCATCCCCTTTGGTTACTCCCTTTTTTTAACCATCAAAGATGACTTTGGGTCCATTCTCTACTGGAGTTTACTCCTTCAGTATGCTCCTTGTTCCAATCATATGCTTGGAACACCCACTGTCTGAGTACCATATAGGGGTATGCCAACTTGGACTTATCTACAAAATATAAATCATTTAACCTTAGGACCCTAATTCTTATTGGGTCCTAGGTGCATGTTAGGTTGAAAATGAACATGCCTGCCTGCAGCTCTTCTGTCAAGTAAGCCGACATTAGCTCTCTGGACACTATTATTGTGCCAGAAATCAATGGTATAGTGGCCCACTTTGCCCCAACACCAGCACTCATAGATGTTGTACCTTCTTTTTAGAGTTGGTTTTACAGCAGTGTTGTCAACAGCTCTCAGTCCAGCAGGTACAGCAACAGCCTTTTTCTTATGTCTTCCAGCCACATCATGATTTGGAATATGTCTGGAAGTAAAGGTACTTAGGGTATCTTGAACCCTACCAGTAGCTGCCTTCTTTTCGGAGAGCATGCTCCTGATGGATTCTGATATGCCCAAGTCTGGTTTGCCAATAGACTTTTCTTTGGTCTGATTGTGGACTGACAGATTTTGAGAAGGGACTGCGACCTTATTCTTGAGTGTTGGGGCTTGTGCACCAAACACAAATGGTCCAGGGTAGGCCATTTGGATCTCCTCATGGGATGCCTTGTGGGCACTAGCACCCTTTCCATTCCTACCACCAAGGTGATGAACATCTTTGTTCTCATAGGTGGATCCACCATTGTCCGAGTGATCAAAAATGTTATCTTGGTCATACCTGTTAGATGCTAGTAGTACTCTCATGAAAGGAATAGGAGGCTTAGAGGCTAGTGGCTGTACTGGGGCATTGCCCTTCCTTTTGGACTTGACAGCTCTAGTGTTCCCTTTGAAGCCTAACCCCTTCTTATTCTTTTGGAAGGAGAAAGAATCTATCAAAGGCAACACAGCACATGGATTTGAAAACTTAGCCACTAGCTACTCCTTTTGGAGTTTACCTTCAAGATTCCTGATGTGATCATTCTTGAAGGTTATTGCACCTATCTGAATAATAGTGATGTTTTTCAGCTTGTTGATTTCATTCAGCTTCTGGTCCAATAAGTTAGCTGACTTTGAGGCAGCAAGCTGCAGAGAGGCAATCTACTGAGCCTGCTTTTTGGATAGGAGCCTGCTTCTCTTTAGTAGCTGCAAAAGTTCATTATAGTCATCAATCAATTGATTGATGTCTCCTTCAGATTCAGAGTCATCTTCATCACTTGATGTAGATGTCTCTAACTCTTGACTTGCCTTATAATCTGACACAGAGGATGGAGAATGTACTTTGTTTGGACCATGTTGTTCCTGGTTGGGTTCTTCATCAGTCAAAGCCATCAAACTAAGGCAATGGCTGTCTTCTTCTCCTTCATCAGTCCTGGCAGCATCATCAGCTTCTCTATCAATTTCAGCCAGCATCTCTAAGAAATATGCCTATACAGCTTCTTCTTCAGCAGTGAATAGCCCAATGTAGGCTTCATCTTCCTCTTCTGACTCTGAAGATGAGGAGCCAGTCTAGCTCTTTTACTTCTTAGCAATGAAGGATTTCTCCTTCTTGCTATTTTATTATTGTTCCTTCTTTTCACCAGCACCCTTTCTTTTGAAAGGGTAGTCAGCTATAACATACTCTGGCTTGCTACAACAATAACAGACAATTTTAGAAGAAACATGTTTATTTGGTTTAGAGCCATACCTGTCCTCTTTAGAGGTTTTCTTCCTTCCCTTGTAGTAGTCTTCTTTGGGATAAGAAGAGGAGGAGGGCTTGCTTCTTCAGTGCTTCTTCTTCATGAATTTCTGGAATTTCCTAGAGAAGGCAGCAAAGTCTTCATTAGACATGTGACAGTCTGATGTGCTGGTTTCTGAACTTTCTGCATCAGATTCAGCATCCCTCTTGGGTGGAGAAGGTGTTTTTCTCCTGCTATTCCTTGTGGCTTCAGCTTTGAAGGCCACAGACTTGTCCTTGACTGCAAACTTGCTGATTTTCTCCTCCACCTTTCTGGTTGTCAGTTGCATTTCATAGGACAACAGCATTCCAAATAGAGTTGCTGGAGGAGTGTCAGCTAGCTTTGCCACTTCTCTGATGACACAAATTTTAGTATCCCAGTCTCTAGTTAGTGACCTGAGAAACTTGTCATTCAGCTCATAGGTGTTGAAGACTCTTTCATATGTCCTTAACTCATTTAAAATCCCGAAGAACCTTTCATAGCACTCGACTATGCGATCAGTCTTGCCCTGCCTAAATGTTTCATACTCCTGATTGAGCATGGACTTCATGTCGTCTCTTACTTCTTTTGTCCCCTCCATGTATACAACTAGTGGGTCCTACATCTCCTTAGATGTCATGCAGTGAACTAGATTTTGGAAGGTGGGGTCATCAATAGCACTGGCTATGACATTTTGTGCCCTCTTATCCATTGTGGCAAGGTTGACTTCATCCTTAGACATTTCAGAGGATGTCTTTGGTGTCTGGATATTAACATCCAGAGCTGAGACCTTCATAGGGATGAATGATCCCTCTTTGATAGTAATGAAAATTTTAGTGTCAGCTGCCTTTATTAACAGCCTAACCCTCTCCTTCCATAACCCAAACCCTTCCTTCCTATATATAGGAAGCTTCATGGCCCCTAGCTCCTTATGGTTTACTCCTGAACCCATAATGGTTGTCTTTCCTTGTTGACCTTGTTAAAAATGAACAAAAAACAAGCCGGAAGTGGAACAAAACAAACCGGAAGTGGTTTTAACAGAAACTTTATTATCTAAAAAAGGTGTCTATTACAAAGGTATGACCTCCCTTATATAGAATGGAGGAGATGAGAGAGAATACAAATAAGAGATGTGGGACTAAAAATTTACATGACACAAGCGGACTATACAGACACAAACCGCACAAGCCGTGCAGTTAGACAGACGGGCTAACCGCTCGGCTACTACCAGAGAGAGAGATTGTCATGGGAGACCGCTAGACCGCCCGGTCTCCAATTCGCCAGAGTCAAACCGCCAGACCGCTTGGACCTCAGACAGCAACACACAGCAACCAAACCGCTGAAGAGTAACTGCAAAACCGTGCGGTCATCAACCCGCCAAGCCAGACCTCCAGACCGCCCGGTCACCAACTTCAACACTCCCCCTCAAGCTGGAGCATATATATCGATCATGCCCAGCTTGTCACAAATATGAAGAAACGAGGCGGAAACTGGCTTGGTGAAGATGTCAGCCAGCTCTTTATCAGAAGTGACGAAGGGAGTGCAAATTTGTCCCTTCAGAATCTCTTCACGAATGAAATGACAGTCGACCCCAATGTGCTTGATTCTTTTATGGAAGACCGGATTTTTGGAGATGTATATGGCAGCCTTGTTATCACAGAACATAGGTAGAGGATAGTTGTATACCTCTCCTAAATCCAGCAGGAGAGCTCGTAGCCACTTTAACTCACAAGTGGTCGATGTCATACTACGATATTCTGCTTCAGCACTGGACCTGGAAACAACCGACTGCTTCTTGCTCTTCCAGCTTACCAGATTGCCCCCAACAAAGGTGTAGAAACCCGAGGTTGACTTACGATCCCCTTTGTCATCAGCGTAAATCGCATCTGAGTATGCTTCAACCCTCAGATAACCATTCTTCTGAAAGAGTAATCCTTTCCCAGGCGCTGCTTTGACATATTCCAAGATTCGCAAGGCAGATTGAAGATGACACTCCCGAGGAGCTTGTATAAACTGGTTCACCTTGCCAACAGCATAGGAGATGTCGAGTCTGGTTACTGTGAGATAAATGAGTTTTCCCACCAGGCGCCGGTACCTCGAAATATCGGATAGAAGAGGCGAGTCATCTGTCCAAGTTTTGTCTTCTCCAGTAGTCATAGGACAACGGGCAGGTTTAGCACCTGTCAATCCTGCCTCCTTTAAAAGATCAAGGGAATACTTCCTTTGGGAAAGAACCATGGAGTTGGGCTTCCTTGAGATTTCAATCCCCAGAAAGTACTTTGGAGATCCCATATCCTTTGTGACCAGGTGTTGACGGAGGTGTTTCTTTGTCAACATTACCCCCTCCTGGTCATCGCCAGTAAGAAGAATGTCATCGACATAAACCGCAAGAACAACCATACCAGAGGCGGTTTTCCGAACAAATAAGGAGTGATCGGCCGAGCTTCGTGTAAAACCAATGGCCACAACAATGCCGCTAAACTTGTCAAACCAGGTACACAGACTTTGCTTGAGGCCATAAATAGCCTTCTTCAGTCGGCATACACGTGTCTCCCCCTGAGCAACATACCCCGGAGGTTGCTACATATAAACATCTTCCTGTAGAACACCATAGAGGAAAGCATTCTTAACATCCAGTTGTGAAATTGTCCAGTCCCGGTTGACAGCCACAGAGAGAAGGACCCGTATGGTGCTGAGACGAGCAACATGAGAGAATGTATCGAAATAATCAACACCATTGGTCTGAGTGAATCCTTTAGCCACCAGGCGGGCTTTGTAGCGATCCACACTGCCATCGGGGAGGAATTTCACCACAAAAACCCAGCGACAGCCAACAACATCTGTGCCAACAGGAGGTGGAACAAGAGTCCAGGTACCCCGTTCAGTCAGAGTAGTGATTTCTTCATCCATGGCAGCTTTCCAATGCAGAAGGGTAAGAGCCTCCTGATAGGAACGAGGGGTGGAAGTAGAAGAAATAGCCAGAGCAAAGTCCCTGCGAGCAGACGTCAGACGATCATAGGAAACAACAGCAGCAAGAGGATGCTGGGTACAATCCCGAACCCCTTTGCGAAGGGCAATGGGAAGGTCCAGGTCAGCAGGTACCTCAGTATCCGGAGCATCCGTGGTGGAGAAAGCTGGCCCGGGAGAAGAGAGCAACGGCAACGAAGAGGAGGAAGGTGGAGGAGGAGGAGCAGCGTAAGAGGGTGGAGATAGTGGAGATGGTGGAGATGGGGGAGGTGGCGGAACAGTAGCAGGAGTGGAGGGAATAGTGGGGTTGGTGGGAGAAGGAGGAGTAACAGGAGTAGAGGAAGAAGTGGAAGAGAAGTAAGATGCATTTTCAAAGAAGGTAACATCCGCAGAGACAAATTGTTTGCGAGTGACGGGGTCAAAGCAACAATAACCTTTCTGAGTGGGAGAGTAGCCCAGAAAGATACATTTGGTGGACCGAGGGGAGAGTTTGTCGCTGGTGGTAGAGGGAGCATGCACAAATGCGGTGCATCCAAAGATACGGAGAGGAAGAGGAAAGGGTTCTTTGCCCTGATAGAGAATGGAGAAAGGAGTTTGACCATGGAGAACGGTGGAGGGAATGCGATTGATAAGATAGCAAGCGATGAGAACAACATAGCCCCAGTAGGAGCGAGGGACATGCATTTGCGTAAGCAGAGTGCGAGCGACATCAAGGAGGTGATGGTTTTTGCGTTCCGCCGCGCCATTTTGTTGGGAGGAGTAAACGCAACTGGTTTGATGAATAATCCCATGTTGCATACAAAAGGAGGAAAAGGATTGACTAAGATACTCTTTTGCGTTATCCGAGCGTAAGACTTTAATGGAAACGCCAAACTGAGTTTGAATTGAATGATAAAAGGATGTCCATATATCAAAAAGTTCAGAACGGTCTCGTAAGAGATAGACACAAGTACAGCGAGAAAAGTCATCAATGAACGTAACAAAGTAAGAACTACCCCGCCCAATGGTAAGGGTAGGAGCAGGACCCCAGATGTCAGAGTGAACAAGATCAAACGGACGGGTGGATCCACGAGCTTGCTTGGGAGGAAAGGAAGAGCGGTGATGCTTGCCAAGTTGACATGCATCACAATTAAGAGGAGGATGTTGGGAAGGGAGGTGGGGGATAAGTTGACGAAGAAGGCGAGGGGGCATGACCAAGGCGAAGATGCCATTGGAGAAGATCTGTAGAGGAGGAGGAGAAGGCAGATAGAGCAGAGACGTTGTCGAGGAAATAGAGGCCGCCACTCTCAGTCCCAGTAGCAATCGTCCGTCGGGAGGACGGATCCTGAAAAGAACAAGAGGTAGGAGTGAAGGTGATGGAGCACTGTAGTTGCTTGCATAAAGAGGTAACCGATACTAAATTGCAAGGAAACTGGGGCACATAGAGGGTATCTGCAAGGCAGAGAGACGGAGTGACTTGAACCATGCCCGTCCCATTGACCGGGGAGGGAGAACCATCCGCAACGATGACAGGGGGAAACCGATCATGCGTGTCTAGATGAGAGAAACAGTGTGGATTGCCTGGCATATGATTGGTAGCACCAGAATCGATCAACCAGCGTCCGCGAGTAACAGTGTGGGCACTACCAGAAGAGATGACCACCGAGGCGGACAGCGCGGAGGAAGTGGAATCCATTGAAGAGAGACGGCGAGAGCAAGCTACGGCGGCTAAAACAAGTCACAAGTCGGGCGGACAGAAGCAGGCCGCGCGGCTAGGAAAGCCGCAGGCAGGAGAAACCAAGTCGGACGACAAAAGAGAGGCCGCAACGACTAGTTAGCACGAGCGGGTAGAAGGAAACAGGTCGAGGCGACTAGTAAATAGGCCGCAGCGACTAAGAGGAGCAGCGAGAAGAGAAGCAAGGAGAAACAAGCCGCACGAACAGGGCAGCGGTCAGAAGAGAAGGCAAGCTGCGAAGACAGGTCGCGGGAAGCAGAAACAAGACGAGAATCAAGCGGAGGGAAAGAAGTAGGGCGGCTAGAAGGTAGCCTGCACGAACAGAAGAAGAAGCTGAATTATGAGGAAAAGATCGTCTCCTCTGATACCTGTACAACCCCGTGTCCGGCGAGCAAGATCACCAGGGGCCGAGCAGATCAGGCTAGGAGCAGCAGGCGAGCTCGGCAGCGGCAGGGGCGAGGCTGAGCTTGGCATCCGTCGGCCAGAGATCGTCGATCGGCGACCCTGAGCTCGGCACTCGCCTAGCGGGCTGCAACTCGCGCCCTCGCAGTGGAGCTCGGCAGCAGTAGGCGAGCAGAGCATGCCGAGGTGACCAGAGCTCCCAGCTCGCCTAGGTGTCAGAGGTACTTTTTACTGTTTTATCCCTGCTGGTCTGCCCATAGCCCTTCAAAACAGCGGAGTTTGGCTGTTGGCAGACCCAGCCGAGGGTTTTCTAGTAATTTCAGGTCAGTTATTTTGGTTATTGGCAGTCCGGATTTCAAAAGCTATAAATAGGACCCAAGGGGTACCCCAGAAAGCAGATTCTTCCTTGTGCTCTTCCACCCAAAATCTTCAAGTGCTTTCTAAGGGTACCTTAGCTCGGCTTCAGGCTAAGGAGGGGAAGCGCTCTGAGATCTTCCGGGTTTGTGGTGGGACCTCCCTGCCGAGCCCTTGGGTCTGTTTCTCCTTGCTTTGTTATTTTTCTTGCAGGAGCGAAGTAGGCGCGAGACCACCCCTTTCCCCAAGGGCGAGCTCCACAGGAAGCTGGGTTCCGGTTTCAACATTTTGGTGCGGTGAGCGTGGACAGTGGTCAGTGCAGAAAAGCTCCCGCGAGCTCAATGATGGGAGAAGGATCCGATAGGGCAAGCTCGCCCCCCCCCCCCCCCCCGCCTCTCGCAACGGTGGGAATGTTTGAAGACTTCATAAATGAGGTGCTGACTCTGGTCAAGTTCGCACTCGGCACGCGGGCCGAGTGCTTGACTCCGGCAATCCAGATCGCGGCTGCCCCCTCCTTGGGCGAGGACGCTCCCGGCAGGCGAGCTGGGAAGGAAGTGGCCGAGGAAGGACGAGGGTGCGAGCTCCCCGGGCGCGAGCTCTTCCCCGGCTCGGCAGGCCGAGGTCGCTTCGGCGAGCTGGGCTCGCGAGACTCGCCAGCTCGCCCAGTGGGGGGAGAGAGCCCTTTCAGCGAGCTGGTCTCTTCAGCTCCAGTTTCAGATGGGTTCAGGGAGCCCGAGATGTCCTATTACACTGGGAAGGGAGACCCGGTCCAGCATGTCCAATGGTTCGAGGACGTGGTCTCCATCCGTCAGATGTCGGACGGATTCAAGTGCCGGCTCTTCGCCATCACCCTCCGGGAAAAGGCGAGAGAGTGGTTCCACCAGCTACCGGCCAGCTCCATCTACTGCTTCGAGGAACTGCGCCGGGGATTCATGCTGAGATTCACCACCTCGAATAAGAGGAAGAAGGAGTCTGAGTCTTTGTTTCACATTAAGCAGGGGGTGAACAAGACGTTGGGGAGCTACGTGGACCGATTTCAGGAGGAGGTTACTCAGGTCCAGGAGATGCCGGACCATAGTCTGATGATGGCCTTTACCCTGGGCCTGCAGCAGGGTTTCTTCCGAATGGAGCTGAAAAGAGTTCCTCCCCTCTCCTATGAGGAGTTGATGGAGAGGGCGGCGAGAGAGGTCGACGGGGAGGCGTCGAACCCGGAGTTTGCAAGGAAGTTGGCCAGGTGGTCCACAGAGGAAGAGAGGGAGTCAAAGGGAGGAAGAGGACAGGAGGAGAGAAGAGGGGAGTCCAGGCAGAGGGAGCAAAGGCAGCTCCAAGGGCCGCAGCAGCCGGGGTGGGGGCGTCAGGAGCCCGACCGTCGGTTGGGCTGGAGGCCTGAGTGACAGGGGCAGGGGCCACAGAGAGGGAACTTCGGAAGGGGTCACTTTCAGGGGAGGCAAGACCAATTCCACCCCCCGGGCTAGAGGCAGGGCCAGAGGCCCCGGCTCCCCAATCAAGAAGAGGTCATGGCCATAGCCTTGGGGGCCAGGAGAGGAGTGTGGAGGAGGAGGAGAAGAGAGGTCAGGGTGGAGCTGCCCTATTGCGACTTCCATCAGGAAGAGGGACATGCAACGGCCACCTGTCCGGAGTTCCTCGAGATGAGGGGG
Source organism: Platanthera guangdongensis (assembly GCA_039583875.1). Lineage (NCBI taxonomy): Eukaryota > Viridiplantae > Streptophyta > Magnoliopsida > Asparagales > Orchidaceae > Platanthera > Platanthera guangdongensis. The sequence goes on from CM077161.1 coordinate 126,362,540, forward strand.
AATAGGGAGCAGCAGCAGCAGCAAGGGAGACAGGAAGTAAGGATTGAGGAGGTCCTGCCTCGGGCGGAGGAGGATCGTTGCGAAGATCGGGTGGATGTGGGGACCCGAGGGGGGATCGGGGTGATCCATGGGGGAGTGGGGATCGAGGCATCCCGCAAGGCCAGTCTCCACACCATGTACCGGCGGAGCGTCGCCTCTACATCCCAAACCCTGCCACCGGAGGAGAGGATCACCTTCTCCAGGAGTGATATGCCAGACCACGAGGATCCGTTCTGTGGTGCTTTGGTCATCAAGGCGGCCATCGAGAACTTCACCGTCTCTCGGATCCTCATGGACAACAGGAGTTCCGTCAACGTCGTCTTCAAAAAGGCGTTCGACGCGATGAAGGTGGAGGCAAAAAGGGTGCTGGCCTCGGATGGCCCCTTGTTCGGGTTTTCAGGAGAGAGGAAGGAAGTAGAAGGAGGAGTTAGACTCCATGTCACCTTGGGGGGCAGTCCCGAAACTGTAAGTTCGTCATTGTGGACGCCCCCAGCAGCTACAGCGCCATCTTCGGGAGGCCCCTGATCAGCGCCTTCCGCTGCGTCCCCTCATCTTTTCATCAGTGCTTGAAGTTCAACGCTGAGGGTGTCCAAGTCAGGGTCAGGGGGGACCCAAAGGTGGCGCGGGAGTGTTATGTCACTGCGGTGAACACCATCTCCTGGCAGGAGGGAGCCGAGGAGATGGGGAGGAGGATGGAGGGGGTCGAGCAGGAAGCAGGAGGGGAGGAGCTGGGAGAGAAGGACTGCGCAGAGGAGGCGATAGGAGGAGATCGGGAGGAGGGGACCGAAGTGGGGGCCGTGGAAGGAGCGATGGAGGTAGAGGTCCACGTTACAGAGGAAGGGGATGCTGAAGGATGGGCACAACAATCCAGGCTGGAGGCAGCAGAGGAAGTGGTGGAGCTGGAGGTGCTCACCCGAGGGGGAAGGATGGAAAAGATCCGCGTCAGCGGGGGGCTGACCCCGGAGGACCAAGGCAGGATGCTGGAGTGCATCCAAAAGAACGTGGACATCTTCGCCTGGAACGCCGCAGAGATGCCGGGGGTTGACGCGGATGTGGCCTGCCACCGCCTCAACCTGAACCCGGGAACACGCCCCGTTCAGCAGAAGAAGAGGTCCACTGCCGATAGGCTAGCGGAGCCCATCAGGGAGGAGGTGGCAAAACTCCTCAAGGCCGGCTTCGTGTCTGAGATTCAGTACCCCGGCTGGGTCTCCAACGTGGTTATGGTAAAAAAAGGAGATGGCCGGTGGAGGATGTGTATCGACTTTTCCTTACTTAATAAAGCTTGTCCTAAGGACTGTTATCCTTTTCCTCGAATCGACGCGCTGGTTGACTCAGCCGTCGGTTTTTCTGTAATGAGTTTTTTAGATGTTTTTTCAGGTTATCACTAGATCAGGATGCACCCCCCAGACATCAAGGATGTCTCGTTCATCAAAGTGGATGGATGCTACTACTACAGGATGATGCCATTCGGGCTGAAGAATGCCGGGTCGACCTACCAGAAAATGATGGATAGGGTCTTTGGGGAGCAAAGGGGGAGGAACTTAGAGGTGTACGTAGATGACCTCATGATCAAGAGCTGGAATGTGGACTCCCACCTCCGGGACCTGGAGGAGACCTTCGCCACCCTGCGCAAATACAAGATGCGATTGAATCCACTGAAATGTGTCTTTGGGGCCAGCAGGGGAAAGTTCTTGGGGCACCTCCTCACCCCCGCAGGGGTCGAGCCGAATCCAGACAAGGTCAAAGCTATCTTAGAGATGGGGTCCCCGCGGAACGCAAAGGACGTCCAGCGGCTGACAGGGAAGCTAGCAGGGCTGAGTCGCTTCCTTTCACGGGCAGGAGAAAAGTGCTCCCCCTTCTTCAAAGCGCTAAGGGGAGGTCAGAGGTTTTAATGGACCAAGGAGTGTGAAGAGGCATTCCAGGCCCTCAAGGTGCAGTTGACACAGGCTCCACTGCTCCAAGGGCCGAAGGAGGGGGAGGACCTGTTCTTATACCTGGGGGTGGGGACGGAGGCCTTGAGCTCGGTCCTAGTTCGTTAAGAAGGGAAGATGCAGCTCCCAATTTATTACGTGAGCCGAGTCCTGAGGAAGGCCCAGCTCAGGTATCCGATTTTAGAGAAGCTAGCCTTCGCACTGATCATCTCGGCTCAGAGGCTGCGACCTTACTTCCAGGCACACTCAATCCGAGTGGTGACCGACCACCCACTCCGCAACATCTTCGAGGGGGTGGAGCATTCAGGCAGGTTGGCTATGTGGTCGGTAGAGATAAGCGAGTTCGACGTCTCCTTCGTTCTGCGGCTCTCAATCAAAGCTCAGGCGATGGCCGACTTTCTTGCTGACTACGTGGTTGAAGTGGCGGAGGAAGAGCTCACTCGCCCGGCCCCTTGGAAGGTGAGGGTGGATGGAGCCTCGGGAAGACATTCCCTAGGAGTAGGGGTGATCCTAAAAAGCCCTCAAGGGACCCGAAACGAGCAGACTGTGGTGGTACACTTTCCCATTACCAACAACCAGGCCGAGTACGAGGCCGTGATAGCAGGGCTTCGCCTAGCCAGGGAGCTTGGAGTGTCGGATGTGGAGGTCCTCACTCACTCCATGGTAATAGCTTCCCAAATCAACGGGGAGTTCGAGGCAAGGGAGCCCACCCTGCGATCATACTTGGCTAAGGTGAAGGGGGTCATTGGCACTTTTCAAACTTTCACCATCCGACACGTGCCCAGGGAAGAGAATGAACAAGTCGATCAGTTGGCTAAGCATGGTCCCCAGGTGGGGGCACCATCACCGACCTGTTCCGCCCCTCCATCGAAGAAGGAGAGCTCATGGAAATCGATCAACAAGCTTCATGGATGGATCCAGTGGTGGTTTTTCTCTCCACAGGAGAGTATCCGGAGGGGGTAGACAAGAAGAAGCTGAGGCACAAGTCAGCATACTACCTCCTCCAGGATGGGCAGCTATACAGGAAGACCCTCTCAGGGAGGCTAGCCCGCTGCGTAACCGAGGGAGAAGCGTGAAGGATCTTGGAGGAAGTCCACTCAGGGGAATGTGGGAGTCACTCCGGGAGTCGGACCCTGGAATGGAGGATAGTCAGGCAAGGGTATTTCTGGCCCACCTTGGGCCGAGACGCCGCTGAGTTCGCAAGAAGATGTCACAAGTGCCAGCTATTTGCCCCTCTTCAGCTACAACCGGCCCAGCAACTAAGAAGTATCACGGCCCCGTGGCCCTTCGCAATTTGGGGAATGGATTTGGTTGGGCCATTCCCCCAGGCCAGCGACCATAGAAGGTTCCTCCTAGTGATGATTGACTACTTCTCAAAGTGGATGGAGGTGAAGGCATTGGCCAAGGTGACCTCCCAGGTGATCAGGAATTTTGTTTGGGGGGAGATCATCTGTCATCATGGGCTGCCCCAGGCCATCGTCACGGACAACGGGCCCCAGTTCGTTAATGCCGAGTTCACCAGCTTCTGCGAGCAGCTTGGAATCGATCTCAGGTTCGCCTCGGTCCATCACCCCAGGAGTAACAGGCAGGTGGAGGTCGCAAACAAGATCATCGTTAACCTCCTCAAAAAGAAGGTGGAGAACTTGAAAGGGAACTGGGTGGAGCAGCTCCCTGCGGTTCTTTGGGCCCTAAGGACCACCCCCAACATAGCTACAGGAGAGACCCCCTTCAGGCTCTCCCACGGATGCGAGGCAGTGCTCCCCATAGAATTCGAAGTCCAAACACCGCGAATCGTGGCAGCAAAAGAAGGCCGTGAGGAATGGCAAGTAGAGAATGAGGAGGAACTAAGGCTCTCCCTTGACATGGTGGAAGAGGTAAGAAACCTTTCCGCTATACGACAGGAGGAGGTGAAAAGAAGAATGGCCAAGTACTTTGACAAGCATGTCAGAGTCAAGCAGTTTGTGGAGGGGGACTTGGTGCTGAAGAAAGTAGATGCGGCAGGGAGGTCAGCATCGGTAGGGAAGCTCAATCCCAACTGGGAGGGACCATTCATTGTAAAGGTAGCCTTGGGGTCCGGGGGCTATCGACTCCAAAATGTAGAAGGCGAGACCCTGAGTCTCACCTAGAGTGGTGATGACCTCAAATGATTTTTCCCCTGAAACATATAAGCAGCACTTTGATTATAATAAATTCCTTCAAGCTCTCTGATATTATCGTAACTAGCCTGCATGGTGGAATGTGATGTATGTTGGACCCCGAGCAGATCCCGCTGTCAGGCTCTCACCTAGCTGGCAGGGCTGGAAGTCACTCGGTCTCATCCTTGGCCTCGAGCAGATCCCTCTGTCAGGCTCTCACCTAGCTGGCAGGGCTGGAAGTCACTCAATGGCGGTAGTAGCGGACCCCAAGCAGATCCCGCTGTCAGGCTCTCACCTAGCTGGAAGGGCTGGAAGTCAATCGGTGTCATCCTTGGCCTCGAGCAGATCCCGCTGTCAGGCTCTCACCTAGCTGGCAGGGCTGGAAGTCACTCGATGGTGGTAGTAGCGGACCCCGAGCAGATCCCGCTGTCAGGCTCTCACCTAGCTGGCAGGGCTGAAATTCACTCGGCGTCATCCTTGGCCTCGAGCAGATCCCGCTATCAGGCTCTCACCTAGCTGACAGGGCTGGAAGTCACTCGATGGTGGTAGTAGCGGAGCCCGAGCAGATCCCGCTGTCAGGCTCTCACCTAGCTGGCAGGGCTGGAAGTCACTCGATGGCGGTAGTAGCGGACCCCGAGCAGATCCGGCTGTCAGGCTCTCACCTAGCTGGCAGGGCTGGAAGTCACTCGGTGTCATCCTTGGCCTCGAGCAGATCCCGCTGTCAGGCTCTCACCTAGCTGGCAGGGCTGGAAGTCACTCGATGGTGGTAGTAGCGGATCCCGAGCAGATCCTATTGTCAGGCTCTCACCTAGCTGATAGGGCCGGAGGTCACTCGATGGTGTCGGCCTTGAAGTCGTCAGGTACAGGTCAAAGTCTGTGGCAGGGAGCAAAGGGGAAGGGTTCTGTCAGGGCGAGCTCGGGCTCGGCAAACTCAGCTCGGCATAATCAAGAAGGCAAGTCGGGCTGGAGGGCTCTGCATGGGCGAGTTCGGGCTCGTCATTCCCGGCTCGGCATTGGCGAGTAGGCCGCAAGCCCAGGCCTCTCCAAAGGAAGACAAGCCAGACCGGGGCATCTCGCCCCCTTGGCCCATTACACTTCAAAAAATTTCTTCTTAGACGGGCCCAACCTGGATGGCTCGCGTGCGAGTAATAGTGGCGTGATAAGGGCGGAGAGCAACTTGCCCCGAAATCGTTTGGGGCTCGGCGATCACTCAAAACACGTCTCGCTCGCGTGCACGCTCTCATAATCACTCTACTCGCGGAACCTGTCTCTGCGAGGTCACGGGAGGAAGCACTCGCATACATTCAGAGCACAACAAGCATAGCAAAGAAAGGAAATGACACTGGTATGATCAAAAAACTTACATTAATTATTTACAAAGTTACAGGGAGCTCGCCTCGACGAGTAATCAAAAAAGAAAATACAAGGCTATCCGCTGGCCTCGCCCCCTCCGCCGGGCTGGTCCTCGTCGTCGCCCGAATGATCCTGGAAGCTCTTCCCGAACATTGCATCCAGGCTATCTTCCTTCTCGTTGGGCGACGTCGCCAGAAACAGACTCGACATCAGGTCCCGAGCCGAGATCCCTTCGCACCCTTCCACCAGCACCCCGGAGTCCTTCATCATTGAGAGGGTGCACTCGACGGTCTGTATTGAGTTGATCCGCAGTCTCTCGACGAGGTAGGCCTCGCCAAAGATACGCGGGCTCTTGTAGAGGAGTGTGGGATCGATGTCGTGAGACGGGAAGAAGATCTCCGCCTGGCGACGCACCTCGCCGAGGAGGTGCTGGTTCTCCCCCTTCAGCTTCGCGTTCGTGCCCTCCAGCTCGCCAAGGCGTGCGCGCAGTCGGCCGATCTCCTCCCCTTGCTTGGCGTTGCGAGCCTGGAGCTCCCCAGCAGCGTCGGCATCCGCGTCCAGTAGCGCGTGCAGCTGGCTGACCTCCTCCCCCAGCTCAGTGTTGCGAGCCTGGAGATCGCCCGCCGCCTTGGCATCCTGAACAAAAAAAGGGGGTATTTAGCAGGAGTACAAAAGTTTCCAAGTAAAAGAAAGGAGCTGTGCGTAACACTTACCAACCCGCCGGCGGCTTGGGCGAGTAGACCCTCCGCTACGCCGAGCCGCCTCGCCTAGTCGGTGACCTTGTCCTTGGCGAGGTCGCGAGCCTGCTTGGCCTTTTCGAGTTGGTGGCTGAGGGCAAAACTGCGGCGAGCCAGCATGTGATGCAACTCCAGGGTCCGCAGGTGGGACTGCATGCCCTCATGACCGAGCTGCCGCAGGGTCATTCTCTTGTAGGCCCCGGCATCCTCCCGGCCATATAAACCGAAGCCGAGGGCGTCGGCGTGACCAGTGGCAGGCCCGCAGTCGTGCCAGGAGGGGTGTAGGGTGGAGACGGAGACTCGGTGAGTGAGCTCGTCCCACTGTAGCATGGGCTCGCCCGCGAAATCCTTCCAGCGCGCGCCGAAGTTGAAGAGGGGGTGCTGCTTCGGCGGCGCGCGCTCGCGGGAAACCCTCTTCGCCGAAGGAGGAGGGGAGATCACAGCAGAGGAAGAAGGGCCCTCGCCACCCTTTCGTCCCTTGCTGGTTGTCTCCTTCAGCGGGCTCTCCGGCGACGCGTCGGGAGGAGTCTCCGACGAGCTGATATACTTGGGGCTGAGCTGATGTTGTTGTTGTTGCCCCCGCGGAGCCAGCAGGGCTCTCCGCATCTTCTTTATCTGACGGGGGCCGAATAGCGGGTTCGACCCCGCGCCCTCAAGACGCCTCTTGCTGGAAGAGGGATGCGAGAGGGCCGCCTCATCTCGGCAGGCCGCCGCCGCCACCCTCTCGCGAGCAAGAGGGTCAGTATCGAGCCCCGGGTCCGCGAACGGCGGGTTCACGGGGATTATTCGCTCCCCTGAAGGAAAACACTTGGAAAGGTTAGGAATTCAGATATGATGATGTGCCGAGTTCGGCGAGTAGGCGAGCTCGGCAAGATGAGGAGAGTATACCTTCGCCGGGCAGAACCGGGGGGAGTGCGTCGAGACCCCTCCGCAGGAAGGCGACCTCGAAATCTTTGTGGAGGAAGAATTTGTGGAGCTCGGCGTCGTTGTCGGACACGGCCGGCGGGCGGTACACCTCCTCGCCTTTTTGTTGCGGCGATCTTGGTCATCCAGGTATGGTGCTTGTTCGCGATCGCGCGAACTTTGATCAAGGAGCTGCCGAAGTAGGCGACCCCGTCCGTCGTCGCCTTGTAGGAGAAGAGCTTCCTGAACACCGTCAGGTTGAACTCGATCCTCTCCCGCCGGAGGTAGCTCGCGAATGCCACCATCATTGTGATGGCGTTGGAGTTCAGCTGCGCGGGGACGGCCCCGTAGTACTTCAGGATCTGTCGGATCTCCGGCCACAAGGGAAGTCGCAGCCCCACCTCGAAGTGCGAGATGGGGAAGGCGAGCTCGTTCTCATAGAACGTGTTGATAGCCTCGCCCGGCCCAGGCCTGCGTGCCTCAAAGCCCGGCGGCACATACGCGGCCTTGAATTCCGCGAGCTCCTCCTCGCTGGTGTGGACGTCGAAGAAGCAGTAGTCTGCGAAGTGTTGCGCGCACTTGGAGCGGTCGTCGGCATCCGGGTTGGTCTTGCCCATGATCGCAGAGGAAAAGCACGACGCGAGCAGGGAAAGAAGAAAGCAAAGAAAGGAAAGCAAAGCAATAAAGGCAGTACGGGGGGTAGGTGAGGGGGGGTCTATTTATAGGAAACGAAATCTGAGGCAGGCAGTCACATCGACGCAGCTCGCTGCCCCAGCTCGCCACCCCAGCTCGCCACCCCAGCTCGCCGACTTCCGACGCATACCAACCAAGGCTAAGTCAAACATTGCAGCTTTTTATTTAAGTAACATAATTAAGAATGTTTTAAGAATTATCCATCACAGAAGTAAAAGGTTCAGAATTGAAAGCGGGGCGCACGAGCAGGGAGGGCACCGGGATGCGAGTGTCGGTCGGCTCGGCAGAGGAGCCCGCAGACTTACCAACCCCGGCCACGCGACCCCCGCCCCCCAGGCTGCCGCGCGCGGAATAGCTCGCGGATCCTTCCAGAATTCCTTTGCGCAACCAAGAGACCGTCGTCTATCTCGTCCAGGAGTCGGGAGGGGGACATCAACTCGCCAGCTTGGCCGAGGCGCACCTCCTCAGCAAGACGTGCGTAGTCGCGCTGCAGCGTCTCGTTGACCCCATGCACCTCGCGCAGTCCGCACACCAGCTTCTTGAGGAGCTTGACCTCCCTCCTCGTCAGCTCGCCTTGATACACCTCCGGACCCAGGTAAGAGTCCAGCGAGCTTGGGAACGGGAGGGGAGAGTAGTGGGCTGCCCGCGAGGACTCCTCGGCAGCCGATTGACTGGGAAGAGCTGTAAAGGCAGATATCAGCAGAGCAAAAACTTATGAAGCACAGGGTTGAGCGAGGCTGACCTGAAGAGCTCGGCGACTCAAAGGAGATGCGGGGAGGGATGAACCTCAGGTCCTTCCCGCGACCTGGGCCGCGAGCCCCTGGCGAGATGAGCTCGAAGCCCGGGGTGGGAATGGACCCCAGACCTGCCCCCGCAGTCACGCCAGTTTGGCGAGGAGGGGAGGAGCACACTGGAGAATTCGGCCTCTGCGAGCTCACAGGCAGGATCCCGAAGAGGGGTAGCGGATCCCGGGGATGGCTGCCCGGTGCCGAGAATCGTGAAGTGGCGAGTGTGGCCTCGCCTCGCGGAGTGGGGACCCGCGGCACGGCGCCCTCGCCATCTGGTTGGCCGTCCTGATCGTCGCCGACTACGACGACCTCCCTATCCTTCTACAGAATAGTTCGGGTAGAAGAGCCGGTCTCGCGAGCCAGGGTGGCCCTCGGGTCGTGGAAAATGGGCTCGGCCGCCTCGGGGAATGGCTTTGTCCTCTTGGAGCTCGGCTCGGCAGAATCAATTTGGGGAGCTTTCGCGGGGACCGCCGTCAGCGCGGCAACACGAGCCGGGAAAGCCTGGCGAGCTCGGTCTATGCGCTCTTGGATCTCCTTAGGGAGGGGCATCTTGGCAAGGCAACAAAAGGAATGGCAAGAGCCAGGCAGCTGAGCAGGTGCATATATATATCCGCGGGTGGCCCCCACCAGAAGATTCCCTCCAACTCGCCAGCCAGAGCTCGCCGCACACTCCGGGTTGGATGTTTCTTTCCGAGCTTTTTGGCAAGCTCGAAAAGAGCGGGGATTGTGTACAACCCCGTGTCCGGCGAGCAAGATCACCAGGGGCCGAGCCGATCAGGCTAGGAGCAGCAGGCGAGCTCGGCAGCGGCAGGGGCAGGGGCGAGGCTGAGCTCGGCATCCGTCGGCCAGAGATCGTCGATCGGCGACCCCGAACTCGGCACTCGCCGAGCGGGCTGCAACTCGCGCCCTCGCAGTGGAGCTCGGTAGTAGTAGGCGAGCAGAGCATGCCGAGGTGACCAGAGCTCCCAGCTCGCCTGGGTGTCAGAGGTACTTTTTACTGTTTTATCCCTGCTGGTCTGCCCATAGCCCTTCAAAACAGCGGAGTTTGGCTGTTGGCAGACCTAGCCGAGGGTTTTCTGGTAATTTCAGGTCAGTTATTTTGGTTATTGGCAGTCCGGATTTCAAAAGCTATAAATAGGACCCAAGGGGTACCCCAGAAAGCAGATTCTTCCCTGTGCTCTTCCACCCAAAATCTTCAAGTGCTTTCTGAGGGTACCTTAGCTCGGCTTCAGGCTAAGGAGGGGAAGCGCTCTGAGATCTTCCGGGTTTGTGGTGGGACCTCCCTGCCGAGCCCTTGGGTCTGTTTCTCCTTGCTTTGTTGTTTTTCTTGCAGGAGCGAAGTAGGCGCGAGACCACCCCTTTCCCCAAGGGCGAGCTCCACAGGAAGCCAGGTTCCGGTTTCAACAATACCATGTTAGAAATGAACAAAAAACAAGCCGGAAGTGGAACAAAACAAACCGGAAGTGGTTTTAACAAAAACTTTATTATCTAAAAAAGGTATTTATTACAAAGGTATGACCTCCCTTATATAGAATGGAGGAGAGGAGAGAGAATACAAATAAGAGATGTGGGACTAAAAATTTACATGACACAAGCGGACTATACAGACACAAACCGCACAAGCCGCGCGGTTAGACAGACGGGCTAACCGCTCGGCTACTGCCAGAGAGAGAGAGATTGTCATGGGAGACTGCTAGACCGCCCGGTCTCCAATTCGCCAGAGTCAAACCGCCAGACCACTTGGACCTCAGACAGGAACACACAGCAACCAAACCGCTGAAGAGTAACTGCAAAACCGCGCGGTCATCTACCCGCCAAGCTAGACCGCCAGACCGCCCGGTCACCAACTTCAACAGACCTTAGAGATCTACTCAGACTATTAAGTTTTTAATGAGCAACCTCCCTCTGATACCACTTGAATGTCTTGTTTTCAAGGCCAACTAAATACCTAGAGGGGGGGGGGGTGAATAGGTTTTTGGCCTTCTTTTTGATTAATCGGACCTATAACTGATTTCCTATGATTAGTGATTAATTGATTTGTGCTTTCAAGAATTATCACAGATGACACAAATATTTTTATAGTGGTTCATCAATCTTGAGTACGTTAATTGTCCCTCTCCGCCTCTCTAACAGTATGTTAAATAAGGATCTTCACCAATTCCTCGGCTCCTTAAGAGCTTACAGCACGATCCCGTAGGACCACTCAGTCTTATCCAAGACCTACAACTCAAGCACCAAGCCCTACCACTCAGATCCCAACTGGATCCTACCTCGGCCTTTATAATACAGTCCTACACTCAGGCACTAAGCCTTACCACAAAAAAAAGATTCTAACAAGAATCCTACTCTCAGATCTACAACAAATCCTACCTCGGCCTTTATAGCACAGGACTACACTCAGATTCCTTAAAGAATCCTGCCCTCAGAACCCTAATTGGATCTTACATAGAGTGTCAAAGAATTGAAATATTCAGACACTAGAGAAATTTCTCTGTGTCTGTCTTTCTAGACTGAGCAGATATCAGCCATATCTTTTTCTTCACAGCAACAATTTGAAAAGAAACCTTCAATTATAGCACGACTTGTTCTGGAAGTAACTTGTAGAAAATTTTGCTTCTTCTTTTTCAGGAATCGATCCTAAACTTGTTGTTGCAAATGAGTATTGCAGTAGTTAACTCATTTCGCATTCAGGTTCTCTGGTATGTATTTCTTCTTCAGGCTCGACAAGAGAACGAGGAAGAAGATGTCGTCCAACCGCAAGATTATGAATCCAGAGGACCCTAATTTCGTCTCTTCTTGGTGTTGATTATTATTGATATTATTAAGGTTGTTAACCTCTTTCTCGATCTGATCCTGCTCCTTTTATAGACAACCGATCAATCGTCTCATTCAGTTGTGGGCCCCACCAGAATTGGTGGATGTGATTTTGCCATGCAACCACCTACTTTTCATTGACGGCTCATTCAACGGCTCTTTGCTTTGTGTGGGCCCTAGTGAGAAATCTCTTTCCTAGTGTAACAAATCATGACAGCTGGCCCCCATCGCCTCTAGCAGCACTCCCTCAACATTTGAACCTGCTTTAACTTATTGACTTTGTTGATGTCACCATCTCTATGGACATAGACAAAATCAAGCATCAGTAGCTTAGGCATTGAGTGAACGACCATCACTCAATGCCAAAAGTCTTAAAAATATTTTCAGCATTAGTTCAACGAACGTAGAACTCAGTTCGACGAACTCAGAGCTCAGCTCGACGAAAAGTGAAAGCACAGCTCGTCAAAAAGTGAAAGTTTAGTTTGACGAAATCTGAACTCATTTCGACGAACTCTGAGCTCAGCTCGATGAAAAGTGAAAGCATAGTTCGTTAAAAGGTTAAAGCTCAGTTTGACGAACTCTGAAAGCTCAATTCGACGAACTCTGAATTCAGTTCGACGAACTCGGAGCTCAGCTCGACGCATTTGGACTTAACCAAATTTCTGTGTGAAGAACACAGTGGCTCTGACTGACTAGGATCCAGTCAACGCTAAATCCCATGGTGTTGAGTGAGTAAGCATCACTCAAAGCCTAACTACTTAGACAGATTCTGTCTCATGGCATTGAGTGAGTGAGCTACACTCAACGATTAACTACCTAGAAAAATTTTTTGTCTTATGGCGTTGAGTGAGTTATCTACACTCAATGCCTAACAACTTAGATAGATTTTTTGTCTCATGGAGTTGAGTGAGTGAGCTGCATTCAACGCTTAACTGCTTAGATAGATTTTTTGTCTTATAGTATTGAGTGAGTTAGCTACACTCAACGCATTTGGACTTGGCCACTTTTCTGCTCATTTCTATTTAGTCTTTGACTGTCTCAGCGCCTTTTATTATATGGCATTGAGTGAGCTCAACTCACTCAATGCCTATGTACTAAACGATTTTACTCACCTGGCATTGAGTGAATATACTTCACTCAACGCCAGTGGACTTAGGCAACTCTTCTGCCCTTCCAGCCACTTCTTTGAGTCCACCTGCCTAATCTTGTCACAAGGACTATCCTGCACACATGAACTTACACACACATCAATTACAGATGTGTGTATCTCATTGACCTATTTGACATCATCAAAACAGGGTCATTGGAATCAATGGACCCAACATCCTTGAAGTGAGAAGTGGGGACCAACCCCAGCAGTCCCGGTAACTGAAAACATGGCCTCTCCAATAGCGACATCGAGAAGATGTCCACAACATAGTCCCCCGCTCTGCATATCCCAGACCATAAAGGATCCCTCCAGCACCTCCGAAAAGGAGTCATGCTTCCCTCCGCCTTCTTCTCCAGCTTCAACACCCACTTGTACGTCACAGGAGTAACACCAACCTTGGGCACAAGGTCACAAGACTCGTCACCCCTGAGGACAGACATCTCCTCATCCTTGGCGCTTTCCCCTCCTCAACTCTAGTGGCGCCTTCAAAGCTAGAATGCTCTCGCTCAATCTGAGGGTCTATTAAGAAATAAGAGACAGAGCTCACTGCATTATCTTCACAATATCGAGCTGGTTGGTTGGTGATCCTCTTCGACCTCCAAAGAGCCTGATCATGACTAACCACCTCCGTTGCTCCTTCTGAACTAGCTCCGTTCCCTGGAAAACTCGAATCATTGCTCCCCCTGCTTTTTGAACAAGATGTCACCGCTCTAGAACTAGAAGCACCTAGAGCATTTCTCCCCTGCTTCTGGAACCAGAATCCTCCGCTATTGGACTAGAAACAGCCGGAACATCGCTACCCCTACTTCCTGAACCAGAAGCCTCTTACCCAGAGCTAGAACAACTGGAGCTCATGGTGACACAGACAGCTCCATCAGAAGATCCTTAGCAGCAGCCTCCTTCAGCCCGTCGTCTGACCTACTCTCCTTTAGATCCACAGATGAGCTACCTTCATATGACATCAGTTCATCGAAGACAACATCTCTGGACATGATGAACTTCTTCTTTGTAGGATCGATACACTTCCATCTCTTCTTCTGCTTATCATAGCCCACGAAGACAAGCTTCCACGTCTTCACATCCAGGTCTGTCCTATGAGCATCTAGGACGTGTACATAACAGGTCGACCCGAACACCCGAAGGTGTTCCACGCTGGGCTTCTCCTTAAACATCAGCTCAACCAGAGACTTCATGTTGATCAGACTCAAAGGCATCCATTGATGACATACGCCGCACAGGCCATCCCTTCCGCCCAAAAGGCCTTATGAATGTCTTTGCTGTAAAGCCAACACTTGCAGGTCTCCATCACTTGATAGATCTTCTGATCACCTACTCCACTTTGTTGTGGAGTTTGCCCACAAGAAAGCTCTCTCCGGATTTCGCGCTTCCTACAAAATTTAAAGAACAAGATTTAATAAAATTCACCTTCATTGCCCGTTCTCAACTTTTTGATCTGCAGGCCAAGCCGACCCTCCACAAGCTTCTTGAATTCCACGAACAAACGTAACACGTCTGACTTCTAATTCATAAATTACACCCAAATTTACCTCATATAGTCATCAATCAACACCAGCATATACATGTTGCCTCCATGACTGGCGGTGACGGTCGGTCCCAACAGCTCATCATGGACGCACTCTAGTGGTTGAGAACACCATGTCTGTGACTTATCAAACGTAAAGTGATAAGCCTCACCATGTTGACATCCCATGCAAACATGATCGTCGCCGAAGGATGACAACCTAGGCAAGCCTTTCACAAGGCTCATGTCTGCCATTGCTTTCAACTTATCCATCCCAACATGTCTCAGTATTTCATGACAGATAGCTGCACTATCATTGGCCCTCATCTGATGAACATAAGAACTTGTTGAAGCTACGACCAAGTTCTCATTCCTTCTCCTTATATGAGCGATTTTCGATGACTGAAAGATAACCTTGCAGTCCTTCTTGAAGTCATCAGGCTGGTTGCATCTATAGCACCTTGGGTCTTCCTTCCTCTTCCCATCATGCCTAGGAGTATACCTCTCCTCTTGCTGATATGAAGTAGAAGGTCCATCACCAGCAGCTGACATTTTCTTCTTGTCCCATCTCCTTTTCTTCCCTGAGAGTAGCGCCTCACCATCTCCTCTAGAGACAGTGACTCCATCCATCTGACTTGTTAAGCTCTCCTGCAAAGCCAGCAGGTTCTCCAGCTCTAGCAAAGATGGCTGATTGGCCCAGCCTTGAACGGAAGTGACAAAGGCCACATATTCCTTACGCAAACCGCAGATTATGTGCCTCTTCAACTTCGCCTCTGAAATAGGCTCATCCGAGTCCAATGCTGAAATCTCAGCACATAAGTTCTTCATCTTCAGAACAAACGTTGAGATGGACAAATCTCCATGATAGGCTACCGCCAACTCAATCTTCAAGAAATGTAGCCGAGCTACATTCTTCCTGTTGAACAACTCATCAAGGGAAGTGCAAATCTCAGCAGTTGATCGACATCCAAGGATGTGATCAAAGAGCTCCGATGAGATAGCCCGCTTTAGAGTAAATTCAGCCATTGCATTTGTTTTCCTCCAAGCACTCACATGTTCAGCAGTACCAGTTGCAGTAGTAACTTCTTGCTTGTCGTCACCACAGACGACATCCCAAAGATCTTCACCCAGAAGATAACTTTCCATGCACGACCTCCACTTTTTAAAGTTGGTCGACGTTAAAATCTCAATACCAAGACCTCTTGCTAACCCACCTTCCATTACAACAACAACAACTGATCTATTAGCTTCCAGAAGCACCGAGCACAACTGATGGTTGATCACTGCTCAAACCTTTGTTCCCTCTAATACCATGTTAAAATTTCTCAAGATGATCAGGGAGATAGCTCTGATATCAAGTAAAACTTTCAAAACTATCAGGATGATACCTTGATTAAGCGGAAGACGGGAACCAGGCACAGGAACACTCAACCATAAACCAATCTTAATAATCAGAAACAGCAGAAGGCAACAAAAAAGTCTTGTATTATCAAAAATCTTCTTTACAAGGCGGGACATACATGGAAAGACATGATTCACCGATGTACAAAGAAAGATCATACACACAAAGCAAGGAAACAAACCAGACAGACTGTCTCAGAGACCGCCGAAACTGCCGAGTTTGCCGAGACCGCCGAGATCGCAGAGACCGCCAAGCTTCTGCTGCACCGAACTGAACTACGGAGTCCGCGTAGACCGTGGACAACCCGTTATTCTGTTGAACACCGTTGTCCGCTCTCTACAAGCCACCAAACCACTGAAGTCACCTAGCTGCTAGATTCCGCGAACAAACCGTTGTCGAACTGAAGAACAGACCGTTGAGACCGGCAGACAAGTTATTGAACTAGGAAAGCTGAAGGAGAGAAGATCGGCTGGCCGTAACTACGACCTGCTGCAAACCGCTGATTTTAAACCGTAAGCTCCACTGATCCCTGACCGCAATCATCACCAAAATCCTAGCTTCTCAGTGTTAGCCGCACAGCGTGCAAACAGCAACCCGGTTAACCTTATAAAACCACGCGAACAGAAATTCGAGGCCGCAGCAATTAACCCAAGTTCAACTTACTGTTCATTCAGTTAATTATGATGTCACCACCCCGGCCCGTACCTAACACAGAGCAGTCCGTTCAGTCAGCATGGACAAGATCGGACACCAGCCTATCCGCCTGACATCAAGGCGCCCAGATAGAAACCAGTCTGCATCCCAGCAGACACCGCTCCAGTCCGCTCACGCCTGCGGACACAGCTCCAGTCCGCTCGCGCCTACGGACAACACTCCAGTCTACATACCCTGATTTTGCAGAAAAGGCTGACAAGGCTGACTGCTGCCAAACTCGGCGAACAGAAATATCAGTCCGCGCAGTCCGCGCGGCGTCCCGAACTGAGCTATCCAGCACAATACGGCGAACTCCAGCGCCAGTCCGCCCTAACCGGCGTACTACGTGGTTTTCACCAACCACGCCACTAGAGCTAGACCAAGGCACAAGTCATGTCGATCTCCCGAGCTCTGGTCCAGTCCGCAACCCGGACTCCGCGAACTTCAACCGAGTCCGCACCTCACCAGTCATGACCGGTTACTTTCTGGGAACCAACTGCCGACTGAACACAACCCGGCCTGGCAAGCCGCCTCCTCTGTCCGCACAGACCGCACGAACAGACCGTCTAGGCCGCCAGAGCTAAAGCCAACTGTAGCACCATTGCCGACCTGACAAGCCGCCAGTCCTGTCAGCACAGGCCATGCGGACAGGTCGCCAGGTCGCCCAGTCCACCACTTTCAACTCATGATTTTCAACAATCATTCCATAGTTGTTGAGCATTCGTGAGCTAAAAGTACAGTATAACTACTACAAACAATATTCGTCAAGTTGTCATTCGAAACGGGCATGCTTCAGCAGAGAAATGTTGAATGTTATTATTATTTTCAAGAAGATCAGAATGCCCAGTTTCTTCTTTGAAATTTGGATGTTGCATATAGGAAATAGTTCGAAGAGTTTCCAATGATTTTGGACCACGGATATGATTTAGTAAAAGACGTATTTGATATCTCTCACCTTCAATAGATGGGACCGAGTAAATTTGACCAAGAACGTTTTGACATCTTCATTTTATCTGTGTTTTGAGCTTGATAACAACCTATAGTGTTTTGAAATTCCCTGTATAAAAATTTGATCAGTTCTTCATCGTGATTGTATACCCAGAAAATTTCTGTTAATATAGTCCTTGAATTTAGTCATTTGTTAACATGTCAACAACACTTTCATCTATCCGAAATTGAACTCAGTGATTGCTAAACAAATGAATTTGCAATTGCACAACGAAGGGATATATTCAATTCATTTAGAATTTAAATATCCTCCTATAGAGTGCTTCTGGAGGGCATATCAATCAGCCATTCTTAAATTGGTTGACTTCATTACGTCTTGAATCTGGGTGTAATTCAAAAGCAACACGATCAGACCCTTTGTAGACATATTTGAACATATACTTGATGTCTTTGATGCTACTGTAAATTTTAACATTGATATGACAGTCATATTTATAAAAAGCCGTGGGTTGTACACCACAACCCAACATTTATCTATGAAGAAGTCAAATTCTATCTTAAAGGTATTGATAGACCATCGTCTCGTCATCGGTAGATTAGATAGGAGTCATCTCCTTGTAATGTGTGATCAGGGAAATGATTTTCGGAATCCTATTTTATAATTACCAAGTTTCATGCAAGGTGTATGTTGGCTCATATAGTAGCAGACCATGTATCATATGCTGATTGACTATGTTGTATAACTTCGATTCATCACAAATGTGGGGAATTTTAACATTAACAATTGAGTCAGAATGTTTAGGAGTAGCTTGTTTGTCATTTGTGTCAAAAACTACAATTGCATATTGAGCAAACCTCTTTTTTAGAATTGAATGGCATGCATGTGAGCAATCACTTTGCCCATAACATGACGATGGAGATATCTTTTTCAATTTTCTGTACTTACTAAGAAAAATCATTGTTAATAAATCTGTCAAATCATGTGCTATCTGTGTAAAGTGAAGTTGTCACACCCTGGCCTAATAAGCTCAAATTTATGAGGTGGAAACAGTAATTTGGTTTTGATCTTTTGCATTACAGTTTGCAACATCTTCTAAAGGAAAGGAGGCAGGTGGTTTGAGAAATCAAACTGCTTGGAGCGAGGAATTGATCAGGAGCGACCGTAAGGCGAGAGGATAGCTTTCTGAGATCACTAGCGGAAGAAACCTTGCCTATCTATGTTTGTCTTTTCCACGTTGGGCTATACAATGGCTTCAAAGCTCAATCCAAGTTGTACTTTGACATCCGGAAGGTAAAGAGACAGTCACTGGGTCACAAGCTCTCACTGGAAGGATCGGAAAACTATAGCCCAGGCTTAGGGCGCACAAATTGTTATATATAATTATATTTCTTGCCTCTACATTTTTATATGCTACATAATATAAAGTGGTCTTCCTTACTATGATCTATCACCCACATCTTCATAGGTACCTAAAAATATTACTAGGTTGGTGAGAATCTTTGTTTGTCCAACTCTAAAAGAATATCACATTATTCAGGTATGTAATGCAGTTTATACGAGCAGAGTAATATAGCAGAAGCAGTAAACAAAAAAATTTATTAGCATATATCTCCTTATCCTTTTTCCAAATATATATTTCTTATAGAAGAATAATGTTAAATTTTCTCAACGTGGTCAGCAAGATAGCCCAAACGCCAAATTAATATCTTCGGGACTACCCAGTTCGCACGCTGAACCAGCGGAACACAAGGACTAGAGGTCTATGCACAACAAAACAATGGAAGCACAAGCAGGTCTTTATACATTCACTTCTTTACAAAGCAGGGCATACATAGCGAGACATGATTTCGCTAGTATAACAGCTGAAAACAGGAAGAACCAAAAACAAGCCGGTCGGACAAAACCCGGAGTCCGCCGAGACCGCCGAGGTCGCCGAGGTCGCCGAAGCCGCCCGAACTATGCTGCTATCCGCCGAATACCACGGAGTCCGCCGAGACCGCGAGGTCGCGCGGACACACCGTTATTCGCCTTCTGCTGAACCTGAACTGAGGAACTCCCCTACCCGCCTGAAGCCGGCGGACAGGTTATTGAAGCTGGGAAAGTTGAAACAGAACTGACAAGCCGCAGAGCGACCTCCTGCTGAGTCCGCAGAGACCGCACACTTCCAAGCACTGACCGAAGTCAAAGCCAAGCTCCTGGCTCCTTGAAGTTATCCGCGCGACCTGCACACAGCAAACCGTCAGCCTGAAACAATCCGCGCGGACTGGAAAACACAGACCGCAGCACTCGCCCAACCCAAATTACTGTTCACTCACGTTACACCAGGTTTTTGTAGATGTGCCAGGGGGGTCCTATTTATAGGCCAGGTGAGGAGTGTGGTCACCACCCATGAGATAGCGACACCACCCCAGCCCGCGCGAACACAAAACACCGTCCGCTCAGTCCGCGAGGACTTAGCCGGTCACCAAGGAAAACCGCCAGGAGCAAGGCGACGAACCCTCTCCAGTCCGCATAAGCTAAGCGGACAAGGCACCAGCCCGCAAAGCTCCAACCACTGCAGGACAGCATCCTCCTTCAATGGCAGTCCGCACCAACCCGAGGCAGTCCGCAAGACCCACACCTCAGTCCGCCACAAGTCCGCGACCAAAGGCAGCTAGCACTAGTCCGCCCGGTCACAGCGGACTCGGCGGACACAGCGGACACCATGAACTTGGCACAAGTTGTGACCAAGCCCAAACCATCAAGGAATAAATCGAGCATGGCGTACGCAAGTTCTCGTCCGCCAAACACTCCAGCACAGATCGCCATCAGTCCGCGAGCACCTCGCTTTTGTCCGCAGTAGCTCCATGCCGGACTCCAAACACCAGTCCGCCAACCGGTCTCCACAGCAAGACCTGCTGTGCCACCAGAACTTGACAAGGCCTCAGCCAAGCTCAAGGCTCAGTCCGCAATAGCCAGAACCGCGGACACTCCAGTCCGCAAGCTACCCGCGAACCCGAACCAACCCGCCAACAGCGCAAGCTAGCACCCGCGGCCACTGAGCAATGCACCAGTCCGCAAGCCTCTCTATCCGCAGATACCAGGCCGCACCAAACCGCGGACTCCATGCAACAACCCGCTCAACACAGCCGGCTTCCACCAGACTTTACACCAGGCCGCAAACCGCAGTCCGCCCAGTCCGCCCAGTCCGCCAAAGCTGTCCGCACAGGCCGCGCGGCCTGTCCCGTCACCCACTTCCACTTCACAAATTTCAACACTCCCCCTTGAAGTGAGAAGTGGTGACCAAGCCTAGCAAGCTGCGCAAGCGTTCAAAGGGCCCCTTCGACAGCGGCTTCGTGAAGATGTCAGCAAGATTATCTTCACTCCGAACATGCCCGACCAGCAGAGACCCCTCCAACACCTTCTCCCTGATGAAGTGGTGATCAATCTCTATATGCTTGGTCCTGGCGTGACACACTGGATTGTTAACCAGTTTGAGAGCACTCTCATTGTCACCCCGGAGTAAAGTAGGCCCTTGCACTTCTTCATGGACGTCCTCTATAAGTCTCCTCAACCAAACGGCTTCCCGAGCAGCCAAGGCCGAAGCCTTATACTCCGCCTCCGTGGTTGAAACCGACACCGAGTCTTGCTTCTTGCTACACCACGAGATGCTAGCTGAACCGCAAGTGAACACATAACCTGAAGTAGACCTCCGATCATCCGAATCACCGTCATAGTCAGCATCCGTGTACCCGAGCAACGCAAACTCTGCATCCCTTCCATAGAGGAGTCCCATCTCAGAAGTCACCTTGACATACTTCAGAATCCCCTTTGCCGCCAACAGATGAGATTTCCTTGGTTCAGCCATATATCGACATACTCGGCCAACAGCATAAGTTATATCCGGCCTTGTAATCGTCAGATAGATCAAGCTCCCAACAAGAGCCCTGAACACCAAGGGATCATTAAGCACCCTTCCCTCATCTCGTCGAAGCTTCAGCCCAGGTTCCAGTGGAGTAGAGCACTTCTTCCCTTCGCCCATGCCAAACCGCTTCACAATACGATCAGCATATCCCTTCTGGCTAATGAGAATCCCGCACTCCTTCCTCTCCACTTCCAGACCGAGAAAGTGATGCAACTCTCCCAAGTCCTTCATCTCGAAGCGTATAGCAAGCTCAGCCCTGAGCCTTGCTACTTCCTCCTCCGAATTCCCTGTGATGATCATGTCATCCACATACAGTAGGACCAAGACTCTTAGCTCTCCCTTATTCTTGACGAACAAGCTAGAGTCCGAGTTAGAAGCAAAGTATCCACAGAATTGCAGGTACTCTGCAATCTTCCCATACCACGCTCTTGGAGCTTGCTTCAACCCGTAGAGAGCCTTCCTGAGTTTGCAGACATAGTCCGGATGCTTCTCAGAGACAAAACCAAGCGGCTGATCCATGAAGATGTCCTTGTCAATCTCTCCGTAAAGAAAGGCATTCTTCACATCGAGTTGCCACAACCTCCATCCCTTGCTAGCAGCCAAGGCGATCACCACTCTTACAGATGTCATCTTCGCAACTGGACTGAATGTCTCCTCATAGTCTTCTCCATACTGCTGTGAGAATCCTCTAGCGACCAGGCGAGCCTTGAACCGATCAATGCTCCCATCAGCCTTCTTCTTCAACTTATACACCCACTTGCAAGTAACCGGAGTAATGCCAACAACCTTGGGCACAAGATCCCAGGTTTCATTCTTCTTCAGAGCATCAATCTCTTCTTTCATGGCACCATCCCACTCCTTCACTCCAGTGGCCTCGTTGAACTTTGCAGGCTCTCGCTCATCCAGAGGACCTGCAAAGAAGCAGGAGACAAAGCTCACTGCATTCCCTTCACAGTACCGAGCCGGTGGTTTAACCACCCTCTTCGATCTCCGAAGACAAGGCTCCTTGCACACGGCTTCCGTTGCTTCTTCAAGCTCCACTCCTACCTGGGGCAAGCATTGAGCAGTGCTCCCCCTGCTTCCTGAACCATAAGGCTCAGCCTCGGAGTTTGAAGCAACAGGAGCTGCTGGTGAAACAGCAAGCTCCTCTTCCAAGCCATCAGTCGCCACCACCGGTGCTTCATCAAACTTGCTACTTCTGGTTAGCTCCACCGAGCCACCTCCATATGACGTCAGCTCGTCAAAGACAACGTCTCTTGACACCACGAACTTCTTCGTCACAGGGTCCATGCATTTCCATCCCTTCTTCCGCTCATCATAGCCAACAAAGACAAGTTTCCTTGCTTTCGCATCCAGCTTTGTCCGTGTAGCATCCGGGATATGCACATAGCAAGTTGAGCCGAACACCCGAAGGTGTCCAACACTCGGCTTCTCCTTCAGCAACAGCTCAACAGGAGTCTTCATGTTGATAGGGCTGAGTGGCATCCGGTTGATGACATAAGCAGCACAAGACATTCCCTCCGCCCAAAAGGACCTTGGGATATCTTTCGCATGCAGCCAGCATTTGCAGGTTTCCGTCAAATGACGGATCTTCCGCTCCGCTACCCCATTTTATTGTGGAGTGTGAGAACAAGTAAGCTCCCGTTGGATCCCGTGCTTCCTGCAGAAGTTAGAAAACTCGGAGGAAACAAATTCACCCCCGTTATCAGTTCTAAACTTCTTAATCCGCAAGCCAAGCCGGCCTTCTACCAACTCCTTGAACTCCACGAACAAATGGAAGGCTTCCGACTTCTCCTTTAAGAAGTACACCCAAGTATACCTTGAGTAGTCATCAACCAAGACAAGCATGTATTTGCTTCCACCAAGGCTGGCAGTAACAGTCGGTCCCATCAGGTCGCCATGAACACACTCCAATGGTTTCTTGCTCCTTGTTTGTGATTTATCAAATGGAAGGCGATGTGCCTTACCATATTGACAGCCCGCACAAACATGCCCATCACCAAAGGAGGACAACATCGGCAACCCCCTCACCAGACTTCTACTAGCCATCGTCTTTAGCTTGTCCATGCCAACATGCCCCAGCCTCTCATGCCAGATAGCCGCACTATCATTGGCCCTCATCTTATCAACATAAGCACTGGTGGAAAGAACAAACAAGTTCTTCACCCTCCTCCCAACATGAGCAACATCAGCCTTCACCGCTGATACGTTGCGAAGGAACCTCACGTCTGTTGGCCCAAACAGAACGTGATACCCAGCGTCCACCGCGTTGGTCACCGAGAAGAGGTTCTTCTTCATGCCCGGTACATGATACACACTCCTTAACGTGAGTGGCCCCTGATCACTACCCAAAGACACGACCCCCTCCTTCTCTACTGCATAAACAGTATTATCAGCAGTGATAATAGCTTCATTACCTGAGTAAGCCTGCATGGAGGTGAACTTCGACTTGTCTCCGGTGAGGTGATGACCGCACCCGGAGTCGATGATCCATTCGCTGTTGAAGTCCTCAGCAGATAAGGCCCGGACACAAGTGCCCGTCATGAAAGCTCCTCCCCATTCTGCTTCTTCACTTCTCGAGCAGCCTTCCTCCTTTTCCGCAGCATGCCCAGGCTGCAGCTTGACCTTGCAGTCCCGCTTGAAGTGCCCTCGCTGATGACACCGGTAGCACTTCAGATTCTTCTTCCAGTCCTTAGGAGCATTGCTCCTCTCCGGCGGATACGAAGTTGAAGTCTCCTTCTCACCAGCGGCCTGCACCTTCTTCTTCTTCTTCCTCCCTTCCCATCCCTTCTTCTTGCCTGAGAAGAGAGCCTCGCTGCCTTCCTGATTCAGGTTCACTCCAGCCATCTGCCTTGCTAAGCTCTCCTGCGAGGCAAGCAGATTCTCCAGCTCCAGCAGAGACGGCTGAGTAGCCCATCCCTGAACAGATGTGACAAAGGCCACATACTCCTTCCGCAAGCCGCGGATAATGTGCCTCTTCATCTTTGCCTCAGAGATAGGCTCATCAGGATCCAGTGCTGACAGCTCAGCACACAAGCTCTTCATCTTTAAAAAATATTTGGAGATGGAAAGGTCTCCCTGAGTTGCCCTGGCCAACTCATTCTCCAGGAACTGCAGCCGCGCCACATTCTTCCTATTGAACAACTCATCAATGGTTGTCCAAATATCAGCAGCCGACTCACATCCAATGATGTGATCAAACAGCTCCGGAGACACAGCTCTCTTCAGAATGAACTCCGCCTTAGCATTCGTTCTTCTCCAGAGCCTCACCTGCTCAGCAGTACCAAACGCAGCAGTAACTTCCTGTCTGTCGTCACCACCGACGACTTCCCACAGCTCCTCGCCAAGAAGATAACTCTTCATGCACGACTTCCACTTCTTATAGTTAGTCGGCGTTAAGAGTTCAATGCCAAGACCTCTTGCTAAGCTTCCTTCCATTGCAAACACCTGTTGGCACCCTTCAGCAGCTCCGAGCAACAACACAGGTTGAGCACCACTCAGTCACTGAGTAACAACGCTGGTTGACCTCCGCTCACGCAACTGAACCTCAGAAACCTCAGCAACCTGCCTCTGATACCATGTTAAATTTTCTCAACGTGGTCAGCAAGATAGCCCAAACGCCAAATTAATATCTTCGGGACTACCCAGTTCGCACGCTGAACCAGCGGAACACAAGGACTAGAGGTCTATGCACAACAAAACAATGGAAGCACAAGCAGGTCTTTATACATTCACTTCTTTACAAAGCAGGGCATACATAGCGAGACATGATTTCGCTAGTATAACAGCTGAAAATAGGAAGAACCAAAAACAAGCCGGTCGGACAAAACCCGGAGTCCGCCGAGACCGCCGAGGTCGCCGAAGCCGCCCGAACTATGCTGCTATCCGCCGAATACCACGGAGTCCGCCGAGACCGCGAGGTCGCGCGGACACACCGTTATTCGCCTTCTGCTGAACCTGAACTGAGGAACTCCCCTACCCGCCTGAAGCCGGCGGACAGGTTATTGAAGCTGGGAAAGTTGAAACAGAACTGACAAGCCGCAGAGCGACCTCCTGCTGAGTCCGCAGAGACCGCACACTTCCAAGCACTGACCGAAGTCAAAGCCAAGCTCCTGGCTCCTTGAAGTTATCCGCGCGACCTGCACACAGCAAACCGTCAGCCTGAAACAATCCGCGCGGACTGGAAAACACAGACCGCAGCACTCGCCCAACCCAAATTACTGTTCACTCACGTTACACCAGGTTTTTGTAGATGTGCCAGGGGGGTCCTATTTATAGGCCAGGTGAGGAGTGTGGTCACCACCCATGAGATAGCGACACCACCCCAACCCGCGCGAACACAAAACACCGTCCGCTCAGTCCGCGAGGACTTAGCCGGTCACCAAAGAAAACCGCCAGGAGCAAGGCAGCCGATGACGAACCCTCTCCAGTCTGCATAAGCTAAGCGGACAAGGCACCAGCCCGCAAAGCTCCAACCACTGCAGGACAGCATCCTCCTTCAATGGCAGTCCGCACCAACCCGAGGCAGTCCGCAAGACCCACACCTCAGTCCGCCACAAGTCCGCGACCAAAGGCAGCTAGCACTAGTCCGCCCGGTCACAGCGGACTCGGCGGACACAGCGGACACCATGAACTTGGCACAAGGTGTGACCAAGCCCAAACCATCAAGGAATAAAGCGAGCATGGCGGACGCAAGTTCTCGTCCGCCAAACACTCCAGCACAGATCGCCATCAGTCCGCGAGCACCTCGCTTTTGTCCGCAGTAGCTCCATGCCGGACTCCAAACACCAGTCCGCCAACCGGTCTCCACAGCAAGACCTGCTGTGCCACCAGAACTTGACAAGGCCTCAGCCAAGCTCAAGGCTCAGTCCGCAATAGCCAGAACCGCGGACACTCCAGTCCGCAAGCTACCCGCGAACCCGAACCAACCCGCCAACAGCGCAAGCTAGCACCCGCGGCCACTGAGCAATGCACCAGTCCGCAATCCTCTCTATCCGCAGATACCAGGCCGCACCAAACCGCGGACTCCATGCAACAACCCGCTCAACACAGCCGGCTTCCACCAGACTTTACACCAGGCCGCAAACCGCAGTCCGCCCAGTCCGCCCAGTCCGCCAAAGCTGTCCGCACAGGCCGCGCGGCCTGTCCCGTCACCCACTTCCACTTCACAAATTTCAACAAATAAATCATTTATTAATTAGTGCTTACAGTAAGCCGGTTGGCTAACCGGAGGCTTACTGCCTATTCAGGATCAGTTTGAACCCAACATGTCATGCTGATAGCGAATCCACCAATAGAGGCTCAACTCAGACAATATGCTTTCGCGACTAGACCACAAAATAGTCTTTAGAAAGCGCTACTTCCTCTAATTTATAAGATAGCGGACAAGACCACAAAACAGTCTTTAGAAAGTGTTGCCCCTTATATTCCCTTGAGCCAAATACTGGACTAACATATTATTGCACATGACACACAACATAATAATAGTGTTCATAACAGTCATCATATTGCTACAACACATCTTGAATTATCTTTATCGGACACAAACTGATTAATTATTACACGGGGATCAGTCTTATTAACCTGAAGCTGAGTATTCAGGATGTTCGTGACCGCTCTCCAAGTGATCGCACACTCTCACAACAAACATCCAACAAGAGGTCGCACACTCTTTGTGTACTCCTCAAGCAATCCATCAAGGGATCTGTGACAAGCACTCATTAGGACTTTCATGGGCTCTTCTACTCGGCAGAAACATACGTGGATATGTGCGGTCTCTTCTCCCCCCCCCCCCCATGCCTCAATCGTTCGGGCATCCTACCCTCATGTATAAATAGGGGGACAAAGGTGCTCGAACGGGGACAAAGAACTTAGCCCAAAATCTATCATGTTGCAGACACTTAGTTCATTTTCTAATTGCACTTCTTTTCTCACTTTTCCCCTTTTGTACTCGCAACTACCCTTGTAATCTTTGGTCTCGAGCAATAATATTGCCCTCCAAAAGTTGTATTCGTCACGGTAGGTAAATCTGGTGCTCGTCTCTACAATAGTCCCTCTTTTTTCATTTTATTTTTTTGCTCACTAAGCCATCACAAGCCTAGTAATTGGTCAATTGCGGTCTCTAATCTTTTTGTCGGAATCCCCAAGAAGTTATTGAGTGTGGAGAACTAGGTGACAAATTATGCATCTACAGTTTGAACACGCGACCTTTAGATCCAGCGGATCAGTGAAACTGTCTGATGGCAGGCAGGAAATTACAGCATCTGTAAGATGAATGCTAACAACAACCCATCTCTCGCTCTGAGTTCGAACATCTACTCGGCCTTCTCAACCAGCTAATCACCCAGCTGATCAACGAGAGATAACGTGCTCAAGGCGTCAAGCTCCATCAAGAGCACGTGATACCCGATGTGTTGTCATCACCACCATTGAACCCACCCCCACAGCTACCAGACGGTGAGCGTGCGCTCTCTTTCCAGGAGTTCTTCTGATAAGATGCATGCGCATATCATCGAAGGATTTTAGATTTCGAGAAACATGAACTCAATGAGGGTATGGAAGTGCACTCATCCTTCACCCCTGCAATTGCAAGAGAGACTGCCCCTAATGGATTTCGAGATCTGCGGATCCCCGGCTTCTCAGGTAAAGAGGATTCCGCCTACCACTTACAGGAATTCAACGCCACAATGTCTCTTTATCCTCTCTCATAGGGACTGTGATGCATGTTAATCTCTACGATCTTTGACCAGAAGGTGAGGGAATGGTTTTATAGCCTCTCCCTCAGCGTAATCACTTCCGTTAGAGAGCTAAAGAAGGATTTCTGCAAAGATTCTCCACATCCAAGCTGTGGAAGGCGGATGCCAATGCTCTGTTCTTGATTTGGCAAGGGTTGAATGAAACTTTAGGATAGTGCGCGGATCTCTTTTATAGTTTGATCATGAAAGTCCCAGGCATGTACTCCCGAGTCTACTGAGTCGCGTTCACAAATGGACTGAAGCCTAGGCTGATCAAATTTGCAATAAGTGAGAGGAAGCCAAGATCCTACAATGAGCTGATAGAGCGAGCCAAGCAGTTCATAGTGGGTAAACTTAATAACAAAGAATTCATCGCAAACCTTTCTGACTTGGGAGGTAAGCATCCATATAACACTTACGACCGTCCCCCCATCCTTTCACAAAGAAATAGTTGCATCTGTTAAGAATTCTAGCTCCCAAATCCTTAGGGGCAAACTTTTACCAGTGAGGTCCACGAAACTTCTAGCAGATAAAGTTGGGAAACCTCTAACAACAACAGACAGGTAATAACAATAACGTCCCTCTCTTATTTGCAGCTTCACTGGATCAGCGAGGAAGAAAGATGTTGGAGTATATAGATAAAGGAGTCCCGATGGAAGAGGCTATCAAGATCCTCTAGTGATAACTGAACTACGAGCCACCCAGACCTACGGAGGGGGATTTGGAAACAGAAATACCAACATGTATTGCAAATTCCATCGCAATATTGGTCATGACACTGAGAATTGCATAGTCCTCTACGACTTAGCGGAGACGTTGCCGTGAGAAGGACAGCTGAAATACTTACTAGAAGGAAGAGGCGGGGGAGCCCCCTCTTCAAAGGGTAAAGAGAGGGTAGATGCGAGGCTGAGCACCCCCAAGATTAAATAACATCGAGCATGATGACTGTGCTGGTCGGGACGCTGAAGAGGAGGAGTGCGTAAATACATAAGGTATTGCTCGCTATGGCATATTCATTATATACATGGTGGAGCAGGGGTTGAGTCTTCAAGGAGGAGGAGTCTAAAGAGCATTCAAGGAAGGGTGGTCTCCTCAGAATCGATGACTCCACTTCTTTGAGGAGTGGTAATTTTCAAGGAGGAAGATCTTCCTTGGACCACCAACACTTTCCATGATGTGATGGTGATCAAAGCAATTCCGGGAGACTACATCGTGGTCTACATTCACATCAACACAGGAAGCTCCGCCAAAATCCTGCTCACTGCAACATATGACGTAATGAAGACAAACATTATGCTGAAGGAATGCGACTACCCACTTTGTGGATTTGCAGAAGAAAAGAAGTGAAAGGAGGTGTAGATCTTATAGTTATTCTGTGTGTAGCATGATAAGAACCCTTCCTTGTAATTGACATGCCTATTAGCTACAATACAATCTTTGGAAGGCCCCTCTTGGATGACATCCAATCCATTGTGTCTACATATCATCATGTGCTCAAGTTCTCACTATATGGGGGAACAATTCAGGGTGTATAGAAATCCTAGAACTACGCAGTATTGTTACATCCGATCAGTGAATTCGGTCGAGGAGTACATCCCTCCCCGAGTAGGAGACAGTGACTAAACTGACACATCCCCCCAAAGAATGACAAAGGATGCAAAAGGGCTCCCGTGGTACTATGTTTCTTTTATATCTTCAAATCTACTTTCCTTGTTGATATGTTTGGAACTCTCTTATATGGTTATCTGTTTGAAAGACTAATATTCTCCTCATAATAGATGAGTTCGTAAAATAATGTTACTTAGTACCTAATTCGCGAATAAGGTAATAGGTTTAGGGATTAACGCTCATTTTTATCTCCCTTGGTGTGGTTACCAAAGCTTACCTGGACCCCCTCACATGCATCTGTACGTCTTGAGCATAGGTCATCTGGCTTCCAAACCTCCTGACGGTATAAGCTACTTCCCCCACCCTAAGACTATTATAATTGCCCTTATGGAGACACTCTTGACAGACATATGCGACAGTTTTGGACGTTATAGCCAACCTCGCGTCGACTGAGGCATTGCTACCATTATTGGTTCTTTTCTGAGAACAAACTCCGAGCAATGGGTGCTTTATACTCCATCAGTGCTTTTCAATGCTGCTTGCGGTCAAGAACCATGCAGATGACTTACACTAAAGATGCATCCCTAACTTTTGGCTACAGACCCCTAGGCGTGAGTAGTGGGCGCATCACCCCCGGTAGAATCCTTTCGAAGGAGCGCTCTGTCCTCGAACATACATAACCCCATCAAACAGCCCCGGCCGAGGTAGCACCACGAGCTACTTACTCACAGGGGCGGATTTAAAGGGGGGCCAAAGGGACATTGACACCCCTTTTTTATATAAAAAAATGGGAATAGACTGCGGTTATTATATAAACCGCAGTCTATTCCTGGAACCACGCAGAATAGACTGCGGTTAATATATAAACCGCAGTCTATTCCTCGAATAGACTGCAGTTTATATATAAATCGCAGTCTATTCCTGGAATAGACTGCGGTTAATATATAAACCGCAGTCTATTCCAGGAATAGACTGCGGTTTATATATTAACCGCAGTCTATTCCTGGAATAGACTGCGGTTTATATATAAACTGCAGTCTATTCCAGGTTTATATATAAACCGCAGTCTATTCCTGGAATAGACTGCGGTTTATATATTAACCGCAGTCTATTCTGCGTGGTTCATGGAATAGACTGCGGTTTATATATTAACCGCAGTCTATTCCATGAACATAAAGAATGAACATTCATAAATAGACTGCGGTTCGCTGAAAATCGAATTCCATCCCTAAAATAAAACATCCCGATCGCGACTCTCGCAGCCGCCTCATCTCCTTTTGGAGCGGCAACTCGCGGATAGCTCTCGCGCTCTGCTGTCTCTGCATCTCCTCCTCCTCCTCCTCCAATCTCGATCTCTGCACTTGCTACACTGAGAGGCATCGTCCACGACAACAGGTACTGGTTTTCTTTCTGTGTTTTTCTCCAAAAATTTTATGGATTGTAAATTTCGTTTGGATTGCTTGGCGTTGCTGTTAAAATTTTATGGATTGTAAATTTCTGCAGTCGGATTTCTTGGAGTGATATGTTTCTTACCAGTTATTTTGTTGTATAAACTGATTGATTCTCTACTTATTGCCTGCATTTTCATGTCTTGCAATTGAAATCCCTAGCTTGTGCCGTATTTTATTTCTGTGTTTTTCTCATTATTTGTTTGAAATTGAAATCCCTCTCTTGTTATGTTACTTATGAAATTATGTATGACTTTATTTTCATTGAAGTGCTTCTTCATATACTGTTACAGATTGTGGCCAACATTCGTGAGGACTGAGTACGTGAGTCACGTGATAAGTGATAACAAAAGAAGGAGAAATACGTTCTTCTCTGGCTACAGATTGTGGCCAAGGTTTTGCTTCCATATACCCTATCACAATTTATTTTCATGTATTTTTATTTTTAGGGGTGTTTTGAGGTATTAGTCAGGTAGTGACTAAGCAAAACACATAGTCTCTGTGTTGAATGTTTATCCCTAGGGATACTCCGTAGTATTGGCTGGTAGAGGGTCAAGCGGAGTAGATAGATATTTAAATACTTTGCATTTAATTAATATGGTTTTTTGTTAATATTTTGTTTTTTCTGGCATTCATATAGAAATAGAATTGAACAATATTGTGATATGGAGAGTCAAAAAAAGAAGTCCAGTCTCATATCATCTATGTTTCAAAAGAAATTAAAATCTCAAGAGACTTCAAGATCTAAACCTCCAAGTCAAAATGAAGAGTTATCCCTGAGTGCTTCTGAAGCTATCGAGAATGCGTCGCATTTGCCATCTCCTGATGCTCAAGACGTTGTAATGGGCGTTTTATATGATGTGGAGATGCTTCCACAGGATCCGGAAATGAGAAAAAATATATCAGCCTATCCTTTAAATGAGCAAGATGCAGTGAGAAAGGCTTATATACTAAGAGGCTCATGCCAACCAAAATTACATCCATTTCCACAAAGAAAGATAGGTGATCGAGAACGTAGGTTTGTAGTCACATGGTATAATATGTTTGAGTGGCTAGAATATAGTGTTGAAAAGGACGTTGCGTTTTGTTTAGTTTGTTACTTATTCAAGAATGAAACCGTAAGTACTGCTGCCAGGGGAGATGCTTTTGTCAGTGGAGGAGGATATAGGTCATGGAATAAATCTGACGGATTTACAAAACATGTTGGCAAAATTAATAGTTCGCATCACTTAGCACTCCAGAAATTTGAAGGTTTAAAAAACCCTCAAAAGTCTATCATTGTTTCTCTTAATAAACAATCAGATAAAACAAAGTTTGAAAACAAATCACGATTACAAGCTTCTTTGAAATGCTTGAGATTTCTCTTGCGACAGGGATTATCCCTACGTGGGCATGATGAGAGTCACCATTCACTTAATAGGGGAAATTTTCTCGAGCTTTTGCAGTGGCTTGCCGATATAGATGAAGAAGTTGGTAAGTATGTGCTGAAAAATGCCCCGGGAAACAATCAACTGACTGCGCCTTCAATTCAGAAAGATATAATTAATGCTTGTGCCAAAGAAACTACAAAAATTATAATGCAAGAGCTTGGAGATGACTACTACTCAATTTTAGCTGATGAATCTAGTGACGTGTCACACAGAGAACAATTGGCCCTTTGTTTGCGTTATGTTGATGGGAACGGAAGATTAATAGAGCGTTTTCTCGGCATTATGCATGTTCACGATACTACTGTCATGTCTCTTAAGACTGCAATTGAAGCATTGTTAATTGACCATTTCTTGAATTTGTCTAAAATCCGTGGTCAAGGATATGATGGTGCAAGTAATATGAGTGGTGAGATAAATGGACTCAAGAGTCTAATTTTGAAAGAAAATCCATCAGCTTATTACATTCACTGTTTTGCTCATCAATTTCAGTTAACCGTAGTTGCAGTTGCTAAAATAAATGATGATTGTCAATGGTTTTTTGAAGCAATTTCGACGCTATTAAATGTGGTTGGAGTTTCTTGCAAGCGAAATGAGATGCTTAGAGAAAGTCAAGTGCAAAAGGTTGCTCAGGCACTAGAAGATGGTGAACTACAAACAGGGTCGGGTTTAAATCAGACACTTTCTTTGGGTCGGCCGGGGGATACTCGTTGGGGCTCACATCACAAGACATTAATCCATATTATTTCTTTATATCCTGATATAGTTGCTACACTTTTGAAGATTGGTAAGAGTAAGGCAAATGATCGGGTGAAGGCACGGGGTGTACTGTTTGCATTAGAATCGTTTGACTTTGTTTTGATGATTCATGTGATGACAACTATATTTGGTTATACACATGAATTAAATCTTGCTTTGCAAAGAAAAGATCAGGATATTATTAATGCTATGTCTTTTGTAAGTTTGACAAAAAGACAATTGCAAAATTTGCGTGAGGATGGTTGGGACACTCTGTTCAACAAGTTCTTACTTTTTTGTGATAAATTTAGTATTCATATTCCTAAAATGGATGATCTGTATGTTCCGCGCGGAAGATCAAGACGATTTGTTGAAGACTACACATATTTGCATCATTATCGGGTGTCAATTTTCTTAAAGGTGGTTGATTTACAATTGCATGAGCTTAATAACAGGTTTGATGAGGTGGGTATGGAGTTGCTCCATTGTATGACTTGTTTGAATCCCATTAACTCCTTTGGCTGTTTTGACAAGCAAAAAATACTCGGACTTGCAGAGTTTTATCCTAGTGATTTTTCAAGTTTGGAGTTGTTTAATCTTGAATTTCAGCTAGACAATTTCATTGTGGATATGAAAAACGATGAGAGGTTTT
The DNA here is from genome assembly GCA_039583875.1 of Platanthera guangdongensis. Taxonomy (NCBI): domain Eukaryota; kingdom Viridiplantae; phylum Streptophyta; class Magnoliopsida; order Asparagales; family Orchidaceae; genus Platanthera; species Platanthera guangdongensis. The sequence continues at coordinate 126,396,160 of CM077161.1, forward strand.
TTGACTTGAACGACCTTGGTCATCTCTCTATGAAACTTGTTGAAACCGGGAAACATATTGCTTATCAACAATTATACATGCTATTGAAGTTCGTACTAATTCTTCCTGTGGCCACTGCAAGTGTTAAAAGAGTCTTTTCAGGCATGAATTATGTCAAGAACAGATTACGCAATAGTTTGGGCGATCAGACATTGAATGACTGTTTGGTTACATTCATCGAAAGAGACACATTTTTGAAAGTTTCAGATGATGATGTTATTGATCGTTTTCAAAAAATGAAAACTCGTCGCGGACAACTGTAATTTCTTCTGGTATTTGGTAATTTTCAATTAAGACATTTATATGTAATGGTGTATGACTTTAAAATATCAGAAATTTTTCATTTTCTATATTATGCTATTAAACTTTTTTTTGTGCACCCCCTTTTCTAAATTCCTGGATCCGCCACTGCTTACTCACTTCCCTTAGTTCCCCTTTGGGATGGTTATTTTGGCAAGTGCCAGAATGATAATTACAGTACTCTGCCTTGGTTATTTTGTCATGATCATTCGCGCACTCCATTCTAGTTTTCACCATAAGAGGCGAACACCCAAAGCAAGGTTGCATGATGGGTTCTCATCTCATATATGTGCACATCGACGGATATTCACGTGTGATGCCCTATCCCATAAATAATCGTGGGAGCATATTGTGCGCGTGCACGACCGGCTATACTATTATTTCATAAGCATTCCACTCAGATGTACAAGTTCAGGAAAGTTAAAGAGTTATCGAGTGAAATTATCAAATATATATTAACATTGTCTCTACGTCTATTATAAGAGTAAAGGGCTAGAAGGTGGACGGGAGCGCAACTTGCTGTAAATTTTTGGAAGAAACGTCCTCCGAGCTTGAGATCACCATGTCATTATGGTCCGTGAACAGAGTCGCATAGTCCATATCCACGTACTCTGGCTTCAGGGCATCTTTTTCCTTCAAAAGATGGAGTCCATCTTTGTCGAACACTTACCGAGATAGGCTAATTCCTCGCGGAACCTCGGATCCTCCGTGGCCTTTTTTTTCTTGCACCCAAAATACCCGCAAGAACGTGAATTTCTGTGCAGGGAAAGTATAACAAGCAAGAGACTTCTACCTTTAGCTTCTCTTGCAGACAAGCATTCACCGCCAGTGTGTATTCAAGAAGGCTCCTGGCCGTGTGGTTGAAAGTGAGCACTCGTAGGGACACCGCTGTGGACCTCAAAGGGAGTTCGCCTGTTGGAACTATCCTTATTTCCCTGAGATTTTCCATGCTGCAAGTGGACGCAACAAGTGCCTGGGCATGGGGAAGAACGTGCATGAACTCTCTCTAGGAGGGGAGCCATGTGGTAAGCGTCACAGATCTAGGCCCCCGACTAACCAGTAGGTTACTCGCTTCATTAAGGAAATCCTCTTCCAGGTACGTTTGGGCGGATATGTCAGCATCAGCCTTTTGCCTATGCTGGCGCGCCGCTTCTCGGCTGCGGCATGACATCCTAGGCAGGGCATATGGTTTGGAGTTGGGAACCATCAGAACAGCTGCAAATGAGCTGGTTAGTCTAGGTCCGCGCGAGCATTATGTGTGAATTCTTTATTAATATTTTCCGACTGGTAAATTGTGCACCTCTTTCAAAAGTCAAACATAGTGCCCGAGTTTGGAACAGGAAGTGGAAAATTTCCAATGAGAAACTGATCCGCTCTATCCGCAGGTAGGTCAGGAAAGCCATGATGGTAGACATCGAGTCACGTGTTAGCTGCGCGGGCACCACTCCATAAATGTTTAGTACCTCCGCCATGGGGAAGATGTGTTGAATTTTGTGAAGTGGAAGTGATTGATGGGCAGGCCGGGCGGCCTGGGCGGACATTGTCGGCGGACTGGGCGGAGACCGTTGTTTGTGGCCTGGTGATAGGTCTAGTGGAAGCTGGTTGTTCTGAGCGGGTTGTGCGACCTGTGTCCGCGGCCTGGACGGACTGTTATCTGCGGATAGGGCGATGGTTGTTGGTTTAGCCAAGGAGCGGCCTGAGCGGATAAATGTTCGCGGACAGATGTATCTTGCTCAGTGGCCATGTTGCAAGCTTTTGCTTACCAGCGGATTGGGTGCTATCCGCGGGTGGCTTGCGAACTGGCGTGTCCGCGGTGTCCGATGTTGCGGACTGGCCTTAGGAGTTTGGCTGTGGTCTTGCCGAGCTCTGGTAGTACAACACTGCTGTAGCTGTGGCAGACTGATGTGTGGAGTCCGACAGGTGGTCACTTGTTTGGACAGTTGTGCGAGGTTCTTGCGTACTCTGCCTTGACTCAGGAGGAGTGTGGCGAACTGCTTGGATGGTTGGCGGACGGAGCTATGTCCGCCGAGCTCGCGTTAGAACCTTTGGTGGTTCTGGACTTGGTCACACTCTGTGACAAGACCAGTATATCCGTAGTGTCCGCCAAGTCCGCTGTTAACCGGGCGGACTGCCTTTGGTCGTGGGCTTGTGGCGGAAGGAGGCGTTGCTGTGGTGGTCTGCGGACTGCCTCTTATTGTGCGGACAGTCACTGAAGGGGGATGCTGTCCTGCAGTGTTTGGAGGCTTTTGCGGGCTGGTGCCTTGTCCGCATAGCTTGGGCGGACTGATGAGGGTTCGCCCAATGTTGTCTTGCTCCTGCCAGGTTATTCCTTGGAATCCGGCTAAGTCCTTGCGGACTCAGCGGAAGGGTGTTTGTTAGCGCGCGGGCTGGGGCGGTGTCTCTATCCACTAGGGCGGTGACCACACTTCTCACCTCGCCTATAAATAGGACTCCCTCCCCTACACGTATACAGTAACTGAGTGAACAGTAAGTGGGGTCTCGTCAAAGTGCTGCGGTCTCAGTTTTCTGTCCGTGCGGATTGAATCAGAGTTAACTGTTTGTTGTGTGCAGGCCGCACGGTTAGCTTCAAGGAGCCAGGAGTTTGGCTTTGACTTCGGTCATGTACTTGGAAGTGTGCGGTCTCTGCGGTTTCAGCAGGTCGCTCTGCGGCTTGTCAGTTCCCTGCTTCAACTTTGCAAGTTCCAATAACCTGTATGTTGGAACACCCTATTACTAATTTGGGTCAGGATCACTATGTCTCTAGGAACCTTTGCTTGACCTTCTGTATAGCTTAATAGGTCAATTAGAATTGAGTCTAAGGGTTAGAAGTCTAGGTTTGGAAGCTGCCCTGAAGACCAAGTTTTTCTGTCTGGAGGCTAAGTCTGATCGTCGAGCTCAGCACGACGATTCGTCGAACTCCGATCGACGATCGTCTAGCTCAACTTCGACAGATCGTCGAACTCCACTCGACGATCGCTGAGCTCAACTTCATAATATCGTCGAACTCCATTCGACGATCGGTGAGCTCAGTTCGATGATTTTGACTCTGCCTTGGATCTTTATCTCTGAGCTCAGTTCGACGATCTTTGAGCTCAGATCGACGATTATTTTGCTGCTTAAGTTTTCCAGATCGCTGAGCTCAGCTCGACGATAGCAGAGCTCAGTTCGACGATTTCAGATAACTTCCAGAATTCAAATTCAAATCAGTTAGGAGTTATTCTGCAATTAATTCAGAGATTTGCTAGCCGTTTTCATTTATTTCTGGACCAAGTTTCAAGGGATTTTTCAAGGAATAATTCTGTGGACTTTCCTCTAGAAGAGATTATGCAATTAAGGATGCAATCAATGCAGACCAACGGCTATCCTTGACAGAGAATGATATTCTATTCTGGAACAGAGAATAAAAGATAGAATGTTTTTTGAATCTACACTAACCAGAAGAATAGAACACACAATACAGAGAGAGAATACAGATTACAGAAAAATACTCAAAAATCTTCTGTCAAAAAGAATTCTGAAGAACACTCATTCAAAGAGATCAAGCTTTCTAAAAATCTTCAGATCTCTTCAGTCTTCAAAGTGTTCAAGGCCAATATCATTTCAAGACTCCAGACACTCAACATTTCAGCCATTGCTGAAACCATCTATTGCTGGAGTTCTATCTTTGAAGGCCTATCACCCTCAGCAAAGCTTTTCTTCCTGAAGATCTCAAGGACTCAGGGGGAGCTTTGACATCAATCCACATAGTCTTCTCAGTTGGTTGAGAAAGAGAAGACTGCCATCACTCTCTCACCCCCACTCTGTAAAGGGTTTTTCAAACTCCCTTCAAAAGTTTGAATCTGGTTTTGAGCACCTTGTCAAAAGCTCATTGGTGGCAAGACACCTAATCAAAAAATCTGCTTTGGTTTTTGAGCACCTTATCAAAAGCTTATTGGTGCCCAGGACACCTGACCAACTCATCCTGCAGTGGATTCCTACCTAGGGTGGTAGAAGAGTGGATGTACCCAAGTTTGGGGAACCACTATATTCCCTTGTGTCATCTGATTTTGGCTTGCTTTCTTTTTGTTTCTGGCCTTGATTTTTCTGTGCTTAGTTTTTGCATAGCTTAGTACTGTGATTAGATTTATTTCTGCTTCCCTGCTCACATATATTACAACAATTGTTGTAAAAGTTTGCAAAAGTTACTAAAGCACCATATACTCTATTCACCCCCCCTCTAGAGTATATCAGATCTAGTTGCACTTTCAATTGGTATCAAAGCCAGGTTGGTTAAACATACCATATCTGATTGGTTGTACAGGCTAACACCTGAACCCCAAGATCCCAAACTAGATCTGTTTTTCTTTTGTATTTTATTATTAGATTTTGTTTGCACAAATCATGGCCCAAAACAAAGATTATGCTAGCACCAGACCTCCAGTGTGCAATCTGTCAAAGTTTGCACTTTGGAAAGCAAGGATTAGACTTTACATGAATTCTATTGACGAAGATATATTTAATTCTGTTTTGACAGTGTGTCCAAGACCCCCAGAGAATACAAGTACAAATGTTGTTCCACCTCCATCAGGAACAGATGCTGACATCAAAAAATGGAAAGTAGCTGATGCCAAGGCTATGAACATTCTAGCCCAGACAATGTCAGATGACATATTTCAAAAGGTAGCTGAATGTAATTCAGCCAAGGAAATTTGGGATAGACTCTCAAAAATAGTCTCAGGCTCAGCTGATGAAAGAAAGGACAGAAGATCCCATCTCATCTCTCAATATGAGAACTTCAAGAAGGGCGAGACTGAGTCAGTGGGAGACATGTATAACAGACTAAGTCTAATTGTCAATGAACTGAGGACATTAGATAAAGAGATCTCTCTAACAGAACTTAATGACAAGATCCTAATGTGCTTCCCCAGCACTTGGGATTCAAGAATCTGGCCAATTAAGGATGCCAGAAGCCTGAATGAGATCACCACTGAAGCTCTGTTGGGTAAGCTCAAATCTTATGAGCTGCTCATCAAGAATAGAGAGGAAGAACAGAAGGCTGCTTCACCAGCCACAAGAAAAGAGAAGACCATACCATTCAAGGCAACTGAGGATCTGCCTGAAGATAAAGCTACAGGCAATGATGAACTACTCAGCTTGTTGGCCAAAAGATTCTATAAGATGGCCAGAAAGGACTTCAGAAGAAGATCATACAAGGAGCAGGATAAGCCAAGGTATGACAAGTCCATTGTTAACAACAAAGACATTATTTGCTTTGGTTGCAGGAAACCAGGGCACATAGTTCCTGACTGTCCAGAGAACAAGAACAAGGACAGAAGGGACAGAAAAGAAAGAAGGAAGGAGAAAGACTCCAAAAGAAATGACAATAGCAAACCTTCCTCAAGCAAAAATAAGCATACAAGGAAAGGGTTGTTGCTGAATCCTGGAGTGAGACTGAAGAGGAGTCAGAAGCCTCTTCCAGCTCCAGTGATGATGAGGATGATGCAGAAGAAAAGGAGTTCTGCATGATGACAATCAATGCTTCTCAGCACAATTCAGAGGAAGAGGAGTCAGAGTCAGACTCAGAGACTCAACCTGAAGAAGATCAGGTAATTAGTTCTTTTGATTTTACTTCAGAAGATTTTAAATCTGAATTTAAAGCACTGTGTTTAGACCTACTAAAGTCTGAGAAAGAGATTATCTCTCTCAGAAATCAATTATCTGAACACAATACTCTAAAATCAGAAAACCTCAAACTCTCTCAGGAGTTGGAGAACTGTAGGGAACAGATAGCTTCACTGAAAAGTGAGCTCTCTGAGGCCAAGAAGCTTGAAGAATCCCTTAATGGGAGAAGCATCAAGCTGATGGACATCACAAGCACAGTGAACTCTAGATTCAACAGTACACTGGGATTGGGTGCTTCATCCAACCAACCTATAGTCCTAACAACTCCCATCAAGTTTATTTCTGACAAGGGAAAGGGAGTTGTAGAGGTTGCCAGGAAAAATTCTGATCTGCCTCAGAAAACTAAGTCCCAGCAGAAATCGTCGAACGGAGATCGACGATCGCCGAATGAAGGTCGACGATCGCCGAACGCAGCTAGACGATCTCAGGAAAAATCGTCGAACGCTGATCGACGATCTCAGCCAAAGTCGTCGAACGCAGGTCGACGATCTCATATACCTGACCTCACCCATAGTCGACCGTCGAACGGAGCTCGACGATCTGACCCAAGATCGTCGAACGCAGCTCCAAGATCGTCGAACAGAGGTCAGAGCTCTGGAAACTTTTTCAAAGGCAAATCAAAATTGAATCCTAAGGGCTCTTCATCCCAAACCTTTAACCCTTATACTGAATGGATTATACCTCCAAGGAGATATCATCCTGAAGGATATAAGAGTCAACCTGGGATGTCTTTCATTTCAGAATTTAGAGGTTATCAACCTAGGCCCAAGGTAAACTGGGTCAAAAACAAATGAATTGTTTTATGTGCAGGTGAAGACCTATCCAACATCTAACCAGCAATGGTATTTGGATAGTGGGTGCTCTAAGCACATGACAGGGAACAAGGACAACCTCACTTCCTTTAGAGCCAAGCTTGGACCCAAAGTTATCTTTGGTGATTTCAACTTTGGACAAACTAAAGGATATGGTGCAGTCCAGATTGGTTCAGTAACCTTCAAGAAGGTAGCTTATGTGGAAGGACTGAAGCACAACCTAATTAGCATCAGTCAGCTATGTGATGAAGGATACCATGTGACCTTCAGCAAAACCTTATGCAAAATCAAGTCAGAGGACAACACAACTGTGTTGACAGGTAAAAGGAAAGGTAACATCTATCTAGTAGATTTTCTTTCAACTGATATAGATATTTGCCTGTTTAACTCTGTCTGTAGACCAAATGTTTTATGGCATAAAAGACTAGGACACCTAAACCTTAGAACTATTGCTAGGCTCTCCAAGGACAATCTTGTTAGAGGACTACCTTCTGGCCCCTACAAGAAGGAAGGACTCTGCAGGGCTTCTTAATTAGGCAAGCAAACTAAAAACAGTTTTAAGTCACTTAATAAGAGTGATTCACCTAGGATATTGTATATGTTACACATGGATCTATTTGGACCCATCACAGTACAAAGCCTAGGAGGGAAATCCTACACTTTAGTAGTTGTAGATGACTTCTCTAGATTCACTTGGGTGTTCTTTCTAAGGAAGAAGTCTGATAACTTTAAGTGTCTGACAGAGTTTCTCAAATGTATACAGATTGAGTTCAATACTCACATTGCCCTGATCAGAAGTGATCATGGGACAGAGTTTGATTCTCTTCTTATGCAAGAGTTCTGTCAGAGTGAAGGGATCAGACATACTTTCTCAGCTCCTAGAACTCCTCAACAAAATGGGGTAGCTGAAAGGAAAAATAGAACCCTTATTGAATCTGCCACTATATTGTTGTCAGATGCTCATCTACCTCTATCCTTTTGGGCAGAGGCAGTGAACACCTCCAACTATGTGTTGAACAGAAGTCTGATATATAAACTAAAGGGAAAGACTCCCTATGAATTACTCAAAGGGAAGAAACCTAAAGTTGACTATTTTAGAATTTTTGGTTGTATTTGCTATATTCACAATAATGACAAGAAATATTTAGCAAAATTTCAAGCCAAAGCTGATGAAGGAGTGTTTCTGGGATACTTCATGATCAGCAAGGCCTATAGGGTCTATAATAAATCATCTTTGAAAATTGAGGAATCTGTTCATATTTCTTTTGATGAAACTAACATGTCTTTCAAGGAGAAGATTTCTTCTACCATAGAACCTTTGCAGGAATACTCTCTAGTTGAAGATATGAACAAGTTACAGGTTGCTCAAGAGGATGAAAGCAGTGAAGATGAAGGGAATGCTCAACACATTGAAGCACAACCTGAAGAGCCAATTGTTGTACCACAAGAGGAAACAACAATACAGGTTGTTGAACAATTAACATCCCCTGTTGATTTAGTAACATCAAGAGACCATCCAATTTCCCAAATAATTGGAGAAATCTCAGCTGGTGTGCAAACCAGAAATCAGGTCAACCAAAACCTGTTGCACACCTGCTTCCTATCTCAAATTGAACCTCAGTCCATTCAAGATGCAGAGCAAGATCCACATTGGATCATTGCAATGCAAGAGGAATTGCATCAGTTTGAGAGGAACAAAGTATGGGAACTAGTGACAAAGCCTAAGGATCATTCCATTGTTGGAACAAAATGGGTATTCAGAAACAAACTGGATGATCAAGGAGTAATTATAAGGAACAAGGTAAGGCTAGTTGCTCAGGGATATTCTCAAGAAGAAGGAATTGACTACGACCAGACTTTTGCACCTATTGCAAGATTGGAAGCCATCAGGATATTTCTAGCTTATGCAACTCACAAAGGATTCAAACTATATCAGATGGATGTCAAAAGTGCCTTCTTGAATGGAGACATCAAAGAGGAAGTCTATGTCAGACAACCTCCAGGTTTTATCTCTCCAACTTTTCCTGATTATGTTTTTAGATTAAATAAAGCATTATATGGTCTCAAGCAAGCTCCTAGAGCATGGTATGAGACCCTAGCATGCTTTCTCTTGGAAAATAGTTTTATAAGGGGTAGAGTAGACCAAACTCTTTTTATTAGAACCCATAAGTCCCATACCCTACTAGTACAAATTTATGTAGACGATATCATTTTTGGTTCTACTGACTCAAAATTGTGCAGAAGGTTTTCTAACCTAATGCATTCTAAATTTGAGATGAGTAGCATGAGTGAGCTATCCTTCTTCCTAGGATTGCAAGTCAAACAACATGCTGAAGGCATCTTTATTTCTCAAACCAAATATGCTAATGAACTGGTTAAGAAATTTGGTATGTCTGAGGCATCTTGTATGAAAACACCCATGCCTACCAATGCTGTATTGGATGCTGATGAACATGAGAAACCTGTTGATCGGACAACATATAGAGCAATAATTGGCTCTTTACTGTATCTTACAGCTAGTAGACCAGATATCATGTTTGCTACATGTATATGTGCTAGGTTCCAAGTAAGCCCTAGAGAGTCACACCTAACATTAGTAAAGAGGATTCTCAGGTATGTTAAAAGTTGTCCAAATCTAGGTCTTTGGTATCCAAAAGATTCAGCATTTGAGTTAACTGGATTCTCTGATGCTGATTATGCTGGATGCAGAATTGACAGGAAAAGCACCAGTGGAACTTGTCAGTTCCTTGGTGACAGACTTGTCTCTTGATTTTGTAAGAAACAAACATCTGTGTCAACTTCAACTGCTGAAGCTGAATATATGGCTGCAGGCAGTTGTTGTTCACAAATATTGTGGATTCAAAATCAACTTCTAGACTATGGTTACAACATAGAGAAGTCTAAAATCTTTTGTGATAACACAAGTGCTATTTCCATAGCTCAAAATCCAGTTCTCCATAGTAGGACAAAACACATAGAGATTAGGCATCATTTCTTAAGAGATAATGTTGAAAAGAATAAAATTGAATTACAATATATCCCAACTGATTTACAAAGGGGAGATATTTTCACCAAGCCCTTGGATAAAAAGAAACACACCTTCATCCTAAATCAGTTAGGAATGTTAGATGGAGGAAGTCTTAAATAATATCCAAGATTTTGAAAGCTAAAAATTGACCAATACTAGACAAACATTCTGATTTTCCTTAATGTCTAGAATTCTTCTGATCTCTGAACTGTGCTCGACGATTTCCCCTAAGATCGTCGAATGGAGATCGACGATTTCCAAAAATCGTCGAACTGAGTTCAGCGCCTCTCAGATAGTATGAACTATCTCTTCCGGTCAACGATCGTCGAACGACGCTCGATGATCTTGTTCTCTGAACGATCGTCGAACGGAGCTCGACGCTCTCCAATATCGTCGAACGGAGATCGACGATGTTGAAGTCTCTTCAGATTCCTTTAGAAGCCTCGATCGTCGAACTGAGTTCAACGATCTTTCCAATTCTGCGTCGAACCCTAATATAAAACTCTTTTTTAGCCGTCGTTCTCTCTTGCGCTTTCGATTTCTCTGCAGGATTTTCTTTCCCTCCAAACAGTTCTACGCTTGGTCGTTTTGTTTGTTGAGTTTTGCAGGTACAATGGCTGTGTCAGTTGCAGTTCTTGCCGCAATGAAGTTCGATGCCGGGTTTGACATTGATCTGGAATCTTTCAGCACCACTGATCAAATTTTCCAAAACATACTGGGTTTATTCAAGGATCAGAATCTGTCTGCCCTCATGACCACTAGAATCAAGCTGGCTTTAGATGAGATCAAGGAGTGGGTTTATACTGCTCATAATCTAGACAACAACACAATAGTTGGGTCTATTGCTGGAAATCAGGTACCCTTGACCCCCACAGTTTTAACAGAAGTTTTTGGATTGAGAAATGGAGATGATATTGCTGAGTTATCTGGAGAGGAGTTTTCTGACCTGCTTGCCAGGATGGGTCATCCAGAGGGAAACCCTAGCAAGCTATTCAAGAGGAATCTGTCTGTTGAATACAGGTTCCTGGCAGATGTAGTAGGGAAAGTGCTGATGGCAAAGCACTCTGCTCATGATACTATATCCAGACATCAGCTCTGTCTCATGGGAGCTCTTGTGGATAAGAAAACTTTGAACTGGGGAGAGGTCTTCTTTGACCTAATCAAGAAGAAAATAAACAAAAATTTTGTTAACTTTGGAAGGATTCTTGGAGTTTTTCTGCAGACCAGGTGCCCTGCCTTGCTGGTCTCCTCTGGAGTTCACATAAATGCCTCCAAGAGACTAACCTGTGCCCTCTTTGGCAAGTGGGACAGGCAAATAAGCAAGCCTGGCAGGCCCTCCTCAAGTGCTCCTTCAGGCACCAGGACTCAAAGAGTCACTCCTCCACAGGTCTCTGCTCCTGCAGATGACCTGGCTGCTGCTGTTGCTGCCTCTTCTCCTCCTCCAATTCCAAACCTTCCCCTCCCATCCACCATTCCAGCTCCATCCACCATTACCATCTCTAGCCCATCTCCAACATCAACTCCATCTCCAGAACCCATTCTGCCTCCACCAGTAGACCACTTCCACCCTCTGTTCTCATACCCTCCACCAGATGTCACCTCTTCACCATCTATTCCATCCTTCACCCTTCTGGATGACTCCTATATGGATGATTCCTCATCCTCTCCTCCTGAATTACCTTCTTCCTCCACTTCATTCCAAGACCTCCTACACCACATCATTGACCAACCAACTTTCACCCCATCCATATCCATTCCCCTATCCTCCATATCCACCCTACCCACACCTGAGCCCTCCATTCCACACTTCTCCAGCCCTTTCCTTCCAGCATCCCCAGCTGTTTCCCTTCCATCTACCTCTGCTACAGCTGTTGAGCAAGTAGACCTCTCAGCCCTAGCTGACAGGCTGTATGAGCTGATTGCCCCCAGGCTCTCTATCCTGTTAGAGACCTCCTTAGCTCCTCTACACCAGTCAGTGGCAGCTCTATCTGCCAGGCTCTCCTCCCTCTTCCCCCAGGGAGACCACAAGGGTACATGGGACCTTATGGGAGACCACAAGGGTACATGGGACCACAAGGGTACATGGGACCTTATCCTCCCTCATGCTCAGTTAGCATATAATAATTCCAAAAATAGGTCCACGGGTTTGTCCCCGAATGAGATCGTGCACGGTTATAAAGCTCTTGTGCACGGTTATAAAGCATATATGGAAATGTACCCTTGTGCTAACTGAGCATGAGGGAGGATAAGGTCCCATGTACCCTTGATGTAGGCCACTACCGCGGACGAAAATTTGATGTAGGCCACTACCGCGGACGCTAGACGGGTTAAGGGAAAAACACGAACGCCACGCTCAACCCACAATCTCTCACGCACTAAACTCAATCGCAGCGCACTCGCAAGCGTGTTATCACAGTTCACAAACGTACGGTAGCCACTCCGCGGGAAGGTCGAGCGAACGGCGATAGGCCGACGTTCTCCCAAGCTAAAAGGACCAATATTGGGTCCGACCGAGCGAAGGTTGTACCAAAAGAGATCTACCCAAAGTGCGATCAAAAAATGGTAGATCTCTCCCAACAAGAATTACGGGGTTCGCCAAACCCTTTTTCGGAAATAACGCGGTTAAGATCGATGCAAAATCCAAATGAAAACCCACGAAGAATCTAACGATTCAAATCCAACGCAAAATTTATTCCGTCCACTAGAATATCTAAAGGGAAGCACACGTGAGTGGAGAGGATCGTTACCCAAGTCGGAATAGATGATTCCGACTACCTTTGAAGGGCCGCTCTTCCGCGGATCCACCGGAGTCGCGCCGGATGGAGAGATAGATCGTCCGCCTTGGCCGCGTCACGCCAAAGTTCAGATTTTTCGCCGTATAAGGAAGCCTTTCCGGTCAAGCTTCTCGTGGAGGGGGCGGCCGGTTCTCTTCAAAAGGGCTGCTCGGTGGAGAAGGAAGGGGGCTGGCCGGCTATGGAAGGAGGAGGCCGGGTTGAGGTGGGTGTGTGGTGGTGGTGGTGGCTTGGATGAAGGAGAGGGGAAGCACAAGAGTGCTGGCCGAATTTTTTTAGAGAGAGAGAGGGGAAAAGGGGGTGGCGGCTAGGAGTTGTAGGGAGAGAGGGAGAGAGACTAAGATAGGAAAGATTTAGGGTTTTCTCTTATCATTCACCTTAATTTAAACCAAACATACATGCCTATATATAGGCTTAAAAATAAGTCTAGGCTATATGCAGCCCAAGATAAAAATAAAAACAACACACCAAATGGCTACATGCAGCCCACAATATAATATCCCAAATAAAATAGCATAAAGAAAATAAGATAAATCTAAAGATAAATTTAACTATATATTTGTCTTGCGCCGAGGGCGGAAATTATAGCGCCGCTCCATACGAACACCTTGGCGACGCGAGTCCTTTGTTGGAGACGAAGGAGGGTCTTCCGTTAAAGTGCCGTCATCAACCACTTGGGGGCCGTCGTCAACTTGGGGGCCGTCATCAATTTGGAGGCCGTCGTCAACTTGGGGGCCGTCGTCGCCACCAATCCTCCCCCGCTTGAAAGGACTCATCACCGATGAGTTGTCTTGAAGATACCGTCGGAGAAGAACACCATCCAAGAGAGCCATGTCCGCCTCCGGGAGCCAAGAGTCATCAGAGGCGGGGCGATCACGCCAGCGGATCAAGTAGCGGCGCACATCGCCATCAGCAGTGGGAAACACGTCATCTTGGAGAATCCTGTCGGGCAAAAATGCGGTCCTGGCAAACCTGGGAAAAGCATTAGGCAGCAAAGGGGGAAAATCTATATCATCAACATGTAGCGTACCTCCGTTGGAGACCGACGGAGAGAGCGAGCCCTTACCCCCCTCAACCCCATACCCATGAGAATCTATAGTGGAACTAAACGGAGAGGACGATAGTTCTAGTGGCGGAGCAATATATGGCGTTAAATCCGAAACATTAAAAACAGGGGAAATACCCCAATCAGTGGGCAATTCCAAAAGAAAAGCATTGTCTCCCAACCGTTTTAAAATCCGAAAAGGGCCAGCTCGCCGATCCGCTAACTTTTTTAAGGTGCCCGTAGGCAACCGTTCAGGGATGAGACGTACCATTACTAAATCGCCCACTTTCAAGGGAGACACTCTCTTATGGGCGTTGGCATGAACTTGATAAGACGCGTATTGAGTGGTAAGCGTTTCATTTATGCGTTTGTGAAGATCATGGATGTGAGAGGCAAAGTCCTGTGCAAATTGACTTGACTTAAACGATGGCGGTAACGGAAGCAAGTCAAGGGGCACAAGAGCTTTATAACCGTGCACGATCTCATTCGGGGACAAACCCGTGGACCTATTTTTGGAATTATTATATGCTAACTGAGCATGAGGGAGGATAAGGTCCCATGTACCCTTGTGGTCTCCCACAAGGCATCGAAGCAAACTACCTAAACTTCTGTTCACAACTTCTGTTTGCCCATCCGTCTGCGGATGGTACGCGGAAGAGAATAGAAGTTTGGTGCCCATAATCCTCCACAGGGTCTTCCAAAAATAACTAGTAAATTTCACATCCCTATCAGTAACAATAGACTTCGGAACTCCTCGATGGCCTACCACCTCTTTAAAATATAATTGTGCGACGTGTGACGCGTCGTTGGTTTTATTACACGCGATAAAATAAGCCATTTTAGAGAAACGATCGACAACAACTAAGATAGAGTCGTGACGTCTAAATGTGATTGGGAGGCCGAGAATGAAGTCCATGCTAACGTCTTCCCAAGGAATTGACGGAATCGGAAGAGGGGTATAAAGCCCCGCATTAGTTTTGTTCCCCTTAGCCAGTTGGCACGCTCGGCAACTACCCACGATCTTACTAACCATGGACTTAAGACCGGGCCAATAAAACTTGTCTTCAACTAACGTGATCGTCTTGTCACGGCCAAAGTGTCCCCCTAACCCTCCTCCATGCAATTCCCACACTATGAAGTGGCGTAGGGAGGAACGGGGGATGCAAAGCTTCGAATGGTTAAATAAGTAGCCGTCCCGAATGTAAAAAGAAGTAATGGTCGTCGGCGAGTCATCTTGGGTGGCGAAATAGATATCCTTAAAATCTGGGCAGTGGACGTACTCGTCCTTAATCCTATCGAAGCCAATCACCTTTACTTCTAGCGTGGAGAGCAATAACGAAACACGACTAAGGGCGTCGGCTACGCGGTTGAGAGTCCCCTTGAGGTGTTTGATAATGAAAGTGTACTCCTGTAGATAGGAGACCCATTTGGCATGTCTAGGACTAACCTTAGTTTGAGAGTTAAGAAACCTTAGCGCTTCATGATCGGATAAGATGACAAACTCCTTAGGAAGTAAATAATGCCGCCAATGTTGGAGGCATCGAATGACCGCGTAAAACTCCCGATCATAATTGGAATAATTCAATTTTGGACCTGCTAGTTTCTCACTGAAATACCCCACAGGATGGCCTTCCTGACTCAACACTCCACCAATTCCCACTCCAGACGCATCACATGACAACTCGAAAACCTTGGTAAAATCCGGTAGCCGCAAAAGGGGGGCTTCCGACATGCGCGATTTAATTGATTGGAATGCCGCAGCGGCTGAGTTTGTCCATGTAAATTCACCCTTTTTCATGCACTCGGTAATAGGGGCCATAATACTACTAAAATCCTTAATAAATCGCCGATAAAATGTAGCGAGCCCGTGAAAACTCCTAACATCCCGAATGTTGGCGGGCTCGGGCCAATCTCTAATGGCTTGCACTTTCTTGGGGTCTACGTGGATCCCCTTCGAACTCACAATATAACCGAGGAACTCAACCGATGCCACATGGAAGGTACACTTCTTAATGTTCACGAATAATTTTTCCGATCTCAGCGTGGTAAGGATGGTTCGTAAATGTGACTCATGATCAATCGTGGAGGTGCTAAATACCAAAATATCGTCAAAATATACCACGATGAATCTTCCCATATAGGGTTGGAAGACGTGGGTCATCATCCTTGAAAACGTGCTCGGCGCATTGGAAAGTCCAAACGGCATAACTAACCACTCGTAGAGCCCTTCCTTAGACTTAAAGGCGGTTTTCCACTCGTCACCTTCCCTAATTCGGATCTGATGGTAGCCACTCCTAAGATCCAATTTCGAAAAAATCGTGGCACCGGCTAACATGTCCAATAAATCATCCAAGCGTGGGATGGGAAAGCGATATTTAATAGAGATTTTATTAATGGCTCTACTATCCACACACATCCTCCAAGAGCCGTCCTTCTTGGGGGCAAGTAAGGCGGGCACGACACACGGGCTCTTGCTGTGGCGGATAAAACCCTTTTGCAATAAATCCGAGATCTGGGTTTGCAACTCTAAGTGCGCGGAGGGGTTTAGCCGATAATGTGGGAGGTTGGGCAATGAAGAGCCCGGAATGAAATCAATGGCATGTTGGATTTCCCGCAACGGGGGTAATTCAGCCGGTAGCTCTTCCGGATATACGTCCACAAACTCTTCTAGGAGTTTTCTCAACGCCGACGGCAAGTCCTCAAAAGGGACTGTGTCTTCCTTAACTTGTAGGCACACTAAGGCATAGAGGACCCCATCTACGAAGGTAGTACGCTTCAATTCTTTCCTTCCTATCAGGCTCAACGTCTTCTTCTCGACCGTGACAACCGTATCCTTCGAGGGGGCCGAAGGATCCTTTGGCGGGGCGGGTTTTAAGAGTATGGTTCTGCCATTAAATTTAAACTCGTAAGTGTTGGCCCGACCAAAGTGTGTGACGTCATGATCGTACAACCAAGGGCGACCCAACAATACATGGCACGCATCCATAGGGATGACGTCACACCAAATCTGCTCAGAATAAGCTTTGATGGTAAGGGGTACCAAGCATCGCTTCGTCACAGGGAGGGACGACTTGTCTACCCATGCCACTTTGTAAGGGTGAGGGTGTGGCTCGGCAACAAGAGACATTCGCCTCACCGCGGCTTCAGAAATTACGTTCATGCAACTACCGCTATCGATGATCAACCTACACCATTTTTCACCACTCTTAAAATTCAACGTGAAAATGTTCGTCCTATTCCAATCGTCTAATGCTCGAGGGGTCGCCAGGATACACCTCATAACCATCATACGGGGGTCATCCTCCATATCACTAGGCACTCCGTCCGACTCGCTCTCTTCGCCCGCCTCGTAAGTAATGTCGTCGGCCCCACCGGCGGAATCTAACAGGGCTAATGGTCTGGGTGTAGTAGGACAATCACTAGCATAGTGCCCTTGGATCCCGCAAGCGTAACATGTGACATTCGTTCTGTTGACCCGACCCACCGGGACTCTCTCACCAGAGGGGTTTCTATCATTCCTAGCCGTTACGACTATGGAGGTCGAGTCGGGGGACTGATACTTTCCTTTAGCCTTATAGGTGGCGGTGGGAGGCGGCCCTAAAATGGACTTCCCCTTTTGGAACGAGCGAGACTTGCCCTTAATCGCGTTGTGCTGCTCAATATCTAATGCAGCATTGAAAGTGGTGTGCAAATCGGTGTGACCATAACGCAGAAGCTTTCCTTGAATATCGGGATTTAGTCCCTTACGGAACCTGGAGAGAGTGACCTCGGGCATCTCTTTCACGTCGCACCTAACCATCATGTCCTTCAGCAAACTCATATACTCAGACACCGACCTAGTCCCTTGCTTAAGGGTGGCTAAATCATCGAACATTTGTGTTTGATGGTAAGTAGGGACGTACTGTTCCGTTAGCCTAGCCTTCATTGCATCCCATCCTATGGGCAACGCTCCGTTCTCGACCCTCATACGCCGCTCCTCATTAAGCCAAAATATTTTGGCGCGCCCTAGCAACTTCATTCTCGCTACTCGCACCTTATCCGCGTCGTTCAGGGTATACCACTCGAAATAGCATTCGATCTCCATGATCCAGTCCTGGAAGACTTGGGGATCTCCTAAACCATCGTAGGATGGTGGCTTGACTCGGACGGCCCGAGTAAGGTCAAACTCGTACGGTGCTCGTGGGGCGTTCTCATTAGGGGGGTGGGGGTAAGGGTTGTGATGCTCGCCCACCCGTGGGTGACCGGGTTGATTACGGGGTGCCCCGTGTGGTAACCCCAATCCGTGAAGTGCTTCCCTAATGGCCGTCAACTGCTCCGTGAAATCCTGACGGAGCTCCTCAATCTCCGTGAGGGGACGACCCTCACCCCGGTCATCATCCATATTAGACGACGATGGAGGATATTCCGTACCGAGCCTAGTACGCATGCAAATGGAGGACAACAGATTTCAGGCAGAACGAAGAAGGAATTAATCCCGCTTAATGACTATAGGAAAATAAATGTTTTTTTTGATTTTCTTACAGGAAATAAAAAGAGGATTATTAAAAAATTTATTTTAATTTTTTTGGCTGAAAATTACGAAAACTACGCCGCTATTGGCAGACCAAAGATAATTTTTTTTTTTGAGATTTTTTTGTGACAACTAACGCGCAAACACAAGTGCAGATTAACGTGCTAAAAGAGGGGAGGGTGCCAATTAAAAAATTGACAAGAACCTCCCTCTGATACCAAAATTTGATGTAGGCCACTACCGCAGACGAAAATTTGATGTAGGCCACTACCGCGGACGCTAGACGGGTTAAGGGAAAAACACGAACGCCACGCTCAACCCACAATCTCTCACGCACTAAACTCAATCGCAGCGCACTCGCAAGCGTGTTATCACAGTTCACAAACGTACGGTAGCCACTCCGCGGGAAGGTCGAGCGAACGGCGATAGGCCGACGTTCTCCCAAGCTAAAAGGACCAATATTGGGTCCGACCGAGCGAAGGTTGTACCAAAAGAGATCTACCCAAAGTGCGATCAAAAAATGGTAGATCTCTCCCAACAAGAATTACGGGGTTCGCCAAACCCTTTTTCGGAAATAACGCGGTTAAGATCGATGCAAAATCCAAATGAAAACCCACGAAGAATCTAACGATTCAAATCCAACGCAAAATTTATTCCGTCCACTAGAATATCTAAAGGGAAGCACACGTGAGTGGAGAGGATCGTTACCCAAGTCGGAATAGATGATTCCGACTACCTTTGAAGGGCCGCTCTTCCGCGGATCCACCGGAGTCGCGCCGGATGGAGAGATAGATCGTCCGCCTTGGCCGCGTCACGCCAAAGTTCAGATTTTTCGCCGTATAAGGAAGCCTTTCCGGTCAAGCTTCTCGTGGAGGGGGCGGCCGGTTCTCTTCAAAAGGGCTGCTCGGTGGAGAAGGAAGGGGGCTGGCCGGCTATGGAAGGAGGAGGCCGGGTTGAGGTGGGTGTGTGGTGGTGGTGGTGGCTTGGATGAAGGAGAGGGGAAGCACAAGAGTGCTGGCCGAATTTTTTTAGAGAGAGAGAGGGGAAAAGGGGGTGGCGGCTAGGAGTTGTAGGGAGAGAGGGAGAGAGACTAAGATAGGAAAGATTTAGGGGTTTCTCTTATCATTCACCTTAATTTAAACCAAACATACATGCCTATATATAGGCTTAAAAATAAGTCTAGGCTATATGCAGCCCAAGATAAAAATAAAAACAACACACCAAATGGCTACATGCAGCCCACAATATAATATCCCAAAAAAATAGCATAAAGAAAATAAGATAAATCTAAAGATAAATTTAACTATATATTTGTCTTGCGCCGAGGGCGGAAATTGTAGCGCCGCTCCATACGAACACCTTGGCGACGCGAGTCCTTTGTTGGAGACGAAGGAGGGTCTTCCGTTAAAGTGCCGTCATCAACCACTTGGGGGCCGTCGTCAACTTGGGGGCCGTCATCAATTTGGAGGCCGTCGTCAACTTGGGGGCCGTCGTCGCCACCAATCTACCTCTGCTACAGCTGTTGAGCAAGTAGACCTCTCAGCCCTAGCTGACAGGCTGTATGAGCTGATTGCCCCCAGGCTCTCTATCCTGTTAGAGACCTCCTTAGCTCCTCTACACCAGTCAGTGGCAGCTCTATCTGCCAGGCTCTCCTCCCTCTTCCCCCAGGCAGCACCCACAGCAGTGTGCCTTGATCCAGCTATCTCTGCATCTAGGCAGGGGGAGATGCCACATGAAGAAAGCCTTCTTGCTGCTGCTGCTGTTGTTTCTGCTTCTTCTGCTGCTCCTCTTGTTGCTGCTGCTGCTGAGCCTCCTTCTGTAGTTCTTGTAATTGACCTAAGGTCTTTGCTATCTGATTTTGATACTGCCTTCTTCGGCTATTTGCCAGAGAGTAATGCTGTCCAGCCCCCAGAAGACTTATCCAAGGCATTGGTGCATTTCTCTTGCTGTGACCCCAGCATTATCTCCTCTTTTGTACATTCAGTGATTGCTGCTACTGAAGATGCTGCTGCTGCTGAGATTGTTCATATTGCTGCTGAAGTTCCAACTGATTCTGCTGAGCAAATATCCAAGGATTTTCCTATGTCAGAGGCCACTGAAATTGAGCCTGCTGCTGATTTTGATGATGTTACTGCTGTTATCAATGAAGTTGTTACTGCTATCACCTCTCCAGCTTCTGTGGCTGTTAGTGAATCTGCTGTTGAGAGTGAATCTGTTGTTTCTGCTGTAAGTGAGACTGTTACTGCTACTGTCACCACTCCTGCTGCTATTGTTGTTATTTCTGCCTCACCTCCTGTATCTGCTGCTGCCTCTGCTGCTGTCTCTGCTGCTGTCCCTGCTGCTGCTACTTCAGCTTCTGCCTCATCTGCCTCTGTTCAGCTGAAGAAAGACTTGATGAAGAGAATAGATGCTCTATATGATGACCAGAGTTCTGAATCTGATGAGTTCAAAACAGACTCTGATGATTCTTCTGCTACTATTGCCAGGAAAAGGAAGGCAAGGAGCAAGGCAATGAAAATGGTTCCTCCTGCAAAAGTCAAAGATAACAATGACATTCCTTATTACATTCTGCATAACTGCCCAATCACAGACCACTGGATGCAATATTCTAAAAACCAGCTGAAAGCCATGAAGAAAAAAGAGAAAATATGAAAAGGGCTCTTCCCAATTCCAGCACCCTCATCCTCCTCCACCACCTCCTCCTGATGCAGGTGCAGGTGGAAGCTCTGCAAGTCAACCCCCAGCTAGAAGCCAGGCTCCCTATCAACCCCATGCCAGATCCTACCAAAGGGAAAGCCAATCTAGGGGTTCATATTCTAGGAGAGGAGGATACAGGGGTAATCATAGAGATTTTCAAGTTTACTCTAAAGGGTATTCCAGGCAGCACCCATATTCTAGGGGAGGACATGGTTCTTCTGATACATCATCAGGTCCTTTCCCCTACAAGTTAAAAGAGACTGTATCTGCCAGGCCTCCTCAAGATAATCCTTTCAACAGGTATGAGCCACCTGTACCTTTTGAGGACCCTGAGAATAATCCATCTGCTTGGACTGCCAGGATGAAGGAATTGGCTGCACTAGATCAGATTAAGAAGGCCAGAGAACAAGGACTAGATGCTTCCAATATTTCTACAATGTCTGAGCAGAGACAAAAAGAACTAGATAGATATGCTTCCAGTAAATTCTTTGATGCTGACAGATATATGGAATTACATCCTGCAGCTGTGGTTCCCAGACATACAAAGCAAACCTATTTGGGTGCAGCAGATGACACCAGGTCCAACAAGGAAGCTCTAAACCCTAACAGAGAAATCAAAATGGTTAAAGGCAAAGAGAAGAAGTGACTTTGTAAGGTGACAGTTTCTGTGAATTCTGATTATTATCTGGATGACATATATTTATCTGTGATGTTTCTGCAATGTCTAGCTATTGTTTTCATGTTTTACTGATTGTATGTTATTATTTGAATTTTCCAAAGTTTGTAAATAGTAATCCTAACCCAAATAGGGGGAGATTGTTGGAACACCCTATTACTAATTTGGGTCAGGATCACTATGTCTCTAGGAACCTTTGCTTGACCTTCTGTATAGCTTAATAGGTCAATTAGAATTGAGTCTAAGGGTTAGAAGTCTAGGTTTGGAAGCTGCCCTGAAGACCAAGTTTTTCTGTCTGGAGGCTAAGTCTGATCGTCGAGCTCAGCACGACGATTCATCGAACTCCGATCGACGATCGTCTAGCTCAACTTCGACAGATCGTCGAACTCCACTCGACGATCGCTGAGATCAACTTCATAATATCGTCGAACTCCATTCGACGATCGGTGAGCTCAGTTCGACGATTTTGACTCTGCCTTGGATCTTTATCTCTGAGCTCAGTTCGACGATCTTTGAGCTTAGATCGACGATTATTTTGCTGCTTAAGCTTTCCAGATCGCTGAGCTCAGCTCGACGATAGCAGAGCTCAGTTCGACGATTTCAGATAACTTCCAGAATTCAAATTCAAATCAGTTAGGAGTTATTCTGCAATTAATTCAGAGATTTGCTGGCCATTTTCATTTATTTCTGGACCAAGTTTCAAAGGATTTTTCAAGGAATAATTCTGTGGCTTTCCTCTAGAAGAGATTATGCAATTAAGGATGCAATCAATGCAGACCAACGGCTATCCTTGACAGAGAATGATATTCTATTCTGGAACAGAGAATAAAAGATAGAATGTTTTTTGAATCTACACTAACCAGAAGAATAGAACACACAATACAGATAGAGAATACAGATTATAGAAAAATACTCAAAAATCTTCTGTCAAAAAGAATTCTGAAGAACACTCATTCAAAGAGATCAAGCTTTCTAAAAATCTTCAGATCTCTTCAGTCTTCAAAGTGTTCAAGGCCAACATCATTTCAAGACTCCAGACACTCAACATTTCAGCCATTGCTGAAACCATCTATTGCTGGAGTTCTATCTTTGAAGGTCTATCACCGTCAGCAAAGCTTTTCTTCCTGAAGATCTCAAGGACTCAGGGGGAGCTTTGACATCAATCCACATAGTCTTCTCAGTTGGTTGAGAAAGAGAAGACTGCCATCACTCTCTCACCCCACTCTGTAAAGGGTTTTTCAAACTCCCTTCAAAAGTTTGAATCTGGTTTTTGAGCACCTTGTCAAAAGCTCATTGGTGGCAAGACACCTGATCAAAAAATCTGCTTTGGTTTTTGAGCACCTTATCAAAAGCTCATTGGTGCCCAGGACACCTGATCAACTCATCCTGCAGTGGATTCCTACCTAGGGTGGTAGAAGAGTGGATGTACCCAAGTTTGGGGAACCACTATATTCCCTTGTGTCATCTGGTTTTGGCTTACTTTCTTTTTGTTTCTGGCCTTGATTTTTCTGTGCTTAGTTTTTGCATAACTTAGTACTGTGATTAGATTTATTTCTGTTTCCTTACTCACACATATTACAACAATTGTTATAAAAGTTTGCAAAAGTTACTAAAGCACCATATACTCTATTCACCCCCTCTAGAGTATATCAGATCTAGTTGCACTTTCACTGTATGCCAGTCTCAGGAGGGTAGGTGGTCTGTTCTTCAGTTCCTCAGCAGGAGGCGAATAACGGTGTGTCCGCGCGGCCTCGCGGCTTCGGCGGACTCCGTGTCTATTCGGCGTGTTGCAGCATTAGTTCGGGCGGCTTCAGCGGACTTGGCGACTTCGGCTGTCTCGGCGGTTTCCAGTGCTGTCCGCCCGGCTTGTGGTTTTTGCTTTCTGTTATAGCTGTTTGTACTAGCGAAATCATGTCTCGCTATGTATACCTCATCTCGTAAAGAAGTATTATGAATACAAGATCTGCTTGTTCTTCTATGTGCTTGCTGTGTTGAGCTTGCTCCCTGGTTTTCCGCTAGATCAAAGTGTGAACTGGGTAGTGCCGAGAATATTAATTTGGCTTTGGGCTATCTTGTTGACCTCTTTGAGAAAATTTAACATGGTATTAGAGCCAGGTTCAGTTGCTTGAGCGGTGGTCGACCAGTGTTGTTACTCTGTGCTTGAGTGGTGATCAACCTGTGTTGGTGTTTTGTGCTTCTGATAAGCTTACCAAGGTTGTTGTAATGGAAGCGAGCTATGCAAGAGGTCTTGGCATTGAACTCTTGACCACGACTAACTTCAAGAAGTGGAAGTCGTGTATGAAGAGTTTTCTTCTTGGTGAGGAGCTATGGGAGGTCGTCGGTCGTGACGACAAACAGGAAGTTATTGCTGCGTTTGGTACTGCTGAGCAAGTTAGGCTCTGGAGAGAAACAAATGCAAAAGCGGAATTTGTTCTCAAGAGAGCCGTTTCACCAGAACTGTTTGATCACATCATTGGATGTGAGTCTGCTGCTGATATTTGGACAACTATTGATGAGTTGTTCAATAGGAAGAATGTGGCCAGACTTCAGTTTCTGGAGAATGAGTTGGGCAGAACAACTCAAGGAGACCTTACAATCTCAAAGTTCTTCTTGAAGTTGAAAAGCTTGTGCGCAGAGATATCAGTGCTTGACCCTGATGAGCCTATCTCGGAGGCTAAGTTGAAAAGGCACATTATCCGCGGCTTACGGAAGGAATATGTTGCCTTTGTAAGTTCTGTTCAAGGGTGGGCAACTCAACCATCCTTGCTGGAGCTTGAGAACCTGCTTGCTTCGCAGGAAAGTCTGGCAAGGCAGATGGCAGCAGTGACTGTCTCTGAAGGTGGCAGTGAAGCGCTGTTCACAAGCAAGAAGAAGAAGAGATAGGAAGGGAAAAAGAAGAAGCAGGTCGCTGCTGAGAATGAGCCTTCAACTTCTTATCAGCCAGAGAGGAGTGATGCTCCGAAGAAGGACTGGAAGAAAAATTTGAAGTGCTACAGGTGCCATCAGCGAGGGCACTTCAAGCGGGACTGCAAGGTCAAGCTTTAGCCTGGGCATGCTGCAGGCAAGGAGGAAGCTTGCTCTAAAAGAGAGGAAGCAGAATGGGGTGGTGCCTTCATGACGGGCACTTGTGTCCGTGCCTTCTCTGCTGAGGACTTCAACGGCGAGTGGATCGTGGACTCCGGCTGTGGTCATCACCTCACCGGAGACAAATCGAAGTTCTCTTCCTTGCAAGCATACTCAGGTAACAAAACTATCATAACTGCTGATAACACTGTTTATGCAGTAGAGAAAGAGGGAGTCGTATCTTTGGGTAGTGATCAGGGGCCACTCACATTAAGGAGTGTGTATCACGTGTCGGGCATGAAGAAGAACCTCTTCTCTGTGACCAACGCAGTAGATGCTGGTTATCCCGTTCTGTTTGGGCCAACAGACGTGAGGTTCCATCGCAACGTATCAGCGGTTAAGGCTGATGTTGCTCATGTTGGGAGGAGAGTGAAGAAATTGTTTGTTCTTGCAATGAACTCTTATGTTGATCGAATGAGAGCCAACGATAGCGTTGCTATTTGGCATGAGAGGCTGGGGCATGTAGGAATGGACAAGCTGAAGGCTATGACTAGTAGAAGTTTGGTGAGAGGATTGCCTAAGTTGTCCTCCTTTGGTGACGGGCATGTTTACATGGGGTGTCAATATGGTAAGGTACATGGCCTTTCGTTTGATAAATCACAAAAACGTAGCAAGCAACCATTGGAGTGCATTCATGGCGACATGATGGGACCAACTGTCACTGCTAGCCTTTGAGGAAGCAGATACATGCTTGTCCTGATTGATGACTACTCAAGATACTCTTGGGTTTATTTCTTGAAGGAGAAGTCAGAAGCCTTCCGATTGTTTGTGGAGTTCAAGGAGTTGGTGGATGGCCGGCTTGGCTTGTGGATCAAGAAGTTTATAACAGACAATGGTGGTGAGTTTATCTCCTCCGAGTTTTCTAACTTCTGCAGGAAGCACGGGATCCAATGAGAGCTCACTTGTGCTCACACTCCACAATAAAATGGAGTAGCAGAGCGGAAGATCCGTCATCTGACGGAGACTTGCAAATGTTGGCTTCATGCAAAAGACATCCCAAGGTCCTTTTGGGCGGAAGGGATGTCTTGTGCTTCTTATGTCATCAACCGAATGCCGCTCAGCCCAATCAACATGAAGACTCCTATTGAGCTGTTGTTGAAGGAGAAGCCTAGTGTGGGACACCTTCGGGTGTTCAGTTCAACTTGCTATGTGCATGTCCCAGATGCTTCACGGACTAAGCTAGATGCAAAGGCAAGGAAGCTTGTCTTTGTTGGCTACGATGAGCGGAAGAAGGGATGGAAATGCATGGACCCTGCGACAAAGAAGTTCGTTGTATCAAGAGATGTTGTCTTTGACGAGCTGACGTCGTATGGAGGTGGCTCGGTTGAGCTAATCGGAAGCAAGGGTGATGAAGAACCGATGGTAGCTGCTCAAGGCCTGGAAAAGGAGCTTGCCGTTTCACCAGCAGCTCCTGTTGCTTCAAACTCTGAGGCTGAGCCTGTTGGCTCAGGAAGCAGGGGGAGCATTGCTCAAATCTTGCCCCAAGTAGGAGTTGAGCCTGAAGACGCAACGGAGGTAGAAAGTAAGGAGCCGACCCTTCGGAGATCGAAGAGGGTTATCAAGCCACCGTCTAGTTACTGTGAGGAGAATATAGTGAGCTTTGTCTCCTGCTTCTTTGCAGGTCCTCTGGATGAGCGAGAGCCTGCAAACTTCAATGAGGCCACTGGAGTAAATGAGTGGGAAGATGCCATGAAAGAAGAGATTGCTGTTCTCAAGAAGAATGAAACCTGAGATCTTGTGCCCAAGGTTGATGACATTACTCCGGTTACTTGCAAGTGAGTGTATAAGTTGAAGAACAAGGCTGATGGGAGCATTGATAGGTTCAAAGCTCTCCTGGTTGCTCGAGGATTCTCACAACAGTATGGAGAAAACTATGAGGAGACATTTAGTCCGGTTGCGAAGATGACTTCAGTTAGAGTGGTGATCGCCTTGGCTGCAAGCAAGGGATGGAGGATGTGACAACTTGATATGAAGAATGCTTTTCTTTACGGAGAGATTGACAAGGACATATTCATGGATCAGCCACTTGGATTTGTCTCTGAAGTTCATCCGAACTATGTCTGTAAACTCAGGAAAGCTCTCTATGGGTTGAAGCAAGCTCCTAGAGCTTCGTATGGGAAGATTGCAGAATGTCTCCAATTTTGCGGATACCTTACTTCAAACTTAGATTCTAGCTTGTTCATCAAGAAGAAGGGGGAGCTACAAGTCTTGGTCCTGCTATATGTGGATGATATGATCATCACAGGGAATTCAGAGGAGAAAGTAGCAAGGCTCAGGGCTGAGCTTGCTATACGCTTCGAGATGAAGGACTTGGGAGAGCTTCATCACTTTCTCGGTCTTGAAGTGGAGAGGAAGAAGAGCGGTATACTCATTTGCCAAAGAGGATATGCAGATCGCATTGTGAAGCGGTTCGGCATGGGCGAAGGAAAGAGTTGCTCTACTCCACTAGAACATGGGCTTAAACTTCAATGAGATGAGGGAAGGATTCTTCCTGATCCCTTGGTGTTCAGAGCTCTTGTTGGGATCTTGATCTACCTGACGATTACAAGGCCAGACATTGCTTATGTTGTTGGCCGAGTAAGTCGGTTTATGGCTGAACCAAGGAAGTCTCATCTAGTGGCGACAAAGAACATTTTGAAGTATGTCAAGACAACTTCTGACATGGGACTTCTCTATAGAAGGGACTCAGAGTTTACCTTGCTTGGGTACACGGATGCTGGCTATGACGGTGATTCGGATGATCGAAGATCCACTTCTGGTTATGTGTTCACTTGCGGGTTAGCTAGTATCTCGTGGTGTAGCAAGAAACAGGATTCGCTGTCCATCTCAACTACGGAGGCAGAGTATAAGGCTTCGGCCTTGGCTACTTGGGAAGCCATCTGGTTGAGGAGGCTTATAGAGGATATGCATGAAGAATTGCAAGGGACAACTTTACTCCGGGGTCACAATGAGAGTGCTCTAAAGCTGGTAAACAATCCAGTATGTCACGCTAGGACCAAGCATATTGAGATCGATCACCACTTTATATGGGAGAAGGTGTTGGAGGGATATCTTCTAGTCGGGCATGTTCGGAGTGAAGACAATCTTGCTGACATCTTCACGAAGCCACTGTCGAAGGGGCCTTTTGAGAGGTTGCGCAGCTTGATGGGCTTGATCATCACTTCTCACTTTAAGGGGGAGTGTTGAATTTTGTGAAGTGGAAGTGGTTGATGGGCAGGCCGGGCGACCTGGGCGGACATTGTCGGCGGACTGGGCGGACTGGGCGGACCGCTGTTTACGGCCTGGTGATAGGTCTAGTGGAAGTTGGTTGTTCTGAGCGGGTTGTGCGACCTGTGTCCGCGGCCTGGGCGGACTGTTATCTGCGGATAGGGCGTTGGTTGTTGGTTTAGCCAAGGAGCGGCCTGAGCGGAAAAAGGTTCGCGGACAGATGTACCTTGCTCAGTGGCCGTGTTGCAAGCTTGTGCTTACCGGCGGATTGGGTGCTATCCGCGGGTGGCTTGCGAACTGGCGTGTCCGCGGTGTCCGCTCTTGCGGACTGGCCTTAGCAGTTTGGCTATGGTCTTGCCGAGCTCTGGTAGGACAGCACTGCTGTAGCTGTGGCGGACTGGTGTGTGGAGTCCGACATATGGTCACTTGTTTGGACAGTTGTGCGAGGTTCTTGCATACTCTGCCTTGACTCAGGAGGAGTGTGGCAAACTGCTTGGATGGTTGGAGGACGAAGCTATATCCGCCGAGCTCGCGTTAGACCCTTTGGTGGTTCTGGACTTGGTCACACTCTGTGACAAGACCAGTGTATCCGCCAAGTCCGCTGTTGACCGGGCGAACTGCATTTGGTCGTGGTCTTGTGGCGGAAGGAGGCGTTGCTGTGGTGGTCTGCGGACTGCCTCTTGTTGTCCGGACAATCACTGAAGGGGGATGATGTCCTGCAGTGTTTGGAGGCTTTGCGGGCTGGTGCCTTGTCCGCATAGCTTGGGAGGACTGATGAGGGTTCACTCAATGTTGCCTTGCTCCTGGCGGGTTATTCCTTGGAATCCGGCTAAGTCCTTGCGGACTCAGCGGACGGGTGTTTGTTAGCGCGGGGGCTGGGGCGGTGTCTCTATCCACTAGGGCGGTGACCACACTCCTCACCTCGTCTATAAATAGGGCCCCCCGACACGTCTATAGTAACTGAGTGAACAGTAAGTGGGGGCTCATCAAAGTGCTGCGGTCTCAGTTTTCTATCCGCGCTGATTGAATCAGAGTTAACTGTTTGCTGTGTGCAGGTCGCGAAGTTAGCTTCAAGGACCCAGGAGTTTGGCTTTGACTTCGGTCAAGTACTTGAAAGTGTGCGGTCTCTGCGGTTTCAGCAGCTCGCTCTGCGGCTTGTCAGTTCTCTGCTTCAACTTTGCAAGTTCCAATAACCTGTCTGCCAGTCTCAGGAGGGTAGACGGTCTGTTCTTCAGTTCCTCAGCAAGAGGCGTATAACGGTGTGTCCGCGCTGCCTCGCGGCTTCGGCGGACTTCGTGTCTATTCGGCGTGTTGCAGCTTCAGTTCGGGTGGCTTCAGCGGACTTGGCGACTTCGGCGGTCTTGGCGGTTTCCAGTGCTGTCCGCCCGGCTTGTGGTTTTTTGCTTTCTGTTATAGCTGTTTGTACTAGTGAAATCATGTCTCTCTATGTATACCTCGTCTTGTAAAGAAGTATTATGAATACAAGATCTTCTTGTTCTTCCATGTGCTTGGTGTGTTGAGCTTGCTCCCTGGTTTTCCGCTAGATCAAAGTGTGAACTAGGTAGTGCCGAGAATATTAATTTGGCTTTGGGTTATCTTGCTGACCACTTTGAGAAAATTTAACAAGATGGGGAATGTCTACCCCGCCTCGAAGTGGACAAAGGGAACCCTAAGTTTCTTCTCAAAATGGTGTTCGCTCTTTCTCTCCCCTCTGGCAGTCGCACAGAGAAGCGTCTGTCAAGTGGGTACCTCAATAGGAAGTCCATCAAATCAGCACTGGAAAGCATGGGCAGAGGTGTCTCGTCGCTTAGGAATGCAATCGCACTCTCAAAGCAAAGTGACAGAGGAGCTTGTGCCATCTCACGTGGCAAATAGTTACAATTTTTAGTGAAAAGTCTCTTGGTGGGGCCCCACATTTATAGTGTTACCTCAGAATGAAATGTGACAATGGTGCACACACCCTCCGATAAGCACCTACTAGAGAATGCACCCACATGATGGTTCCTTCACGACCATGCTGCAACACATTCCTAGGCAAGAACCTACAAGAATAAAAATAAAAAAGAAGGTATTCCAGATCAACACGACTGTTGGAACTAAGAAATTTTGCCAATGCTGTTAGCGAGTTGAGAAGGCCTCGTACACCGGGAGCGAGTTAAGAAGGTCTCGCCCACCTGGGGTGAGTTAAGAAGGCCACGCTTACCAAGGTTGAGTTGAGAAGGCCTCGCCCACCTGGGGATAGTTGAGAAGGCCTCGCCCACCTGGGGCGAGTTGAGAAGAACTCGCCCACCGGAGGCAAGCTCTGTTTTTCACCTCATCTTAGACCATTCAGGCATGTGAATATCATTTTGGTTGGGGTGGGAGCGGCTATTCACAGACTATACCCCTTGTTGGGTTTTGTCATACGTCACAACACTTGTGCGTAGAAGAAATAAGAAACAATAAAACTCAAAAGAGTTCGGAACTTGCGATGAACATTAATCAAGAAGTAAATGCGGTGAAATAAAAATACCTTTGAGGGATTGAGTCTATACCCAACCAAGGTGCCCTGAATGATTCCAACGAACGACAATAGCTGGAGTTCTGAGCGTAGAATAGTGTCCACGTCTCTACGGATATCCACACGAGCGCGGAGAACCCTAGACTCTTGTCACAGAAGATATAGGTCGGAAGTAGGTTTGCCCTCAACGTCTCCACAGACTACTAGATCTGTTTAAGGAGAGGTGGTGGTGATAAATCTGACGCTCAGGAAACCCTTTTCGGCAATGATAGCATGTCGGGTGTCGGCGAAAACGAGCAGCTTTCACGAACTAGCGAAACAGTTCCGTCATCAGGAAGGAAAGGTCGTCGCTCTATTAGGTCAGGGAAAATGAATAGTTACTTATTTTGGTTCACTGTACAAATCCTATTCATACAGACTGCCGAACCAATCAAAACCCGCAGACCAATTGAACCGGACTTAAAGGAAATAAACCGAATTAAATAGAATTCGTCGAGTATCACTTCGATATCCAACGAATCAAAAGCTATTCGTCGAGATAACATAGATATACTCGGCGAATCGATACAGAGCTAATCGTCCACGTATTAAGAGGATATCCGACGAATCGACGATACTCGACAAATCACGATACTCGACAAATGAGTAAAATTCGTCGAAACTGTCATGACGATACTCGACGAATCTGAAACAGAAGCATTGACATGTCACGACGATACTCGACGAATTCAAACTATTTGTCGAACCCTCTTAACTATACTCGACGAATTTCCCATAGATAATTCCGACCACTTACCTGATAACTCATATTCACAATACAGGTCCCGAAATAAAATTCCTCCACATCCTGAATGTCATAGGCTTGGTCCTTCACTTATATCACATATGAGCAAGACCAACACAAACTTTTTCAACTTCTCAATGCTCTTATGTGTGACCTCATAGGCTCATATTGTGTTGGCAGTGAGGCCATATGTTTGATCACTTCCAGATCACCATGGTAATTCAACACCCCTCCCCCCTTGGATTTGCTTATAAATAGGACCTTAAGGAATAAGTAGAAAGGACATTCACCCCCATCCTAATAAGGGGCGAGTTCATAGTCAGCCTCACTTGTGCCGAGCTCAATAATGGTTTTAGGAGGGGAAGTTTCAATAGACTTTTGTGTGCGTGGCAGGACCTTCTCGCTGCAGCACGTGGGTCTTGTTTGTAGGCTGTCTGGAGCTATTCTTTTGAATCGCCACCTTCTCGCCAAGTTCTCGGGAGACAACCATTAAATTAGTAAGCTTTTGTCACCACCAAGTCTGAACAGTAGGGAAAGATTTTCTTGGTTCTAATATTTTGGTACAGTGAGTGTGGACCGTGATCAGAGTAAGAAACTTTTGTACGAGACCTCATTGAGAGCTATAATGAGAAGGATGTGAGGCGGGTTCAAACCTAAGTGAGTTCTAGCTATGGTGAGTTCCAGTTTTGGCGGGCTATAGCGAGGCGAGCTTAAGGAAAGCCAAGCTGGGCAAGTTTTAACATTGACGAGATCTAGTGCATGCGAGTTCCATCAAAGACGACCTATAGTACAGGCAAGTTCTAGCAGAGGCGAGCTACAATGTAGGTGAGTCTGAGCCGAGGCGATATCTAACTAGGGGGAGTTCCAATTCCGGTATTATGCCAACATGTTTTCTACTCGCAGGTATTCTACCCACCCGTTTTCTACTCGTGTGTGTTATACTTGCATGCACATTGTTCTCCTGTTTTCAACCCATGCGTGATCGGCTCGCATGTGTTATACTCTTATGAGTTCTACCCGCACATGTTCTTGCGAGATAACCCCTTGTAGGCGACCTCATTGAGGGAAATTGAAGGTCAGGCGAGATGAAGTCGAGTTTGAATTTGGGTGATTTCGTTGTTTGGCGAGCTAAAATCTGGGCAATGGGGGATCATAAGGTCTAGGGTGATGCTTCGCACGCATTTCAACACCCTTTTTTAGAACTAACACATTCTTCAGACATAACATATGTTAACGCTCATGGGTTTTGGTAAAACCCATGAGCACAACCATGCAATTTGTGAGCAGCGTTGGCTCAGACATTTCGACCACAATGGCCATCGGTACATATGAACCCACATAATAGAGTTCTGGCCAAGCATATGTTTGGAAGCATGTGCTCATTGGGGATTCATATATATTTCACAAGAATGTACTCACGAGGTCATCTTTTCAACCACAGTCTTATTTTATATTCCACGATCCCTTACTAGCGAGATCATCACATTAACAGCCATGATATTCTCCTATATTTGATGAGCTTATACAAGTTTGGGTCTTCACATCAATAACTATGGTATTATCTTATATTCTACGAGCTTATACTCGTTAGGTACTCTGTCCATTAGTATGGTATTATTCTAAATCCTTTGAGCTTATATACTCGCTCGGACATCACATCAGCAACCAGGGCATTCTCTCTAATTGAGCACGCTCACACTCGTGAGGTAATAACTTCAGTGACATGGTGTTATCATATATCATGTGAGCTTATACTCGATAGGTCGTCATTTCAACCACATGGTATTATTTCATATTCCGTGAATCCATACTCGCAGAGTCTTCTCTTCAAAACCTTGGTGCTCCTTCAATTCCAAGAGTTCATCCTGCGAGGTTTTGAGGTATTCTATCTTATTCCGCAAGCTCATTTTGCGAGGTTTCTAGATATTCTATCTAATTCTGTGAGCTCATCTCGCGAGGTTTTGAGATATTCTATCCCATTGGACGAGCTCATCTTCTGAGGTTTTGAAGTATTATTTTTCGTGAGCTCATCACACGAGGTTTAGAGGTATTCTATCTAATTCCGCAAGCTCATCTCACGAGATTTTGAGGTATTCTATCTAATTCTGCAAGCTCATCCCATGAGGTTTCAAAGTACTCTATCTTACTTTGCAAGCTCATCTCACGAGTTTTCAAAGTATTCTATCTAATTTCGCAAGCTTATCTCACAAGATTTCAAGGTATTCTATCTAATCCTGCGAGCTCATTTCGCGAGATTTCGAAGCATTCTATCTAATTCTTCGAGCTTGTCTCGTGAGATTTCAAGGTATTGTATCTTATTTTGTGAGCTCATCTTGCAAGGTTTTGAGGTATTTTATGTTATTCTGCGAGCTTATATCGCGTGGTTTTGAGGTATTCTATCATATTCTGCGAGCTGATCTCGCGAGGTCTTGAAACATTCTATTCCGCGAGCTCATCTCACGAGATTTTAAAGTATTCTATCTTATTCCACGAGTTCATCTCGCGAGGTCTTGAGGTATTCTCTTTTATTCTGTGAGCTCATCTCACAAGGTCTTGAGGGATTTTATTTTATTTCAAGAGCTGATCTCACAAGGTCATAAGTGTTATCTCTTATTCCGCGAGCTTATCTTGCGAGGTTATGGGGTGTTCTCTTTAATTCGACGAGCTTATACTCACTAGGTCATCACTATATCAACTAAGGATGTCTCCAACTACACCTCCCAACGAGATCTAGAAGAAATTTATATTTGACAAGTGCTTATTATCGTAGTCTGGGTCCCTATGCAAGCTCCTCTCCTGCACACCGACTACTTGCCCCATCGAGTGATATTGAAGACCTCGAGTTGTGATGTTGTCGTAGTCCGGGTCCTTGCGCGAGCTCCTCTCCCACACGCCGGCTATAGGCCTCCTCGAGTGAGATTAAAGACCTCGAGTTGTGATGCTGTTGTAGTTAGGGTCCCTGTGTGAGCTCCTCTCACACATACCGACTACTTGCTCTCCCGAGTGAGATTGAAGACCTCGAGCTAAGATGTTGTCATAGTTCAGGTCCTTGCCCAAGCTCCTCTACCGAACACTAGCTACTTGCCCCTCGAGTGAGTTCAAGTCCTCGAGCTATGATGTTGTCATAGTCGGGGTCCCTCTGTGAGCCCCTCTTCTGCATACTGACTACTTGTCCCCTTGAGTGAGTTGGTAGTCCTCTAGCAAGATGATGTTCAATATTTGACATGTGCATCCAAACCCTCTTTCTTTACCTCCAGTCTAGCTTGGCTCCTGTGAAGTGTCGATGATTTCTCCACCTCCAGTCGAGCTCGACTCCTATAAGGTGTCGATGAATTCTCTACCTCTAATATAGCTCGGCTCCGGAGAGGTGTCGATGCTTTCTCCACCTCTAGTCAAGCCCGGCTCCTGTTAGTTGTCAATGCTTTCTCCACTTCCAGTTGATCTCGACTCCTGTAAGGTGTTGAGCCTTTCTCCACCTCTAGTCGAGCTCGGCTCTTGGG
Organism: Platanthera guangdongensis; assembly: GCA_039583875.1. Lineage (NCBI taxonomy): Eukaryota > Viridiplantae > Streptophyta > Magnoliopsida > Asparagales > Orchidaceae > Platanthera > Platanthera guangdongensis. The sequence continues at coordinate 126,430,834 of CM077161.1, forward strand.
AGGTGTCGAGGCTTTCTCCACCTCCAACTGAGCTCAGCTCCTGTGAGTTGTCGATGTTTTCTCCACTTCCAGTCGAGCTCGGCTCCTGTGAGGTGTCGATCCTATCTCCACCTCCAATCGAGCTCGACTCCTGTGAGGTGTCAATGCTTTCTACACCTCTAGTCGAGCTCGGCTCCTGGGAAGTATCGAGGCTTTCTCCACCTCCAGTCGAGCTTGTCTTCTACGAGGTGTCGATGCTTTCTTCATCTTCAATCGAACTCGGCTCCGGCAAGGTGTCGATGCTTTCTCCACCTCCAATCGAGCTTGACTCCTATGGGGTGTCAATGCTTTCTCCACCTCCAGTCGAGCTCAGCTACTAGGAGGTGTCAAGGCTTTCTCCACCTCTAGTCAAGCTTGGCTCCTGTTAGGTGTTAATGCTTCCTCCACCTCCAGTCGAGCTCGGCTCCTGCGAGGTGTCGAGGCTTTTTCCACCTCTAGTCGAGCTCAACTTCTGCGAAGTGTCGAGGAATTCCCAACCTCCAGTCGAACTCGGCTCCTGTGAGGTGTCAATGATTTCCCCACCTATAGTCGAGCTCGGATCCTACGAGATGTCAAGGCTTTCTCTACCTCCAGTCAAGCTCAGCTCCTGGGAGGTGTCGATGCTTTCTCCACCTCTAGCTGATCTCAGCTCTTGTGAGGTGTCGACACTTTCTCCATCTCCATTCGAGCTCAGTTCCTTGGAGGTGTCAACATTTTCTCCATCTCCAGTCGAGCTCGGCTCCTAGAGGTGTCAAGTCTTTCTCCACCTCTAGTCAAGTTCGGCTCCTATAAGGTGTCAACGCTTACTCCACCTCCAATTGAGCTCGACTCCTAGGAGTCGTCGATGCTTTCTCCACATCCAGTCGAGCTCAGATCCTGTGAGATATGTGACATTTTCTCCATCGATAGTTGAGTTCGGCTCCTGCGAGATGTCGACCTCTTCTCCACCCCAATTGAGCTTGGCTCCTATTACTTGGTGACCTCTTCTACACCTTAGTTAAGCTTGGTTCCTGAAGGTGTTGACTCTTTCCTCCACCTCCAATTGGGCTCGCTCATTTTGTGAATGGCTTGGGAGGCATCGACATTTCTTCCTCCTCCAGTTAAACTCCACTCTTGGGAGAGGGCCTTAAGTGGAATGTTAGATCTTGCACCCATCTCTCTGAACCACAGGTTCAACATTGTTTTTCCCAACTCGCAAGCAAGCCCCAAAAAAGTGGGGATTGTATATAACCTGTAATTAATCGAGATTAGGGATGACTAAGGATGGCTCAGAAAGCCTCGCTCACCTAGGACTAGTTGAGAGGATCTCGTCTACCTGGGGTGAGTTGAGAAGACCTCACCAACTTGGGGCGAGTTGAGAAGGCCTCGCCCACCTAGGGTGGGTTAAGAAGGCCTTTCCCACCCGAGGAAAGTTGAGAAGACCTCGCCCACCTAGGGCAAGTTGAGATGGCCTCGCTCACCTGGGGCAAGTTGAGAAGACCTCGCCAACCGGGGGCGAGCTATGTTTTTCACCTCATTTAAGACCATTCAGGCCTGTGAATATCATTTTGGTTGGGGCAGGAGCGGCTATTCGTAGACCATACCCCTCATAGATTTGAATATAAATAGGATCCTAAGGCACAAGTAGAAGAGACATTCATCCCCCCAATAAGGGGAGAGTTCACTATCAACCTCACTTATGCCGAGCTCGACAATGGTTTTAGGAGGGGAAGTTCCTATAGACTTTTGGGTATGTGGCGAGACCTCGTCGATGTAATATACGAGTATTATTTGCAGATAATCTGGAGCTATTCTTTTCATTCGCCACCTTCTTCTCACCAAGTCTCCCGCGAGGCGACCACTAAATCAGTAAGCTTTATTCACACAAAGGTCTGAATAGCAGGGACCAATTATCTTAGTTCCAACAATGACAACTCACTAAAAACAAAAATCATTTCACAAGTAACCGTTACAAGTAATTACAACAAAATAAAGAATGTTCAGCTCACATAGGGTCTGCACGGTCATAACAGTCCACCAAGATGACTGATTGTCTCCCACAGCTTTTTAAGTTACGCCTCCAAGAAGGCGACCCACATTTGAAATCTCTTCATTGCATCATGCAGGGAGCTCGCATTCATCTCGAACTCGCGTTCATCCTTTGGACACTCTGCAGTGATGATCAGTGAGCAGAAGGTAAGCCCCCAACAAGTTTCTTTGGTTAGAAAATACAAGAATAAGAAGAATACCCTGTGCCCTAGAGGAGGATCCATCTTCGGGTTTTGGGTCATCTCTGAATTCATCGGACAGGGTGTTTGTCAGACCCACCGTATTAACCATGGGAGCGCCACCACCGAAGGAGCTGAAAGCGTTGAAATCAATCTTTGGGGTAACGGGTACCCACACAGACCCAAATATCGACATTTGGCCCTCTTGGTGTTTGTCTGCTTAAGGTACTCCCTCCACATGGCCTCCCATCGCTAGCACAAACCATTCTCAGGCCTTCTACAGATGTGTGGGTGAACACTTGCGACCTCCCACTAAATCCACCACAAAGTTGTCTACGTAAATGTATATTCGGACGGATAACGGGCTCGGGGGCTCTGCACGAGGAAACCCTAGGCATTCTTCTATATATACCTAGCTGGGGGAAACGGGGAGCGTGTTCCACTTTGACACCCCTACGGATGTTTCGAGTCAACATCTACATTCTCGAAAATTCTTCCCCGTCACCATAGCCGCCTGTTCTGACTATCTGTGTCGCCGATCGGTCTCCCACCGTTTGCTGCGTGCGATTCCGCCTCTGCCGCCAGCAATTAGGTCGTTACCGCTGTTGGAGGAGGCTCTCTTTTCTTCTTTATCGTGTTTCCTCCAACCCCCAGTCGACGTTCTCCTCCCACTTCGCTGCCGCCCGAGATTTCCTTACTGCCAGTAATTAAAGGAGAAGCTGTCTGTTCGCCTCTGTTTGCAGCTCGAAAAAAGGAGAAGCCGCCTGGGTTCCTCGTGTGTTTGGCCTCCCGCCACTCTGCTCCCCGATATGTTGTGCCCTGCTGCCTTTTCCTCTACCGGCAGGTCTCTACCTAGTGAAGCCAACCAGCCCTAGGTCTCAGATCTGCTCTCTTTACAGTGCTGGGTTCTTGAGTTCCTACAGTGCAGTGGAGGTATTGTTCCAGTTTTTTTGGTTCCAGATAGGGTTTGCAAAGCAGGTCTAGAGATGAGGAACTCCAACTTCTCCTCTCTAGTGCCCATGAACAAATTGGACAAGTTCACGGCCACAGAGTTCAACGACTGGAAGTTGAACACCCAGTTCTGGATGAAGTACCTGAACGTCTTCTACACCATCAAGACTGCTCGTGCTGACGTTGCTGGGACTAAAGACGAGGCACATTTGATCGAAGACGAGGACTTCTGCAGGGATTACCTGCTGAACTGCCTCTCCTCTAGCCTGGCCAAAAACTACATCAAAATGCAGTCTGCCAAGGAGATCTAGGAGGCACTGTAGGAGCACTTCAAGCAGGAGGAGGACCTCTCAAAGGCTCATCTGGTGGACAAATTCCACTCCTTCAGCTTCGACGAGGATAAAGCCATTCTCCGTCAGTCTGCCTGATAGCTTTGTTGCGGGCACAATTGTGTATAAGTTGACCTCCTCGTGGTACAATTTCAAAACAGAAATGTACCGCAAGAAGATACAGGTTGGTCTGAACAACCTCAAGAATTTCATACGCATTGAGGACAAGAACAGGACGAAGCACGCTGAAAGATATTGTACCTAATCACCTAGGGGGGGGGGTGAATAGGTGACTAAATCTTTTTAACTTTCTAGGCAGAATTCAGATTATTTTCACAGAGTTATATCTACTTTTGCACAGCAATCATTCAGCAATCACAGAATAACAATGCACACAATGGACACACAGATTTATAGTGGTTCCCTAAGGTTTGGGTACATCCACTTTCCCCCTTTGCCTATTTAGTAGTGTACTAGATTCGGCCAAACTCCTCCACTATCTCAGATCCTCAGATCTTACACTCAGAACCCCAAAACAGGTTCCTACAGCTCAGGCCCAAGGCCCTACAACTCAGCTTCTTCACAAAGCCTACACTCAGCCACAGTAGGCCTACACTCAGCCACAACAGGCCTACACTCAGACATACAAATCTCCTACACTCAGGCACACAGGACCTACACTCCGCCTTTATAATTACGGGCTTACAAACTCAGATCCCTAAGGATCCTACAAGAAATATAAAATACAAAGTGTATCTACCTACAACTCAGAATAGAGAGATGAGTTGATAAGTTCTTGATGAGTTCTTGGATGAACTCTGCTGAGATCAATCTGACTTGGCTTTCTTCAAAGCTTCTTGAATGTAGAACACAATAGGATTGATCTCCTCTGCAGTTGATCCTTGATCTTTACTACTTAAGATTCAGAACAAAATCTGAACCCTTCTACTCAGCCTGGTTTCAAAGGCTGTCTTCTTGGATGGAGCTCTCTCTCTCCAACTTCTTAGATCTTTACTAGATTCTTCAATGAATAGCTAGATCTTGTGTGAATTACTTGATGTGTTGATCTTCTAATCTTTCAATCTTTCAATCATTCAATCATCATTTTTGTAGACAGTATAAGCCTATATATAGGCCTTCTTCATGGTAATCGGCTGGTCCGGTTCCTAACTGATTTCTGACAACTCTGACAGGTGCAGTAGACCGGCTGGAATGGCAGCTGTCAAGTCATCCAGTTAGTTCTTGAAAAATCTGTAACTGTCTGAAAGTGTCGAGACAGTCTGTCTTTAAGTGTCGACACTTATAGACCAAGTGTCGACACAAGTTGACTAAGTGTCGAAACTAGCCTACAAGGTGTCGACACAACTCCTTGTGTTGTAGAATTCACTTCTCGACACTGCTTCTTCATCATGTGTCGACACTGATAATGTGTATCGACACAAGTCCTTGTTCTTCAGTACTTTGTTGAATACTTGTAAGTGTCGACACATCTCCTTGTGTCGACACATCTTCATGTGTTGAACTTGTTCAGTGTCGACACTTCTTCTTGGTGTCGACACATACCTTCAGTGTTGATACTTGCTGAGTGTCGACACAGCTCCTTGTGTCGACACATTCTTCTTCTGTTGAGACTTTAGCTGAGTGTCGACACATCTCCTTTGTGTCGACACTTGTACTTAACAATATTTTGTTGAACTTTGTTAAGTGTCGACACAACTCCTTGTGTCGACACTTTGTTCAAATGTTGAGTCTTCTGCTGAGTGTTGACACATTCTTTGTTGTGTCGACACTTATACTTAGACTCTGCTGACTTTTGCTGAGTGTCGACACAGCCTCCAAGTGTCGACACTTTTTGATGTAGACACAGTTCTTCTGGGTGTCGACACTGCTTCTAATTGTCGACACTGCTTCACTGGACTTTTCTTCATTGAGTGTCGACACAGCTCCTTGTGTCGAAACTTTCTGTCTGGTATCGACTCTGCATCCCTGGTGTCGACACAAGTACTCCAAGTGTCGACACTGCTTGCCTGAGTGTCGACACAAGTCTTCTTAAGTGTCGACACTTTCCCTCTGGGGGTCGACACATGGACTTAGAATCTTTTCTGCTTTCCCTGCAAATACTTGACCTGCACAACTGAACTCAAAATACATCAAATACATTTTGATGTATATCATTGAGTAGGGTGAGGCTTCTTCAAATCAGGTACATTTAAACCAATGTACCCAACAATCTTCCCCTATTTGGAGAAGTCATAACCCTTAGTCAATGATATACACCATACAGAATAAAATCATAGCATGATGTAAAGCAGGATTATATAACAGGGCAAATTCATAAACATGTATTAATCAAAACATGCAAACACAAATATCATCTCAGAACAATTATGAAATATATTAATAACACATCATATTGTTCTTCATAACTATGTCATATTCATTATACGAAAGTTTACAGAATGTTTTAATACAAGTGATTATATAGTAAACTTAAGATAATGCAATTCTATTTTTGTTCAGCCTCCTTGATCACTATGCCCTTCCCAGTCTGCATCTTTGCTTGCACAGGGGCTTCAGCATCTTCAGCAGTAGCAGGCTTTTTCCCTTTCAACTCCTTCTTCTTTAGCTCTTCAGCTTTAATCTTTTGCCTCTCAAAGTAATGATATGGCTTGGGAAAGTACTTGCTAGGCTCCTGGGCAGTAGGAGGTAGCTTTCCTAACTTGGCCTTTCTTCTATACTGCACTATAGCTTCTTGCCTGTTTTCATGCTTTCTCCACTCAAGTTCAGAAAACCACTTATTTCTATCTGGAACATTATCTTTGGCAGCCTTCCATGCAGTTAGAATAATGTTTCTTGAAGTGGGGCTCCATTGTTCAAAGTCTGGTCTTTGTTCAGCTTTCTCTCTGAACCTTTTCTTAGACAATCTAGCTTCTTATTCTTTCAGCAAAGCTTCTTGCATAGCCTCAGAAACTGGCTAAACCACCTTTTCTATAATAACATTTTGCTTTCCCTCAGTTGGGCTGTACATATTCTTGATATCAGCTTGTACCATATCAAAATCTGGAGGAGGGTAGATTACTTGAGCCACTTCAGGTTGCTCCCCTCCTAGATATGCAGGATGTATCCCAGATTCTGCTACATTGTCATCATCACATAAAGGAGGATAACCAAGAGTTGCTCTGATAGAATTAGAAATCCACTTAGCATGATCAGAGCTGGCTTTGACTAACACCCTCTCCCCCTTTATGACTTCTCTTTCTATGTGATCCTTTAGATCATCCTTTTGAAATCTGACTTGGGCATCCAAATAGTTGACTCCATCTTTAAAGAAAGGTTTCAACCTTTGGAGCTTTTCTGTTATCAACTTCTGAGAGTCTTGAATGGCAGAAGTAACATCAGTTAAACTCTTTTGCAATTCCTTATCAAATTCCTCTTTGGCAGTTGTTAGGGCAGCATTCTGTGCAGTTGCTATTTTCTTAAGCTCAGTGACAATAGCATTGTGAGAAGATGTCAAGTTATCATTCATTCTGATTTGATTTTCCAGTACATAGCCTTGCTTTACTTCAAGTTCATCTACTTGAGCTTTTATCTTCTCTTGATGAGTTGCTAGATAGACTACTGCATTCCCTCCCTTGTGGAAGCAGTCAATCATCTCCTTCTTATTTTGATTCATCTCAAATCTTATGGATTTAATGTCATGGGCCAGATCAAATTGTAGAGACTTATGATTCTCATCCATATATGTTTCTATAGCTTTCCTGTGCTCATCAAGTTTAATTTGCATATCAACCATCAAAGCACTGTAATCTACAGTTGGTGCTGGCTGTAGTGCAGGTTGTGGTGCTATAGTTTGTAGAGCTTTCTTATAAGTCTGGCTCCTTCTTTTAAATACTTGGAACTTCCTTTTCTTAGCTCTTGCAGTCTACTCATCTTCAGAGGTAGATGTGCTGGCTATCTCTACCCTCTCCCTAGGTAGTTTCTCAACTTCTTTAGGCTTATCAGGCTCTTGCCTTGCAGGTTCTTCTAGAATTTCTACTGGCTCCCCCTAAACAGGAGCATTCTCCCCCTCAGCAGCAGCACTTTCTTTGTCAAAGTCTGTTTGATCCAGATTGAGGAAAAGATCTTCCATTGTATATTCTTGTGGAGAATGGGCTGAAGAAACTCTTGGCTCATCTACCACAGGATCAGATACTACTTGAACTGTAACAGATGTGTCCTCCATGACAACATCTGGGAGTGGACTATCATGCTGAGGTTGCTGATTAACATCAGATAAGTTGTCAATTATAACTTCACTCTCAATAAAGAAATCTAATTGATTGATTTCTGAGATTACCTCAAGGATAGTGTGGGTTGCCTGCTCACTCTCCAGTGGAGTTGGTTCTTCCACTACTAGTGGCTCCCCCTGGACTAAATCCTGGTGTAAGGGGCTAGCTTAAGGTAGCTCCCCCTGCCACTCTGCAGCATCTTATTGAGCTGGAGACTTCTCAGCATTTCCTTCTTCATCCTCACCAGTAGTAAAGACAACTTACTCCTCAGAGCTGCTAGATGAATCCTGAGCCACTGGGGCTGTTTTCTTCTTATTCTTTGGTGGAGTTACTTTCTCAGGAGTAGGCATCTCCTTAGTTAAAACTCCGTCCCACCTGGAGAATATCCTCATGTCCATCTTCCTCATATGGTTGATCTTAGTGCCAGTAGCTTGACACATGACTTCTGGTATACTACCAGCCAAGTATAGACTTAATATCCTACCCAAATTGGGCTTCTTCAGACTTTCTTTGATCTTTTCAAATAATACTACAGACCAATCAGTTTTCACTGTGAATATTATCCTTGTCATAAGGTTGAACATATGGGCTGATACCCTATCATGCCCTCCTGGCTTACTCAAGATCACTTTTCCAACAATTTCAGAAAGAAATTTCCCCTGGCTGTTTATACCTTTCCTATTGAATACAGATCCAATTTTCAGCTTAGAATCTAGACCACACCAAGTTAGAGCTTCTCTTGTCTTAGAAGCAGTAACTTCATCCTCTTCTTTTGTCCTTGGTAGATTTAGGACCTTTCTTAAACTCTTTGGTGAGACCTTCACCTTTTCACCATGAACCCTAGACTTTATCTTGAAACTTGATTCGTCTAGGGTAGCTCCATTCAGAAATTCTAAGACTTCTTTCTTCCAAATCTTTGTGGGCTCTGAAACTAGAAAATTCAACCCCGAGTCTGCAACTAGGGTTACTACATTCTTAATCTCCAATTCTGCATCGTCAAACGCATGCCGCACCAGTTCATAGCCTTCATTGACGTTCTCCTCGAGCTTTGGCGCCATTAGGGTTTGAAGAATTTGAACTGAGAGAAGAGAGGTGTCGACACACAAGTTTGGTCTCGAAACTTTGGTGAGCGTGTCGACAGACAATGGAGAAAACCTATTTATACCTTTCTAGGTTTGAAGATGAAAGAGCGGGTTAACTAACTTAAATTGTGTCGACACAGATGAAAAGTGTCGACACAGACTTATAATGTCTCGACACACTGCGTCGACACAAGTATATTCGGCAGAGTATATGTGTCGACACTTATTTATGTGTCGACACCACTCAACTCGACATTTAGTCGAGACTTTTCTTAGATAATTCTGAGTAAATTCTAAGTGTCGAAACCACCTTGGTTGTATCGACACTGACCTTGTATGTGTCGACACTAATTTTCTGAAGTGTCGACACCAACTTCCTAGATGTGTCGACACCTTTTTCCTGAAGTGTCGACACCACTTTTCTATGTCGACACAGATAACTCTGTGTGTCGACACCTTTTTACTTAGCCATTTCTGTAAACTTATTCTAAGTTTATCATACCTAATTCAATTTTGAATCTATTGAATTTGGTTTCTTCTAGGGCTTAGTATACATGTCAGCTAGTTGATTATCTGTATTTACATACTCTAGTGATATATCTTCTTTTTCTACATGTTCCCTTAAAAAATGATATTTTATCTCAATATGTTTAGTTCTACTATGGGAAACAGGATTGTTAGCAATTGATATAGCACTTGTAGAATCACAAAACAGTGGTGTTCTACTTACTTGTATACCATAATCCTCAAGCTGATGTTGTATCCATAGAAGTTGAGCACAGCAACTTCCTGCAGCCACATATTCTGATTCTGCTGTGGAGATAGACACACTTGTTTGCTTTTTTCTACTCCATGATATTAGTCTTCCACCTAGGAATTGACAGGTTCCAGTTGTACTTTTTCTATCTTCTTTGCAGCCTGCAAAATCTGCATTTGAATAACCTGTTAGTTCAAAGTCTCCATTCCTAGGGTACCAAAGGCCTAGATAAGGAGTGCCCTTTAGATATCTCAGTATTCTTTTGACTGCTGTCAAATGAGACTCTTTAGGGTATGCTTGGTACCTAGCACAGACACATGTAACATACATGATATCTGGTCTACTTGTAGTCAAATAGAGTAAGGAGCCAACTATCCCTCTATACAAAGTCTCATCTACAGGTTTCCCTGCATCATCTTTGCTAAGAGACATACTTGACCCCATAAGAGTCTTCATGGTACTGGATGAATCCATACTATACTTCCTTATCAGTTCTAGGGTGAACTTAGACTGGCATATGGATAAACCATTCTCAGTCCGTCTAACTTAGAGACCCAAGAAGAACTTAAGTTCCCCCATACTGCTCATCTCAAATTGTCCTTGCATTAGTTTTGCAAATGTTTTGCAAAGACTACTTTCAGTAGACCCAAATATGATGTCATCTACATATATTTGGACTAGTATGATCTTGCCTCTGGATTCCCTAAGGAATAGAGTCTTGTCTATTTTCCCCCTTGTGAACTTATTCTCAATGAGGAAACTAGACAGGGTTTCATACCAAGCCCTAGGGGCTTGTTTTAACCCATATAAAGCTTTCCTAAGTCTATAGACATAATTAGGTTGAGTTGAATCAACAAAACCTGATGGCTGTTCCACATAGACTTCCTCTTTTAGATTACCATTCAGAAAGGCTGACTTAACATCCATTTGGTAAACTTTAAATCCTTGAAAGGTTGCATAGGCCAGGAATATTCTTATGGCTTCCAGTCTGGCTACTGGAGCAAAGGTTTGATCAAAGTCAATACCTTCTTTCTTCCTATATCCTTTAGCAACCAATCTTGCTTTGTTCTTTATGATTACTCCATGTTCATCCATCTTGTTCCTAAAGATTCACTTGGTTCCAATTATGTTGTGGTCTTTTGGTTTAGGAACAAGTTCCCAGACTTTGCACCTCTTGAACTGATTCAGCTCTTCTTGCATTGCCTCAATCCAATGAGGGTCTAGGATGGCTTCTTCAAACTTCTTTGGCTCTACTTGGGATAGAAAACTGGAGTAGAGTACTGCATTCAGATTTCTGCTCCTTGTTTGTACCCCTTGTCTTAGATCACCAATGATTTGCTCTGCTGGATGATCTCTTAGATGCCTATTAGCTGGAGGCATCCTGACTTCAGGTTGAACTCCTTCAACTTCTTCATCATGCTGCACTCCTTGTTCTTCTTCTGCATTAGGTACATATAGTACTCCCCCTGGACAATAGTTACTATCTTCTACTTGCTGTCTTGCAGTAGGTCCTTCTTCTATAGTAAGCTTGTCCATCTTCTTAGTTATACCTGTGGAGCTGCAAATACTACTAGACAACTCATTGTTAATAAGTCTAGTTTCATCAAATACTACATGTACTGACTCTTCTACAACTTGAGTAGACAAGTTGTAGACTCTATAAGCCTTACTATTGTTGTTGTACCCAACAAAAATCCCCTCTTGGGACTTGACAGCAAACTTAGTTAAGTAAGACTTACCATTGTTAAGTATAAAGCACTTACAACCAAAGATCCTGAAATATGATAGGTTTGGTTTTCTGCCTTTCACAATCTCATAGGGGGTCTTATTATGGCTTTTAGTAATGGTAGCCCTATTAATTACATGGCATGCAGTATTCACTGCGTCAGCCCAGAAATATTCTGGTAGTGATGTATCACTTAATAGGGTTCTACCAGCCTCAATCAAGGTTCTATTTTTCCTCTCAGCAATGCCATTTTGCTGAGGTGTTCTTGGTGAAGAAAACTCTTGAAATATCCCAAATTCTTCACATAGTTTTTCCATACTATCAGACTGAAATTCAGTACCATGGTCACTTCTTATCTTTACCACTGTACTGTCTAGTTCATTCTGAATTTGTTTGACAAAGTTATAGAAGATACTATGTGTTTCAGATTTCTGTCTAAGGAAGAACACACAAGAAAACCTTGAGTAGTCATCTACAACCACAAAGGTATAGACCTTCCTACCTAGGCTGTGAATTGATATAGGACCAAAGAGATCCATATGTAAGAGGTATAAACACCTCACAGCATCTTTGTTTTCAATGCTACTAAAGGTGGATCTAGTCTGCTTGCTCTTTTGACAAGCTGAGCATATTCCATCTATAATACACTTAACTTGAGGATCATTCCTCACTAACTCTTTGCTATAGAGTTGGCCTATTGTCTTGTAGTTGAGATGGGCTAGCCTCTTGTGCCATTTGACACAATGAAAGACTTTCTCATCAGCTACAAGACACACTGGAGAACCATTGTTCTCAACCATAAAGTCTAGGCAATAGACATTCCTCTTTCTATAACCTGTCAAAATGATCTCTTGATCATTTGACCTCCTGATATGACAACCATTTTTGACAAATGAGATGTCATATCCTAGATCACTCAATTGACTTATACTAATAAGGTTATGTTTCAAACCTTTAACATAAGCCACTTGAGTAATAGTAATATGGGAGTTAGAAATGTTAGCAAAACCCTTGATGATTCCTTTTTCAGAACCACCAAAGGTGACTTTTGGACCATCCTTGATAGGTGTGTAGTCCTTTAGTAATCCCCTAGTTCCAGTCATATGTCTGGAACATCCACTGTCCAAGTACCATATTGGGGCATGGCCACTTGGACTTACCTGCAAAATAGATTAGTTGACCTTAGAACCCAAAGAATTCTTGGGTCCTTGGTACTGGTTAGTTTGCTTCCTAACAAAGCTACCTATTGGTATTCCAACAGGCAGTTTGCTACTCACTTTGGCACTTGCATTGTGCCAACAGTCCATGGCAAAGTGGCCTACCTTGCCACAACACCAGCACTCAAACCTATTGTACCTTTGCTTAGGTATATCCCTAGCTGTTTTAACTACAGCTGGCTTGTTGAGAGCTGGGGCTTTGCCCTTAGACTTGGACTTGACAGTCCTAGCAGGTTTAGTAAACCTCAGTCCAACTTTACCTTTTTGATGAACAAATTCATCAATTAAGGGTAGAACAGACTTTGGTTTAGAAAACCTAGCAACTAAATCTCTCTCCTTCTGAAGACTAATCTCCAGACTTTTGATTTGATCATTCTTAAATGATATAGTCCCCATCTGAATCACAGTTATGTGCTTCAGTCTGGCTATTTTATTTAGCTTTTGATCAATCATCTTCTCAAAATCAGTTGCAACAACTTTGAGACTAGCAATTTCCTTTGCCTGACTCTTGGCTAGGGACTTGCTCTTCTTAAAATCTTGCAATAGAACTTTATATTCATCCATCAATTGATGAATATCCTCTTCAGACTCAGATGCACTCTCATCACTTGATGATGATGAATCTGATTCTGAACAAGCACAAGAAATTGAACTTAAAGAACAATTTTGTACCTTACTAGATCCAAGCTGCTCCTGGATTTTGTAATCTTTTGTTAAGGCCATCAGTCCTTTGCACTGGATGTCCTCTTGCTCATATATGGAGTTCATTATCTGGATGAACTCCTCTTCCTCTTCCTCAGCAAACAGTCCTATGTATGCTTCAGCATCTGACTCAGTTTCTGAAGAAGATATGTCTGACAGGCTCTTATCCTTTTTGGCAACAAAAGACCTTTCCTTCTTGCCCTTGAATTGAGTCTTTTTCTTATCAGCAGATTCTTTTCTCTTCTCAGGACATTCAACAACAACATGTCCTTGTTTGTTACAATAATAACAAACTATCTTTGATGATGAAGTTCTACTTGTCTTGGGCTTTCTTCTGTCATTCTTTGAGGACCTCTGTGAAGTAGATGGCTTTGTCCTCCACTATTTCTTCTTTAAGAACTTCTGAAAGTGTCTTGTGAAAGCTGCAAAGTCCTCATCACTTTCACTGCTCTCAGAATTTCTACTTGTTGTCTCATCTGACTCAGTCTCTGTCACTTTTGGAGGTGAGGATGGTGACTTACTTTTGTATTTCTTGGTGGCTTCTGTTTTGAATGCCACTGCTCTTTCTTTGTGCTCACTTCTGGTAGACTTCTCCTCTTCTTTCCTCACCATCAACTGCATCTCATAGGAAAGCAGTTTTCCAAACAGTGTTGGTGGAGGGATATCTACTAACTTTTCCATTTCCCTTATGACACAGATCTTGGTGTCCTAATCCTTTGTTAGGGACCTTAGAAACTTATCATTTAGCTCATAATTACTGAACTCTCTTCCATAGGACATTAGTTTATTGACAATCATATAGAACTTTTTATAGCATTCTGTGATGCTATCAGACCTACCTTGCCTAAAACTTTCATATTCTTGATTTAACAAGGATTTTCTATCCTGTCTCACTTCTTCTGAACCATCCATGTACACTATAAGAGTATCCCACATCTCCTTAGATGTCTTACAGTGTATTAGGTTCTGAAAGGTAGCATCATCTATAGCACTCACAATGATATTCTGAGCCCTCTTGTCCATTGTGGCTAGAACTATCTCATCCTTTGTCATTTCAGAGAAGTCTTTAGGTGTTCTCTGATTTGAATCCAGGACTGAAACCTTCATGGGCACATATGACCCTTCTTTAACTGTGATGTAAATTCTAGGGTCTGACGCTTCCATAAATAGTCTCACCCTTTTCTTCCAGATGCCAAAGATCTCTTCTACATATGGGCAACTTCATGGATCCAAGCTCCTTATGATTCTCTGTTGAACCCATGTTTCTTAATTTTATTGATTTCACTTGACTTAGACTGAATCTGCCAACAGGATCTACTCAGACAGTTATGTCCCTTTTTGAGTAACCTCCCTCTGATACCACTTGAAAGATATTGTACCTAATCACCTAGAGGGGGGGGGGTGAATAGGTGACTAAATCTTTTTAACTTTCTAGGCAGAATTCAGATTATTTTCACAGAGTTATATCTACTTTTGCACAACAATCATTCAACAATCACAGAATAACACATGCACACAGTGGACACACAGATTTATAGTGGTTCCCCAAGGTTTGGGTACATCCACTTTGCCCCTTCGCCTATCTAGTAGTGTACTAGATTCGGCCAAACTCCTCCACTATCTCAGATCCTCAGATCTAACACTCAGAACCCCAAAACAGGTTCCTACAGCTCAAGCCCAAGGCCCTAAAAATCAGCTTCTTCACAAAGCGTACACTCAGCCACATTAGGCCTACACTCAGCCACAACAGGCATACACTCAGAGATACAAATCTCCTACACTCAGGCACACAGGCCCTACACTCAGCCTTTATAATTACAGGCTTACAAACTCAGATCCCTAAGGATCCTACAAGAAATATAAAATACAAAGTGTATCTACCTACAACTCAGAATAGAGAGATGAGTTGATAGGTTCTTGATGAGTTCTTGGATGAACTCTGCTGAGATCAATCTGACTTGGCTTTCTTCAAAGCTTCTTGAATGTAGAACACAATAGGATTGATCTCCTATGCAGTTGATCCTTGATCTCTGCTACTTAAGATTCAGAACAAAATCTGAACCCTTCTACTCAGCCTGGTTCCAACGGCTGTCTTCTTCGATGGAGCTCTCTCTCTCCAACTTCTTAGATCTTCACTAGATTCTTCAATGAATAGCTAGATCTTGTGTGAATTACTTGATGTGTTGATCTTCTGATCTTTCAATCATTCAATCATCATTTTCTGTAGACAGTATAAGCCTATATATAGGCCTTCTTCATGGTAACCGGCTGGTCCGGTTCCTAACTGATTTCTGACAACTCTGACAGGTGCAGTAGACCGGCTGGAATGGCAGCTGTCAAGTCATCCAGTCAGTTCTTGAAAAATCTGTAACTGTCTGAAAGTGTCGAGACAATCTGTCTTTAAGTGTCGACACTTATAGACCAAGTGTCGACACAAGTTGACTAAGTGTCGACACTAGCCTACAAGGTGTCGACACAACTCCTTGTGTTGTAGAATTCACTTCTCGACACTGCTTCTTCATCATGTGTCGACACTGATAATGTGTGTCGACATAATTCCTTGTTCTTCAGTACTTTGTTGAATACTTATAAGTGTCGACACATCTCCTTGTGTCGACACATCTTCATGTGTTGAACTTGTTTAGTGTCGACACTTCTTCTTGGTGTCGACACATGCCTTCAGTGTTGATACTTGCTTAGTGTCGACACAGCTCCTTGTGTCGACACATTCTTCTTCTGTTGAGACTTTAGCTGAGTGTCGACACATCTCCTTTGTGTCGACACTTGTACTTAACAAAATTTTGTTGAACTTTGTTAAGTGTCGACACAGCTCCTTGTGTCGACACTTTCTTCAAGTGTTGAGTCTTCTGCTGAGTGTCGACACATTATTTGTTGTGTCGACGCTTATACTTAGACTCTGCTGACTTTTGCTGAGTGTCGACACAACCTCCAAGTGTCGACACTTTCTGATGTAGACACAGTTCTTCTGGGTGTCGACACTGTTTCACTGGACTTTTCTTCATTGAGTGTCGACACAGCTCCTTGTGTCGACACTTTCTGTCTGGTGTCGACTCTGCATCCCTTGTGTCGACACAAGTACTCCAAGTGTCGACACTGCTTGCCTGGGTGTCGACACAAGTCTTCTTAAGTGTCGACACTTTCCCTCTGGGTGTCGACACATAGACTTAGAATCTTTTCTGCTTTCCCTGCAAATACTTGACCTGCACAACTGAACTCAAAATACATAAAATACATTTTGATGTATATCATTGAGTAGGGTGAGGCTTCTTCAAATCAGGTACATTTAAACCAATGTACCCAACACACGCTTTGGAAGGCTGCTGCCAACATGATTTCAAGCTTTAAGCGCGCTCCTCCCCCTCACTGTTGAAACCGGAATCCGGCTTCTTGTGGAGTTCTGCCCTTGGGGAAGGGGTGGTCTCGCGCCTACTTCGCTCCTGCAAGAAAAACAACAGAAGAGACAAGAAAAACAGACCCAAGGGCTCGGCAGGGAGGTCCCACCACAAACCCGGAAGATCTCTGAGCGCTTCCCCTCCTTAGCCAAGAGCCGAGCTAAGGTACCCTCAGAGAACACTTGAAGATGAAAATAAGGAGGCAATGCCAGCGTGTCCCTTGAGGTACCCCTTGGGTCTTATTTATAGATTTTCAGGATCTGAACTGCCAATAACCAAAAGGACTGACCTGGAAATACCAAAAGGCCCCTGGTTGGGTCTGCCAACAGCCAAACTCCGCTGTTCTGAACGGCTATGCGCAGTCCAAACTGGTCTGCCAACAGCGAGGCTCCGCTGTTCTGAGGAGCTATTCGCACCCCTGGGCGGTCAGCTCGCCTTCAGTTCCCCTGCAGGAGGCGGGCGCGACCTGGCTCCGGGGATCGCCCGTTCTCCTTGGGCGAGCGCGAGCCGATAGGGGCGAGCTGCCAGCCTTTTGCCGGGCGGATCGGCGGTCAGGTCGCATGCGGGGGGGGGGGGGGGGGGGGGGGGGGGGGGGGGGGTCAGCCGGCGGGTCGCCATCCTTGGGTCCAGCTCGCTCGCCTTGGGTTGCCAGCCCGCTCGCCTGTGGTGGGCGGGAGCGGGTCAGGCCTTCCTCCGCATAGCCCGTCTCGCCGCCCGGGTGCGGGTCGCGGGTCCAGGTCCACTCATCCTTCCTGGCGGGACCCGCTCGCCGGACACGGGGTTGTACACAATCCCCGCTCTTTTTGAGCTTGAATCAAGCTCGGAAAGAATCATCCAACCCGCGTGGTCGGCGAGCCACTGTGCTGAGCTGGCAGGGAATCTTCTGGTGGGGGCCCACTGTCCTGCTATAAATACACACCGCTAACCCCCGGAGGGGGGCTCCCCAGATCCCTTCATTTCCTTTGAGCAGGCCCTGATTTCTCGATGCCGGTCAGCGAAGAGGTGCGAGCTCGCCTGGCGGCAGCGAGCCTGAGGACTCAGGAGGAGGCCCTCGAGGCCGCCCCTTGGTTATCACGCGGGTCTCCCGGCCCTGTCTTCAGGCCGGCGAAGGGGAAGATCGTCAGGCGGTCTCTGGCGGGCGACTGTCCGGGCTCCAGCTCGGCCGCGGGTGTCGAGGTAATTCCTGGTGGACGTGACCTCCCACGGGTTTTTGCTGTACCTTTGACCCTTTGTTTTGCAGGTGATTCCCCGTGAGGGGGCGGGGAATGGGGGAGAGGATCGCCCCTCCCGCAAGTCGCCCGAGAAGGTCGCTGGTTCCCTGGATCGGGATCGCCCACCTCCGGAAACCCCCTATCCGGCGGTCTCCCACGGGCTGGGGAAATCGCTCGAGACCCTCGAGGGAGGGAACTTTCAGGGTCGGCCGAGCTCTTCTCGCCCATCTGTCGGTGCGGGCGACGTGCCAACCCCTGGTGAGTTGGTTTTTTATCGTTGGCTTTCTTTTGCTCGCTTGTTCTGACCCCTCCCCGTTTGCAGGCTTTAATAGGGCCTCCCCTGAAACCGAGATGAGCGAAGGGTACTCGCCTCCGCCCGACGTGGACAGCGTTTCTGACTACCTGGGCGACCCGGCCGATGCGGCGGGGATGAAGCGGCAGGTGACGCGGCTATTCCAGAAACACACATTGCTGCTGCAGGAGATCATGAAGAGAATTGATGACGACAAGGCTGAGACAGAGGCCCGGCTCGCGGCCTTGGAGGGCCCTCCGCGCGAAGTGGAAGACGACGATGTCACCTCGCCGGGCGTGCATATAACGCGAGCCGAGGGGCATCTTAAGAGCGCCGTGGAGCAGGTCGGCCTGGCTCAGCGGGAGCTGGTGGCGGTTCGCGATTACCACGATCCCCGCGTGCCGCCTCGGGCGGGAACGAAGAGGCGGCACAGGTGGAAGTGGGTCGAGTACTGACCCAGTTGTTTGCCCCTCGCTCGCGGGATACCGCGGGGCTATTGTCATTTCGCAGTTATCTCGTATTTGTAATTGCTCGCCACTCTTTCAGCCCGCCTATGGGCCTAACTATTTTGTTGCTGAGATGTATTGAAATTATCGTGCTGCTTTTCTTTGGTTTTCTGTGTGCGGGTTAAGGGAAAGGTCCATTCTTCCTTTTGCGCTGATCGGGGCGAGGGCGTGCCGAGGGGCTCGCCAGGCGGGAGTCTCCCATCTCGCGCGGAACGGCGTGCGGGTGCGGGTTGGGGTTGGCTCGCCCGCGACGGTCTCCCGCGGTTGCAGCCGGGCGAGGACCGTGCCGGATCGACCTTTGATGCGCGGTCGCGCACGTGAAGTCGAACCGTCGGGCTGTTTTTTGGCTATCCGCACCCCGCCTTGCGGCGGGAAGTTTCCCGCCCTTTTCTTTCCCTATAAATAGGCCTTGCCGGCCCTAATTTCTCCACCGTTTCCAAACTTTCTGGCTTCCCGTTCCCGCGGAGTGTCGTCTGTGTTCGCCTTCTGGCTTTTTCTCTCGCGCTCGGCGGCGAATCGACGGGGATGGGCGGAGGCGGCGGCGACGCGGACGGCCGAAGCAAATGCGCTTGGACCTTCTCCGATCATGATTTCCCTCGCGCCGTCATCACAGAGCGCGAATACTTGGAAGCCCTTGGCGACCACATCCCAGCCGGGTTCTCTGCGAGGCGACCCGAAGAGGGGGAGAAGATCAACGACCTGTTTAGGGATGAGCTCGCCATCCCTCTCGCTCACTTCGAGGTAGGCCTGCGACTCCCCCTATGGCCCGAGGTGCGCCAAGTGCTAAAATACTTCGGAGTCGTCCTGGGCCAGATGACCCCGAACTCCATCGCCGTCATGATGGGGTTCGCCTGCTTCCTGCGAGAGGAGCGGGTGGAGTTCAGCCTCGCAGTATTCCGGAAGCTGTTCTCCTTCAGGGCGAACCGAGACGGGACGGCCTACTTCTCCAGCGCCCAACTCAAGGTACGGGAGACCGTCAACAAGAGCCACAACTGGCTGAAGAAGTTCCTGTTCATCAAAGGGGACTTCGGCAACGTGCCCTTCTCGCCGGTGCAGCTCAGCGAGGCGAGCTACCGGCCACCCAACCTAGGCGGCCATGAAGCCGACCTGTTCGCGTTCTTCGTCGGGAAGAACTTCAAGGTCGCGTTCCTGCGCCGCCACCTTGACGATCTCGCGGCTGTCCCGCCGGGGGGAGGTTTGCCACTCGTCTCCATTAGTCCTTACTTTCCCACTTTTCTTTCATCTCACCTTCCCTCCTTCGCAGGTGAACGCGACATACCTATTCACCCCCCTTATGAGAGCGCTCGGATTCCCCCCGGGGTTCTCGCCCGCGCCCAGGCTGCGGATGCCGCCCAGCGCGACATCTCATCGATCCCGGCCAAGAAGCGACCGGGCGGCGGACAGTCAGCGCCTCCGCCGAAGTCGGCGAAGACCGCAGATCAGCAACCCTCCGCGAGCCAAAGAAAGGGCAAGGCCCCCGCGGTCTTGCCGACTGAGGCCCCCTCGCCCCCGCTGGTTGTTTCGACCAGCGACTCCCCGGTCGGGGCGGCGGGCACCTCCGCGCCGCCGGGCGGGTCTGAAGCCGCTGCGGGGCCGGTGCCGAGAGGGCATCGGAACTTCGGTTACGGCGAGAAGTACCTGGACGAGCTCGGCGTCCCGCTCCTGGCGTGGGACAAGGAGTCGAATCGCGCAACGATCTCGACCCTGCTGCCGAGCTGGATGGAGCAGGATACAATCGGTGGGGAGGCGTACAGCTTCTCCTTTGGGCTGTACTCGCGCGAAGACGCCGCCATATATGACAAGGAGGAGACACGGGTGCTGATCCATGAGAGCGCACGGGCCCAGCTGCGCGGTCTGGAGCTGGCTCACATGGTGGGGCGACGCTGCACCCAGGTGGAGCGGAACGCCGCGTCTATCCAAAAGATGGCGGAGGAGAAAGAAGAGGCCCGGAAGTTCGCTCGGGTGGACGCGGACCTTCAGAGGGGGCGAGCCGCCGCTGCCGAGGAGACCCTCGCGCAATATCTGGGGGGGGGGGGGGGGTGGTACGCGCTCATCCTGAGTTACCCTCTTCCCCTTGCGAATACAACTCATGGCAATTCCTATTTCTTTTTCAGGATGCGGCGACGACGAGTCGAATGGGTGCCGAGGTCGCCACCCTTGGCCAGGAGAAGGCGGCGCTGGAGGCCCGGATACGCGAGCTGGAGGCCGCTGCCGCTGTCCCTCCACCAGACAGCGGGGTCTGCCCGCGCGAGCACCTGTCCGACTACGACCTAGAGGTGCTCATGCAGAAGAACGCGGCCAGTGCGGCGAAGTATACGATGCAGATGCTGCGGCGCGCGGACCTGCTTACGAGCGAGGCGGCGGGGCTTTCTGCGGAAGACGTTGTGCCGGCGCTTTTCCTCCCCGTGCCGGCTCCTGGCGACAAGGCCTTCCAGCCGCTTTAGGGTTTCTAGATCTCGCGTTTCCCCCCCCCCCCCCTTTTTGTAATTTACTTTGTAGATGAACATTATGTATAACAATCTGGTCTGAGATGTATGCGCGAGCTGCGCTTATACTTTATATTTCTATCTATTGTTCCTTTTATATTTCTCGCCTGCCTTGTTTTTCCAACGATGTCATTGCCGGACGGCGCGACCCCCCCCTGCGGTCCGGCTCTGACGAGGCTGCTGCCCGTTCGCCGCGCGAGGCGAGCTGGCTCGTCCGCCGAGCGAGGTGAGCTGACTCGTCCGCCGAGCGAGGCGAGCCGGCTCGCTCCTCGGCCGCACGCTTAATTTTCTGGGGACTCTCGCCCAGGCCTTTGCATTTACTCGACCACCTTTCCCGGGGCTTGAGGGTGGGGCTATGCTAGACCCTTTCCTTCTTTTCTGGCTAACTCTTGCGATTCCGTCCTGCTGCGCACGCTTTTCGGGTAGTTTCCGGCCTTGCCGGCTAGGTGGGAGTCTGACAACGCGATTTGCTCTAGGTCGCAGGCCATTGCTTTCTGAGTCATTCCATCGAGTGACATTCGGCCCTGCCAGCTAGGTGGGAACCTGGCAGCGGGATCTTCTCGAGGCTAGGGATGACACCGAGTGACTTCCGGCCCTGCCAGCTAGGTGGGAGCCTGGCAGCGGGATCTTCTCGGGGTCCAGATTCATTCCATCGAGTGACTCCCGGCCCTGCCAGCTAGGTGGGAGCCTGACAGCGGGATCTTCTCGAGGCTAGGGATGACACCGAGTGACTTCCGGCCCTGCCAGCTAGGTGGGAGCCTGGCAGCGGGATCTTCTCGGGGTCCAAGTTCATTCCATCGAGTGACTTCCGGCCCTGCCAGCTAGGTGGGAGCCTGGCAGCGGGATCTTCTCGAGGCTGGGGATGACACCGAGTGACTTCCGGCCCTGCCAGCTAGGTGGGAGCCTGGCAGCGGGATCTTCTCGGGGTCCAAGTTCATTCCATCGAGTGACTTCCGGCCCTGCCAGCTAGGTGGGAGCCTGGCAGCGGGATCTTCTCGAGGCTAGGGATGACACCGAGTGACTTCCGGCCCTGCCAGCTAGGTGGGAGCCTGGCAGCGGGATCTTCTCGGGGTCCAAATTCATTCCATCGAGTGACTTCCGGCCCTGCCAGCTAGGTGGGAGCCTGGCAGCGGGATCTTCTCGAGGCTAGGGATGACACCGAGTGACTTCCGGCCCTGCCAGCTAGGTGGGAGCCTGGCAGCGGGATCTTCTCGGGGTCCAAATTCATTCCATCGAGTGACTTCCGGCCCTGCCAGCTAGGTGGGAGCCTGGCAGCGGGATCTTCTCGAGGCTAGGGATGACACCGAGTGACTTCCGGCCCTGCCAGCTAGGTGGGAGCCTGGCAGCGGGATCTTCTCGGGGTCCAAGTTCATTCCATCGAGTGACTTCCGGCCCTGCCAGCTAGGTGGGAGCCTGGCAGCGGGATCTTCTCGAGGCTGGGGATGACACCGAGTGACTTCCGGCCCTGACAGCTAGGTGGGAGCCTGGCAGCGGGATCTTCTCGGAGTCCAAGTTCATTCCATCGAGTGACTTCCGGCCCTGCCAGCTAGGTGGGAGCCTGGCAGCGGGATCTTCTCGAGGCTAGGGATGACACCGAGTGACTTCCGGCCCTGCCAGCTAGGTGGGAGCCTGGCAGCGGGATCTTCTCGGGGTCCAAGTTCATTCCAACTCTCTGAGCAAGCCTAGGTATGACAATCCTGGGGGGAGGGAAAAGAAAAGCTTCATTATAATAAATCATGTTGCTTACAGGAAATTAGGGAAAAAATCTCTTCAAGTCGTCTCCACTCCAGGTGAGACTCAGGGCCTTGCCCTCTACATTTTGGAGCCGATAGCCCCCCGACTTCAAAGCTTCCTTCACAATGAATGGCCCCTCCCAGCTGGGGTTGAGTTTTCCCACGGATGCTGACCTCCCTGCCGCGTCTATCTTCTTCAGCACCAGGTCCCCTTCTGCGAACTGCTTGACCCTGACATGCTTGTCGAAGTATTTTGCCATCCTCCTTTTGATCTCCTCTTGCCGGATGGCCGAAAGGTCCCTCAACTCTTCCACCATGTCGAGGGTGAGTCTCAGCTCCTCCCCGTTCTCAGCCTGCCATTCCTCTCGGCCCTCTCTGGCCGTCCCGACTCGCGGCGTTTGGACTTCAAATTATATGGGGAGCACCGCCTCGCACCCATGGGAGAGCTTGAAGGGGGTCTCCCCCGTGGCCGTGTTCGGGGTGGTTCTAAGGGCCCAAAGGACGGCGGGGAGCTGCTCCACCCAGCTCCCCCTTAGGTTTTCCACCTTCTTTTTGAGGAGATTGACGATGATTTTGTTCGCCGACTCCACCTGCCCGTTGCTCCTGGGGTGGTGGACCGAGGCGAATCTGAGTTCGATCCCAAGCTGCTCGCAAAAACTGGTGAACTCGGCGCTGGCGAACTGAGGCCCGTTGTCTGTGACGATGGCTTGGGGCAGCCCATGGCGACAGATGATCTCCCCCCAAACAAAGTTCCTGATCACCTGGGAGGTCACCTTTGCCAACGCCTTCACCTCCATCCACTTTGAGAAGTAGTCGATCATCACTAGGAGGAACCTTCTCTGGCCGCTAGCCTGGGGGAACTGCCCAACCAAATCCATTCCCCAGATTGCAAAGGGCCAGGGGGCCGTGATGCTCTTGAGTTGTTGGGCCGGCTGTAGCTGGAGGGGGGCAAATAGCTGGCACTTATGACATCTTCTTGCGAACTCCGCGGCATCCCGGCCCAGGGTGGGCCAGAAATACCCCTGCCGGACTATCCTCCCCTCCAAGGTCCGACTTCCGGAATGACTCCCGCACTCCCCGGAGTGGACTTCTTCCAAGATCCGCTGCGCCTCACCCTCGGACACGCAGCGAGCCAGCATCCCGGAAAGGGTCTTTCTGTATAGTTTCCCGTCTTTGAGGAGGTAGTAGGCGGACTTGTGCCTCAGCTTCTTCCTGTCTACTCCCTCCGGATACTCTCCCGTGGAGAGGAAAACTACTACTGGGTCCATCCACGAGGACTGCTTATCGATCTCCATGAGCTCTCCTTCTTCGATGGAGGGGCGAAACAGGTCGGTGATGGTGCCTCCTGCCCGGGGGCCGTGCTTTGCTAGCTGGTCGGCATGGTCATTCTCTCCCCTCGGTACGTGCCGGATGGAGAAGGTCTGGAAGGTCCCGATGACTCCCTTCACTTTGGCCAAGTATAACTTCAAAGCGGGCTCCCTTGCTTCGAACTCCCCGTTGATCTGGGAAGCCACCACCATGGAGTCGGTCAGAACTTCCACATCCAGCACCCCCAATTCTCTGGCCAGGCGTAGTCCCGCTATCACTGCTTCGTACTCAGCCTGGTTGTTGGTAATGGGAAAATGCACCACCACCGTCTGTTCGATCCGAGTCCCTTGAGGGTTTTCCAGAACCACTCCTACTCCGAGAGAATGCCTTCCTGAGGCTCCGTCCACCCTCACCTTCCAAGGAGTCGGGCGGGTGAGCTCCTCCTCCGCTACTTCCACCACGTAGTCGGCCAAGAAGTCGGCCATCGCCTGAGCTTTGATCGAGAGCCGCGGAACGAAGGAGACGTCGAACTCGCTCAGCTCCACCGACCACTTGGCCAGCCGGCCTGAATGCTCCACCCCCTCGAAGACGTTGCGGAGGGGATGGTCGGTCACCACTCGGATCGAGTGTGCCTGGAAGTATGGTCGTAGCCTCTGAGCTGAGATGATCAGTGCGAACGCAAGCTTCTCCAAGATTGGATATCGGAGCTCGGCCTTCCTCAGGACCCGGCTGACATAATAAATAGGGAGCTGCCTCTTCCCCTCTTCTCGCACCAAGACGGAGCTTAAGGCCTCTGCCCCGACCCCGAGGTATAAGAACAAATCTTCACCCTCTTTCGGCCCCTGGAGCAGCGGGGCCTGTGTCAGCTGCGTCTTGAGGGCCTGGAACGCCTCCTCGCATTCCTTAGTCCACTCGAACCTCTGGCCCCCCCTCAGTGTTTTGAAGAAGGGGGAGCACTTTTCCCCTGCCCGAGAGAGGAAGCGGCTCAGTCCTGCTAGCTTCCCTGTCAACCGTTGGACCTCATTCGCATTCCGCGGGGACCCCAACTCCAAGATTGCCTTGAACTTGTCCGGGTTCGGCTCGACCCCTGCGGGGGTGAGGAGGTGCCCCAAGAACTTCCCTCGGCCAGCCCCAAAAACGCACTTAAGGGGATTCAGCCGCATCTTGTATCTGCGCAGGGTGGCAAACGTCTCCTCTAGGTCCCGAAGGTGGGAGTCCACGTCCCGGCTCTTTATCATGAGGTCGTCCACGTACACCTCCAAGTTCCTCCCCCTCTGTTCCTTGAAGACCCTATCCATCATCTTTTGGTTGGTGGCCCCGGCGTTCTTCAACCCGAACGGCATCATCTTGTAGCAGTAGCAACTGTCCCCTGTGATGAATGAGACATCCTTTATGTCTGGGGGGTGCATCCTGATCTGATGGTAACCTGAAAATGCATCTAAAAAACTCATTACAGAAAAACCGACGGCTGAGTCAACCAGCGCGTCGATCCGAGGCAAGGGGTAACAATCCTTAGGACAAGCTTTATTAAGAAGGGAAAAATCGATACATAAGCGCCAGTGGCCGTCTCCCTTTTTGACCATCACAACGTTCGAGACCCAGCCGGGGTATTGAATTTCGGACACGAAGCCCGCTTTGAGAAGTTTTGCCACCTCCACCCTGATGGGTTCCGCTAGCTTGTCCGCCGTGGACCTCTTCTTCTGCTGGACGGGGCGTGTTCCCGGGTCCAGGTTGAGGCAGTGGCAAGCCACATCCGCGTCAACCCCCGGCATCTCCGCGGCGCTCCAGGCGAAGATGTCCACGTTCTTCTGGATGCACTCCAGCATCCTGCCCTGGTCCTCCGGGGTCAGCCCCCCGCTGACGCGGATCTTCTCCACCCTGCCTCCGCGGGTGAGCACCTCCAGCTCCACCACCTCCTCTGCGGCCTCCAGCCTGGACAGCTCCCCCCATCCCTCAGCATCCCCTTCCTCCTGAGCGGGGACCTCTACCTCCATCTCCTCTGCCACGGCCCTTACTTCGACCACTTCCTCCAAACCCCCTCCTTCCGCCTTCTCTACGCAGCCCTTCACCTCCAGCTCCACCTCTCCGGCTTCCTGCTCGTCCTCCTCCATCCTCCGCCCCATCTCCTCGGCCCCTTCCTGCCAAGAGATGGTGTTCACCGCGGTGACGTAGCATTCCCGTGCCACCTTAGGGTCTCCCCTAACCCTGACCTGCGCCCCCTCAGCGTTGAACTTCAAGCATTGATGGAAAGATGAGGGGACGCAGCGGAAGGCGCTGATCAGGGGCCTCCCGAAGATTGCGCTGTAGCTGCTGGGGGCGTCCACAATGACGAACTTGCAGTTTCGGGACTGCCCCCCCAGGGTGACATGGAGGCCGACTCCTCCCTCTACCTCCTTCCTTTCTCCCGAGAACCCGAACAAGGGCCCGTCCGAGGCCAGCACCCTCTTAGCTTCTACCTGCATCGCGTCAAACGCCTTTTTGAAGACGACGTTCACGGAACTCCCATTGTCCACTAGAATCCGAGAGACAGTGAAGTTCTCGATGGCGGCCTTGATGACCAGCGCATCACAGAACGGATCCTCGTGGTCCGGCATATCGCTTTTGGAGAAAGTGATCCTCTCCTCTGGCGGCGGGGTTTGGGACGTAGAGGCGACGCTCCGCCGATACATGGTGTGGAGACTTGCCTTGCGGGAAGCCTCGACCCCCACTCCCCCGTGGATCACTCCGATCATTCCTCGGGTCCCCACATCCACCCGGTCTTCACAGCGATCCTCCTCCGTCCGAGGCAGGACCTCCTCGATCCTCACTTCCTGCCGCACCTCCTCCTGCTGCTGCTGCCGCCCCCTGTTCTCTCTCATCTCCAAGAATTCCGGGCACGTGGCCGTTGCGTGCCCCTCTTCCTGATGGAAGTCGCAGTAGGGCAGTTCCACCCTGAACTCCCTTCTCCTCCTTCTCATGACCCCTCTCCTCGCTCCCAGAGCTATGGCCATGGCCTCCTCCTGATCGGGGAGCCGCGGCCTCTGACCCTGCCTCCAGCCGGGTGGGTGGAACTGGTCCTGCCTCCCCTGATAGTGACCTCTCCCGTAGTATCCCCTCTGCGGCCCCTGCCCCTGCCACTCTGGTCTCCAGCCCAGCCTACGGTCGGGCTCCTGACGCCCCCATCCCGGCTGCTGTCCTTGGAGCTGCCTCTGCTCCCTCTGCTCCCTCTGCCTGGGCTCCTCCCTCCTCTCTTCCTGTCCTCTTCCTCCCTTCGACTCCTTCTCCTCCTCAGTCGCCCACCTGGCCAACTTCCTCGCAAATTCTGGGTTCGACGCCTCCCCGTCGACCTCTCTCGCCGCCCTCTCCATCAGCTCCTCGTAGGAGAGGGGGGGAATCCTTTTCAGCTCCATGCGGAAGAAACCCTACTGCAGGCCCAGTGTGAAGGCCATCATCAGACTGTGGCCCGGCATCTCCTGGACTTGGGTGACCTCCTCCTGGAACCGATCGACGTAGCTTCCCAACGTCTCGTTCACCCCCTGCTTTATGTGTAACAGGGACTCAGACTCCTTCTTCCTCTTCTTTGAGGTAGTGAACCTCAACATGAACCCTCGGCGCAGGTCCTCGAAGCAATAGATGGAGCTGGCCGGCAGCTGGTGGAACCACTCCCTTGCCTTCTCTCGGAGGGTGATGGTGAAGAGACGGTACTTGAATCCGTCCGACATCTGACGGATGGAGACCACGTACTCGAACCACTGGACGTGCTGAACCGGGTCTCCCTTCCCGGTGTAGTAGGTCATCTCGGGCTCTCTGAACCCGTCTGGTACTGGGGCTGAGGAGACCAGCTCGCTGAAGGGGCTACCTCCCCCCACCTGGCGGGCCGGCGAGTCTCGCGGACCCAGCTCGCCGAATCGGCCTCGGCCTGCCGAGCCGGGGAAGAGCTCGCGCCCCGGGAGGTCGCTTCCTCGGCCTTCTTCTGTCACCTCCTTTCCGGCTCGCCTGTCGGGAGCGTCCTCGCCCAAAGAGGGGGCGGCCGCGATCGGGATTGCCGGTGTCGAGCACTCGGCCCGCGCACCGAGTGCGAACTTGACGAGGCTCAGCACCTCGTTCCTGAAATCCTCCAACATCCCCACCGTTGCGAGAGGCGGGGGGGGGGGGGGGGTGGCGAGTCCTGTCTGTCCGATCCCTGACCTCCCATCATTGTGCTCGCCGAAGCTTTTCTACACTGACCACTCTCCACGCTCACCGCACCAAAATGTTGAAACCGGAATCCGGCTTCTTGTGGAGTTCTGCCCTTGGGGAAGGGGTGGTCTCGCGCCTACTTCGCTCCTGCAAGAAAAACAACGGAAGAGACAAGAAAAACAGACCCAAGGGCTCGGCAGGGAGGTCCCACCACAAACCCGGAAGATTTCTGAGCGCTTCCCCTCCTTAGCCAAGAGCCGAGCTAAGGTACCCTCAGAGAACACTTGAAGATGAAAATAAGGAGGCAATGCCAGCGTGTCCCTTGAGGTACCCCTTGGGTCTTATTTATAGATTTTCAGGATCTGAACTGCCAATAACCAAAAGGACTGACCTGGAAATACCAAAAGGCCCCTGGTTGGGTCTGCCAACAGCCAAACTCCGCTGTTCTGAACGGCTATGCGCAGTCCAAACTGGTCTGCCAACAGCGAGGCTCCGCTGTTCTGAGGAGCTATTCGCACCCCTGGGCGGTCAGCTCGCCTTCAGTTCCCCTGCAGGAGGCGGGCGCGACCTGGCTCCGGGGCTCGCCCGTTCTCCTTGGGCGAGCGCGAGCCGATAGGGCGAGCTGCCAGCCTTTTGCCGGGCGGATCGGCGGTCAGGTCGCATGCGGGGGGGGGGGGGGGGGGTCAGCCGGCGGGTCGCCATCCTTGGGTCCAGCTCGCTCGCCGCGGGTTGCCAGCCCGCTCGCCGCGGGTTGCCAGCCCGCTCGCCTGTGGTGGGCGGGAGCGGGTCAGGCCTTCCGCCGCATAGCCCGTCTCGCCGCCCGGGTGCGGGTCACGGGTCCAGGTCCACTCATCCTTCCTGGCGGGACCCGCTCGCCGGACACGGGGTTGTACACTCACAAGACCAAAATGTCTCATAATAGCCCCCAGGTTGTAGAACCGAGTAGACCCTCTAATAAATTTAAGGGTAAATATTTTAATTGCAACAAGTGGGGACACTGCAAGTTACCGAGGAAGGAGAAAACTAGAGCACCACAAGAAGGCAACCAGGCCCATCTGGTTAGCAAAGCTGAGCCATCCGACTTTGTTGCCATGGTCGGACACGCGGAGGCCAGCATAGAGTGGTACCTGGATTCTAGGGCAATGTGTCACGTTTGCAACAATGCTAATCTTTTGACAGAGCTGAAGAATGCAAAGGAATCCGTGACTGTGGCCAATTGAGGAACAGCTGACATATTGAAGGTGGGGAACGCAACTCTGATGCTCTTCTCAGGAAAGTCTTTAATTTTAAAGAATGTAAAATTTATTCCTTCTTTGTCTGTTAACTTAGTGTCTATAAGTTTATTGTGTGATGTTGGTATGTCAGTTAACTTCTGTAGCGGTAGAGTGACTCTATCAGTTAATTCTCACTACTTTGGATGTGCTTATGTACAAAATAGGATTTACCATCTGAGTCTAGCAAATGAGGTAGTGCAACAAGTTCAATTGAACTTAGTTAGCCCTAGGACTCTACATGAGCGACTAGGACATGTAAACTACAGGAAAATATTCCAAGTAGATAGAACTCACACGATCACATTAGACACTAAGTCCCCACTTGGAAAATATGAAGTGTCTGCTCAGACTAAGATCACTAGGAATCCTTTTGGCAAGGTTACTAGGAGCAGAACACCTCTTGAGCTTATACATTCCGATATTTGTGACTTTAAAAGTTTTGTCACTAGAGGTGGAAGGAAGTATGTGATCACGTTCATAGATGACTGCATAAGGTTTTTTCATATTTCGTTGCTTAAAACTAAAGACGAAGCGTTTAAAAAGTTTTGCCTTTTTTAAAACCAGGGTACAAAACCAATTAAGCAAGAAAAATAAAGAGATTTAGGAGTGATAGAGGAGGAGAATATATGTCCAGTGAGTTAAGATGCTTCATTGCTTCATAGGGCATCATAACAGAAACCACTGCTCCTTACTCCCCCAAATCCAACGGCATAACCGAGCGCAAGAATAGGACATTAACAAAGATGTTGAACTCTATGCTGCTCACTGCAGGCATGCCTTCTGCTTATTGGGGAGAAGCATTCTTGACTGCGAATCACATTATGAATAAAGTTCCTTATACTAAGTTAGAGGTTACACCCTACGAGCTTTGGTTTAAGAGACCCTCGTCTTTAACTAGACATAATACCTGGGGCTGTATAGCCTATGTCAGGGTTCCTTACCCTAGAGGGTCTAAGGTTAGACCTAGGACCAATACATGTGTCTACTTAGGTTGTGCTGAAGATAGTGTTGCAGATAGGTTCCTTGATATTTCTAATAATATCATAATAGAATCTAGTGATGCAGTGTTCTTCGAGGATAAATTTCTCAAAGATAAGAACTTAACACTCCCAGGTATGCAAGCAACTATTACTGAGGAAGATCTTGAATCAGTACCG
This sequence comes from Platanthera guangdongensis, assembly GCA_039583875.1. Lineage (NCBI taxonomy): Eukaryota > Viridiplantae > Streptophyta > Magnoliopsida > Asparagales > Orchidaceae > Platanthera > Platanthera guangdongensis. The sequence continues at coordinate 126,461,629 of CM077161.1, forward strand.
AGTACCTCCTATTCCGTTCTGGTAGATAACTCTGGCCTAGAGTCTATAAGGACTTCAGTGAGAGAGAACCCCCAGAACCTTTGGTAGTGATTATGTCACTTACCACGTTGAGGCTGATCCATCCACCTTTAGGGAAGCGATGAGATCAAGGGATTCCCTACTCTGGAAAGAAGCCATTGAGGATGAGATGAACTCTCTCCCTCAGAATGACACCTGGACGTTTGTTGAAAAGCCAAAAGGGGCTAAAACTGTATGGTGCAAGTGGGTTCATCAAATGGATGTTAAGACCGCGTTCTTGAACGTAGATCTGACCAAAGAAATCTACATGAGTCAACCTGAAGGTTTCATTGGAGAAGGTCATGAAAATAAGGTCTGTAAGCTATTAAAATTGCTATATGGATTAAAACAAGCACCGAAATTATGCCATGAGAAGTTTAACTATACTGTAAAGAACATGGGATTCATGTCGAGTCTCTCGGATAAATGTCTTTACATACGTCATAAATCAGATAAAGTCGGCATAATATGCTTGTATATGGATGATATGCTTATTCTTGGATCTGATTAATCCGAAGTGGATGATGTAAAGCCAGGTCTAATTAAAGAATTTTGCGTGACAGACCTCGGTGTAGTTGACACTATACTAGGTATGTAAGTGAGCTTTTTGAAACCTGGCATTTCCCTAAGTCAAAGCCACTACATCCAGTCCATGTTGGACACGTGGGGATACAATGAACGTAAAGCGGCAGAGACACCATATGACTATTCTAACAGCTTAAAACCTAATGATGGAGCTGCGGTTCGACAGTTAGATTATTCTAAACTGCTTGGTAGCCTCATGTACGATGTGGTATGTACGAGACCTGGCATAACCTTTACGGTCGGTATGTTAAGTAGGTTCACTAGCAATCCTAGGCAAGACCATTGAGATGCCCTCGATAGGCTGATGAGATACTTAAAGCACACCCGACAGTATGCTTTATGTTATAGTGGTCATCCTCCAGTTCTGGAAGGATATTCTGATGCATCATGGTGCTTAGAAGTAAACAACAGTAAGTCCACTAGTGGATTCCTCTTGACACTAGGAGGAGCAGCTGTAGCCTGGAAGTCCCATAGACAGTCGTGCATTGCACTCTCATCTATGGAATCTGAACTCTATGCTCTAGCTTCAGCTGGTGATGAAGAAGAGTGGATAAGAGATTTGGTGATGGACATTCCACTATCGAGCCTGAAACTGAGTTCTGTTGCAGTTTACTGCGACAATCAGGCTACTAAAATGATTTCCACGAACACTTTGTTCAATGGCAAAAGAAGGCAACTTAGGATGAAACATGCCTGGTTGACCTCTCTCACAAACCAAGGGATTATGACCCTGGTTGATGTGAGATCGGAAGATAATGTTGTAGACGCCTTGACTAAAGGATTAAATAGAGCTCTCACAATCAAAACATCGGGGGAAATGAGATTAAAGTTCATAGGAATATGAAACCTTCCTCCAACGTTTATATTTTGATACGTACGAGCCTATAGCTGCCAATATTCAAGTATCTAATAAGTAACAAACTGAAAACCCCAAATAATTTCTTGATGAAAACCCAAGATGGTTGGATGCTTGTTATTCCACATTTGATAACCAAACGTCCTCTCATTGTAAGTTGATTCTAGAATTATTCAACTGGGAATTTGAAAGTGCAGCTAAATCTGATATACTCTAGAGGGGGGGGGGGTGAATAGAGTATATGGTGCTTTGAAACTTTTTACAACAATTGTTGTAATAACAGTGAGCAGGGAAGCAGTAATAAATCTAATCACAGAACTATACTAATCAAAAGCTAATCACAGGATAATCAAGGCCAGAAACAAAAATAGAAACAAGCAAAACCAGAAGACACAAGGAAATATAGTGGTTCCCCTAAACTTGGGTACATCCACTCTTCTACCACCCTAGGTAGGAATCCACTGCAGGATGAGTTGATCAGGTGTCCTGGGCACTAATGAGCTTTTGATAAGATGCTCAAAAACCAAATCAAATTTTTTGATCAGGTGTCTTGCCACCAATGAGCTTTTGACAAGGTGCTCAAAAACCAAGTTCAGACTTTTGAAGGGAGCTTGAGAAACCCTTTACAGAGAGGGGGGAGAGAGAGTGATGTAAGTCTTCTCTTTCTCAAACAACTGAGAAGACTATGTGGATTGTTGATGTCAAAGCTCCCCATGAATCCTTGAGATCTTCAGGAAGAAAAGCTTTGCTGAGGGTGATAGGCCTTCAAAGATTGAACTCCGGCAATAGATGATTTCAGCAATAGCTGAAATGTTGAATGTCTGGAGTCTTGAAATATGTTGGCCTTGAACACTTTGAAACTAGAGAGATCTGAAGATTTTTGAAATGATTGATCTCCTTGGATTAGTGTTCTTGAGAATTCTTTGAGACAGAAGAGTTTGTTGAAGATTATTGATGTCTGTATATGTGAATGTGTATCTCTTAGTAATTCAAAAAAGAAAATCTCTCTTTTATTCTCTGGTACAGAATAGAATAACATTCTCTGAGAAGAATAGCCGTTGGCCAGCATTAATGACATCCTTAATTGCAGAATCTCTTCAAGAGGAAAGTCCATAGAAATATTCCTTGAAACTTGGTCCAGAAATGAATGAAAATGGCTAGGAAATCTCTCAATTAATTGCAGAATAACTCCTTAACTGATTTGAATTTGAATCTAGAAACATCCTTGAAGTTATCTGAAAACGTCGAACTGAGCTCTGCTATCGTCGAACTAAGCTAAGCGATCTGGAAATATATAGCAGCAGAATATCGTCGATCTGAGCTCAAAGATCGTCGAACTGAGCTCAGAGATAAAGATCCAAAGCAGAGTCAAAATCCTCGACCTGAGCTCACCGATCGTCGAACTGAGTTCGACAATATGATGAAGTTGAGCTCAGCAATCGTCGAATGGAGTTCGACGATCTGTCGAAGTTGAGCTAGACGATCGTCGATCGTAGTTCGACGAATCGTCGTGCTGAGCTCGACGATATGACTTAGTCTCCAAACAGAAAATCTTGGTCTTCAGGGCAGCTTCCAAACCTAGACTTATAACCCTTATACTTAATTCTAATTGACCTATTGAGCTATACAGGACGTCAAGCATTGATTCCTAGAGACATAGTGATCCTGACCCAAATTAGTAATAGGGTGTTCCAACAATCTCCCCATATTTGGGTTAGGATTACTATTTACAAACTTTGGAAAAAATTTAATAACAACATACAAGCAGCAAAACAGAAAAATAACAATCTAGACATTGCAGAACCGCAGAGATATATAACATCCAGATAATCAGAAATCACAGAGAATGTCACCTTACATTATCATTTCTTTTCCTTGCCCTTAACAAGTTTGATTTCTCTGTTAGGATTGAGGGCTTCCTTGTTTGATCTGGTATCATCTGCTGCACCTAAATATGTTTGCTTTTTAGGCCTGGGAACTACAGCTTCAAGATGTAATTCCATATACCTGTCAGAATCAAAGAACTTGCTTGATGCATATCTTTCTAGCTCTTTCTGTCTCTGTTCAGACATTGTTGAAATGTTGGATGAATCTATTCCTTGCTCTCTAGCCTTTTTGATTTGATCTGGTGCAACTAGTTCTTTTAATCTCGCAGTCCAAGCAGCTGGATTGCTCTCAGGATCCTCAAAAGGTACAGGTGGCTCATATCTGTTAGAGGGATTGTCTTGAGGAGGCCTGGAAGACACAGTTTCTTTTAATTTGTAGGGAAAAGGACCAGATGTTGTATCAGTTGAAATTTATCCTCCCCTAGAATATGGGTGTTGCCTGGAGTAACCTTTGGAGTAGACTTTGACATCTCTTTGATTTCCTCTGTATCCTCCTCTCCTGGATTGAGATCCCCTGGATTGGCTTCCCCTATTATAAGATCTAGCATGAGGCTGATAGGGAGCCTGACTCTTCTACAACTTGAGTAGACAAGTTGTAGACTCTATAAGCCTTACTATTGTTGCTGTACCCAACAAAATTCCCCTCTTGGGACTTGGCAGCAAACTTAGTCAAGTAAGACTTACCATTGTTAAGTATAAAGCACTTACAACCAAAGATCCTGAAATATGATAGGTTTGGTTTTCTGTCTTTCACAATCTCATAGGGGGTCTTATTATGGCTTTTAGTAATGGTAGCCATATTAATTACATGGCATGCAGTATTCACTGCCTCAGCCCAGAAATATTCTAGTAGTGATGTATCACTTAATAGGGTTCTACCAGCCTCAATCAAGGTTCTATTTTTCCTCTCAGCAATGCCATTTTGCTGAGGTGTTCTTGGTGAAGATAAATCTTGAAATATCCCAAATTATTCACATAGTTTTGCCATACTATCAGACTGAAATTCACTACCATGGTCACTTCATATCTTTACCACTGTACTGTCTAGTTCACTCTGAATTTGTTTGACAAAGCTATAGAAGATACTAGGTGTTTCAGATTTCTGTCTATGGAAGAACACACAGGAAAACCTTGAGTAGTCATCTACAACCACAAAGGTATAGACCTTCCTACCTAGGCTGTGAATTGACATAGGACCAAAGAGATCCATATGCAAGAGGTATAAACACCTCACAGCATCTTTGTTTTCAATGCTACTAAAGGTGGATCTAGTCTGCTTGCCCTTTTGACAAGCTGAGCATATTCCATCTTTAATACACTTAACTTGAGGACCATTCCTCACTAACTCTTTGCTATAGAGTTGGTCTATTGTCTTGTAGTTGAGATGGGCTAGCCTCTTGTGCCATTTGACACAATGAGATACTTTCTCGTCAGCTACAAGACACACTGGAGAACCATTGTTCTCAACCATAATGTCTAGGCAATAGACATTCCTCTTTCTATAACCTGTCAAAATGATCTCTTGATCATTTGACCTCCTGATATGACAACCATTTTTGACAAATGAGATGTCATATCCTAGATCACTCAATTGACTTATACTAATAAGGTTATGTTTCAAACCTTTAACATAAGCCACTTGAGTAATAGTAATATGGGAGTTAGAAATGTTAGCAAAACTCTTGATGATTCCTTTTTCGGAACCACCAAAGGTGACTTTTGGACCATCCTTGATAGGTGTGTAGTCCTTTAGTAATCCATAGTTCCAGTCATATGTCTGGAACATCCACTGTCCAAGTACCATATTGGGGCATGGCCACTTGGACTTACCTGCAAAACAGATTAGTTGACCTTAGAACCCAAAGAATTCTTGGGTCCTTGGTACTGGTTAGTTTGCTTCCTAACAAATCTACCTGTAGGTTTTCCAACAGGCAGTTTGCTACTCACTTTGGCACTTGCATTGTGCCAACAGTCCATGGCAAAGTGGCCTACCTTGCCACAACACCAGCACTCAAACCTATTGTACCTTTGCTTAGGTATATCCCTAGCTGTTTTAACTACAGCTGGCTTGTTGAGAGTTGGGGCTTTGCCCTTAGACTTGGACTTGACAGTCCTAGCAGGTTTAGTACACCCCAGTCCAGCTTTACCTTTTTGATGAACAAATTCATCAATTAAGGGTAGAACAGACTTTGGTTTAGAAAACCTAGCAACTAAATCTCTCTCCTTCTGAAGACTAATCTCCAGACTTTTGATTTGATCATTCTTAAATGATATAATCCCCATCTGAATCACAATTATGTGCTTCAGTCTGGCTATTTCATTTAGCTTTTGATCAATCATCTTCTCAAAATCAGTTGCAACAACTTTGAGACTAGCAATTTCCTTTGCCTGACTCTTGGCTAGGGACTTGCTCTTCTTAAAAGCTTGCAACAGAACTTTATATTCATCCATCAATTGATGAATATCCTCTTCAGACTCAGATGCACTCTCATCACTTGATGATGATGAATCTGATTCTGAACAAGCATAAGAAATTGAACTTAAAGAACAATTTTGTACCTTACTAGATCCAAGCTGCTCCTGGATTTTGTCATCTTCTATTAAGGCCATCAGTCCTTTGCACTGGATGTCCTCTTGCTCATATATGGACTTCATTATCTGGATCAACTCCTCTTCCTCTTTCTCAGCAAACAGTCCGATGTATGCTTCAGCATCTAACTCAGTTTTTGAAGAAGATATGTCTGACAGGATCTTATCCTTTTTGGCAACAAAAGACCTTTCCTTCTTGCCCTTGAATTGAGTCTTTTTCTTATCAGCAGATTCTTTTCTCTTCTCAGGACAGTCAGCAACAACATGTCCTTGTTTGTTATAATAATAACAAACTATCTTTGATGATGAAGTTCTACTTGTCTTGGGCTTTCTTCTGTCATTCTTTGAGGACCTCTGTGAAGTAGATGGCTTTGTCCTCCACTGTTTCTTCTTTAAGAACTTCTGAAAGTGTCATGTGAAAGCTGCAAAGTCCTCATCACTTTCACTGCTCTCAGAATTTCTACTTGTTGTCTCATCTGACTCAGTCTCTGTCACTTTTGGAGGTGGGGATGGTGACTTACTTTTGTATTTCTTGGTGGCTTCTGTTTTGAATGCCACTGCTCTTTCTTTGTACTCACTTTTGGTAGACTTCTCCTCTTCTTTTCTCACCATCAACTGCATCTCATAGAAAAGCAGTTTTCCAAACAGTGTTGGTGGAGGGATATCTGCTAACTTTTCCATTTCCCTTATGACACAGATCTTGGTGTCCCAATCCTTTGTTAGGGACCTTAGAAACTTATCATTTAGCTCATAATTACTGAACTCTCTTCCATAGGACATTAGTTCATTGACAATCCTATAGAACTTCTTATAGCATTCCGTGATGCTATCAGACCTACCTTGCCTAAAACTTTCATATTCTTGATTTAACAAGGATTTTTTTATCCTGTCTCACTTCTTCTGAACCCTCCATGTACACTATAAGAGTATCCCACATCTCCTTAGATGTCTTACATTGTATTAGGTTCTGAAAGGTAGCATCATCTATAGCACTCACAATGATATTCTGAGCCCTCTTGTCCATTGTGGCTAGAACTATCTCATCTTTTGTCATTTCAGAGAAGTCTTTAGGTGTTCTCTGATTTGCATCCAGGACTGAAACCTTCATGGGCACATATGACCCTTCTTTAATTGTGATGTAAATTCTAGGGTCTGAGGCTTCCATAAATAGTCTCACCCTTTCCTTCCAGATGCCAAAGATCTCTTCTACATATGGGCAACTTCATGGATCCAAGCTCCTTATGATTCTCTGTTGAACCCATGTTTCTTGATTTTCTTGATTTCACTTGACTTAGACTGAATCTGCCAACAGGATCTACTCAGACAGTTATGTCCCTTTTTGAGTAACCTCCCTCTGATACCACTTGAAAGATATTGTACCTAATCACCTAGAGGGGGGGGGGGGGTGAATAGGTGACTAAATCTTTATATCTTTCTAGGCAGAATTCAGATTATTTTCACAGAGTTATATCTACTTTTTCACAACAATCATTCAGCAATCACAGAATAACACATGCACATAGTGGACACATAGATTTATAGTGGTTCCCCAAGGTTTGGGTACATCCACTTTGCCCCTTCGCCTATCTAGTAGTATACTAGATTCGGCCAAACTCCTCCACTATCTCAGATCCTCAGATCTTACACTCAGAACCCCAAAAAAGGTTCCTACAGCTCAGGCCCAAGGCCCTAAAAATCAGCTTCTTCACAAAGCCTACACTCAGCCACAGTAGGCCTACACTCAGCCACAACAGGCATACACTCAGAGATACAAATCTCCTACACTCAGGCACATAGGCCCTACACTCAGCCTTTATAATTACAGGCTTACAAACTCAGATCTCTAAGGATCCTACAAGAAATATAAAATACAACGTGTATCTACCTACAACTCAGAATAGAGAGATGAGTTGATAGGTTCTTGATGAGTTCTTGGATGAACTCTGCTGAGATCAATCTGACTTAGCTTTCTTCAAAGCTTCTTGAATGTAGAACACAATAGGATTGATCTCCTCTGCAGTTGATCCTTGATCTCTGCTACTTAAGATTCAGAACAAAATCTGAACCCTTCTACTCAGCGTGGTTCCAACGGCTGTCTTCTTGGATGGAGCTCTCTCTCTCCAACTTCTTAGATCTTCACTAGATTCTTCAATGAATAGCTAGATCTTGTGTGAATTACTTGATGTGTTGATCTTCTGATCTTTCAATCATTCAATCATCATTTTCTGTAAACAGTATAAGCCTATATATAGGCCTTCTTCATGGTAACCGACTGGTCCGGTTCCTAACTAATTTCTGACAACTCTGACAGGTGCAGTAGACCGGCTGGAATGGCAGCTGTCAAGTCATCCAGTCAGTTCTTGAAAAATCTGTAACTGTCTGAAAGTGTCGAGACAGTCTGTCTTTAAGTGTCGACACTTATAGACCAAGTGTCGACACAAGTTGACTAAGTGTCGACACTAGCCTACAATGTGTCGACACAACTCCTTGTGTTGTAGAATTCACTTCTCGACACTGCTTCTTCATCATGTGTCGACACTGATAATGTGTGTCGACACAAGCCCTTGTTCTTCAGTACTTTGTTGAATACTTATAAGTGTCGACACATCTCCTTGTGTCGACACATCTTCATATGTTGAACTTGTTTAGTGTCGACACTTCTTCTTGGTGTCGACACATGCCTTTAGTGTTGATACTTGCTGAGTGTCGACACAGCTCCTTGTGTCGACACATTCTTCTTCTGTTGAGACTTTATCTGAGTGTCGACACATCTTCTTTGTGTCGACACTTGTACTTAACAAAATTTTGTTGAACTTTGTTAAGTGTCGACACAGCTCCTTGTGTCGACACTTTCTTCAAGTGTTGAGTCTTCTGCTGAGTATCGACACATTCTTTGTTGTGTCGACGCTTATACTTAGACTCTGCTGACTTTTGCTGTGTGTCGACACAACCTCCAAGTGTCGACACTTTCTGATGTAGACACAGTTCTTCTGGGTGTCGACACTGCTTCACTGGACTTTTCTTCATTGAGTGTCGACACAGCTCCTTGTGTCGACACTTTCTGTCTGGTGTCGACTCTGCATCCCTGGTGTCGACACAAGTACTCCAAGTGTCGACACTGCTTGCCTGGGTGTCGACACAAGTCTTCTTAAGTGTCGACACTTTCCCTCTGGGTGTCGACACATGGACTCAGAATCTTTTCTGCTTTCCCTGCAAATACTTGACCTGCACAACTGAACTCAAAATACATCAAATACATTTTGATGTATATCATTGAGTAGGGTGAGGCTTCTTCAAATCAGGTACATTTAAACCAATGTACCCAACACACACTTTGGAAGGCTGCTGCCAACATGATTTCAAGCTCTAAGCGCGCTCCTCCCCCTCACAAGACCAAAACGTCTCATAATAGCCCCCAGGTTGTAGAACCGAGTAGACCCTCTAAGAAATTTAAGGGTAAATGTTTTAATTGCAACAAGTGGGGACACTGCGCATCTGACTGCAAGTTACCGAGGAAGGAGAAAACTAGAGCACCACAAGAAGGCAACCAGGCCCATCTGGTTAGCAAAGCTGAGCCATCCGACTTTATTGCCATGGTCGGACACGCGGAGGCCAGCATAGAGTGGTACCTGGATTCTAGGGCAATGTGTCACGTTTGCAACAATGCTAATCTTTTGACAGAGCTGAAGAATGCAAAGGAATCCGTGACTGTGGCCAATTGAGGAACAACTGACATATTGAAGGTGGGGAACGCAACTCTGATGCTCTTCTCAGGTAAGTCTTTAATTTTAAAGAATGTAAAATTTATTCCTTCTTTATCTGTTAACTTAGTGTCTATAAGTTTATTGTGTGATGTTGGTATGTCAGTTAACTTCTGTAGTGGTAGAGTGACTCTATCAGTTAACTCTCACTACTTTGGATGTGCTTATGTCCAAAATAGGATTTACCATCTGAGTCTAGCAAATGAGGTAGTGCAACAATTTCAATTGAACTTAGTTAACCCTAGGACTCTACATGAGCGACTAGGACACGTAAATTACAGGAAAATATTCCAAGTAGATAGAACTCACACGATCACATTAGACACTAAGTCCCCACTTGGAAAATATGAAGTGTCTGCTCAGACTAAGATCACTAGGAAACCTTTTGGCAAGGTTACTAGGAGCACAACACCTCTTGAGCTTATACATTCCGATATTTGTGACTTTAAAAGTTTTGTCACTAGAGGTGGAAGGAAGTATATGATCACATTCATAGATGACTGCATAAGATTTTTTCATATTTCGTTGCTTAAAACTAAAGACGAAGCGTTTAAAAAGTTTTGCCTTTTTAAAAACCAGGGTACAAAACCAATTAAGCAAGAAAAATAAAGAGATTTAGGAGTGATAGAGGAGGAGAATATATGTATAGTGAGTTAAGATGCTTCCTTGCTTCATAGGGCATCATAGCAGAAACCACTGCTCCTTACTCCCCCCAATCCAACGGCATAACCGAGCGCAAGAATAGAACATTAACAAAGATGTTGAACTCTATGCTGCTCACTGCAGGCATGCCTTCTGCTTATTGGGGAGAAGCATTCGTGACTGCGAATCACATTATGAATAAAGTTCCTCATACTAAGTTAGAGGTTACACCCTACGAGCTTTGGTTTAAGAGACCCTCGTCTTTAACTAGACATAATACCTGGGGCTGTATAGCCTGTGTCAGGGTTCCTTACCCTAGAGGGTCTAAGGTTAGACCTAGGACCAATACATGTGTCTACTTAGGTTGTGCTGAAGATAGTGTTGCAGATAGGTTCCTTGATATTTCTAATAATATCATAATAGAATCTAGCGATGCAATGTTCTTCGAGGATAAATTCCTCAAAGATAAGAACTTAACACTCCCAGGTATGCAAGCAACTATTACTGAGGAAGATCTTGAATCAGTACCGAGCACCTCCTATTCCGTTCTGGTAGATAACTCTGGCCTAGAGTCTATGAGGACTTCAGTGAGAGAGAACCCCCAGAACCTTCGGTAGTGATTATGTCACTTACCACGTTGAGGCTGATCCATCCACCTTTAAGGAAGCGATGAGATCAAGGGATTCCCTACTCTGGAAAGAAGCCATTGAGGATGAGATGAACTCTCTCCTTCAGAACGACACCTGGACGTTTGTTGAAAAGCCAAAAGGGGCTAAAACTGTAGGGTGCAAGTGGGTTCTGAAAAAGAAGCTAAATCCCGATGGTAGCGTAGCTAAGTATAAAGCACGCCTGGTGGCTAAAGGTTTCACACAAGTAAGCGGAGTAGACTATTTTGATGTATACTCACCCGTGTGTTACTTAATAACCATTAGGGTTCTTCTTGCTATTTCAGCTATAGAGAACTTTATTGTTCATCAAATGGATGTTAAGACCGCGTTCTTGAACGTAGATCTGACCAAAGAGATCTACATGAGTCAACCTGAAGGTTTCATTGGAGACGGTCATGAAAATAAGGTCTGTAAGCTATTAAAATAGCTATATAGATTAAAACAAGCACCGAAATTATGCTATGAGAAGTTTAACTATAATGTAAAGAACATGAGATTCATGTCGAGTCTCTCGGATAAATGTCTTTACATACATCATAAATCAGATAAAGTCGGCATAATATGCTTGTATGTGGATGATATGCTTATTCTTGGATCTGATTAATCTGAAGTGGATGATGTAAAGTCAGGTCTAATTAAAGAATTTTGCATGACAGACCTCGGTGTAGTTGACACTATACTAGGTATGCAAGTGAGCTTTTTGAAACCTGGCATTTCCCTAAGTCAAAGCCACTACATCTAGTCCATGTTGGACACGTGGGGATACAGTGAACGTAAAGCGGCAGAGACACCATATGACTATTCTAACAGCTTAAAACCCAATGATGGAGCTGCGATTCGACAGTTAGATTATTCTAAACTGCTTGGTAGCCTCATATACGATATGGTATGTACGAGACCTGGCATAACCTTTACGGTCGGTATGTTAAGTAGGTTCACTAGCAATCCTAGGCAAGACCATTGAGATGCCCTCGATAGGCTGATGAGATACTTAAAGCACACCCGACAGTATGCTTTATGTTATAGTGGTCATCCTCCAGTTCTGGAAGGATATTCTGATGCATCATGGTGCTTAGAAGTAAACGACAGTAAGTCCACTAGTGGATTCCTCTTGACACTAGGAGGAGCAGCTGTAGCCTAGAAGTCCCATAGACAGTCGTGCATTGCACTCTCATCTATGGAATCTGAACTCTATGCTCTAGCTTTAGCTGGTGATGAAGAAGAGTGGATAAGATATTTGGTGATGGACATTCCACTATCGAGCCTGAAACTGAGTTCTGTTGCAGTTTACTGCGACAATCAGGCTACTAAAATGATTTCCACGAACACTTTGTTCAATGGCAAAAGAAGGCAACTTAGGATGAAACATGCCTGGTTGACCTCTCTCACAAACCAAGGGATTATGACCCTGGTTGATGTGAGATCGAAAGATAATGTTGTAGATGCCTTGACTAAAGGATTAAATAGAGCTCTCACAATCAAAACATCGGGGGAAATGAGAATAAAGTTCATAGAAATATGAAACCTTCCTCCAACGTTTATGTTTTGATACGTAGGAGCCTATAGCTGCCAACATTCAAGTATCTAATAAGTAACAAACTGAAAACCCCAAATAATTTCTTGATGAAAACCCAAGATGGTTGTATGCTTGTTATTCCACATTTGATAACCAAACGTCCTCTCATTGTAAGTTGATTCTAGAATTATTCAACTGGGAATTTGAAAGTGCAGCTAAATCTGATATACTCTAGAGGGGGGGGGGGGTGAATAGAGTATATGGTGCTTTGAAACTTTTTACAATAATTGTTGTAATAAGAGTGAGCAGGGAAGCAGTAATAAATCTAATCACAGAACTATACTAATCAAAAGCTAATCACAGGATAATCAAGGCCAGAAACAAAAATAGAAACAAGCAAAACCAGAAAACACAAGGAAATATAGTGGTTCCCCTAAACTTGGGTACATCCACTCTTCTACCACCCTAGGTAGGAATCCACTGTAGGATGAGTTGATCAGGTATCCTGGGCACCAATGAGCTTTTGATAAGGTGCTCAAAAATCAAATCAAATTTTTTGATCAGGTGTCTTGCCACCAATGAGATTTTGACAAGGTGCTCAAAAACCAAGTTCAGACTTTTGAAGGGAGCTTGAGAAACCCTTTACAGAGAGGGGGGAGAGAGAGTGATGGAAGTCTTCTCTTTCTCAAACAACTGAGAAGACTATGTGGATTGTTGATGTCAAAGCTCCCCATGAATCCTTGAGATCTTCAGGAAGAAAAGCTTTGCTGAGGGTGATAGGCCTTCAAAGATTGAACTCCGGCAATAGATGATTTCAGCAATAGCTGAAATGTTGAATGTCTGGAGTCTTGAAATATGTTGGTCTTGAACACTTTGAAACTAGAGAGATCTGAAGATTTCTGAAATGATTGATCTCCATGGATGAGTGTTCTTGAGAATTCTTTGAGACAGAAGAGTTTGTTGAAGATTATTGATGTCTGTCTATGTGAATGTGTATCTCTTAGTAATTCAAAAAAGAAAATCTCTCTTTTATTCTCTGGTACAGAATAGAATAACATTCTCTGAGAAGAATAGCCGTTGGCCAGCATTAATGGCATCCTTAATTGCAGAATCTCTTCAAGAGGAAAGTCCATAGAAATATTCCTTGAAACTTGGTCCAGAAATGAATGAAAACGGCTAGGAAATCTCTGAATTAATTGCAGAATAACTCCTTAACTGATTTGAATTTGAATCTAGAAACATCCTTGAAGTTATCTGAAAACGTCGAACTGAGCTCTGCTATCGTCGAACTAAGCTCAACGATCTGGAAATATACAGCAGCAGAATATTGTCGATCTGAGCTCAAAGATTATCGAACTGAGCTCAGAGATAAAGATCCAAAGCAGAGTCAAAATCGTCGACCTGAGCTCACCGATCGTCGAACTGAGTTCGACGATATGATGAAGTTGAGCTCAGCGATCGTCGAATGGAGTTCGACGATCTGTCGAAGTTGAGCTAGACGATCGTCGATCGGAGTTCGACGAATCGTCGTGCTGAGCTCGACGATATGACTTAGTCTCCAAACAGAAAATCTTTGTCTTCAGGGCAGCTTCCAAACCTAGACTTCTAACCCTTAGACTCAATTTTAATTGACCTATTGAGCTATACAGGAGGTCAAGCATTGATTTCTAGAGACATTGTGATCCTGACCCAAATTAGTAATAGGGTATTCCAACAATCTCCCCCTATTTGGGTTAGGATTACTATTTACAAACTTTGGAAAAAATTTAATAACAACATACAAGCAGCAAAACAGAAAAACAACAAGCTAGACATTGCAGAACCACAGAGATATATAACATCCAGATAATCAGAAATCACAGAGAATATCACCTTACATTATCATTTCTTTTCCTTGCCCTTAACAAGTTTGATTTCTCTGTTAGGATTGAGGGCTTCCTTGTTCGATCTGGTATCATCTGGTGCACCTAAATATGTTTGCTTTTTAGGCATGGGAACTACAGCTTCAGGATGTAATTCCATATACCTGTCAGAATCAAAGAACTTGCTTGATGCATATCTTTCTAGCTCTTTCTGTCTCTGTTCAGACATTGTTGAAATGTTGGATGAATCTATTCCTTGCTCTCTAGCCTTTTTGATTTGATCCGGTGCAGCTAGTTCTTTTAATCTCGCAGTCCAAGCAGCTGGATTGCTCTCAGGATCCTCAAAAGGTACAAGTGGCTCATATCTGTTAGAGGGATTGTCTTGAGGAGGCCTGGAAGACACAGTTTCTTTTAATTTGTAGGGAAAAGGACCAGATGTTGTATCAGTTGAAATTTGTCCTCACCTAGAATATGGGTGTTGCCTGGAGTAACCTTTGGAGTAGACTTGGATATCTCTTTGATTTCCTCTGTATCCTCCTCTCCTGGATTGAGATCCCCTGGATTGGCTTCCCCTATTATAAGATCTAGCATGAGGCTGATAGGGAGCTTAACTTCTGGCTGGGGGTTGAGCAGCAGAGCTTCCACCTGCACCTGCATCAGGAGGAGGTGGTGGAGGAGGATGAGAGTGTTGGAATTGGGAGGAACCCTTCTCATATTTTCTCTTCTTTTTCATTACCTTTAGCTGATTCTTAGAGTATTGCATCTAGTTCTCAGTAATAGGGCAGTCATGTAGAATGTAGTATGGAATATCATTGTTGTCCTTAACCTTGGCAGGAGGTACCCTCTTCATGGCTTTGCTCCTTGCCTTTCTTTTCTTAGCAATGGTAGCAGAAGAGTCATCAGAGTCTGTTCTAAACTCATCACTTTCAGAACTCTGGTCATCATAAAGGGCATCTATTTTCTTTATCAGATTCTTCTTGAGCTGTACAGAAGCAGATGAGGCAGCAGATGGTGTAGCAGCAGTTGTTGAAGCTGAAGCAGAACTGACAGCAGCAGATACAATAGAAGTAGTAACAGCAGCAGCAGCAACTATAGGCTCTGGAGAAGGGACAGCAGTAGCAACAGCTTCACTAATAGCAACATCAACAGGAGGAATATCATCAGAAACTGCAGAAGGCTCAATTTCAGGTGCCTCTGACATAAGAATTTCCTTGGAAATAGGCTCAATAGCAATGACAGAAACTTCAACAGCAGTATCAGAAAGTTCAGCAGCAGTATCAACATTTTCAGCAGCAGCATACACTGAATTGACAAAGGAGGTGATAATGCTTGGGTCACAGCAAGAAAATGGCACAAGTGCCTTGGATAGATCCTTTGGAGGCTGGACAGCATTGACCTCTGGCAGACAGCTGAAGTAAAACTGATCAAAATTTGATAGCAAAGACCCGAGGTCTATTGTAAGGACTGCAGTAGGAGAACTTTGTGCTTGAGGCATAGCAACAGCAGCAAGAGCAGAAGCTGAAGAAGCAGCAATAACAGTAGCAGTAGCAGCAGACAGGCTTACAGAAATAGCAGTAGCAACAGCATGAAGGCTCACTTCATAGGGCACCTCCCCCTGCCTGGATTCAGACAAGTCTGGATCAAGGCACCCTGCTGTAGGGGCTGCCTGAGGGAATAGGGAAGAGAGCCTGACAGAGAGAGCTGCCACTGACAGGTGTAGTGGAGCCAAGGAGGTCTCCAACAGAAGAGAGAGCCTGGGGGAAAGCAACTCATACAACTTGTCAGCAAGGGCTGGGAGGTCTACTTGCTCAAGGGTGACTTGAGCAGAGGTAGAAGATGGAGGGGCAGCTGTTGGTGAGGGTAGTAGAGAGCTGTTGAATGGTGGAAGGGATGGCTGAGGTGTGGGTAAGGTGGATATGGAGGACAGTGGGATGGAGATAGATGGGGTGAATGTGGGTTGGTCAATGATTTGGTGTAGAAGGTCTTGAAAGGAAGTGGAGGATGAGTGTAGCTCAGGAGGAGAGGATGGTGAATCATCCATAAAGGAATCATCAAGGAGGGTGAAGGATGGAATGGAGGGTGATGAGGTCACATCTGGTGGAGGGTAGGAGAATAATGGATGGAATTGTTCTTCTGGTGTTGGAAGAATAGGTACTGGAGATGGTGTGGATGTTGGAGAGGTGCTGGATATGATGATGGTGGATGGAGCTGGAATGATAGATGGTATGGGAAGGGATGGAATTGGAGGAGGAGGAGGAGAGGCAACAATAGCAGGCAGGTCATCTGTAGGGGCAGAGACCTATGAGGAAGTGACTCTGAGAGTCCTTGTGCCTGAAGGAGTGCTGGAGGAGGGCCTGCTGGGCTTGCTGATTTGTCTGTCCCACTTTCCAAAGAGGGCACAAGATAGTCTCTTGGAAGCATTGATATGGATTCCAGAGGAGACCAGCAAAGCAGGGCACCTGTGCTGCAGAAACACCCCAATGATCCTTCCAAAGTTGACAAAACTTTTGTTGATTTTCTTCTTGATAAGGTCAAAGAAGACTTCTCCCCAATTCAGATTTTTCTTGTCTACAAGAGCTCCCATGAGGCAGAGCTGATACCTTGAAATTGTATCATGGGCAGAGTGCTTAGCCAGTAGCACTTTCCCAACAACATCTGCCATAAATCTGTATTCCACAGATAGGTTACTTTTGAAGAGCTTGCTAGGGTTGCCCTCTGAATGACCCATTCTGGCAAGCAGTTCAGAATACTCTTCTCCAGATAAGTCAGCAGAATCTTCACCATTCTTCAACTCAAAAACTTCTGTTAAAATTGCTGGGGTTAAGGGTACCTGAGTGTCAGATATAGACCCAACAATGGTGTTGTTATCTTGATTGTGGGCAGTATAGACCCATTCCTTTATCTCATCAGATGCCAGCTTGGTCCTTGTGGTCATAAGGGCAGTCAGGTTCTGATCTTTGAATAATCCCAAAATATCCTGAAAAGCCTGGTCAGTTGTGCTGAAGGATTCCATGTCAATATCGAAACCAGCATCAAACTTCATGGCAGCAAGAACAGCAACAGACACAGCCATGGGTACCTGCAAAAATTCAACAAACAAAACGACCAAGTGCAGAACTGTTTGGAGGGAAAGAAAATTCTTGCAGAGAAATCAAAAGAGCAAAGGAGAACGACGGCAAAAAATGAATTTTATATTAGGGTTCGACGCAGAATTGGAAAGATCGTTGAACTCAGTTCGACGATCGAGGCTACTAAAGGAATCTAAAGAGACTTCAACATCGTCGATCTCCGTTCGACGATATTGGAGAGCGTCGAGCTCTGTTCGACGATCGTTCAGAGAACAAAATCGTCGAGCGCCGTTCGACGATCGTTGACCAGAAGAGATAGTTCATACTATCTGAGAGTCGCTGAACTCAGTTCGACGATTTCAGAAATCGTCGATCTCCGTTCGACGATCTTGGGGCAAATCGTCGACCGCAGTTCAGAGACCAGAAATACACTCTAGACATTAAGAAAAATCAGAATGTTTGCCTAGTCTTGGTCAATTTTTGAACTTTTAAAATCTTGGATATTATTTAAGACTTCCTCCATCTAACATTACTAATTGATTTAGGAAGAAGGTGTGTTTCTTTTCATCCAATGGCTTGGTGAAAATATCTCCCCTTTGTAAATCAGTTGGGATATACTGTAGTTCAATTTATTCTTTTCAACTTTATCCATTAAGAAATGATGCCTAATCTCTATGTGTTTTGTCCTACTATGGAGGACTGGATTTTGAGCTATAAAAATAGCACTGGTGTTGTCACAAAAGATTTTAGACTTCTCTAAGTTGTAGCCATAGTCTAGGAGTTGGTTTTTAATCCATAAGATTTGTGAACAACAACTGCCTGCAGCCATATATTCAGCTTCAGCAGTTGAAGTTGACACAGATGTTTGTTTCTTACAAAACCAAGAGACAAGTCTGCCACTAAGGAACTGACAAGTTCCACTGGTGCTTTTCCTGTCAATTCTGCATCCAGCATAATCAGCATCAGAGAATCCAGTTAAATCAAATGCTGAATCTTTTGGATACCAGAGACCTAGATTTGGATAACTTTTAACATACCTGAGAATCCTCTTTGCTAGTGTTAGGTGGGACTCTCTAGGGCTTACTTGGAACCTAGCACATATACATGTAGCAAACATTATATCTGGTCTACTAGCTGTAAGATACAGTAAAGAGCCAATCATTGCTCTATATGTTGTCTGATCAACAGGTTTCCCATGTTCATCAGCATCCAATACAACATTAGTAGGCATGGGTGTTTTCATACAAGATGCTTCAGACATACCAAATTTCTTAACCAATTCATTTGCATACTTGATTTGAGAAATGAAGATGCCTTCAGCATGCTGTTTGACTTGCAATCCTAGGAAGAAGGATAGCTCACCCAAGCTACTCATCTCAAATTTAGAATGCATCAGGTTAGAAAACCTTCTGCATAATTTGGAGTCAGTAGAACCAAAAATAATATCGTCTACATAAATTTGTACTAGTAGGGTATGGGACTTATGGGTTCTAATAAAAAGAGTTTGGTCTACTCTACCCCTTATAAAACCATTTTCCAAAAGAAAGCATGCTAGGGTCTCATACCATGCTCTAGGAGCTTGCTTGAGACCATATAATGCTTTATTCAATCTAAAAACATAGTCATGAAAAGTAGGAGAGATAAAACCTGGAGGTTGTCTGACATAAACTTCCTCTTTGATGTCTCCATTTAGAAATGCACTTTTGACATCCATCTGATATACCTTGAAGCCTTTGTGTGTTGCATAAGCTAGAAATATTCTGATGGCTTCCAATCTTGCAACAGGTGCAAAAGTCTGGTCGTAGTCTATTACTTCTTCTTGAGAGTATCCCTGAGCAACTAGCCTTGCTTTGTTCCTTATAATTACTCCTTGATCATCCAATTTGTTTCTGAATACCCATTTTGTTCCAACAATGGAGTGATCCTTAGGCTTTGGCACTAGTTCCCATACTTTGTTTCTCTCAAATTGATGCAACTCCTCTTGCATTGCAATGATCCAGTGTGGATCTTACTCTGCATCTTGAATGGATTGAGGTTCAATTTGAGATAGGAAGCAGGTGTGCAACAGGTTTTGGTTGACCTGATTTCTGGTTTGCACACCAGCTGAGATTTCTCCAATTATTTGGGAAATTGGATGATCTCTTGATGGTACTAAATCAACCGGGGGTGTTGATTGTTCACCAACCTGTGTTGTTGTTTCCTCTTATGGTACAACAACTGGCTCTTCAAGTTGTTCTTCAATATGTTGAGCATTTCTTTCATCTTCACTGCTTTCATCCTCTTGTGTAACCTGTAACTTGTTCAAGTCTTCAACTAGAGAATGTTCCTGCAAGGGTTCTATGGTAGAAGAAATCTTCTCCTTGAAAGACATGTTAAATTCATCAAATGATATATGAACAGATTCCTCAATTTTTAAAGATGATTTATTATAAACCCTATAAGCCTTGCTGATCATGGAGTATCCCAGAAACACTCCTTCATCAGCTTTAGCTTGAAATTTTGCTAAATATTTCTTGTCATTGTTATGAATGTAGCAAATACAACCAAAGACTCTAAAATAATCAACTTTAGGTTTCTTCCCTTTGAGTAATTCATAGGGAGTCTTTCCCTTTAGTTTATGTATCAAACTTCTATTCAGCACATAGTTGGAGGTGTTCACTGCCTCTGCCCAAAAGGATAGAGGAAGGTGAGCATCTGATAACAATGTAGTGGCATATTCAATAAGGGTTCTATTTTTCCTTTCAGCTACCCCATTTTGTTGAGGAGTTCTAGGAGCTGAGAAAGTATGCCTGATCCCTTCACTCTGACAGAACTCTTGCATAAGAAGAGAATCAAACTCTGTCCCATGATCACTTCTGATCAGGGCAATGTGAGTATTGAACTCAATCTGTATACATTTGAGAAACTCTGTCAGACACTTAAAATTATCAGACTTCTTCCTTAGAAAGAACACTCAAGTGAATCTAGAGAAGTCATCTACAACTACTAAAGTGTAGGATTTCCCTCCTAGGCTTTGTAATGTGATGGGTCCAAAAATGTCCATGTGTAACAGATACAATATCGTAGGTGAATCACTCTTATTAAGTGACTTAAAGCTGTTTTTAGTTTGCTTGCATAATTGACAAGCCCTGTAGAGTCCTTCCTTCTTGTAGGGGCCAGAAGGTAGTCCTCTAACAAGGTTGTCCTTGGATAGCCTAGCAATAGTTCTAAGGTTTAGGTGTCCTAGTCTCTTATGCCATAAGATATTTGGTCTACAGACAGAATTAAACAAGCAGATATCTACATTAGTTGAAAGAAAATCTACTAGATAGATGTTACCTTTCCTTTTACCTGTTAACACAGTTGTGTTGTCCTCTGACTTGATTTTGCATAAGGCTTTGCTGAAGGTCACCTGGTAGCCTTCATCACACAGCTGACTGATGCTAATTAGGTTATGCTTCAGTCCTTCCACATAAGCTACCTTCTTGAAAGTTACTGATCCAATCTGGACTGCACCATATCCTTTAGTCTGTCCAAAGTTTGAATCACCAAAGATAACTTTGGGTCCAAGCTTGGCTTTGAAGGATGTGAGGTTGTCCTTGTTCCCTGTCATGTGCTTAGAGCATCCACTATCCAAGTACCATTGCTGGTTAGATGTTGGATAGGTCTTCACCTGCACACAAGACAATTCATTTGTTTTTGACCCAGTTTACCTTGGGCCTAGGTTGATAACCTTTAAATTCTGAAATAAAAGACATCCCAGGTTGACTCTTATATCCTTCAGGATGATATCTCCTTGGAGGTATAATCCATTCAGTATAAGGGTTAAAGATTTGGGATGAAGGACCCTTAGGATTCAATTTTGATTTGCTTTTGAAAAATTTTCCAGAGCTCTGACCTCTGTTCGACGATCTTGGAGATGTGTTCGACGATCTTGGGTCAGATCGTCGAGCTCCGTTCAATGGTCGACTACGGCTGAGATCAGGTACTTGGGATCGTCGAGCTGCGTTCGACGATTTTGGCTGAGATCGTCGAGCTGCGTTCGACAATCGTCGATCTTCATTCGGCGATCGTCGATCTCCGTTCGACGATTCTACTGGGACTTGGTTTTCTTGGGCAGATCAGAATTTTTCCTAGCAACCTCTACAACTCCCTTTCCTTTGTCAGAAATGAATTTGATTGGAGTTGTTAGAACTATAGATTGGCTGGATGAAGCACCCAAGCCCAGTGTACTATTAAATCTAGAGTTCACTGTACTTGTGATGTCCTTCAGCTTGATGCTTCTCCCATTAAGGGATTCTTCAAGCTTCTTGGCCTCAGACAGCTCACTCTTCAGTGAAGCTATATGCTCCCGACAGCACTCCAACTCCTGAGAGAGTTTGAGGTTTTCTGACTTTAAAGTATTGTGTTCAGATAATTGATTTCTGAGAGTGATAATTTCTTTCTCAGACTTTAGCAGGTCTAAACACAGTGCTTTAAATTCAGATTTAAAGTCCTCTGAATTAAAATCAAAAGAACCAATTACCTGATCTTCTTCAGGTTGAGTCTCTGAGTCTGACTCTGACTCCTCTTCTTCTGAATTATGCTGTGAGGCATTGATTGCCATCATGCAGAACTCTTTTTCTTCTGCATCATCCTCATCATCACTGGAACTGGATGAGGCTTCTGACACCTCTTCAGTATCACTGCAGGATTCAGCAACAAACCCCTTTCTTGTATGTTTGTTTTTGCTTGATGAGGGTTTGCCATTGCCATTCCTCTTGGAGTCTTTCTCCTTTCTTCTTTCTTTCTTGTCCCTTTTGTCCTTGTTTTTGTTCTCTGGACAGTCAGGAACTATGTGCCCTGGTTTCCTGCAACCAAAGCAAATAATGTCTTTATTATTATTATTAGTAGACTTGTCATACCTTGACTTATCTTGCTCCTTGTATGATCTCCTTTTGAAGTCCTTTCTGGCCATCTTGTAGAATCTTTTGGCCAACAAACTGAGTAGTTCATCATTGCCTGTGGCTTTGTCTTCAGGCAGATCTTCAGTTGCCTTGAAGGCTATGGTCTTCTCTTTTCTTGTGGCTGGAGAGGCAGCCTTCTGTTCTTCCTCTCTATTTTTGATGAGTAGCTCATAAGATTTGAGCTTACCCAATAGAGCTTCAGTAGTGATCTCATTCAGACTTCTAGCATCCTTAACTGGCCAGATTCTTGAATCCCAAGTGTTAGGGAAGCACATTAGGATCTTGTCATTGAGTTCAGTTAGAGAGATCTCTTTGTCCAATATCCTGAGTTCACTGATAATTAGACTTATCCTGTTGTACATGTCTCCCACTGACTCAGTTTCTCCCTTTTTGAAATTCTCATATTGAGAGATGAGATGGGATCTCCTATCCTTTCTCTCATCAGCTGAGCCTGAGACTATTTCTGAGAGTTTGTCCCAAATTTCCTTTGCTGAATTGCATTCAGCCACCTTTTTAAATATGTCATCAGACATTGTCTGGGCCAAGATATTCATAGCCTTGGCATCAGCTACCTTCCATCTCTTAATATCAGCATCTGTTCCTGATGGAGGTGGAACAGCATTTGTACTTGTGTTCTCTGGGGGTCTTGGACACACTGTCAAAACAGAGTTAAAAATATCTTCGTCAATAGAATTCATGTACAGTCTGATCCTTGCTTTCCAAAGTGCAAACTTGGATAGATTGCACATTGGGGGTCTGGTGCTAGCATAATCTTTGTTTTGAGCCATGATTTGTGAAAGCAAAATCTAATAATAAAATACAAAAGAAAAACAGATCTAACTTGGGATCTTTGGGTTCAGGTGTTAGCCTGTACAACCAATCAGGTATGGTATGTTTAACTAACCTCGCTTTGATACCAATTGAAAGTGCAGCTAGATCTGATATACTCTAGAGGGGGGGGGGGGTGAATAGAGTATATGGTGCTTTGAAACTTTTTACCACAATTGTTGTAATAAGAGTCAGCAGGGAAGCAGTAATAAATCTAATCACAGAACTATACTAATCAAAAGCTAATCACAGAATAATCAAGGCCAGAAACAAAAATAGAAACAAGCAAAACCAGAAGACACAAGGAAATATAGTGGTTCCCCTAAACTTGGGTACATCCACTATTCTACCACCCTAGGTAGAAGATGAGTTGATCAGGTGTCCTGGGCACCAATGAGCTTTTGATAAGGTGCTCAAAAACCAAATCAGATTTTTTGATCAGGTGTCTTGCCACCAATGAGCTTTTGACAAGGTGCTCAAAAATCAAGTTCAGACTTTTGAAGGGAGCTTGAGAAACCCTTTACAGAGAGGGAGGAGAGAGAGTGATGGAAGTCTTCTCTTTCTCAAACAACTGAGAAGACTATGTGGATTATTGATGTCAAAGCTCCCCCTGAATCCTTGAGATCTTCAGGAAGAAAAGCTCTGCTGAGGGTGATAGGCCTTCAAAGATTGAACTCCAGCAATAGATGATTTTAGCAATAGCTGAAATGTTGAATGTCTTGAGTCTTGAAATATGTTGGCCTTGAACACTTTGAAACTAGAGAGATCTGAAGATTTCTGAAAAGATTGATCTCCTTGGATGAGTGTTCTTGAGAATTCTTTGAGACAGAAGAGTTTGTTGAAGATTATTGATGTTTGTCTATGTGTCTGTGTATCTCTTAGTAATTCAAAAAAGAAAATCTCTCTTTTATTCTCTGGTACAGAATAGAATAACATTCTCTGAGAAGAATAACCGTTGGCCAGCATTAATGACATCCTTAATTGCAGAATCTCTTCAAGAGGAGAATCCATAGAAATATTCCTTGAAACTTGGTCCAGAAATGAATGAAACGGCTAGGAAATATCTGAAATAATTGCAGAATAACTCCTTAACTGATTTGAATTTGAATCTAGAAACATCCTTGAAGTTATCTGAAAACGTCGAACTGAGCTCTGCTATCGTCGAACTAAGCTCAGCGATCTGGAAATATACAACAGCAGAATATCGTCGATCTGAGCTTAAAGATCGTCGAACTGAGCTCAGAGATAAAGATCCAAAGCAGAGTCAAAATCGTCGACCTGAGCTCACCGATCGTCGAACTGAGTTCGACGATATGATGAAGTTGAGCTCAGCAATCGTCGAATGGAGTTCGACGATCTGTCGAAGTTGAGCTTGATGATCGTCGATCGGAGTTCGACGAATCTTCGTGCTGAGCTCGACGATATGACTTAGTCTCCAAACAGAAAATCTTGGTCTTCAGGGCAGCTTCCAAACCTAGACTTCTAACCCTTAGACTCAATTCTAATTGACCTATTGAGCTATACAGGAGGTCAAGCATTGATTCCTAGAGACATAGTGATCCTGACCCAAATTAGTAATAGGGTGTTCCAACAGAATTGAAAGTCGTTGTAAATGTTAATCTAAACATTATTGGTCACAACACATTATTCCACATTTGATAATGTTGCACGTGATGTGTACCCACATGTGTTGGTGAGGCACATAGTGATTAGTAATGAGTAAGATAACGTGACTAGTCCTAGTTATACTGGATGAGATGCTGACAGAGTTACTTCACCGTTGCTAGAAGTGCTAAGCTCATTTAGTAAGAGCTAGTTTACTTTAAACATTAATGCATATGTTTATGAATTCATAGAGTCTGACTCATGAAATTCCTTGCGGGCTACGATGGAGATTATGGAGGAGAAGTAGACCTGAACATGGATGACGATGATCTACTAGATGAGTAGAATCATCAAACGTTTAATTCATGTTTTGTTTTGTAATAATTATTCAGAGTATGTTTTAGGATAGAATCTGTATGGTGGTTTGTCGTTTAGGCAAAACTTTTTTTTATTTTGTTAATTAGTATGATCTGTCATGGTTGTTCTGTTTAATATGAATTATTATTTTGTCTACTCTCCAGCACCCCAAAACGTTACCGTTATTTGTCACGAATATATGAGGAGATTGTAAATGTATATTCGGACGAATAACGGGCTCGTGGGCTTTGCGCGAGGAAACCCTAGGTATTCTTCTATATATACCTAGCTGGGGGCAACGGAGAGCGTGTTTCACTTTAACTCCCCTCCGGATGTTTCAAGCCAACATCTACAGTCTATCTAGTCCAAAGCTTCCGCGACACCCCGGGTTGGGACAAATTTTTATTGTACTTCCCGTAACAATTCGCCATCATCCGGACAGTGAGGATACTTTGACTACCTTGCCCAATTAGGCGATAATTTTCTCCCAGGTACACGCTCCATTTTTCTTATCTGTAGGTGAATGTGTGGCCCCTCCTCCAAGTATGACATTCGTAGTTAGGATTCTTTTACCGCGGCCTCTTCTTCTTGCCTCCTTGCTTCCTCTCACTCCATTGCATTAAGGCCAGTCACCTTATCTGAAAGATCGAGGGTGAACACTCATATCGTGTTCTTCACAAACGAAAAGCTGTCGGTTGCAGGGCCACTGACGGTTTACCGGAAGGAGGACACCTTTGTCACCTATTCCTCTTCGATAGCGTTAAGGATTATTGACCCTCTTCACGGGTCCAACACACCACTGAGCACTCCTACCGCAACTTCTTCACTCCCCAATAAAATGTCCACAGAGTTCACATGCATCTTGACATGGCGGACTCTCTTGGTTGCCACTTTCGAGACCTGTCTTCCTGGCTGCACACCTCCAGGAGCATCCTTGGCTGTACTTTGGAAGGCCGCGCTTACCTTCTTTGCCCCAACTCAGCCAGGACAATGTGATTCAAGTCGTCCATTCTCCGCAAAAGTGGTCGCATAATACAGATTTGCAGGAGTACAGTCGAAGAAGCAGATCCGTCTCTACACTATTTATAAATTTCAGTGGGCATGAGGATCGAGTCATAGCCTTTACGGTAATTAGTTACTTTTCGAAATTCTCCCAGACTCATAAAAGTGTGGGAATTATATAAACCCAAATCCTGCCACGTGGGGTAGCATCAGATGACGCCTTTCATAAAGCAATTGAACGGACACTCAGGATGTTTGTGGGTGATCTTACACACTCTCACAATAAGCATCTGGCAAGAGGTCACGCATGTTAAAATTTGTGAAACATGGAAAATGGATTACTAAGCCCAGGAACACTCCAAACATAAGAAAGCTAAGTAAATCAGATGCAATTAGAAGAGCAACAATCTTGTACTATCAAAAATATTTACAAGACGAGGCATACATGGTGAGACATGATTCGCCGATGTACCCGAAGGAAGCAAAACAAGAGGATACAAAGCTAGCCGCGTTCACTCAATGAGTAACCACCGACTCTACTGAACTGTCCTATGGAGTCCGCTGAAGCCACCAAGTCGCCTGACGACAACCTAGCCGTGCGAACAAACCCGTTATTTCAAGTTGAACTCTATCCGCTAATCTGCAAGCTGCCTAATTGCGAGGTCGCCAAGCCACCATATCGCTGGGCGGACAACCTATTGAACTGGGAAAGAGTTGCAGAAGAGAGAAGACCGCCTGGCCACAAGTCGTGACTTGCTGCTAACCGCTGATTGTAATCGCAGAGTCAGCACTGATCCCTGACCAAAGTCAGAACCAAGTCACTGGCTTCTCAGCACTATCTGCACAATTTGCACAGCAAAAAATCGGTCAACTACTCAGACCGCGCGAACACAAAATCATGTCTGCAACAATCACCCGAGCCCACTTACTGTTCATTCGATTGTACCGTTGATGTGACAGGGGGATCTATTTATAGGCACGAAGAGGAGTGTGATCACCGCCCTAGCCAAAAGGATCACCACCCTATCCGTGGAGAGCACTGAGAGTATCCGCACAACCGCGAACATAATCTAGTCTGCCTTGATGCACCACCAAGACTGGATAAAGATCCTATCTGCAGTCTGCCACACCAGCAGACTCTGTAGAAACAGCACCAGTCCAAAAACAAGCGGACACAAGTCCAGTCTGCATGTACCTGCGGACACTACTACAGTCCGCACACGCCGAGCTCGCAACCAAAGCACAAAGCTGACAGCTGCCGAACACGGTGAAAAAAGAAAGCAGCTCGTACTAATCGCGTGACCTCCCGGACTCAGCACACCTAGACTTGGTACAAATCCAGACAAAGTCCACACCACCGGCCATCCCTGCTGCGAACACAGTACCCGCGGATACAAGTGCCAGTCCACACAAACCAGCGAACTGCGAGGTTACCACAAAATTGCTCCAGAGCAAGATCAAGGCACAATACCATGTCGACCTCCATAGTTCCACATTAGTCTACAAGCTGGACTCAGCGGACTCCGCAGATAAACATCCTATCCGCCCAGTTATCTCCAAGGAGCAAGCTAATATAGAACCACTGGCCGACCTTGCTAGTCACCAATCCTATCCGCAAGGACCACATGATCAAACCGCCCAGACTGCCACAAAGGTCCGCCCAGACAGCGCAGACAGTTTGCCCAGACTACTACTTTCACTTCAAAAAATTCAACACTCTCCCTTGAAGTGAGAAGTGGAAACCAGCCCTAGCAGTCCCCGTAAATATATAAATGGCCCCTTTGACAATGACTTTGTGAAGATGTTTGTGATGTTGTTCTCACTCCACACATGTCCAACCACAAGACACCCCTCCAACACCTTCTCCTGAATAAAATGGTTCTCCATCTCAATGTGCTTTGTCCGCGCATGACAAACTGGATTATTAACCAATTTGAGGGCACTTTCGTTGTCACCGTATAGTAGAGTGGGACCGCGGACTTCTTAATGGACGTTCTCTACTAGCCTCCTAAGTTAGATGGCTTCCCTAGCTACAAAGGCCAAAGCCTTGTACTCTGCTTCCATGGTAGAGACGGACACAAAATGTTGTTTCCTGCTGCACCACGAGATATCTGTTGATCCACATGTGAAGACATAACCAGACGTTGACTTTCGGTCGTCTGAATCTCCCCCATAGTCAGTATCTGTGTAACCGTGCAGGTCAAAGCCTGTGTCTATCTCATAAAGGAGACCCATATCAGAAGTGGACTTCGCATACTTCGGAATGCTCTTTGCCGCCATCAGATGAGGATTCTGAGGTTCCTACATATACCGACTTACTCGGCCTACAACATAAGCAATATCTAGCATTGTAATCATCAAGTAGATAAGGCACCCAACCAGAGCCCGAAACACTGAAGGATCTGGAAGTATCCTCCTCATTTCGTTGAAGCTTGATGACAACATCAAGTGGAGTAGAGCTACTCTTCCCCTCCCGCATGTCGAACTGCTGAATGATTAGTTCTGTATAGACCCTTTGGGAAATGAGTATGTCTCTCTCTTTACTCTCCACCTCAAGTCCATGAAAGTGGTGGAGCTCACCCAAGTCCTTCATCTCAAACTGAATAGCTAGCTCTGCCCGCCTAGCTATCTCCTCCTCGGACTTTCCCTTGATGATCATGTCGTCCACATATAATAGCACCAAAACATGAAGCTCCACCCTCTTCTTGATGAACAAGCTCGAATCTGAATCAGAGGCAGAATAACCGCAGAACTGGAGGTATTCTACGATTTTCCTAGTCCATGCCCGTGGAGCCTGCTTCAAACCGTAAAGGGCCTTCTGGAGCTTGCAGACGTATCTTACATGATCTTCAAACATATACTCTAGTGGCTAAACCATGAAGATGTCCTTATCAATTTCCTGGTAAAGAAAAGCATTCTTTATATCCAGTTTCCATATATTCCAACCTTGGTAAGCCGCCAAGGCCATCACCACTCGAACTGAAGTCATCTTTGCAATATGACTAAACATCTCTTCATAGTCTTCTCCATACTGACATTGGTCTACACTTGGCAATATGATCCTGCAAACACATAACTTAAACAAAGCATCAAATACAACTTAATTCATCTTAGTTTAAGGGTGACTTCATCAAATCTGGGTTAATGTGGATACAATACCCAACACTTTCAATTGGTATTAGATGGAGGTTTTGTTCGATAAGGCTAACACCTTGAACAAGATCCTTGATCTAGTGTTTAGAGATTTCGCATACTCACCATGGATAAAAGCAAAGAATTGTCATCTATGAAGCTACCAGTATGCAAGAAAGAGAACTTTACCATGTGGAAAGAAAGAGTGTTGTTCTTCATGGAAGTTGTGGATCCCAGAATATTTCAGATAGTGGAAGAAGGACCACATATACCTACTTAAGCTTCAGCTCTAAATCCAGCGATTATGATTCCTAAGAAAATGATGGATTTAACGAAGGATGAAAATGCTTTGGTCTCCTTGGATAAGAAAGCGAAGAACATCATTGCAAGTGTAGTGGATGACCCTTTGCTCCAAAAATTATTCCACGGCAATTCTGCCAAGGAAATGCGGGATTGCTTAGTAGTTCTGATGGAAGGGACCGAAGAACTTCGAGACGATCAAAGATCTTTACCGAATCAAGAGTACGGAGTGTTTAAGAAAGGATCAAGTGACTCTGTTGATGACAGCTTCGATAACTTTTTCAAGATCGTCAACGACCTCAGGAACTATGGTCGTAAATACACTAATGGCGAGCTCAACGACAAATTTCTAAGATCCCTGACTAAGGATTGGGATACTAAAGTCATTGCCATTAGGGAATTTGGGAAATTGCCAGAAATCAACCCTAGAACCTGTTTGGCAAATTGCTCTTCTACGAACTCCAGATGAACATCAGGAAGAAGGAGGACCAAAGAAACAGAACTTCTAGTAGAGAAAGTCAGTGGCTCTGAAGGCTGATGGGTCGAGAAAGTCTAAAGCTTTTGAAAGTTCTTATTTCAAGGTTAGCTGGTCACCTAGAGGGTGGGGGTTGAATAGGTGTTTAAATCTTTTTGAGACTTTTTAATATCTTGTTGCATTCTTTTAGCTTTCAGCTTAGGGTGATCTAGAGCTTGTCCTTAACACCTGCAATTAATAAACAAAAAACAAACACACAAACAAGCACACAAAGATTTATAGTGGTTCCCCAAATTATGGGTACATCCACTATCCCTCCCACCTTCCTAACTCTTATTAGACAAGGCCAAACTCCTCCAAAATGCTGCTCAGAGCTTACACCTCAGTCCCTTAGCCTTACACTCAGAACTTCAGCAAGTTCCTACACTCAATATCCTTTTCAGAACACCTACCTCAGAACCAACAGGTTCCTACCTTAGAGCTCTGCAGAGCTCCTACACTCAGTGACCCTCATGCCACCTACCTCAGCCTTATACAAAGGCCTACAGCTCAGGCTTCTCAGCCCTATAGTTTCAGGCAAGCAAACCTACTCTTAGAGTGCTGCAACACTCCTACAGCTCAGTACCAAGCAGGTACCTACCTCAGTGCCCTTCCAGGCACATACAACTCAGTGATTAATTAATCACCTACCTCATACTTGAAATCAAGTCCAACATCTCAGATCTAACTGGATCCTACAACTCAGAGAACTTCACTTTCCAACAACTCCAACAATATTATCCTACCTCAGGCTCAGAGAGCCCTATAACTCAGATCCAAACTTGGATCCTAAAGCTCAATGATTCACCAATCACCTACATCAGAACATCAAGTGTTCCTACTACACAGATCTAGATAGATCTAGCACTCAGCCTAATTACTTAGGCATACTCTCAGATTCAGTACATAATGAATCTTACAGGGTAACTTCAATGGATTGTTTGAATGACTGACTCAAATATTAATCTCAGAGTCTACCTTGCTGGACTGAGTAGTTTTCAGTCAAGCCCACTTGCTGTTGAAGGAATGAGTCCTCTTCAACAGCTATCTTTACTCTTGTTGAATCAGAAGAATAAGTTATTTTGTTCTCCCCAGAACAATCCTGCTGAAGTGGAAGAAGCTTCAACTAACTTTTTCTGCCCTCTGGCTTTCTCAGCTGGACTTCTCTTTCAAGCTCATCGGAGAAGAAAATGTTGTCCAGCCGCCTCTTTTCTTTTTGAAAAACTTGAAAAGTTTGTTTGTCTTTCCCCACACACTTCTTTTTGTAGCTCGCCGATCAATGAATCTTTTGAACTTAGTGGGACCCACTTGCAGCATCCAACTTCATCTTGCTAATAGGGAATAAGACGTACAGTAGCTTTACAGGAGAATTTGTTGTGTTCTGTAGCTTCACTGTACTTGATTTGAAATAAGTTGACTTTGTCGATCTTATAAATTTTGCTGACGTTAGTGCCTGTGAACTTGGCCAAAATCGAGAATCAGTAGAATAGGAGTTGAGTGAATGAGCTTCAATCAACGCCAAAGTACTTAGACAATTCTGTCTATCTAGGCGTTGACATCGTTGAGTGAGAATGCCCACTCAATGCTTTTTGCCTTAACCCTTTCTGCAGCCTTTTCTGCATGCAAGGCATCTGAGAGAATTGAGTGAACACACCTCACTCAACGCCTTGTGCCTTAACCACATTCTGCAATACAGGCGTTGAGAGCGTTGAGTGAGCATGTCTCACTCAACGTTTTTTGCCGAATTTAGTTTGAGTTTGATGAACTCAGAACTCAGTTCGATGAACTCTGAGCTCAGCTCGACGAATAAGTAAAAACTCAGTTCGAAAAATTTAGAGTTCAGCTCGACGAATAAGTGAAAGCTTAGATCGACAAACTCAGAGCTTAGTTCGACGAACTCTGAGCTCAGCTCGACAAATTTTTGTGTCAAAATAAACACTTCCAATGAGAATTTATTCAACACAATATCACATGGCGTTGAGTGAGCTTTCCTCACTCAATGCATGTGGACTTGGTAAATATTCAGTTTTCCTGTGGCATTGACTGACTGAGCTATACTCAATGATTATGGAGATATGGCGTTGAGTGAATGTTCTTCACTCAACGCCTGTGGACTTAGCCGTATTTCAGCACATTTTTCTTTAGGCTTTGACTATATTAGCCTGTCTCACGACCTTTTGCTATATGACGTTGAGTGAGTTGACTTCACTCAATGCCTGTGGACTTAGCCACATTCTAAGCTTGTCACTTCATGGCTTTGACTATATAGCCTTCACTCAGCGCTATAAGTCATCTGGCGTTGAGTGAATTATCTTCACTCAATGTCTGTGGACTTAGATAGTTTTCTGTCTTTCCACCACTCGGGTAAGTACTTACCTGACCTAGCCACTTAGGTTATCTGTCCCATCATTGCTATAAGGACATCCAATACATTTATATATATATCATTGACAAGATTAACTTCACTCAAATTTTGAATATTGAGGGCAATGGACCCAACAATCTCCCCCTATTTGAGGAAGTCAAAATTCTTAAGTAAGTGAAGAGTCAATGACATACATAACATTATGCAGCAATAAGAATTTTAAGGAAATTTATAGTTACCATTTTTCACATTTCCTTATCTGCAGGGTGATCAATATCTGCTCCCCCTGAATTGCTGCAGCCACTGAATTGATTCAGATATACCTCCTTGCATGTACAACTTTTCCTCCCCCTTTTTGACTTTAACAAATAGCTGGCATGGTTCTGAATTTCTGGAACATGCTCCCCCTCAACTGATGCACCATCTTAAAGAGTCTTCGTTGTTCTGATGAACAATTTCATCTGTAACATACAAAATAATTTGCAACAAAAATGAGAAGCAACTGAAGCTATATCAGGTTTAATATACCCAACTCAAATATGAGGGTGTTAAATTTAGCTTCATCTAGTGGCTTAGTGAAGATGACAAGCACTTGTTTGTCGGTTGGGACAAACTCAAAGTTGATATCTCCACATTCCACATGCTCTCTAATGAAATGATATCTAATTTCAATGTCCTTAATCCTACTATGTGAGACAGGATTCCTAGCAATTGAAATAACACTATTATAATCACAGAATAAGAGACTTCTATTATTTGAAGGTTGTAGTCCTGGAGCTGATGCTGGATCCACATCAATTGAGCACAGCAGCTACCTGCTGAGATATACTCTGACTCTGCAGTTGAAATTGCAACAATAGTTTGCTTCTTGTTGCTCCAGGAAACTAGTCTTCCTCCTAGGAATTGACAGGTACCAGAAGTGCTCTTCCTATCTTCTTTGCAACCTGTAAAGTCTGCATCTGAATAGCCAGTTAGTTCAAATTTCTCATTACTAGGGTACCACAGGCCAAGATCAGGTGTTCCCTTAAGATACCTCAGAATTCTCTTTGTAGCAGAGTAATGAAAATCTTTGGGGCAAGCCTGATACCTAACACAAACACATGTAGCATACATGATGTCTGGCCTATTAGTAGTTAGATAGAGAAGAGAACCAATTATTCCCCTATACAAAGTCTCATAAACAGCTTTCCCTGCCTCATCTTTGCATATGGACATACTTGATCCCATGGGAGTTCTCATGGTGGAGGAATTTTGCATACCAAATTTCTTTATTATCTTCCTACTATGGTAGACTTACTGTTCATTCAATTACTGTAGATGTGCCAGGGGTCCTATTTATAGGCACAAAGAAGAGTGTGGTCAACACCCTAATCATAGGAACACCACCTGAGCTCACTACGAGAATAGAGTGTATCTGCAAGCCCTGCGAAAACAACATCAATCTGCCGTGACAAGTAGGTCAAACAACGTTATATATCAACAGGGGCGGATAGAGAGATCTATCCTCCTTGTCGCCAAAACTAAGATAGGGAGGTCGCAATCAACAACCCATGCGAATACTACCACAGTCTGCATATCTATGCGGACACAGCTCCAGTCCGCACAAACTGAGGACAACACATCACACACTGAATCCGCGGCCAAGGCACCAAGGTGAAAGCTACCGGATTCGGAGGAAAAGGAGGGCAGTCCGCAAGCACTGCGCCACTAGATCGAGCTCTCCTGGACTTGGAACCAACACCAAGTTCACCAACAGACCGCAGGAATAGGCGGACTCCAAAACCAGTACGACAAGCATGGAGAGCTCCACCAGAATAAACCAATCGCGGATACATGGACTATGTGTTGGTGTTACCATTGTGATCTGGAAGTAATCAAGCATGCAGCCTCACTGCCAACTTAGTATGAGCCTATCAGGGTCGTACATAAGATTGTGGAGAAATTGGGAGATTGGATCTATATGGTATAGCTCATATGATGAGTTGAAAGAAAAGGAAAAGGCTTAAAATATTCTAAGGCACAAGCATTGAGGGCGTTGAGTTTACTCAATGCCATGACACTGTCGTCGAACTCCATTCGACGAATTTGGCCTTGGCGAAGATTCGTCGAACTCCGTTCGACGAATTTAGACTTGGTGAAGATTCGTCGAACTCCGTTCGACGAATTTGGCATTGGTGTAGATTCATCGAACTCCGTACGACAAATTTGGCATTGGCGCAGATTCGTCGAACTCCATTCGTCGAATTTCGCCTTGGCGTAGATTCATCGAACTTTGTTCGATGAATTTGGCCTTGGCGCAGATTCGCCGAACTCTGTTTGACGAATTTGGC
This sequence comes from Platanthera guangdongensis, assembly GCA_039583875.1. Taxonomy (NCBI): domain Eukaryota; kingdom Viridiplantae; phylum Streptophyta; class Magnoliopsida; order Asparagales; family Orchidaceae; genus Platanthera; species Platanthera guangdongensis. The sequence goes on from CM077161.1 coordinate 126,496,477, forward strand.
TTTGGCGCATATTCGCCGAACTCCATTCGACGAATTTGGCCTTGGCGCAGATTCGCCGAACTCCGTTCGACGAATTTGGCCTTAGCGCAGATTCGCCAAACTCCGTTCGACGAATTTGGCCTTGATGCAGATTCGTCGAACTCCATTCGACATATTTGGACTTTGGCGCAGATTCGGCGAACGCTGCATCTGGCCTTTGGCTTTGAGTGTGTTGAGTTCACTCAATGCCATGGCACAGAAGGTGTTGACGACGTTGAGTCCATTCAATGCCTTCGTCGATTCTCATGTGTTGATTCAGCTGGAGGTTGACGTTGATTTCGTTGTGTATGCTGTAGATACCCGACGATTTGTCGAGACAAGGGTTGTCAAGTCGAATTCTGGATTCTAAGTGCTGGGTCTACAAATAGCCGACAGAAGCTGTTCTATTTACCTCTTGGAGTATAAATAGAAAGTTTTAGGGTTTGATAAAAAAAATGATCAATTTTCTGTCTGAGCACACGAGTCGAATTGTGCGATAAGACTGATAACCTTAGGAAGCCGACGGAAGCTGTTCTGCCTTCGCCGTCGTCGATTCCGATCCTGATCCCGGCGAGTGTCGCCGCCGCTTCTTATACAACATATCTAGTAGTCTGTGGAGACGCTGAGTGTCCTCTCCCAACCTAGAACTTGTGCGATAAGTTGCTACGGGTTCTCCCGATCGCGTGGATTACTTTAGAGGCGTGGATATACTTTCCACGCTCAAGACTCAAGCCTCTAAGCGACCGACTGAATATTTTTGGAGCATCTTGTTAAATTTTCTCAACGTTGTCAGCAAGATAGCCCAAACACCAAATTAATATCTTCGGAACTATCCAGTTCGCACGCTGAACCTGCGAAAAACCCAAGGACTAGAGGTTTCACCCAACAAAACACTGGAGGCACAAGAAGGTCTTTTTATGCATTCACTTCTTTACAATCCGAGGCATAGATAGCGAGACATGATTTCGCTAGTATTACAGCTGTAAATAGAAAGAACCAAAAACAAGCCGGGCGGACAGAACCCGGAGTCTGCCGAGACCGCTGAGGTCGCCGAGACCACCGAAGCTCGCCCAAGCTATGCTGCAATCCGCCGAATACCACGGAGTCCGCCGAGACCGCGAGGCCGCACGGACACACCGTTATTCGCCTCCTGCTGAACCCGAACAGAGGAACTCCCCTACCCGCCTGAAGCCGGCGGACAGGTTATTGAGGCTGGCAAAGTTGAAACAGAACTGACAAGCCGCAGAGCGACCTCCTGCTGAGTCCGCAGAGACCGCACACTTCCAAGCACTGACCGAAGTCAAAGCCAAGCTCCTGGCTCCTTGAAGTTATCCGCGCGACCTGCACACAGCAAATCGTCAGCCTGAAACAATCCGCGCGGACTAGAAAACACAGACCGCAGCACTTCGCCCAACCCAATTTACTGTTCACTCACGTTACTTAGGTTACTGTAGATGTGCCAGGGGGGTCCTATTTATAGGTCAGGTGAGGAGTGTGGTCACCGTCCAAGAGATAGCGACACCGCCCCAGTCCGCGCGAACACAAACGACCGTCCGCTCAGTCCGCGAGGACTTAGCCGGTCACCAAGGGAAACCGCCAGGAGCAAGGCAACCAATGATGAACCCTCTCCAGTCCGCCTGAGCTAAGCGGACAAGGCATCAGCCCGCAAAGCTCCAACCACTGCAGGACAGCAACCCCCTTCAATGGCTGTCCGCACCAACCCGAGGCAGTCCGCAAGATCCACACCTCAATCCGCCACAAGTCCACGACCAAAGGCAGCTAGCAACAGACCGCCCGGTCACAGCGGACTCGGCAGATACGGCGGACACCATGAACTTGGCACAAGGTATGACCAAGCCCAAAACCATCAAGGAACAATGCGAGCATGGCGGACACAAGTTCTCATCCGCCAAACACCCTAGCACAGACCGCAACCAGTCCGCGAGCTCCTCGCACTTGTCCAATGCAGCAGCTTCCTCCCGGACTCCAAACACCAGTCCTCCAACCGGTCTCCACAGTAAGACACCTGCTGTGCCACCAGAGCTCGACAAGGCCTCAGCCAAGCTTTAAACCCAGTCCGCAACAGCCCACATCGCGGACACTCCAGTCCGCAAGGCTTCCCGCGAACTCGAACCAACCCGCCAACAGCGCAAGCTTGCACCCGCGGCCACTGAGCAATGCACCAGTCCGCAAGCCTCTCTATCCGCAGATACCAGGCCGCACCAAACTGCGGACTCCATGCAACAACCCGCTCATCCCAGCTGGCTTCCACCAGACTTTTCACCAGGCCGCAAACCGCAGTCCGCCCAGTCCGCCCAGTCCGCCAAAGCTGTCCGCCACAGGCCGCGCGACCTGTCCCGTCACCCACTTCCACTTCACAAATTTCAACACTCCCCCTTGAAGTGAGAAGTGGTGACCAAGCCCAGCAAGCTGCGCAAGCGTTCAAAGGGCCCCTTCGACAGCGGCTTCGTGAAGATGTCAACAAGATTATCTTCACTCCGAACATGCCCGACCAGCAGAGATCCTTCCAACACCTTCTCCCTGATGAAATGGTGATCAATCTCTATATGCTTGGTCCTGGCGTGACACACTGGATTGTTAACCAGTTTGAGAGCACTCTCATTGTCACCCAGGAGTAAAGTAGGCCCTTGCACTTCTTCATGAACATCCTCTATAAGTCTCCTCAACCAAACGGCTTCCCGAGCAGCCAAGGCCGAAGCCTTATACTCCGCCTCCGTGGTTGAAACCGACACCGAGTCCTGCTTCTTGCTACACCACGAGATGCTAGCTGAACCGCAAGTGAACACATAACCTGAAGTAGACTTCCGATCATCCGAATCACCGCCATAGTCAGCATCCGTGTACCCGAGCAATGCAAACTCCTCATCCCTTCCATAGAGGAGTCCCATCTCAGAAGTCACCTTGACATACTTCAGAATTCCCTTCGCCGCCACCAGATGAGATTTCCTTGGTTCAGCCATATATCGACTTACTCGGCCAACAGCATAAGCTATATCCGGCCTTGTAATCGTCAGATAGATCAAGCTCCCAACAAGAGCCCTGAACACCAAGGGATCATTAAGAACCCTTCCCTCATCTCGTCGAAGCTTTAGCCCAGGTTCCAGTGGAGTAGAGCACTTCTTCCCTTCGCCCATGCCGAACCGCTTCACAATACGATCAGCATATCCCTTCTGGCTAATGAGAATCCCGCACTCCTTCCTCTCCACTTCCAGACTGAGAAAGTGATGCAACTCTCCCAAGTCCTTCATTTCGAAGCGTATAGCAAGCTCAGCCCTGAGCCTTGCTACTTCCTCCTCCGAATTCCCTGTAATGATCATGTCATCCACATACAGTAGGACCAAGACTCTTAGCTCTACCTTCTTCTTGACGAACAAGCTAGAGTCCGAGTTAGAAGTAAAGTATCCACAGAATTGCAGGTACTCTGCAATCTTCCCATACCACGCTCTTGGAGCTTGCTTCAACCCGTAGAGAGCCTTCCTGAGTTTGCAGACATAGTCCGGATGCTTCTCAGAGATGAAACCAAGCGGCTGATCCATGAAGAAGTCCTTGTCAATCTCTCCGTAAAGAAAGGCATTCTTCACATCGAGTTGCCACAACCTCCATTCCTTGCTAGCAGCCAATGCGATCACCACTCTTATAGATGTCATCTTCGCAACTGGACTGAATGTCTCCTCATAGTCTTCTCCATACTGCTGTGAGAATCCTCTAGCGACTAGGCGAGCCTTGAAATGATCAATGCTCCCATCAGCCTTCTTCTTCAACTTATACACCCACTTGCAAGTTACCGGAGTAATGCCATCAACCTTAGGCACAAGGTCCCAGGTTTCATTCTTCTTCAGAGCATCAATCTCTTCCTTCATGGCACCTTCCCACTCCTTCACTCCAGTGGCCTCGTTGAAGTTTGCAGGCTCTCGCTCATCCAGAGGACCTTCAAAGAAGCAGGAGACAAAGCTCACTGCATTCCCTTCACAGTACCGAGCCGGTGGCTTAACCACCCTCTTCGATCTCCGAAGACATGGCTCCTTGCTCACGGCTTCCGTTGCTTCTTCAGGCTCCACTCCTACCTGGGGCAAGCATTGAGCAGTGCTCCCCCTGCTTCCTGAGCCAGAAGGCTCAGCCTCGGAGTTTGAAGCAACAGGAGCTGCTGGTGAAACAGCAAGCTCCTCTTCCAAGCCTTCAGCAGCCACCACCGGTGCTTCATCAACCTTGCTATTTCCAGTTAGCTCCACCGAGCCACCTCCATATGACGTCAGCTCGTCAAAGACAACGTCTCTTTACACCACGAACTTCTTCGTCAAAGGGTCCATGCATTTCCATCCCTTCTTTCGCTCATCGTAGCCAACAAAGACAAGTTTCCTTGCCTTCGCATCCAGCTTTGTCTGTGAAGCATCCGGGACATGCACATAGCAAGTTGAACCGAACACCCTAAGGTGTCCAACACTCGGCTTCTCCTTCAGCAACAGCTCAACAGGAGTCTTCATGTTGATAGGGCTGAGTGACATCCGGTTGATAACATAAGCAGCACAAGACATTCCCTCCGCCCAAAAGGACCTTGGGATATCTTTCGCATGAAGCCAGCATTTGCAGGTTTCCATCAAATGACGGATCTTCTGCTCCGCTACCCCATTTTGTTGTGGAGTGTGAGAACAAGTAAGCTCCCGTTGGATCCCGTGCTTCCTGCAGAAGTTAGAAAACTCAGAGGAGACAAACTCTCCCCCGTTATCAGTTCTAAGCTTCTTAATCCGCAAGCCAAGCCGGCCTTCTACCAACTCCTTGAACTCCACGAACAAAAGAAAGGCTTCCGACTTCTCCTTTAAGAAGTACACCCAAGTATACCTTGAGTAGTCATCAACCAAGACAAGCATGTATTTACTTCCACCAAGGCTGGCAGTAGCCGTCGGTCCCATCAGGTTGCCATGAACACACTCCAATGGTTTCTTGCTCCTTGTTTGTGATTTATCAAATGGAAGGCGATGTGCCTTACCATATTGACAGCCCGCACAAACATGCCCATCACCAAAGGAGGACAACATCGGCAACCCCCTCACCAGACTTCTACTAGCCATTGCCTTCAGCTTGTCCATGCCAACATGCCCCAGCCTCTCATGCCAGATAGCCGCACTATCATTGGCCCTCATCCTATCAACATAGGCACTGGTGGAAAGAACAAACAAGTTCTTCACCCTCCTCCCAACATGAGCAACATCAGCCTTCACCGCTGATACGTTGCGAAGGAACCTCATGTCTGTTGGCCCAAACAGAACGTGATACCTAGCGTCCACCGCGTTGGTCACCGAGAAGAGGTTCTTCTTCATGCCCGGTACGTGATACACACTCCTTAACGTGAGTGGCCCCTGATCACTACCCAAAGACACGACCCCCTCCTTCTCTACTGCATAAACAGTATTATCAGCAGTGATAATAGCTTCATTACCTGAGTAAGCCTGCATGGAGGTGAACTTCGATTTGTCTCCGGTGAGGTGATGACCACACCCGGAGTCGACGATCCACTCGCTGTTGAAGTCCTCAGCAGATAAGGCCCGGACACAAGTGCCCGTCAAGAAAGCTCCTCCCCATTCTGCTTCTTCACTTCTCGAGCAAGCTTCCTCCTTTTCCGCAGCATGCCCAGGCTGCAGTTTGACCTTGTAGTCCCGCTTGAAGTGCCCTCGCTGATGACACCGGTATCACTTCAAGTTCTTCTTCCAGTCCTTAGGAGCATTGCTCCTCTCCGGCGGATACGAAGATGAAGTCTCCTTCTCAACAGCGGCCTGCACCTTCTTCTTCTTCTTCTTCCCTTCCCATCCCTTCTTCTTGCCTGAGAAGAGAGCCTCGCTGCCTTCCTGATTCAGGTTCACTCCAGCCATCTGCCTTGCTAAGCTCTCCTGCGAGGCAAGCAGATTCTCCAGCTCCAGCAGAGACGGCTGAGTAGCCCACCCCTGAACAGATGTGACAAAGGACACATACTCCTTCCGCAATCCGCGGATAATGTGCCTCTTCATCTTTGCCTCAGAGATAGGCTCATCAGGATCCAGTGCCGACAGCTCAGCACACAAGCTCTTCATCTTTAAGAAGTATTTGGAGATGGAAAGGTCTCCCTGAGTTGCCCTGGCCAACTCATTCTCCATGAACTGCAGCCGCGCCACATTCTTCCTATTGAACAACTCATCAATGGTTGTCCAAATATCAGCAGCCGACTCACATCCAATGATGTGATCGAACAGTTCTGGAGAGACAGCTATCTTCAGAATGAACTCTGCCTTAGCATTGGTTCTTCTCCAGAGCCTCACCTGCTCAGCAGTACCGAAAGCAGCAGTAACTTCCTGTCTGTCGTCACCACCGACGACTTCCCTCAGCTCCTCGCCTAGAAGATAACTCTTCATGCACGACTTCCACTTCTTGTAGTTAGTCGGCGTTAAGAGTTCAATGCCCAGACCTCTTGCTAAGCTTCCTTCCATTGCAATCACCTGTTGGTACCCTTCAGCAGCTCCGAGCAACAACACAGGTTGAACACCACTCAATCACTGAGTAACAACGCTGGTTGACTTCCGCTCACGCAACTGAACCCCCGAAACCTCAGCAACCTGCCTCTGATACCATGTTAAATTTTCTCAACGTGGTCAGCAAGATAGCCCAAACACCAAATTAATATCTTCGGAACTATCCAGTTCGCACGCTGAACCTGCGGAAAACCCAAGGACTAGAGGTTTCACCCAACAAAACACTAGAGGCACAAGAAGGTCTTTTTATGCATTCACTTCTTTACAATCCGAGGCATACATAGCGAGACATGATTTCGCTAGTATTACAGCTGTAAACAGAAAGAACCAAAAACAAGCCGGGCGGACAGAACCCGGAGTCCGCCGAGACCGCTGAGGTCGCCGAGACCGCCGAAGCTCGCCCAAGCTATGCTGCAATCCGCCGAATACCACAGAGTCCGCCGAGACCGCGAGGCCGCGCGGACACACCGTTATTCGCCTCCTGCTGAACCCGAACAGAGGAACTCCCCTACCCGCCTGAAGCCGGCGGACAGGTTATTGAGGCTGGCAAAGTTGAAACAGAACTGACAAGCCGCAGAGCGACCTCCTGCTGAGTCCGCAGAGACCGCACACTTCCAAGCACTGACCGAAGTCAAAGCCAAGCTCCTGGCTCCTTGAAGTTATCCGCGCGACCTGCACACAGGAAATCGTCAGCCTGAAACAATCCGCGCGGACTGGAAAACACAGACCGCAGCACTTCGCCCAACCCAATTTACTGTTCACTCACGTTACTTAGGTTACTGTAGATGTGCCAGGGGGTCCTATTTATAGGTCAGGTGAGGAGTGTGGTCACCGCCCAAGAGATAGCGACACCGCCCCAGTCCGTGCGAACATAAACGACCGTCCGCTCAGTCCGCGAGGACTTAGCCGGTCACCAAGGGAAACCGCCAGGAGCAAGGCAACCAATGACGAACCCTCTCCAGTCCGCCTGAGCTAAGCGGACAAGGCATCAGCCCGCAAAGCTCCAACCACTGTAGGACAGCAACCCCCTTCAATGGCTGTCCGCACCAACCCGAGGCAGTCCGCAAGACCCACACCTCAATCCGCCACAAGTCCACGACCAAAGGCAGCTAGCAACAGACCGCCCGGTCACAGCGGACTCGGCGGATACGGCGGACACCATGAACTTGGCACAAGGTGTGACCAAGCCCAAAACCATCAAGGAACAATGCGAGCATGGCGGATACAAGTTCTCGTCCGCCAAACACCCTAGCACAGACCGCAACCAGTCCGCGAGCTCCTCGCACTTGTCCAATGCAGCAGCTTCCTCCGGACTCCAAACACCAGTCCGCCAACCGGTCTCCACAGCAAGACACCTGCTGTGCCACCAGAGCTCGACAAGGCCTCAGCCAAGCTCTAAACCCAGTCCGCAACAGCCCACACCGCGGACACTCCAGTCCGCAAGGCTTCCCGCGAACTCGAACCAACCCGCCAACAGCGCAAGCTTGCACCCGCGGCCACTGAGCAATGCACCAGTACGCAAGCCTCTCTATCCGCAGATACCAGGCCGCACCAAACCGCGGACTCCATGCAACAACCCGCTCATCCCAGCCGGCTTCCACCAGACTTTTCACCAGGCCGCAAACCGCAGTCCGCCCAGTCCGCCCAGTCCGCCAAAGCTGTCCGCCACAGGCCGCGCGGCCTGTCCCGTCACCCACTTCCACTTCACAAATTTCAACACATCTAGGTTGAGTTTAGACTCAATCCTTCAAAGGTAATTTGTTTACAACATGTTTTACTTTTTGATTCATGAATATTGTCAGATCTGAACTCGTTTGGGTTTTCCTTGTTCTTTTATTTCTGCTGCGTGCACAAGTGGTGTGTCATCCCCAAAAACCCAACACTATGCTCCTGGAACTGCTGGTGAACTTGCAGAATGCTGGCCGACCTAGCTAGTCGCCAGCTCTGTTTGCACAGACCGTGCGGTCTGATCCAAACCGCCAATATTGTACGCAAAGACCGCACGGACAGTCCACCAATGCTGCCACTTTCACTTCAAAAAATTCAACAAACTCTTACCTTGTTCACGTGGATTCTTCTTAGTAGTACTAGGAAGAGAACCCTGAGCACACTCAGCTAGATCTTGGGCCAATTGATTCTCTAAGTTTCTCATTGAGATGATATGGCTGGCCATATTAGATTGAGCCATATCCACGAATGTTTCCATCATTTATTCCAGAGTGCTTTTCTTCTGGATAGGGGCACCATGATTATGCCCTAGTTGTGGTGGCCTCATTTGGCTCCTAGAAGCTTGAGCATCATATTGATGCTGGCCTGGTTTCCATCGTTGGCCTGGAGAGTTTTGGTTCCAAAAAAAGTTTGGATGATTTCTCACACCTGGGTTATAAGTATTAGTAAACGTCACCGTACAATTTTGATTGTTTATATATTTTACACTCTCATCAACATTCAAATTTGAAAAGTAAGTGGAGAGCTCACCAGCTGGGCACTCATACGCATGATGCATGGGGTTCCCGCAACTCTGGCACAAAATAACCATCACCTGAGCAGAAGTAGAGGTAGGCCTCTTTAGCAAAGCTATATTATCAAATGGTGATGGTGACACTTCAGCAAGTGGAACCGCAGTGTTCACTTCAAATATATCCTTTGTGCTTCTTGGGGTGTTCCTACCAGCCGTCTTGAAAGAGCTGTGGGAAGCGGTGCCCTGTAAAATTCTTAGTGCATCATCAAGAGTGTGGTTCATCAGGGTCCCTCCAGCAGCAATATCGATCGTGGTTCGATAGTTTTTATCTATTGCAAAGTAGAAATTCTCTAGAAAGTTTCAAGGTTGGAACTCATTTTGAGGGCACTTCCTTAAGAGGTCCATGAACCTCTCCCAAGCCTCCGGAAGAGCCCTTGATCATTCTTGCGAAAAGTGGCAAACTCCCGCCTCCTGCTAAGAATCATATCGATAGGGTGGAATTTGGCAAGGAACCTTGATGATAGTGCATCCCAAGTTACACTGGCTCCTGGCGGAATGGTGTGGAGCCATGCTTTTGCTTTGTCTTGTAGGGAGAATGGAAATAGCATTAGCTTCATAGTATTGTCAGAGATGTCGACATACCATAACGTCTCGCAAATCTCAGAGAATTCAACTAAGTGAAGATGGGGGTCTTCACTAGGCATCCTAGAGAACTGGGCATTGTTGCAGATAATATTTAAGATGACTGGCTTGATTTCAAATTCATTGTTTGTGATACTTAGGCCAAACCCATGCACACTCCCTATAGTGGGAGTGGTGTAATCCTGCATCATCTTGGGCTTCGGTCGGACTATATCCTGTTCATCGACGGCTTTTCCAACTTGGGGTACATCCTCCTTCTGTGCTCATTCCCATTGTTCCTGATTCCATCCATAACAACAACATGGTGGCGTGCACGAAACATCCTCTCTATTTCTGGATTAACTCAACTAATTCATCAGGGCCTTGCCCTTTCATATAACTCACAACAGAAAAACAAAAATCAAACATAACAACCCTTATAATAATTTTCTAAACAGAAGAATCTCACGACTCCTGCAAAAACATGATGTGCTAATGACAAGTTGTAACACCTCCATCCATCACGAAGAATATAACAGAAGGTCCGGCCGGGGCCCCATGCCATATTCTACGGACAGTCAGTGGAGTTACACATTGAAACCATAACAGTCATGCATCCTAACTCAGAGTGCATTCTAGCGGACTTTTCTTAGAACCCAAACACAAGAATGTCCACTAACAACACCATAGGAATGATATTCAAAATACATAAAATCTTTTGACCTTAAGGCCTTACAACTATTATCTTCATAATTATATATTACATACATCGACAAACAGGACAACCACACATGAAAACAGTAAAAGATTCGCCTTTGGGCCTTCGAGGGCCGTCCGACACAACATATGGTACTTTAGCCTGCATGACCCACCAATATATGGAAAAACCAGGCAATAGTCAGCATTAGCTGACCAAATTATAATGACCACACCCCACACTCGAGGCGTTAGTGCTTCTTCACTGCAAACAGCAGTATGTATCTATTTTGGCATTAGAACGTGCAATTAAGCACCATTTGTCACAGACGTTGGCACGAACGGCCACATGCCCCGTGCACTCAGGGCATATTTTTGGTGTTCTGGACTTTCCCAGGTCCACCACCATCCACAGTCCCAGTCTTGATGGTCCAATATTGAGCATTTTTGGTCACGCTTAAAGCCAATGCATCTCTCATTTTCCCCTAACCGCACCGGTTACTTTAGGACGTCTAGTCAAGTGACATATAGCAGGTATAGATCAACTCATTCCTGTTACTCAAATCGCCATGCCATACTGTGGTCAAAAAGATGCGGGTCAGCTTTTCCTTTCCTGTATACAATATACATAACCGAGTTATCTCCAAGGTTGGCTCTCACGGCCACCACAACTGGGCACTCTAGGCTCTCAACTTAACATGTTACCCACCTTATCTCGTGGACACAGGCTTCACAACCATAATCATCAGCTCTCTGGGATATACCGCCAGCAGTTTCTCTACCGTCGCGCGGTAGGGGACAAAATATTATTTCTTCCCCCAATTTGGGTGTTTTCCTAGAGACCAACTCTATTACTCTCACTATAGCAACCTGCATACCCCATGACTCCATAAACTATACGATTAACCACAGAGTTTTCTTCGGCATGCAAATCAAAATATAATCATCACCAATCCAGACCAACCTGTCTGGATGGACTTCACACATCATGTCTATTTCATACTTCGATTCCGAATTCTATATACAAGTTTCATACCGGGGATATCAACGATCAACCTGTTGGAAATCCCTCGTTCTTCACCAATTGGTGAGGATTTCCATGTACAAGACAAATAAGGAATTCACTTCACTTGTCCATGGAGGAAGGTTGTTACCCTTGTCGATCGCTTAGGAGTCATGAAATCACAACTGATCCTGATAGAAACGGTCACAACACCTTCCTCTTCGCGGATCTTGCTTCGACTCGCAAATCTGACCACAAGAATGCCTTCATAGCTTTCCTTCAGGGCTGGATCAGCCTTGCCCTTGCTCTCCAATCCCTCCTCCTTCTTCTACCCCAATATCCAAGAGAGAGAGAGAGAGAGAGAGAGAGAGAGAGAGAGAAAGATAGAAAATGAGAAAGAAATCACATTCCAAGCTTTTATCAAAACGCTACCACTGCACGGTACCTTGGTACTGCTGCGCGGTAGGTTAGGCGATGGCCCTTGGCCGAATCGGCGCCGTTATGCCACTCAAAGACCGACTCAACCATATCTGACATGTGGCACACTACCACCAACTGGACTCAGAGCTAGGTCTTCTTACTATTATATAAGAACAACAAGAAGCAGAGCCCCCAAATCTATTCCACCTGAAAGCATCATCTTTTTAGTGGATGCTTCAAGTTGGCTTTCGCAGCAAAGTCATCTAAAGACTTAGGAATTTTAATGTCATATTTTTTGAGTCTTAAGTTGTACTCATTTTATATACTTTCATCTGTAGGATATCTAAGAAGATCTGAACTATATGGATGTACTCCCAGCTTGAGTTGTAGGACTTCTTGATAAGTCTGAGTGTAGGGCTTGATACAAGTCTGAGGTAGGAAACCAGCTAGGTTTCTAAGCTGTAGGAGTTGGAGTACTCTAAGTTGTAGGGATTATGCGCCTGAGTTTAGGTCTTCTTGATAAGTCTGAGGGTAGGGCATGTATGCCTGAGGTAGGGTGTTGGAGGAGAAATGAGAAATCCTAAGGGATCTGTGTTGTAAGCTCTGAGGAGCCAAGTTTTGGAGGAGTATGATGAGTCTAGCTATCTTCTAGATAGATGTTGGGGGAAACTAGATGTACCAATACCATGAGGAACCACTGCAGATAGTTGTGTGTTGATTTGTGCTTGCTGATTGAGTTTTATATTGCTTATAACTACTTAAATTCAAAAAGAAACCAATTAAGTACAAGTCCACCAATTCACCTCCCTCTAGGTGATTTATACTATCAATAACCATAAATTTTCAATTCCTCAATCAGGTCCAGAGATAATTTTATATAACGTTTTTGAAGTAGATATAAAGATTGATTGAAGAATTTCTAGAAGACTATATCATTATTCCTTCTGAAGATCTTATGCCATGAAAAGGACAATTCAAAAATTATTCAGAGTTGATATTGTAAGACCCCATTTTTTTTTAATAAAAACACAGGGTCTTATGCCCAGAACCGCCGCTTTGCGGTGACACCTTCTCGCCCGGAAGCGTCATCACCACAAAACGCCGTTTCTGCCGGCCAATTCGATCGCAGCATAGTAACAAAATTAGAGTAATAACATGCGAAGCAAAACTCTAAGTAAAAGTCCACAAAAATATCACATCAAGTAAAATATCTCCACGATGGGAGAGTCCACAAAACCAAGCACTGTAAATAAGGGCTTATGCCCGATATAACAATTCCTCACCACAAGATCTCTCATGTGGAAATAAAATAAACACTACTAGAGTAAGGGCCTCACGGTCCCAGCTGTCTGAACTCCTGTGCTAGACTGCCCTATCTCCAAGCGTGTCGACCTCTGGGGCTGCTCCTCCAATCTGGGCTCCGCGATCCCCTAAATGATGTGGTTCGAAAACCGTTAGTCTAAAAGACTAAGTCCTATCATCCCCCACCCCTTCCCCCATAGCTCCTAGGCACCAAGCGGAGAGGAAGAAAGGGAGGACTTGAAAGTGGAGAGTATAACAAATGCAGGTGACGGTGGACCTAAAACTAGCTATTTATATAGTAACTAAACATATTTGTAAACAAGTAAAGTAGAGTAACCTTAACTTATATGGGTACATATAAGCAAGGGGTCTTTTGCAAGGCTCCCATCGTATAAAGAGTCCCATACCAATTTATACGTTGGGGTGTCGGTTATTAACAGCAATATATATATGTAAGGAAAATTAACCTTAATTTATAAACTTGCCCACACAAGCTTATAGACCAAGGGGTCGTTTTGCAGGGCCTAATGTATAAGTGTCCCATACCGCTTATATTTTAGGTGTCAAAGGTTAAATGAATCGCTTATGCTATGACATGCAAGTGGGTATGATGGATCAAGCAAGTGCAACACACACACCCGACTCTGTGCACACAGACCTTTAGTTCCACCTTTCTGGAGCCTCACCTCCCAGGATACCTCCGTAGTGGCAGACGGAAGCGGTGGGTTGGGCCTCGCCCACCTCTAAACCAGTATAGCACTACTGGTCAGACATATCGTACGCCTCAACGCTGGTGCACAAAGCGGACTCCTGCGTACTCTTGCCGGCTGGCGCACCGGACTTCTGTTGGCGAAGTGCTATCACAACACTTGCCGAGTCAACGTATTGGTGTCTGTGCTAAGATCCTCCAATACCGAAGACCCACCACCTTAATTTCATTCCTTTTATGCACATGCAAATTTACGTACCAACACCGAGCCGAAGCTCACCGGGCCATCCTGCCCTCTTACCACAACGACCGAGCCTATTGCTTGATCATCTAGCCAAAACTACTTCCCGTAACCTCGGGGTGTGTGAGAGTGAAACCCTAATTATTCTGGTTACTCTTGAAGTTTCATTATTCCTATGAGTTGCGTTAGCCCAGGACTGCCCAAGGTATTCCCCGTGAAGGGCTCTCGAAGGCACTAGGAACTACGATGGGATTACGCCCAAAGCTCCCTTTCGCAAGGCACTTATTATTATTGGTTACTACACAAATCTCTCAATCCCTTAGGGTTATAATTGAATTCTAACCCGAGTGTATATGACTCCTTCTTTTCAACGAGGATGAGTGATCCTTTGTCGATCCCGAACCCCACACAACTCTAACCAACCTCCACTACTCATCTACACTTCTGATGACAAACCTAATTCACCTACCAGACTAATGCCCCATTATTCCAACTTCCTAAACTCATTGTGCACTTTAATTTGATTTCTGCTATTTTTACTAATTGCAGACCTCCCTAAGCTAATATGATGTCCTCAATAGGTGATACTCTAAATTCTCCTCCAATAACTCTACCAATTTTACCAGAGGTCTATTATGATAAATATAGTCTAAATTTAGAAAATCATATTTTCCCAATTAATCTACTATTTATTGAATTTTCCTCAAAAACTAGGCCATAGTCAATTTGAACATGAACCATACGATTTTCTCAGGTAATGGCCTCCTAAAATTTTTATTCACTAAATAACAGAGAAATATTATTGGTTGCCAATTTTCATAATTTTCCAGATAGTTCTTGACCTCTAAAGGATTTATTAAAAATAATTCCTAAGATCAAATATAATGAAGGAAGTGCCACAAATATATCTCCAATAATTATGTAAAAATTACTAGGGCTTCATAAGGAACTAGAAACATCATGATGAAGGAATTAAAATTTTTTAGACAATTTAAATGTCATTATTAAATTTACCAAAGTTCCATAGAATTAAATAATTAAAGAAGCAACTACTAAATATCATTCTTCAAAAATTTCATAAAACTTTACAGAGATGGGTACCATGATTACAAGCCCCTTTGCTAAGTTTCATCAGATTTAATCAAGTATATGTTTCTCCAAAAATTCCTAAGTGAAAATTGTAAAACATGACTTTGTGAATAAAGTATCAAAAATATTCATCCAACATTTATTATAAAATTTCCAGAGATATATATACCCTAAACAACTACCCATTCAAAAACTCAGCCCTTTTCAGAAAGTTTTGGTATTAGAGCTTATGATTTCAAAGCTAGTGCCCTAAACTAGGGTTATAGATTTAAGGGGCTTAAATTCTTCCAAATGCCCTAACATTTTAACCACAGGACCATAGTAACCCTATGGACATCATTCCCAAGTTTCAAGTCCATCCAAGGTCCTTTGTCCCCAAATTCTTCAAACCCTAGAAATTTACCCTAAAGGGCCTACCCTAAAATTCTAGGGCTACCCTAGTCCAAACCACACCAAACTTCATAAGTGAGTGTAAAAAGTCAAATTATATCAGTGGCCAAAATTTCAGCCTCTGATGAGGGAATTTGGCCACTCAACCATCAAATAGTGGCTTTTGACCAAAATACCCTTATAAGGTCATATATAGGGTGGGTAAATTACCTATCCTAAACATCTCCAAATGAGCTAAAGTTTTAACCCTATACCTATCATGACATCTAAGACCACCCACCAAAATTTGGGGGAGTTTTAAATTAATTAGGTCACATAATTAAATTAATCATGATTTATTAAATTTTCCTAAAAACTATAGAAAACTATTCTCCAAAAATTCTAAATTTTGGACAGGTTCTAGATATGACTACGACTTTCTCACTGCCCAAATTTCAACTTGTTTGGACAAGGAATGAAGTGTGGGCACCAAACATAATTCCTGTTTAGGCCTAGGTATAGGTCCTACCAAAAAGGGTACCCTTGTCTAACCAGTGACCCAAAAGGGTCCAAGCAATTTTTGCTACAAACTAGACACCCTAAGCTACAATTTTCATGTTGGGCAGATTTCCATTCAGGGTCCCTAAGTATTTTTAAAAATTAAATACATTAAATACATCTAATGTGACCGAAATGAAATGATATTTATTTAAATCCTAAAGTATCTGATTTGATGCCGCGCGAATCTTGGCGCAGATCGACGGCGCTGGGTTATCGTCCCCGATGAGCCAACGGCCAGGATTGCTTCTTCCTGTGCCGACTTCAAGCGTCTGCCGCCGGCCACCCAGTCCCTTCCCCGGCCGGCCACCGCCACCATCACCTCCGTTGAGGTGGTGGCTATCGCCAGACGGCGGCACAGCCGCCGGAGGGGCGGATTCCGGCGATCCAACCAATAAAAGTTTCGGCCGAAAGCCATGAATTTTGCGAATTGGGTCGGGCTCAATTGTGCCCGAACCTTGGCCCTAATGAAACCTAAGATCTACCCATGAGAAAAGAGGAGGAGGAGGACCTTGTTGGCGGCCTGGAGACGAGCGGATCTGCGGGTTGACATGGTGGTGGCGCCGCCGATCGGAATTCTGCAATCTCCCAGTAAACTCGCCGGATTTCTTCAGTTAAGGATTGGGAAATTCTTCTCCAAGCTCACTGATGATGTTTAAAACATCAGAGGGGGAGAAGAATGGAAGAAACTGCCATGGCCATCATGGCCATTAAAGGCTTGTTTCGGCCATGATGGTGGAGGCTGTAACAGCCCCTTGACAGCCAGGAAAACGGCTGGAAACTCCTCCCCTTCACTGGAGGAGATGAATGCTGCCATCAATGGGGACCATTGGCCTTTCCTTGGCCAATCTCCTCCTTCAACTCTCTTTCCCCTTTTCTCTCTCCTCCATTAGTATGGAATGAAGCTTTCTCTCTCTTTCCTAGTCACCAAAGCTGACCATGCTGACTCCCCAGCCTATTGGCAGCCCTTTCCACCCATAATATTTCATTATATTGTGGTTAACTTAAAAGGAAAAATGGGTTGAGCTTGGGTCAGTTTCCCCTTTGCTAGGTTAATAATGTTGTGATGGGGTCATGGAGTCATGGTGAAGCCCTAATGTCCTTCTAAATTATTGTTTTGAATTTTACTATTTGCAGACCATGGTAGCTTTCATCCTCCTACCTAGGCCCACTTGGTCCCCAAGGTCTTCCTAGGGTTGGTCTTGACCTAGCCTTGCCCAAAATCACCCTTAGGGGGGTCTAGTTGAAATTGGGATGTTACAAATCCAACAAGTCAAAAAAAGGATTTCGTCCTCGAAATCACGATCTCGCCTACGGTAATCTTCTTACCGAAGAAAATGAACTTATAGTTGTTATTAAATAGGAAGATTAACCCCTACTCCTACTAAAGTAGTCTTACCTGTTAAAGTCAAGTAATTAATTTAAACTTCTTGAGTGGTTGAGAGGTATACCTGACCAAACAGCTCTGGATATTTCTGTTGCATCAGATCCTGCGGCTCCCAAGTATGCTCCTCTTGGCCGTGGTTCCTCCACAGAACCTTGACTAAGGGAATCTTTTTGCGTCGCAGGATCCGTACTCCTTTATCATCGATCCGCACCGGCTCCAAGTGAACAGATCGGTCCGAAGCTACCGGCCCTTCGGTGGTCGTAATCCGCTGCTCCGGGCGTAGTAGAGCCCTTCTCAGCGAGGATATGTGGAAAACATCATGCAGAGCTGCCAGCTCTGGTGGCAACTCCAGCCTGTAAGCCAGGACCCCTATCCGCTCTAGGATCCTGTAAGGGCCCATATATCTGGGGCTGAGCTTCTTCCTTCGGCCACGCATCCGAGAAACTCCATGCATAGGCCGGATCTTCAAAAACACTCGGTCCCCGACCTGAAATTCCACCTGACGATGGCGGGCGTCATAATACTTGGCCTGCCTGCGCTGTGCCTCTAACATCCTGTCCCTGATCAACCTCACCTGAGCCTCGGTGTCTTCAACAAAATCCGATCCCAAAGCCTTCGGGTCCTCGTCCTGAATCCAAGAGAGTGGGGTTCTGCATTTCCGTCCATATAGAGCCTCGTAGGGGGCCATGCCTATGCTGGCCTGATGACTGTTGTTGTACGAGAATTCCACCATCGGTAACATCTTTTCCCAAGGCTCTCCTCGGTCTAGGATGCATAGACGTAGCAGGTCTTCCAGTGTCCGATTTGTGCGCTCTGTCTGCCCGTCCGTCTGAGGGTGGAAGGCGGTGCTAAAAGTCAGTCGAGTGCCCAAGTATGCCTGAACCGACCGCCATTCCCTGGATGTAAACCGACCGTCCCGATCTGACACGATCGTCCTGGGTACTCCATCATAGCGAATGTACTGCTCCACAAACTTCCGAACCAGAACCCCCACTGAATCGTCCTTCCTGACTGGTATAAATCTAGCCATCTTCGTCAATCGATCTACGATGACCCAAATCGAATCATTTCCGGTTCGTGATCGGGGGAGACCATGAATAAAATCCATCGCAATATCCTCAAACTTCCACTCTGGCACTGGAAGAGGTTGCAACAATCCCGCGGGGTTTCTGCATTCCGCCTTCACCAACTGGCAGGCTTCGCAATGGGTCACGAAGTGTGTAATATCCCTCTTCATTCCTGGCCAGAACATCATCCTCTTCAGATCGGCCATCATCTTGGTGATTCCCGGGTGTATCGAATACCTACTGCAATGCGCTTCCGCCATGATATCCTCCCGGATCTGACCTCCTGCGGGTATATAAATCCTTCCTCTGAAGTACAATAGCCCATCCTTCAAGGAATAATCCCCCGTCGAACCCTCCTCCAAGGTTCGAAATATCGGTTCCGCCCGAGGGTCTGTCTTCTGCCCTTCCCTGATGCGGTCCCGGATATCATCAATAGCGATCATCGACGCCAGATACTCCATGTATATTTCTGGATCGTCCTCGGATACTAGGGATATCTGCATGTCCCCGAAAGACCGGACCAGCTCCATAGACATAAGCTGAGGTCCCTTCCCTGCAGCATCTCCTCTCCGGCTCAACGCATCCGCCACCACGTTCGCCTTCCCGGGGTGGTAGTGCATAGTATACTCATAATCTGTCAGGAACTCCACCCAACGCCTTTGTCTGATGTTGAGGTCTTTTTGCGTGTCCACGTATCTCAGGTTCTGGTGGTCGGAGAAGATGTCGCAATGAACCCCGTACAGATAGTGCCGCCAAATCTTCAAGGCGAAGATTACCGCGCCCATCTCCAGATCGTGGACCGGGTAATTTTTCTCGTGAATCTTCAAGTGTCGAGAGGCATAAGCTATCACATGCCCGTTCTGCATCAGAACGGCACCCATCCCTTGGTAGGAGGCGTCGGTATACACCTGGAATCCCTCCCTTCCTAACGGAATAGCGAGGATGGGAGCCGAAGTGAGCCGACTCTTCAGCTCCACGAAGGCTGCCTCGCACTGTGGTGTCCAAATAAAAGGGGATTCCTTCTTCGTCAGAGTCGTAAGAGGGAGCGCGATCCGGGAGAATCCCTCTACAAACTTCCGGTAGTACCCGACAAGTCCCAAGAAGCTCCGTACATCTGTCGCCGTCTTCAATGGTGGCCAATCCTGAACGGCCCGAATCTTGGCCGGGTCTACCGCCAACCCAGCCCCACTGACGATATGGCCCAAGAAGGCCACCTCCTTTAGCCAAAACTGGCATTTGCTGAATTTTGCGTACAGCTGATGCTCCCGTAACCTTTCCAATGTCAAGGCCAGGTGTCGTGCGTGCTCCCCTTCCGTCTTTGAGTAGACAAGGATGTCGTCAATAAAGATGATGACGAATACATCCAAATATTCCTTGAACACCCTGTTCATAAGGCTCGTAAATGCTGATGGTGCATTCGTGAGCCCGAACGGCATCACTGTGAACTCGAACAGTCCGTATCGGCTACTGAAAGCGGTCTTCGGAATGTCCTCTTCTCGGATCCGCAGCTGATAATAACCTGTCCTTAAGTCAAGTTTCGAGAAGAAATGTGCTCCCTCCAGCTGGTCGAACAACTCATCGATTCGTGGGAGTGGGTAGGTATTCCGAACCGTGAGTCTATTCAGCGCTCGATAGTCTATGCACAGGCGGAGACTTCCGTCCTTCTTCTTGACAAACAGCACCGGGGCTCCCCACGGTGAAGAACTTGGCCGGACGAACCCTGCCTCTACAAGTTCCTGCAGCTGACTCCGGAACTCTGCCAACTCCTTCGGGGCCATCCGGTAAGGGGCCCTATATGCCGGCCTGGCTCCGGGCACTAACTCTATCTGAAAATCCTGCTCTCGACACGGAGGTAGTCCTGGCAATTTCTCTGGGAAGACGTCGACGAAGTCCCGCACCACTGGGATGTCTGTCATGGCCCCCTTGGCCTCCTCTATCTCAAACAGAATCTGGTAGACCTCTTCCCCCTGTAGATGGGCCTTAACGGCCTGTACTGAAGATAAAAGCACACAAGAGGCGGATCTTATACCTTCGATGACAATAAACGAGTCTCCATGCCTCACTGTGATCTTCTTCGCTTGGCAATCAATCTGGGCATGGTTCCAGTGCAACCATGTCATGCCCAGGATCAACTCGAAGACTTGCATTCTAAGAATCATTGCCGCCACTTCGAATGGCTTCCCACCAATCTCCGCCTCCATGTTGCAGTGGGAAGAGGTGAATAGCTCTGATCCATCAGGTAAACGCACCCTCCTCGTCAGGCCTATGAACCGTTCTACGCCTTCTAGCCCTTCCACGAAAGCCTCTGATACGAACGAGTGCGAAGCACCCGTGTCGAACAATGTGTAGGCGGGTTTGCCGCTGACGAAGACTATACCTGGATCGGTTAAATGTCTTAGGATTCTGTAACTAGTTTCTTCCTATTTAATCATTTTTTTTTGAGAAGTTCCTAAAAAAAAATTGACAACAGAGATAATGGAATTTTTATTTAAATAATTTAAAAACTCTTGTCATACCTGTTATGACTTGCTCCGGGTTTCGAGGCTGTGCCAGATCCAAGGCATACACCTGCTCCCTTTCCGGTCTACGATCGCCACCTGGGTATCCACGTCCTCGGCCACGACCCCGGCCTCCGAAGTATGGCGCTGGTGGGGCAGCCTGTGGTGCTGGTGGGGGTGCCCTCCCCATGGGACAGTTCCTCCTAATGTGCCCCACCTGGTGACAATTGAAGCACACTGGCGGTTGATACGCCATTCCCCCGGGTCTCTGTTCGTCCCGCCTCTGAACTGGTGGTGGAGCCATCAACACTGGTCTTCCTATCTCCTGTCTCGCCTCCTGATGAGGCTGGTCTTCTACCCTTCTTCCATCTGTGATGCGGCCCCGCCGCTGATCATTTCGGGCTCCCCGGCTCTGGTCTTCATTTGGCCGCTTCCGGCCCCGAGTAGTAAGCCAATCCGCCTCGATTCTTTTCGCCATGTCCAAAATCCGGGAGATGGGCCCGTCAGATACAAATAGTAAGGTCTCCCTCAGCTCCTCCCGCAGGCCCTTGTAGAACCGTTTCGTATACCCAGCTTCGTCCAACTGATATGAGTCTGCAAACCGGGCTAAATGATCAAACTCTCGGTGGTACTCCACCACCGTCTTGCTCCCTTGCCTCAACTGCAAAAACCTGTCCTCCAGCTCATCTCTGGCTGATTGCGGAACAAAGTGCTCCAATAGCGCACCCTTGAATTCCTCCCAAGCTATCTCCGCAGCCATCCAGTCAGCAAAAATCGTATCCAGGGAAGTCTTCCACCACCTCTTAGCATGAGATTCCAAGCAAGACACGACCAAGGGCACCCTTTCCTCCCACGGGCACTTGATCCCAGTCAACATCTCGTACATGATATCTAGCCACTCCTCTGTCCGGACGGCAGACTCAGTCCCACAGTAGGATGGGGGAGCGAGTCCTCGAAAGATACTCAGCCAGTTGGCCCCCGGGGTTGGCTGCGGAGCCAGAACCTGTTGAGCCCTGAAAGCATCCAAAATGGCTGTCAACGTCTGTCCCACCTCCGACTGTAGGAAAGGAGTAGGGACCGGGGGAGGTGGTGCAACGTCCGGAGTCTGCTGGGCCCCACCTTGTGGTGTGGGCTGAGCTGGAGGCTGCGAAACAAAACATATTAGTGGGTAATCAGCTCAAATATATGCAAAGTGGACTATTTTACAAGTGATTCCTCCTTAGGGTCTCACCACTGCTTCCGCTGCTAGTTTGTCCGCAAACTAAGCTCGCGCGGGGGTGGACCAGGGGTTGTGGACTGTCACTTTTGGACCAGGGGTTTCCCTCTGATCCGGCGAGTTTACTGGGAGATTGCAGAATTCCGATCGGCGGCGCCACCACCATGTCAACCCGCAGATCCGCTCGTCTCCAGGCCGCCAACAAGGTCCTCCTCCTCCTCTTTTCTCATGGGTAGATCTTAGGTTTCATTAGGGCCAAGGTTCGGGCACAATTGAGCCCGACCCAATTCGCAAAATTCATGGCTTTCGGCCGAAAATTTTATTGGTTGGATCGCCGGAATCCGCCCCTCCGGCGGCTGTGCCGCCGTCTGGCGATAGCCACCACCTCAACGGAGGTGATGGTGGCGGTGGCCGGCCGGGGAAGGGACTGGGTGGCCGGCGGCAGACGCTTGAAGTCGGCACAGGAAGAAGTAATCCTGGCTGTTGGCTCATCGGGGACGATAACCCAGCGCCGTAGATCTGCGCCAAGATTCGCGCGGCATCAAATCAGATACTTTAGGATTTAAATAAATATCATTTCATTTCGGTCACATTAGATGTATTTAATGTATTTAATTTTTAAAAATACTTAGGGACCCTGAATGGAAATCTGCCCAACATGAAAATTGTAGCTTAGGGTGTCTAGTTTGTAGCAAAAATTGCTTGGACCATTTTGGGCCAATGGTTAGACCAGGGTACCCTTTTTTGTAGGACCTATACCTAGGCCTAAACAGGAATTATGTTTGGTGCCCACACTTCATTCCTTGTCCAAACAAGTTGAAATTTGGGCAGTGAGAAAGTCTTAGTCATATCTAGAACCTGTCCAAAATTTAGAATTTTTGGAGAATAGTTTTCTATAGTTTTTAGGAAAATTTAATAAATCATGATTAATTTAATTATGTGACCTAATTAATTTAAAACTCCTCCAAATTTTGGTGGGTGGTCTTAGATGTCATGATAGGTATAGGGTTAAAACTTTAGCTCATTTGGAGATGTTTAGGATAGGTAATTTACCCACCCTATATATGACCTTATAAGGGTATTTTGGTCAAAAGCCACTATTTGATGGTTGAGTGGCCAAATTCCCTCATCAGAGGCTGAAATTTTGGCCACTGATATAATTTGACTTTTTACACTCACTTATGAAGTTTGGAGTGGTTTGGACTAGGGTAGCCCTAGAAGTTTAGGGTAGGCCCTTTAGGGTAAATTTCTAGGGTTTGAAGAATTTGGGGTCAAAGGACCTTGGATGGACTTGAAACTTGGGAATGATGTCCATAGGGTTACTATGGTCCTGTGGTTAAAATTTTAGGGCATTTGGAAGAATTTAAACCCCTTAAATCTATAACCCTAGTTTAGGGCACTAGCTTTGAAATCATAAGCTCTAATACCAAAACTTTCTGAAAAGGGCTGAGTTTTTGAATGGGTAGTTGTTTAGGGTATATATATCTCTGGAAATTTTATAATAAATGTTGGATGAATATTTTTGGTACTTTATTCACAAAGTCATGTTTTACAATTTTCACTTAGGAATTTTTGGAGAAACATATACTTGATTAAATCTGATGAAACTTAGCAAAGGGGCTTGTAATCATGGTACCCATCTCTGTAAAGTTTTATGAAATTTTCGAAGAATGATATTTAGTAGTTGCTTCTTTAATTATTTAATTCTATGGAACATTGGTAAATTTAATAATGACATTTAAATTGTCTAAAAAATTTTAATTTCTTCATCATGCTGTTTCTAGTTCCTTATGAAGCCCTCGTAATTTTTACATAATTATTGGAGACATATTTGTGGCACTTCCTTCAATATATTTGATCTTAGGAATTATTTTTAATAAATCCTTTAGAGGTCAAGAACTATCTGGAAAATTATGAAAATTGGCAACCAATATTATTTCTCTGTTATTTAGTGAATAAAAATTGTAGGAGGCCATTACCTGAGAAAATCTTATGGTTCATGTTCAAATTGACTATGGCCTAGTTTTTGAGGAAAATTCAATAAATAGTAAATTAATTGGGAAAAATATGATTTTCTGAATTTAGACTATATTTATCATAATAGACCTCTGGTAAAATTTGTAGAGTTATTGGAGGAGAATTTAGAGTATCACCTATTGAGTACATCATATTAGCTTAGGGAGGTCTGCAATTAGTAAAAACAGCAGAAATCAAATTAAAGTGCACAATGAGTTTAGGAAGTTGGAATAATGGGGCATTAGTCTGGTAGGTGAATTAGGTTTGTCATCAGAAGTGTAGATGAGTAGTGGAGGTTGGTTAGAGTTGTGTGGGGTTCGGGATCGACAAAGGATCACTCATCCTCGTTGAAAAGAAGGAGTCATATACACTCGGGTTAGAATTCAATTATAACCCTAAGGGATTGAGAGATTTGTGTAGTAACCAATAATAATAAATGCCTTGTGAAAGGGAGCTTTGGGCGTAATCCCATCGTAGTTCCTAGTGCCTTCGAGAGCCCTTCACGGGGAATACCTTGGGCAGTCCTGGGCTAACGCAACTCATAGGAATAATGAAACTTCAAGAGTAACTAGAATAATTAGGGTTTCACTCTCACACACCCCGAGGTTACGGGAAGTAGTTTTGGCTAGATGATCAAGCAATAGGCTCGGTCGTTGTGGTAAGAGGGCAGGATGGCCCGGTGAGCTTCGGCTCGGTGTTGGTACGTAAATTTGCATGTGCATAAAAGGAATGAAATTAAGGTGGTGGGTCTTCGGTATTGGAGGATCTTAGCACAGACACCAATACGTTGACTCGGCAAGTGTTGTGATAGCATTTCGCCAACAGAAGTCCGGTGCGCCAGCCGGCAAGAGTACGCAAGAGTCCGCTTTGTGCACCAGCGTTGAGGCGTACGATAGGTCTGACCAGTAGTGCTATACTGGTTTAGAGGTGGGCGAGGCCCAACCCACCGCTTCCGTCTGCCACTACGGAGGTATCCTGGGAGGTGAGGCTCCAGAAAGGGGGAACTAAAGGTCTGTGTGCACAGAGTCGGGTGTGTGTGTTGCACTTGCTTGATCCATCATACCCACTTGCATGTCATAGCATAAGCGATTCATTTAACCTTTGACACCTAAAATATAAGTGGTATGGGACACTTATACATTAGGCCCTGCAAAACGACCCCTTGGTCTATAAGCTTGTGTGGGCAAGTTTATAAATTAAGGTTAATTTTCCTTACATATATATATTGCTGTTAATAACCGACACCCCAACGTATAAATTGGTATGGGACTCTTTATACGATGGGAGCCTTGCAAAAGACCCCTTGCTTATATGTACCCATATAAGTTAAGGTTACTCTACTTTACTTGTTTACAAATATGTTTAGTTACTATATAAATAGCTAGTTTTAGGTCCACCGTCACCTGCATTTGATATACTCTCCACTTTCAAGTCCTCCCTTTCTTCCTCTCCGCTCGGTGCCTAGGAGCCATGGGGGAAGGGGTGGGGGATGATAGGACTTAGTCTTTTAGACTAACGATTTTCGAACCACATCATTTAGGGGATCGCGGAGCCCAGATTGGAGGAGCAGCCCCAGAGGTCGACACGCTTGGAGATAGGGCAGTCTAGCACAGGAGTTCAGACAGCTGGGACCGTGAGGCCCTTACTCTAGTAGTGTTTATTTTATTTCCACATGAGAGATCTTGTGGTGAGGAATTGTTGTATCGGGCATAAGCCCTTATTTACAGTGCTTGGTTTTGTGGACTCTCCCATCGTGGAGATATTTTACTTGATGTGATATTTCTGTGGACTTTTACTTAGAGTTTTGCTTCGCATGTTATTACTCTAATTTTGTTACTATGCTGCAATCGAATTGGCCGGCAGAAACGGCGTTTTGTGGTGATGACGCTTCCGGGCGAGAAGGTGTCACCGCAAAGCGGCGGTTCTGGGCATAAGACCCTGTGTTTTTATTAAAAAAAAGGGGGTCTTACAAATGGTATCAAAGCGAGGTTTCGATCCTCGGACCTGTGTTGGGGGAAACTAGATGTACCAATACCATGAGGAACCACTGCAGATAGTTGTGTGTTGATCTGTGCTTGCTGATTGAGTTTTATATTGCTTATAACTACTTAAATTCAAAAAGAAACCAATTAAGTACAAGTCCACCAATTCACCTCCCTCTAGGTGATTTATACTATCAATAACCATAAATTTTCAATTCCTCAATAAGGTCCAGAGATAATTTTATATAACGTTTTTGAAGTAGATATAAAGATTGATTGAAGAATTTCTAGAAGACTATATCATTATTCCTTCTGAAGATCTTATGCCATGAAAAGGACAATTCAAAAATTATTCAGAGTTGATATAGTCAAAGAACAGAAATAAGGATAGAAGAAACCAATATACAAACAAAAAAATACAGATAGTCAATGATTCTTCATCTTCTAATACATCTTTGCTAGTATTGAAACCGACAAGCAACTAGAACATATAGAGAAGCTGATTGGATCCAAAGCTTATAACCCTTACAAATCTTTTATCTAAAAGGAGTTCATCATATTGAACGATCAGAAATTCTTAGTGCCCAAAAGTCCTCAAATTCATGTTGAGAGGTCTCATGTAGAAGATTTCTTCTTCTCAACCATCTCTCTCATTCTCTTCCTATCTCTTTTGTATTAATAAAATGAAGTGTTTTTAGAATCCCACTTCAAAGGATTTAAGTTGTGATTCTGAGAATCTCCTTGACAAAAGACTTAGTTGAGAGAGGTTCAAAATCTCATTACTAAAAGATCTAATTGTTGGTTCTAAGAGTCTCCTTATCAAAAGACTCATTCACCGGGATAGTGTATTCCTACCAAAGTGGTAGAAGTGTGGATGTACCCAGATTTTGAGGAATCACTAAAGCTTTGGTGCCTTCTGTGTTTTTTATTTTTCTTTCTTACATTATTATTATTATTATGTTGTGTTATGCTGTGAATAACTCCTGGTCTAACATTTATGTGTGTGCAAATCAAAGTTACCAAAAATTATTTAAAGAAGAATTTTAAATCTCTATTCACCATACTCTAGAGAATTCTCAGAGGATTTACACAACTATTAACACTTTCAACCGCCACCGACCGTATTTGTATAATTCGTAATTTGTCGAGACCAAAGATGACCGAGGAGGGCCTAGAGGACCTTACTTACCCAGGGGAGAGACCAGACCCGCAGATGCAAGTTCAGTCCTCCAGGGTTGAGTGCATGCTACCCAGGGGCGAGACCAGACCCCCAGAGGCGAGTTCAGTCCTCTAGGGGCGAGTGCAGGCTACCCAAGGGAGAGACCAAACCCCCATAGGCGAGTTCAACCCTCCAGAGGCTGGTGTTGGCTATCCATGGGTGAGACTAGATCCCCAGAGGCAAGTTCAGCCCTTTAAGGGCGAGTGCAGGCTACCCAGGGGTGAGTACAGACCCCTAGAGGCGAGTTCAACCCTCCATGGGAGAGTGCAGGATACCTAGGGGCAAGACCAGACCCCCAGAGGTGAGTTCAGCCCTCCAGGGGCTAGTGCAGGATACCTAGGGGCGATACTAGACCCCTAGGAAGGCAAGATCCAGGATCAGGGTGAGTAGCAAGTGATCACTTCACTAGTCACTCACCACCCCCATGATGCTCATTTTGGCTTGCTAATATCCCCTACAAAGAGCAAAGTTTGTGTAATGTCTCCTTCCACCTTTCATGGATCACAACACCACTAGGGCTTACGCAGACTGTTATCAGACTGCATCCCAAGCACCCCAATCCCTCTCCAGCCCACAGACGGGTTGTTGGTGGCCACAACCTCCCTTTGATGAGCGAAACTCTCTGGTTAAGTAGACAGCAGGGGACTTCCCAGGAGGTCACCCATCCCGGTACTACTCCAGCTACATCAACGGGAGGCTATGGCCACCAACAACCTGCTTGTGGGCTGGAGAGGGGTTAGGGTGCTTGCGCTGCAGCCCAGTAACAGTCAGCGTAAGGCCTAGTGGTGTTGTGATCCACGAAAGGTGGAACAAGACGTTAAAGTTTGGCTGTTGGCAGACCACTTTGGGGCACATTTAGTAAAACCTGAAGGCAGAATTCCGCTATCAGCATACCATACTCAAAAAACTATAAATAAACTCTTAAGATACCTTGGAGAGGAGGAGATTCAGGCTTTCTTCTTCCCCAAGGTGCCTAGCTCAGCATTGGCTAGGGAGGGAAGTGTTATGAGATCTTTCGGGTGTGTAGTGAGACCTTCGCAATACAGTACATAATCTATTCCTTAGTTCCGAGAGACTGGACAAGTGGTCTCGCTTGGGAGAAGTAGGTATAAGCTGCTCCCTTTTGGGACCCCAAACTCCACAGAGACCGATTTCCGGTTTCAACAGTACCGTCATGCACACAAGCCTCACCAATAGTAAGAGTAGGCACTAGTACCACACTAGTATCGCAGTAGGAACTGATTCCTCCATGAACAGTACCCCAACATGCACCTGTATTATGACGAGAGGTTTCCTTTATAGGGAACTGCCTTTTGTGCCTCCATCCCAGGCACATTCGAGCATTCTGCCCACATTCCGTAGGGAGGCCAGGATTAGGAGCTACCCAGGGATCCATAACTGACCGTAGAGGATGGGGTTGTGGAGATCGGAGATGACAACAAGGTAGGAGAGAGCAGTAGAGGAACGACATAGTCGTACTTCTAGAGGCCTATACTTTGGATTTATCGCATGGACCCAACCAAATTGTAATCGGTGGTATTTATCCTTAGTTATCCTTGTTTTGTGTATGTATAGTTTGTTGATGTTATGTTAATCGTAAAAATATACATAGTTATAATAAATGAATCATTCCAGTACCACAAAACCTTATTTGATATGGGAGACACACACTCTTTTGTATATTGGTACTTCATCTACTCCTAAACAAATGTATTCCGATCAACCAGAATACAAATACGACTTCCAGATGGATCAGATATGACCTCTACCAAAAAAATGTTTGTTTCAAGCTCTTCTGGAAAATATGGGATTTGAAATGTACGCGACCATATTGGCGATAATCGAATTCTACAACATATTGGGAATGGACTGGTTGGTTGAGCATAAGAAACAAATTAATTTATCAGCCAGGGATATCAACCTCTAAAAACTGGATGGTAAGTCCATCACACTGAAAGGTGTACCCCCTATCTCTCGCATAATTTTAACTTCTGCACAGACCACCAAAGTAGTCAGACAGAGTGATGAAATTTTCTTGATCTACTTTGAAATTGAACAAAAGGCCAAAGTACTCGCCAAGGTTCTACTGGTTCGGGACTTTCTAGATATTTTTCCTGAGTCCCTTCTAGGGTTTCCCCCACAACAAGAAGTGGATTTCCAAATAGGTCTTATGGCTCTGTTTGGCTCAACTACAACGTCTGGATAAGCAATGATAGAATAATCAGCTGTTTTGTAAAGTGATCGAAGAATTTGTGAAACTGTTTGGAGAATCAAGGTTTGTAGTGATGTCTCAAATAGAAAATCTGTTTATGCTGTTTGGCAAAATAACTATGTGGCTCACAGTTCATTTTTTATAAATTTAGAGACAATACA
Organism: Platanthera guangdongensis; assembly: GCA_039583875.1. Lineage (NCBI taxonomy): Eukaryota > Viridiplantae > Streptophyta > Magnoliopsida > Asparagales > Orchidaceae > Platanthera > Platanthera guangdongensis. The sequence continues at coordinate 126,526,240 of CM077161.1, forward strand.
CTATGATCATGTGTTCATAAATGTACCATAATTTCCTAAAATTTACAGGCAATACAATCAGTTCCGAACTGAAAACATAATATAAGAAGAAATTATTTGTGCATTATATATACAGACAACACAATTGATTAAAAAAGGATGCATGTTCTTTCCCAGATGCATCCCTCTATTATCAATGTATTAGAAAAAAACTAAGATGCACTCATAGTTTGAAGTAAACATCAGTATTTATACAGAATTTTTGATGCTTAGCTGGGCAGATCCGAGTGAAACATAGGTGTTCAAAAATCATTTTTATACAGAATCTTGATGTTCAAAAATCTGACAGAGAAGGCTTCTGGTAGATCTGGGAAATTCCAGAAATGGAATGGGAAATTGATGCGTAAAAAACTCGGAAATTATTTACGGTCGCGCGGCGCCCCGGCGAAGAAAACGGGGCGCGCGTATTTTATTTATTTATTTTGGATATAAAAAAGGTTTAGAAATCGAGTTTTAACGAAAGGAGGCAAGTGCACCTATCGTGAGTAGTACAGGATATTCCGGGTGGAATATCGAGGTCGTATTGTTCTCGGGTCCGGTTCGATTATTTCTACTCTTCCCTGGAGGGGACTATTATTTTACCGATAATACTTGTCGGGATATTTATATATATAATAAAAAGCAGAAAATGACAGAAAGAAAAAAGAAAGCATGAAGGTGGTGCCGATGAAGAGCTTAGCTCGATGGCACCGAGAAAACAATTGAACTAAAATAAACTTTAAATAAAAAGAGCTCCTAAATTTCTAATTAATTAAGGCGGAGACTTGGCCGTGGAGGTTCCACTAAAATGAGCTCACCTAGCTATAGGGCTATCGCTCACCTGAACGCTAAGACTATTCGACCGGGCTCTCGTCCGACGAAGGATTCCTCTTAACGCCCGCATTACGCTAAGAACCCCGCTATTGGGTGGGGAACCCAATCCGGTAGAGTTGGCGCGCGTCCTCTCTCGAGGGTTAGTGCGGAACTCTCTTTGCCAAGGGGTGATCGGTCCATATGCACGGCCTCTCGGCGAGCGTATGGAAAACGGAAATAGGGCCCACACATCGATATGTGGTCCTACTCGTCGTTAACCCCGGGCAAACCTTAAGTACTTTTAATTAATTAGAAAGATTAGACCTTTAATTATTTTAAGCTATTTTATCTGTCCCAATGCTCTTCGATACCGAGGGCTAAGAATGGTTAGCCACTCATCGGAATGGGGACGATTTGCGAGAAAAGCAGAAAAGAAAACAGTAAAGAAAGCAGGAAATGAAAGCAGTAAAATAAAGCAGGAAAATAAAGCAGAAAATTGCAAGTCCTACCCAAACGAGTAGGACTGAAGAAAGCTGTAAATTGCGAGTCCCGGTGCAAATGCGTGGGCGGGAGAAAGAAAGCAGTAAAACGCACACACGCAAGTCCTACTCAAATGAGTAGGAGAAAATAAATACAGGTCCTACTCAACCGAGTAGGACAAAATAAATGCAACGCACGCACACTCTCTCTCGACATAAATGAAAACGCACACACTCTACAGGAAAGGTAAACACACGCACACACACGACAGAATTGAAATAAAGCAAAGCGCCATTTAACTCTTAACGAGTAGGCGGAAATAAATGCGCACACATAAAAAATTGCAAAAAAAACTAAGTTACCGAAAAAGAAAAACAACTGCATTTCTACCGCTAAAATGCGGTAGAAATGCATAAAAAGGGAAAATAAAAATAAACGGAGCGAAAAAGTTTGCAAATAAACGCAAAATGAAAGTGATCGAAAAATAAAAACGAATACATTTCTACCGCTAGAATGCGGTAGAAATGAATAAAATGAAGACAGAAAAATAAAAGGAACAAAAGTTTAAACGAAAAAACGAAGTGCACGAAAAAATTAAAACGACTATGTTATCATTCTTATAACTCCGTAAAAACGATTAAAAAGTGAAAATAAAGCAAAAAGAACGAAAAAGTTTTACAATCAAAACACGAAAATCTAAGTTAGAAAAAATTAAAATCACTTTGAAAATGTTTTTGACGGATCTATAGGAATGCAAGTAAAGCTATGACAATCACAATCTAAACAAGTCTAAGTAACAAAATTATAAAAACATAAAAGTAACATTTACACTCATACACACACACACCCATTACAAAGAGAACAAAAACTAAGTTAAAACAAAAATAAATAAGATTGTATAAGGGAAGAGGTGCATGAATCCATTCCAAAGCCATAAGAAGAGAAAAAGAAATATTTTTTATTAAGTAAAAACACCGGTTACAAAGGAACGAAAATAAAACTAAGTAGAGGGGGAGAAATATCCCTTACATAGACCTTGGAAGCAATCCAGCAGCATTTCCCCTATACAAAATGGTGCCCAAAAGGGGAACAGAAATCCAGAGCAGAAGACTGGAATTTATAGAAAAAATTTACATGGGTCACGCCCTTGGTCACGGGCGTGACAGGGGGCGTGACAGCACTATTTGGAAGGCGGCCGGCGATTTGACGGGAAAGTTGACTTTGGGCTGGACACGTGGCGGTCTTGCAGTGGTCACGCCCTTGGTCACGGGCGTGACAGGGGGCGTGACAGGCAGGTGGATCTGGGCGCGGTGCGCGCCGAAAGTCTTCGGGCAGGTCTTGTCGGGCTAGCTGGAAAGGTCACGCCCCAGATCACGGGCGTGACTCTGGGCGTGTCGGCTGGTGTCGACACTCGACGATCGTCGAGCTGAAAGTGTCGAGTTGAGTGAACACGGGCTTGGGTCACGCCCCGTGTCGGGTGACACGGGCGTGACCCCGGGTGTGTCAGGCTTTGGTCTTCAAAAATTGCTGATTCACGGGATTTTGACGTGTCACGCCCTGGTCACGGGCGTGACCAATATGTCACGGGCGTGACAGGTCAAATTTTGGCAGATTTTTGATTTTTTCTGAAAAATAAAATAAACAAAGTTAGTATAATATTTACAAAAATAGGAGCATTTTATTGAACAAATATAAGTAAAAATGACAAAAATAAATGAAAACAACTAAATTAATGTACACAAAAATAGGTATATTTACAACTTATCAAATACCCCCATACTTAAGCTTTTGCTATTCTAGAGCAAAAGTTGGAGATGAACTTATAAGGAATAAAAGAAATCCTAAGTTTAGCTATCGCTTGAATTAATTAAAAGGAAGATCAGAATAAACATCCGGGTTTAAAGAATTAAATCCTAATTTATGAAATGTTATGAATAGAGGAAGAGTTTCAAAAAGACTTCTAAATAAAATAAAATAGAAAGCAAAAATTTATTTTTGTTAGTTTAACAAATATGGATTGGATTTATAAAAAAAACTTTAGCTTAAAAGAAGTTAAAGGAAATAATGCAATTTAAAAATTATGCTCTCAAAAAAATTTTAAATTAAGTCTAGAATCATTGAAATAGGCGAAGTGGTTTGGTGGATTATGAAGAAGGCTTGGATATTGAGGTGAGGTAATTTTTTCTCGAACCTCCAATTTTTTTCTTTTTGGATAGTTAGGAAAACGAAATCTTATTTTCCTAACACATAATAATTTTTTTCTTTCTTCATAATAAATAACCCAATGTATATGTGTAGGAGTAATGAATTTTATCCTCTTACTCCATATATAATCTTTTTAAATTATTGGGTGCCTATGTTTACGGAACGAAATCTTATTCCCATTGACATAGGATCTTTTAAGGGATAGGGGGGGTAATCATGTCAAAGTAAGACATGAAAAAAAAGGAAGTGGGTTTAGTTTTTCAAAAATAAAACTAGCTTTTAATCAAAAAGTTTTGAGAGCAACCTTTTTAAAATGAACGTTCCAATGTTTCTAAAAGCATGGAGTAGAAATAATTGAAATCCATGGATGTTATTTTCTAACATAAAAAATGAGCTTCTATTTATAAAATTAGAAGTGGTGGTGAAAAACAAGTTCCCTATTATAATGATAAGACATAAAAAATTCTTTAAATCTTAACCCCAGACACTTAAATCTATCGAACTTTAATTAATAAATGAATAGTAAGCAAAGAATAACTAAAATTCGCATATAAATTGACTCGAAACTAGATTTTTGGAAAGCAAAAAGGGTTAAGAAATGGTGTATTCGAATTATTTTGTTACAAAACATTTTTTCGATTTTTTAGAGTTTTTATCATTTTTTTGTGTTTTAATTATTATCTTTTTAGGATTTTTTGATTTTTTATCTTTTTAGGGTTTTTGGGTTTTTTTTCTAATTTTTTTTTGATTTTTAGTTTTTGTAGATAAGCTATTTACAAGAATGAGGGGAGAAATAAGAGTTATTTATAAAGAAGATAGGGGGGGAAAGAGAGATTTTTACAAAAAAGCAAAGTAAAAACTCGATTGCGGCCCCGCGAACAGACTCTTATTTGAATGGTTGGTTCGATGAGTCGACCGTCGCGGGCAGGCAAGACGCAAGTTTTTACAAAAAAGAAGAAGAGGGGGGAAGAGAGATTTTTTTTTTTTTTTTTTTTGAAAAATATTTACAAAGTAAAAATTTTTTTTTTGTTTTTGTTGAATTTTTTGATGTTTTATAAGTTTTTTGAGATTTTTGTTTGTGGTTTATGATTTTTTTTGAGAGGTTTTTTTTTATTATTATTATATAAAACAAGGAAAAATTTTTTTTATGTTTTAAGTTTTGCAAATTTTTTTTGTATTTTTGATGAGTACAGAATATAAAAAGTGCAGAATAGGAAAACAAATACCCCCATACTTAAACCCAACATTGTCCCCAATGTTGCAATCTAAGTATGCGGAACAGATAATATACAAATTAAAAGATGTACAAAAACAAAAATAAAGAGAGAGGGTAGAAGCTTCCCTTAGACGAGTGCGGGAGGCCTAGGTTGAAACCCTGCATTATTTAGAAGAAAAAGCAAAAAGATAACAGAAAAAATAAGAAAGATAAACTCGGCCTAAAGATCGCGGGCGGTAGGGGGGGCGATGTGCGTGGGGGAGTCGGAGGTAGCTAAGACCTTAGCGGCCATTGTTTGATAAAAATGCGCACCCCTAACGTGCACAAGAATGGAAGCGCGCCGAAGCGAAACAAAACAAGTTAAAAAAAAGACAAAATATAGACATTTGTATGTTTTTTTTTAGGACGTTTTGTTTTTTTTTTTTGTTAAGTTTTTTCATTTTTTTCTAAATTTTTTTAGTTTTGTTTGTTTTATATGTTTTTTTTGTGTTGTTTTCTTTGTTTTTTCAAAAACAATAATGAAAATAAAAATATTTTTTTGTTAAGTTTTTTTTTTCATTTTTTGGATTTTTATTTTTATTTTTTTTTGTTTTTAGTTTAGTTTTTTTTGTTTTTTAGTTTTATAGTTTTTTTCAAATTTTTAATTTTTAAGGTTTTTCAAAAATTTTTTTGTTTTGAGTTTTTCAATTTTTTTTGGTTTTATAAATTTGTAAATATATATATTTAAGTTATTATTATTATTATTATTATTATATTGGCCATATTTATATATATATATATATAAATATATAGGTAAAATTAATAGATTTCCAGGGTTTAAAATAACGAACCAAAAATTCCCCGGCAACGGCGCCAAAAACTTGATGCGTAAAAAACTCGGAAATTATTTACGGTCGCGCGGCGCCCCGGCGAAGAAAACGGGGTGCGCGTATTTTATTTATTTATTTTGGATATAAAAAAAGGTTTAGAAATCGAGTTTTAACGAAAGGAGGCAAGTGCACCTATCGTGAGTAGTACAGGATATTCCGGGTGGAATATCGAGGTCGTATTGTTCTCGGGTCCGGTTCGATTATTTCTACTCTTCCCTGGAGGGGACTATTATTTTACCGATAATACTTGTCGGGATATTTATATATATATAATAAAAAGCAGAAAATGACAGAAAGAAAAAAGAAAGCATGAAGGTGGTGCCGATGAAGAGCTTAGCTCGATGGCACCGAGAAAACAATTGAACTAAAATAAACTTTAAATAAAAAGAGCTCCTAAATTTCTAATTAATTAAGGCGGAGACTTGGCCGTGGAGGTTCCACTAAAATAAGCTCACCTAGCTATAGGGCTATCGCTCACCTGAACGCTAAGACTATTCGACCGGGCTCTCGTCCGACGAAGGATTCCTCTTAACGCCCGCATTACGCTAAGAACCCCGCTATTGGGTGGGGAACCCAATCCGGTAGAGTTGGCGCGCGTCCTCTCTCGAGGGTTAGTGCGGAACTCTCTTTGCCAAGGGGTGATCGGTCCATATGCACGGCCTCTCGGCGAGCGTATGGAAAACGGAAATAGGGCCCACACATCGATATGTGGTCCTACTCGTCGTTAACCCCGGGCAAACCTTAAGTACTTTTAATTAATTAGAAAGATTAGACCTTTAATTATTTTAAGCTATTTTATCTGTCCCAATGCTCTTCGATACCGAGGGCTAAGAATGGTTAGCCACTCATCGGAATGGGGACGATTTGCGAGAAAAGCAGAAAAGAAAGCAGTAAAAAAAGCAGGAAATGAAAGCAGTAAAATAAAGCAGGAAAATAAAGCAGAAAATTGCAAGTCCTACCCAAACGAGTAGGACTGAAGAAAGCTGTAAATTGCGAGTCCCGGCGCAAATGCGTGGGCGGGAGAAAGAAAGCAGTAAAACGCACACACGCAAGTCCTACTCAAATGAGTAGGAGAAAATAAATACAGGTCCTACTCAACCGAGTAGGACAAAATAAATGCAACGCACGCACACTCTCTCTCGACATAAATGAAAACGCACACACTCTACAGGAAAGGTAAACACACGCACACACACGACATAATTGAAATAAAGCAAAGCGCCATTTAACTCTTAACGAGTAGGCGGAAATAAATGCGCACACATAAAAAATTGCAAAAAAAACTAAGTTACCGAAAAAGTAAAACAACTGCATTTCTACCGCTAAAATGCGGTAGAAATGCATAAAAAGGGAAAATAAAAATAAACGGAGCGAAAAAGTTTGCAAATAAACGCAAAATGAAAGTGATCGAAAAATAAAAACGAATACATTTCTACCGCTAGAATGCGGTAGAAATGATTAAAATGAAGACAGAAAAATAAAAGGAACAAAAGTTTAAACGAAAAAACGAAGTGCACGAAAAAATTAAAACGACTATGTTATCATTCCTATAACTCCGTAAAAACGATTAAAAAGTGAAAATAAAGCAAAAAGAACGAAAAAGTTTTACAATCAAAACACGAAAATCTAAGTTAGAAAAAATTAAAATCACTTTGAAAATGTTTTTGACGGATCTATAGGAATGCAAGTAAAGCTACGACAATCACAATCTAAACAAGTCTAAGTAACAAAATTATGAAAACATAAAAGTAACATTTACACTCATACACACACACACCCATTACAAAGAGAACAAAAATTAAGTTAAAACAAAAATAAATAAGATTGTATAAGGGAAGAGGTGCATGAATTCATTCCAAAGCCATAAGAAGAGAAAAAGAAATATTTTTTATTAAGTAAAAACACCGGTTACAAAGGAACGAAAATAAAACTAAGTAGAGGGGGAGAAATATCCCTTACATAGACCTTGGAAGCAATCCAGCAGCATTTCCCCTATACAAAATGGTGCCCAAAAGGGGAACAGAAATCCAGAGCAGAAGACTGGAATTTATAGAAAAAATTTACATGGGTCACGCCCTTGGTCACGGGCGTGACAGGGGGCATGACAGCACTATTTGGAAGGCGGCCGGCGATTTGACGGGAAAGTTGACTTCGGGCTGGACACGTTGCGGTCTCGCAGTGGTCACGCCCTTGGTCACGGGCGTGACAGGGGGCGTGACAGGCAGGTGGATCTGGGCGCGGTGCGCGCCGAAAGTCTTCGGGCAGGTCTTGTCGGGCTAGCTGGAAAGGTCACGCCCCAGGTCACGGGCGTGACTCTGGGCGTGTCGGCTGGTGTCGACACTCGACGATCGTCGAGCTGAAAGTGTCGAGTTGAGTGAACACGGGCTTGGGTCACGCCCCGTGTCGGGTGACACGGGCGTGACCCCGGGCGTGTCAGGCTTTGGTCTTCAAAAATTGCTGATTCACGGGAATTTGACGTGTCACGCCCTGGTCACGGGCGTGACCAATATGTCACGGGCGTGACAGGTCAAATTTTGGCAGATTTTTGATTTTTTCTGAAAAATAAAATAAACAAAGTTAGTATAATATTTACAAAAATAGGAGCATTTTATTGAACAAATATAAGTAAAAATGACAAAAATAAATGAAAACAACTAAATTAATGTACACAAAAATAGGTATATTTACAACTTATCAGAAATCTACTTCCGGCAGATCTAGAAGAGGAGGCTTCTGGTAGATCTGGAAGAGAAGGCTTCTGATAGATCTGAAAGAGAAGGCTTACGATAAAGGAGCTTGAGAGAACAAGAAAGAATAACCTAGGGGCTGTAGTTGTCGTGGAGAACTTCGACGATAGTGTAGCTGACGTCAAGTAGGAGGTCGAGGTTGCGAAGGCCAGCGTCGGTGTCAATGGCCACGATGAAGATGCTGTTAGAAAATAATCCAGATTGCTTTGATGATGGTCTGGTTGCTCCATGTGAAAAGGCACAACAGGTTCCGGCTGAAACATCGATTGAGAAGAAACCAGAAGATAAAGACACAGCAGGCTTCATGTGAATTATTCCAGAACCCTGCAGGAAGTAACTAGGAAGAAGTTAATGCAGTTTAAGTTATTGCCAGTTTTTTGCTTTGGGCCTGGTTCCCAGTTTTATCCAGAGTTGTTTTTTTTTATTATTGGCTCTAGATGTGTGAGCCTTTATTGTTGTTTTTGTCATGTAGTAGTGTGAGGTGTCTTTAAGTTATGAGTGAAGAGTGGGTTGTAGTGTGTGAAAAAAAAGTAAGAGAGGCAATATTTGCAGGAGGAAGAACTTGTTGGATTTCCGGCAGCATGTTTTTCAATCTCTTGTAAGTGTTGAAGTTTGGTTTTCCCTTAATAAAACAATCGTGGATGTGCATTTTGTGCAAATACTCCAACATGGTATCAGAGGGAGGTTGTGTGTGTGTGTGCTGGTTGCCATCAGTTTGTTTCTGAGATCAGTTCCTCGCACTAGGTGTTTGAATCTTGCTGATTCTTCACTGTTCTTTCAGTGCCAGTTTTTTTATCTCAGCTTGTGTTCATCGTATGTCATCGATTTCAACTCCAGTTTCAAATTTGGTGTATGCTCCAAGTGGTGTGCCAATTTTTGAAGGGGAGGCCTATGATTTTTGGCATGTACAAATGCGTACATTGTTTGTATCCCAAGGACTGTGGGATTTGATTCAGAATGGTTTTTCTCAACCCACCATTGATGATCCAGTTGTCGGGTGGGATGCTACCAAGCTTAAGGAGTTTTCTGAGAACCAAAAAAGGGATGCTAAGGCCCTTCTCTATATCCAACAAGGAATAGGAAGGAGCATATTCCCTAGAATTTTAGGGGCTCAGACATCTCAGGAAGCTTGGAACATTCTTAAAACTGACTTTCAAGGATCAGCGAAGGTGGTGTCTTTCAAGCTCCAAAACATATGGCAAGAGTTTGATACCCTCAACATGAGGGAAGATGATAATGCACTTTCTTACTTCTCTAGAATTACAGCTCTAGTAAATCAAATTAAAAGCTATGGTGACATAGTGGAGGAGAAGAAAATGGTATTAAAGATTCTAAAGACCCTTACACACAAGTATGCTTATGTTATCACAGCCATAGATGAGGCAAATGATATAAATTCTTTGACTATGACAGACCTCATGGGATCCTTGCAAGCTCATGAAGAGAGAATGAAGAGGTTTGAACAACAAACTATCGAACAAGCTTTTCAAAGCAAGCTGGTTTTTCGTCCTGAACCAAGAAGAGGTGCTTCTTTCAAGGAAGAAAAGTCTGGAAAATCTGTCCAGAGCTTCTCACGTTTTTGTAACCTATGTAAAAGAAATAACCATGAAGCCATCGACTGCTTTTACAAATGCAGAAAATGTCCGAAACCCACGCATTTTAATAAGGATTGCCCATTTCAAAAACCAACCAAACCAACCACAGAAGAAGTAAATTTCAGTGAGCAAGAGCAAGAAGAGGACTATGTGTTTTACACTTGCGACGAGAATGGAAACAAGAATGAAGAAGTGTGGTACCTTGATAGCGGGTGCTCGAATCATATGACCCACAATAAACATGCGTTTATTCACCTAGATGATCGCACCAGCTCCCAAGTTATTCTAGGTGATGGAACCTCCAAGCAAATAAAAGGAAAATGCACAATTGTTGTATTGGCTAGAAATGGCAGAATTAAAAAAATCAGGGATGTCCAACTGGTGCCTGAGCTTGCACACAGCTTGTTAAGTGTGGGCCAACTGATGGAAAATGGTTACAAAATCGAGTTCAATGAAACTAGGTGTAGTATCATTGAGAAAGCTTCTTCACAGGTTATTGCCAAGATCAAAATGTCTCCTAACAAGATGTTTCCTCTCAAGTTATCCTTGGTTGAAAGAAGTTTTGTCACTTCTGTTAAAAATGATTCAGAAAAATGGCATCATAGGTATGGACACTTAAACTACAACGACATGAAGAAACTGCAAGGGAAGAAACTTGTGCATGGGTTGGCTAACATCCAAGACAACATCGAGGTGTGCCATGAATATGCCATGAACAAGATACATAAATTACCTCATCCCCACTCAGCTTCCAGGAAATCTGTGAGACCTTTGGAGCAAGTTCATGCAGACATTTAGGGCCCTTCAAGAACGGCTACATTATCAGGTAAGCGTTATTACCTCCTATTTGTTGATGATAAAACTAGGATGATGTGGGTGTTTATTCTAGAAAATAAATCTGAAGCTCTAGTCAAGTTCAAACAATATAAAGCCCAAGTTGAAAATCAATCAAACTTGAAAATAAAAGTCCTAAGGACTGACAGAGGAGGGGAATTCACTAGCAAGAACTTCATCTCCTTCTGCCAAGACCAGGGCATATTTGAAAGTCCACTTAGTGTCAACTACCTTCACCTATGGGGGGGGGGGGGGGAATAGGTGTCTTGCAGCGTTTTTGCGGAATTAAAGTCGTACCTGCACAAGAAAACAAAACAACACATCACAGAAAGGACACAAGCAAATTATAGTGGTTCCCCGATTTGGGTACGTCCACTTTCCCCCTTCGACCTATCTCCCAACCAGGGACGACTCGGTCACTTCACCAATGGGATTCAAATCCAATCCTTGCACTAACGGAAGGAACCCTTCCACACGTAGGAGTCACCACTCTCACACCCAGGTTGCACCCAACCCTTACAAATAGGAACCAACGTTCTTTTACAACAAAATAGAAATTGGAGTGTATTAGAAATACAAACTACTTATGGAGAATAAGGTGTCCCTCTTCGTTCGACGACGTATTCTTGAAGTAACCGAAGAGTCCACAACCCTAAATCTCACTTAGAGAGAATCTCTCCCGAAACCGGCGGCAGCAAGAAGGGCGGCGGCTTGGTTCTCGGGATCGGCGGCGACAATGGAGTGCTGCTGCTGTACTTTGGAGATTCAACTTTCGTAGCAAAGCTAGCAAGGTCTTCAAACGGTCACACTAGGATCGATCATCTCGATCGATTCGGAAGGGGAAGGTTTTCCCGATCTACGAATCAAGAGACAAAGGATCTCTGGTTAGACGCGTGAGACACTGTGCTTGGCTGAGCTTCTGTCGCCGGGAGATCTAGAAGAACCCACGATCAAAGATGGAGATCAACTGGCACGTGCGGCGACGGCGGCGGAGCAGGTTTCACGATCTAGGTCACGTCGGCGGCTCGACTTTTTTTTTTTCTGTCTTCTCTCGTTTTACTGTTTAAAAATACAGATGTATTTATACATTAGGTCTTCAAGATGACCGTTGTGGGCCCCACCAACAAGAAATCCCAAGCCCGATTCAAAACAGCGCCAGCGGCTGAGTCCGGTCCAGCGTGCTTCAGAAATTCGCCTAAGGCAAAATCGGCGAGAATCGAAGGTGATTCTCGACGATTTTGACTTAGCGACAGATTTGCACACTCTGATTTAGCCGGATAGAGTCGGTGTTGGGTACATTGGTCAAATGTACCTAATTTGAAGAAGCCTCACCCAACTCAATGATATACATCATAATGTATTTGATGTATGTTTGAGTTATTTGTGCAGGTTAAGAAAGTACTGGACTGAAGCAAAAAGTTTCTAAGTCCATGTGTCGACACCCAGAGGGAAAGTGTCGACACTTAAGAAAGCTTGTGTCGACACCCAAACAAGCAGTGTCGACACTTGGAGTCATTGTGTCGACACCTGGGAAGCAGAGTCGACACCAGACATAAAGTGTCGACACTTGGAGCTGTGTCGACACTCAGTGAAGAAAAGTGCAGACAGATAGTGTCGACACAAGGAGCTGTGTCGACACCCAGTGAAGCAGTGTCTACACCGGAAATTGTCGACACTTGGAGCTGTGTCGACACTCAGCAAAAGTCTGCAGAGTCTAAGTACAAGTGTCGACACTCAACACAATGTGTCGACACAATACAGAAGAGTCAACGCTTAAAGTAAGTGTCGATACTCAACACAATGTGTCGACACTCAATAGAAGAGTCAACATTTGAAGTATGTGTCGACACCCAGAATAATGTGTCGACACACAGCTAAAGACTCAACACTTGAAGTAAGTGTTGACACCCAACACAATGTGTCGACACTTAGCTAAAGACTCAACACTTGAAGGAAGTGTCGACACAAGGAGCTGTGTCGACACTTAGCAAAGAACAGAAAGAACAACAAATTTTTCTAAGTACAAGTGTCGACACTAAGGGAATGTGTCGACACTCAGCTGAAGTCTCAACACAAGAAGGTGTGTCGACACAAGGAGCTGTGTCGACACTCAGCAAGAATCAACATAAGAAGATATGTCGACATCAAGGAGATGTGTCGACACATTGGAGAATTCAGCAAAGGCTAGAAGAACAAGTACTTGTGTCGACACTCAATTTCAGTGTCGACACATGCAAAAGAATCTGTGTCGAGACATACAAAGATATGTGTCGACACCTTGTAGACTTGTGTCGACACTTACAAAGCATGTGTCGACACTTGGTCTATAAGTATCGACACTTAAAGACAGAAAGTCTCGACACTATCAGACAGATAGAGATTTTCAAGAAGTGACTGGTTGACATGACAGCTGCCGATCCAGCCGGTCTACAGCAACTGTCAGAGATGTCAGAAGTCAGTTATGAACCGGACCAGCCGGTTACCATAAAGAATGCCTATAAATAGGCACCCACAGTTTACAGAAAAAGTGGTTCAGAGTTGTTGAAAGAGTTGATCAAGTGATTAACAAGTGGTACAGATTATTGTTCAAGTAATCAGAAAAGTGGTACACAGAGTATCAATACAAGAAGATCTTGCATTCCAAGTGCAGATCTAAGAAGTTGGAGAGAGAGGGCTCCTTCCAAGAAATCAGCCACTGGAACTAGGCTGAGAAGAAGGATTCAGAATCAATTCTGGATCTTAAGTAGCAGAGGTCAAGGAACAACTGCAGAGGATTCAGCCTTATTCAGTTCTACTCAAGAAGCTTTGAAGAAAGCTAAGTCAGGGTGAATCCAGCTGAGTTCTTCCAAGAACTCATCAAGAATCTCTCAACTCCCCTCCTTTAATTCTGAGTTGTAGAGTTATTATTTGTATTACATTTGTAACTTTTAGGATCCACTGGATCTGAGTGATTGTAAGCCTATATTTATAAAGGCTGAGGGTAGGGCTTGTTAGCCTGAGTGTAGGAGATTGTGATCTCTGAGTGTAGGCCTTGTTGGCTGAGTGTAGGCCTTGATTGGCTGAGTGTAGGCCTTGATTGGCTGAGTGTAGGCTTTGGGAGAAAGCTGAGTTGTAAGGCTTTGGGCCTGAGGTAGGAACCAATTTGGGTTCTAAGACAGTTGAGAAGTTTGGCCGAATCTAGTACACTGCTAGATAGGCGAAGGGGGAAAGTGGATGTACCCATATCTTAGGGAACCACTATAAATCACTGTGTGCTGTGCTGTGAATGTGTTGTGGATTAGCTGTGTATGTTTGATTATTGCTGATTGCTGTAATAAACTAGTTAGAAATCTGTGATATAACTGTTTGGCTGCCAACAAAGTTAGAAAAGGATTAGGTCACCTATTCACCCCCCCCCCCCTCTAGGTGTTTAGGTACCATATCTTTCAAGTGGTATCAGAGCGAGGTTCCTCAAAAAGGACTAACAGTCTGAGGAGATCCTATTTGACAGATTCAGTGTAAGGCAATTCACAGATTCAAGAAATTCAAGAACATCAAGAAACATGGGTTCTTATGAGAATCACAAGGAATTGGGTTCCATGAAATTACCCATATGCAGGAAGGAGATCTTTGGGATCTGGAAAGAGAGGGTAAGGCTATTTATGGAAGCCTCTGACCCTAGAATCTACATCACAGTTAAGGAAGGGCCTTATGTGCCAATGAAGATTTCAGTATTGGATGCAAATCAGAGGACTCCAAAAGATTTCTCTGAGATGACTAAGGATGAGATTGTCCTAGCTACCATGGACAAGAGGGCACAAAACATAATAGTGAGTGCCATTGATGATGCCACTTTTCAGAACTTAATTCACTATAAGACAGCAAAAGAGATGTGGGATACTCTCATTGTCTATATGGAAGGTTCTGAAGAAGTTAGGCAAGATAGGAAGTCCTTGCTAAATCAGGAGTATGAAAGCTTTAGGCAAGGAAAGTGTGATAGCATCACTGAGTGCTATAAGAAGTTTTACAGAATAGTTAATGAACTCATGTCTTATGGAAGAGAGTTCACTAACTATGAACTAAATGATAAGTTCTTAAGGTCCCTAACCAAAGATTGGGACACCAAGATCTGTGCCATAAGAGAAATGGCTAAGTTGGGGGAAATTCCTCCTCCCACACTGTTTGTCAAGCTATTGTCTTATGAAATGCAGTTAACAGTGAGAAAAGAGGAGGAGAAATCAACAAGGACTGAGCACAAAGAAAGAAATGTTCCTTTCAAGACAGAAGTTCCCAGAAAGTGCAGGAATAGGTCTTCAACTCCACCTCCAGAGGTAGTTGAATCAGAATCTGATGAGTCTGTCAGCACAAAGTCTAAGAGCAGTGAAAGTGATGAAGACTTTGCTGCTTTCACTAGACACTTTCAGAAGTTTTTGAAAAAGAAACAGTGGAGGTCAAGGCCTTCTACATCACAAGGAAAGGAAGACTCTTATCAGAAAAAGAGATCTTCAAAGAATGACAAGAAAAGGACAAAATCAAGCAAGGCAACTGGTTCAAAGATTGTTTGCTATTGCTGCAATAGACAGGGCCATGTTATTGCAGATTGTCTAGAGAAGAGAAAGGAATCTGGTGACAGGAAAAAGACTCACTTCAAAGGGGATAAAGAAAAGTCTTTTGTTGCTAAGAAGGAGAAGACTCTATCAGACATCTCTTCTTCAGAAACTAAGTCTGAGGCTGAAGCCTACATAGGGCTGTTTGCTGAAGAAGAAGAGGAAGAATTCATTGAGATCTTCGAGTCAATTTATGAACAAGAAGACAGTCATTGCCAAGGGCTAATGGCTTTGACAGATAGTGCCAAAATCCTGGAACAGCCAGGATCCAGTCAGGTACAAAGATCAAGTTCAGTTTCTTGTTCTAGTTCAGATTCAGATTCTTCTTCATCAAGTGATGAGAATATATCTGAGTCTGAGGAAGATATTCATCAGCTTATAGATGAATATAAGGTACTGTTGCAAGCCTACAAGAAAAGCAAGACCCTAGCCAAAAGTCAGGCAAAGGAGATTGCTGATCTCAAGTCTGTTGCAACAGATTTTGAGAAGCAATTTGATCAAAAACTGAATGGGGTAGCCATGCTGAAACACATTACAGTGATTCAGATGGGAACTATCACTTATAAGAATGATTAAATTAAGAGACTGGAGATCAATCTTCAGAAAGAAAGAGAGCTTGTTGCTAGGTTTTCAAAACCTAAATCAGTACTACCTTTAATTGATGAATTTGTTCATCAAAAAGGCAAGGCTGGACTGGGTTTTGTTAGACTTGCAGGGACTGAGCAGTCCAAGTCTAAGTCCAAGGGCAAAGCCCCAACATTCAACGAGCCTGCTGTAGTCAAGACAGCCAAGGCAGTACCTAAGCAAAGGTACAATAAATTTGAATGCTGGTGTTGTGGCAAAGTTGGCCATTATGCAGTGGACCGTTGGCATAATGTGAATGCCAAAGTGAGTTCCAAACTACCTATTGGAATGCCAGTAGGCAGGTTTGTCAAATTGCAAACTAACAATCACCAAGGACCCAAGAATGCTTTGGGTTCTAAGATTCATTAATTTGTTTTGCAGGTGAGTCCAAGTGGCCATACCCCTACATGGTACTTGGATAGTGGATGTTCCAGACATATGACTGGAACAAGGGGACTACTGAAGGACTACATTCCAATCAAAAATGGTCTTAAAGTGACCTTTGGTGGTTCTGAAAAAGGAATCATCAAAGGGTTTGGTAACATTTCTTCAAACCTTATTACCATTACTCAAGTGGCTTATGTTAAAGGATTGAAACACAACCTAATAAGTATAAGTCAGTTAAGTGATGTAGGGTATGACATCTCATTTGTTAAAAATGGTTGTCATATCAAGAGTTCAAGTGATCAAGAGATCATTTTGACAGGATATAGAAAGAGGAATGTCTACTGTCTAGACATTATGATTGAGAACAATGGTTCTCCTGTTTGTCTTGTAGCTGATGAGACAGTCTCTCATTGTGTCAAATGGCACAAGAGGCTAGCCCATCTTAACTACAAGACTATTAACAAACTCTTTAGCAAAGAGTTAGTGAGGAATGGTCCTCAAGTTAAGTGTGTTAAAAATGGCATTTGCTCAGCTTGTCAAAACGGCAAGCAGACTAAATCCACCTTTAGAAGCATAGATAACAAAGATGTTGTGAGGTGTTTATACCTCTTGCATATGGATCTATTTGGTCCAATGCCAGTTCACAGCTTAGGTAGGAAGGTCTATACCTTTGTAGTTGTTGATGACTACTCAAGGTTTTCCTGGGTGTTCTTCTTAAGACAGAAATCTGAAACACCTAGTGTCTTCTACATCTTTATCAAGCAAATTCAGAATGAACTAAATAGTACTGTGGTCAAAATTAGAAGTGACCATGGTACTGAGTTTCAGTCTGAAAGCATGACAAAACTATGTGAAGACTTTGGGATATTTCAAGAATTCTCTTCACCTAGAACACCTCAGCAAAATGGCATTGCTGAGAGGAAGAATAGGACCTTGATAGAGGCTGGTAGAACCCTACTTAGTGATACATCACTGCCAGAGTATTTCTGGGCTGAATCAGTTAACACTGCATGTCATGTTATAAATAGGGCTACCATCACTAAAAGGCTAAACAAGACCCCTTATGAAGTTGTGAAAGGCAGGAAACCAAACCTATCCTATTTCAGGATCTTTGGTTGCAAATGCTTCATACTTAACAATGGGAAGTCTTACTTAACTAAGTTTGCTGCCAAGTCCCAAGAGGGAATTTTTGTTGGGTACAGCAATAATAGTAAGGCTTATAGAGTCTACAACTTGACTACACAAGTTGTAGAAGAATCAGTGCATGTAGTTTTTGATGAGACAAAACTTATTAACAATGAGTTGTCTAGCAATGTATGCAGCCCCACAGTTTTGACAAAGAAAATGGACAAGCTCACTATAGAAGAAGTGCCTGCTGCAAGTCAGCAAGGAGAGGAGAGTAGCTGCTGTCCAGGGGGAGAACTACATGTGCCAGTTGCTGAAGAAATCCAAGGAGTACAGCATGATGCAGATGCTGAAGAGGTTCAACCTGAAGTAAGGATGCCTCCAGCCCACAGGCATCTTAGAGATCATCCAGTAGAGCTGATTATTGGAGATCCAAGACAAGGAGTTCAAACTAGGAGCAGAAATCAGGATGCTGCAATTTATTCTAGCTTTTTGTCTCAAGTTGAACCTAAGAAATTTGAAGAAGCAATACAAGATCCACAATGGACTGAAGCAATGCAAGAAGAGCTTAATCAGTTCAAGAGGTGCAAGGTTTGGGAACTGGTTCCAAAACCTAAAGACCACAATGTAATAGGAGTTAAGTGGATCTACAAAAATAAGATGGATGAACAAGGGGTCATCATAAAGAACAAAGAAAGACTGGTTGCAAAAGGATATAGGCAAGAAGAAGGTATTGATTTTGATCAAACCTTTGCTCCAGTAGCCAGACTGGAAGCCATAAGGATGTTCTTGGCCTATGCAACCTATCAAGGATTCAAGGTTTACCAGATGGATGTCAAGTCAGCATTCTTAAATGATAATTTGAAAGAAGAAGTCTATGTGGAGCAGCCTTCAAGTTTTGTTGATCCAACTCTACCTCATCATGTCTATAGACTTAGGAAAGCTTTATATGGGTTAAAGCAAGCACCTAGAGCTTGGTATGAAACCCTATCTAGTTTACTCATTGAGAACAAGTTTTCAAGGGGGAAAATAGATAAGACTCTATTCCTTAGGGAATCTAGAGGCAAAGTCATACTTGTCCAAATATATGTAGATGACATTATATTTGGGTCTACTGAAAGTAGCCTTTGCAAAAAGTTTGCAAAGCTTATGCAAAGTCAGTTTGAGATGAGTTGTATGGGAGAGCTGAAGTTTTTCTTGGGTCTCCAAGTTAAACATACTTAAAGTGATTTATCCATATGTCAGTCCAAGTTCACCCTAGAACTCATAAGGAAGTATGGTATGGATTCATCCAGTACCATGAAGACTCCTATGAGGTCAAGTATGTCTCTTAGCAAGGATGATGCAGGGAAACCTGTAGATGAAACCTTGTATAGAGGGATAGTTGGCTCTCTACTATACTTGACTGCTAGTAGACCAGACATCATGTATGCTACATGTGTTTGTGCCAGGTATCAAGCCTGCCCTAAAGAGTCTCATTTGACTACAGTCAAAAGAATTTTGAGATATCTAAAGGGCACTCCCTATCTAGGCCTCTGGTACCCTAGGAATGGAGATTTTGATCTAACAGGTTATTCAGATGCAGACTTTGCAGGATGCAAAGAGGATAGAAAGAGTACTACTGGAACCTGTCAATTCCTAGGTGGGAGACTAATTTCATGGAGCAGCAAGAAGCAAACCAGTGTGGCTATCTCCACAGCTGAGTCAGAATATGTAGCTGCAGGAAGTTGCTGTGCTCAACTTCAGCTAGAGGACTATGGATTTCAGGTAAATAGAACTCCACTTTTCTATGATTCTACTAGTGCTATTTCAATAGCTAATAACCCTGTATCTCATAGTAGAACAAAATATATTGAAATCAAATATCACTTTCTTAGGGAGCATGTAGAAAGAAATGATATTGTACTTGAATATGTTAAAACAGATGAACAACTAGCTGATATGTATACTAAGCCCCTAGAAGAAGCTAAGTTCAATAAATTCAAAATTGAACTAGGAATGATAAACTTAGAATAAGTTTACAGAATAGAAAATTGACTAAGTAAAAAGGTGTCGACACATAGACAAGTCTATGTCGACACAGAATAGTAGTGTCAACACATCAGGAAAAGGGTGTCGACACATTTAGGATGTTGGTGTCGACACTTCAGAATGTTAGTGTCGACACATGTCAAGTAGGTGTCGACACATCCAATATGGTGTCGACACTTAAGTTTTACTCAGAATTTTTCTAAGTAAAGTCTCGACAATGTGTCGAGTTATGTTGTGTCGATACATAACCAAGTGTCGACACATAAAATCTGTTGACTAAACTTGTGTCGACACATATGTGTCGAGACATTATAAGTCAGTGTCGACACTTATTGCCAGTGTCGACACATGTTAAGCTAGCTGTCCCGCCTGTTCATCTTCAAAATTAGACAGGTATAAATAGGGTTCTGTCTTTGTTTGTCGACATGCTTTCAAAGTTTCGAGACCAAAACTCCTGTGTCGACATTTCTCTCTTCTTAAGACAAATTCTCCAAACCCTAATGGCTCCTAAACTTGAGGAGAACGTCAACGAGGGCTATGAGCTAGTGCGAGGTGCGTTCGATGAAGCTGATCAAGAACTCAAGGCGGTAGTAACCCTAGTCGCCAATTCTGGACTAGAATACTTGGCTTTAGAACCAACAAAGATTTGGAAAAAGGAAGTTCTTGAATTCCTAAATGGAGCTGCTGTAGATGACTCTGGATACCGAATCAAATCCAGAGTTCATGGGACTAAGGTCAAAGTTTCACCAAAGAATCTGAGAAAGGTACTCCAGCTACCTAAAGCTCATGATGAAGAGGAAGTAACTGCTTCAAAGACCAGGGAAGCTCTTACTTGGTGTGGTCTTGATCCCAAGATGAAGATAGGATCGGTATTCAACAGGAAAGACATGAATAATCAAGGGAAGTTCATGTCTGAAATTGTAGGAAATGTTATTCTCAGCAAGACTGGAGGGCATGACAGGGTGTCTGCCTCTATGTTTGGAATTATGACTAGAATCATATTCAATCTGAAAACAGACTGGTCAATGGTGGTTTTTGACAAGATCAAGGAGAGCTTGAAGAAGCCCAACCTGGGCAGAATACTAAGTCTCTACCTAGCTGGTATAATACCAGAGGTAATGAGCAATGCTGCTGGAAGTAAGATCAATCACATGAGAAAGATGGATCAAAGGATATTCTCCAGATGGGACAGGGTATTGTCCAAGGAAGTGGCAACCCCAGAAAAGCCAGTATCTGAAAAAGAAATTCCTCCAAAGAAGAAGAGAAAGACTGTACAAGTGGTACAAGAGTCCTCCAGCAGTTCTGATAGTGAAGAACAAGTTGATTTCACTCCTGATGATCAAGAAGGAGTGGCTGCAGAGAAGACCCCTGTTGCTAAAGATATTGCTGCGAGCCAGGGGGAGCCTCCAGCTGTAGAAAAGTCATCTACTCTGGACAGTGAGCAAGCCACTAACATCATCCACGAGGTACTCATTGATCTAAATACATTAAATTTTTCTATAGTAGATTTTGATTTGTCTGATGTACATCAGCAAATTCAGCTAGACAGTCAAGTACCAGATGTTGTAGAAGACACATCTGCTGTAGTTCAAGATGCTACTTCTCAAGTGGTGGAAGAACCAAGAACTTCTCCTGCACAGTCTCCACCTGAATATACAATGAAAGATTTGTTTCTAAATCTTGATCAAGAAGATTTTGATATGGACAAGGATGCTGCTGCTGAAGATAAGAGTGCTGCTGCTGAGGGGGAGCACATGGAATTTCTGGAAGAGCCTATTAGGCTGGAAACTAAGCAAGCACCTGATGTGCAAACTGAGAAACCTCAAAGCCCTAAGGACAGGGTTGATATAGCCAGCACTTTTGCCTCTGAGGATGAGGAGAGTGCTTGGGCCAAGAAAAAGAAACTCTATGTCTTCAAGAGGAGAAGCCAGAGTTATAAGAAAGCCTTGCAATCCATTGCCCCACAGCCTATAGTTCAACAAGCTCCAACTGTTGACTATAGTGCTTTACTGATAGCACTGCAGGTCAAAATGGATGAACAAAGGAAAGCTATAGAGGCTTATGTGGATGAAGGGCACAAGACCCTACAGTTTGACCTGGCCCAAGAAATAAAGTCAATAAGGTTTGAGATGAACCTTAATAAGAAGGAGATGAATGAATGCTTCTCCAAGGGTGGAAATACTGTGGTATATCTGGCTACCCACCAAGAGAAGATAAAGGCTCAGGTAGATGATATAGCCTTAAAGCAAGGATATGTGCTGGAAAACCAAATCAGACTGAATGACAATCTGACTGAGTCACATAATGCTCTCCTCACAGAATTGAAGAATAAGACTGCTGAACCTTCTACATCTGCTGCTGAAGTTAAAGCTGACTTTGATAAAGTATTCCAAGCTGAGATTACTGCTGTCAAGACTGCAATTCAAGATTCCCAGAAGGCCATCTCTGAACAGCTCACTAAGCTCAAGCCATTCTTCAAAGAGGGGATCAGATACTTGGACAGCCAGATCAGGTTTCAAAAGGATGATGTCAGAGACCATATGGCCAGAGAAGTCATAAAGGGGGAGAGAGTATTTGTCAAAGCTAGCTCTGACCATGCCAAATGGATATCTAACTCCATCAGAGCTATACTGGGCTATCCTCCACTTTGTGATGATGACAATGTTGCTGAATCAGGAGTTCAAACTGCATATCTTGGAGGTGAGCAAGCAGAAGTAGCTCAGGTGATATATCCACCTCCAGACTTTGACATGGTTCAAGCAGATGTCAGCACTATGTATAGCCCAACTGAGGGCAAGGCCAAAGTTCATATTGAGAAGGTTATTCAACCTATTTCTGAAGCTCTGCAGGAGGCTATGAACAAAGAGGAAGAGGCAAGGTTGTCAAAGAAGAGGTTTAGGGAACAAGCTGAACAAAAGCCAGATTTTGAACAATGGAGCCCTACCTATAGAAATATAATTCTTACTGCCTGGAAAGCTGCAAAGGACAATGCTCATGAAAGGAACAAATGGTTCTCTGAGGCAGAATGGAGAAAGCATGAGATTAGGCAGGAGGCTATAGTACAATTCAGAAGGAAGGCTAAGATGGGAAAGCTACCTCCTACTGCTGTGGAGCCTAGCAAGTACTTCCCCAAGCCATACCACTACTTTGAAAGGCAGAAAATCAAGGCAGAAGAGCTGAAGAAGAAGGACTTAAAAGGCAAGAAGCCTGCTGATGTTGCAACTGCTGAAGCCCCTGTCAAAGCTCAAGTCCAAGCTGGAAAGGGAATAGTTATCAAAGAACCTGATCAGAAATAGATTAGGAATTAAACTTGAAGCTTGTTGAAATCTGTTGAATATAAAATATTTTTGTAAACCATTAAAGGTGTATTAAAAATGTGTTAGAACAATATATGATAAATATATTTTGATTGTTCTGAGAAGTGTCTATTTCTTATTTGTTCTGGAATGATGAATGTGTATACATGTGTGAATTTCTACATGTTTATGTTTACCCTGCTGTTTATAATCTGTTTTACATCATTTTGTAATTCTTAATTATGAATGGTGTATATCATTGACTAAGGGTTATGACTTCTCCAAATAGGAGGAGATTGTTGGGTACATTGGTCAAATGTACCTAATTTGAAGAAGCCTCACCCAACTCAATGATATACATCATAATGTATTTGATGTATGTTTGAGTTATTTGTGCAGGTTAAGAAAGTACTGGACTGAAGTAAAAAGTTTCTAAGTCCATGTGTCGACACCCAGAGGGAAAGTGTCGACACTTAAGAAAGCTTGTGTCGACACCCAGACAAGCAGTGTCGACACTTGGAGTCATTGTGTCGACACCTGGGAAGCAGAGTCGACACCAGACACAAAGTGTCGACACTTGGAGCTGTGTCGACACTCAGTGAAGAAAAGTGCAGATAGATAGTGTCGATACAAGGAGCTGTGTCGACACCCAGTGAAGCAGTGTCTACACCGGAAAGTGTCGACACTTGGAGCTGTGTCGACACTCAGCAAAAGTCTGCAGAGTCTAAGTACAAGTGTCGACACTCAACATAATGTGTCGACACAATGCAGAAGAGTCAACGCTTAAAGTAAGTGTCGACACTCAACACAATGTGTCGACACTCAATAGAAGAGTCAGCATTTGAAGTATGTGTCGACACCCAGAACAATGTGTCGACACACAGCTAAAGACTCAACACTTGAAGTAAGTGTCGACACCCAGCACAATGTGTCGACACTTAGCTAAAGACTCAACACTTGAAGGAAGTGTCGACACAAGGAGCTGTGTCGACACTTAGCAAAGAACAGAAAGAACAACAAATTTTTCTAAGTACAAGTGTCGACACTAAGGGAATGTGTCGACACTCAGCTGAAGTCTCAACACAAGAAGGTGTGTCGACACAAGGAGCTGTGTCGACACTCAGCAAGAATCAACTTAAGAAGATATGTCGACACCAAGGAGATGTGTCGACACATAGGAGAATTCAGCAAAGGCTAGAAGAACAAGTACTTGTGTCGACACTCAATTTCAGTGTCGACACATGCAAAAGAATCTGTGTCGAGACATACAAAGATATGTGTCGACACCTTGTAGACTTATGTCGACACTTACAAAGCATGTGTCGACACTTGGTCTATAAGTGTCGACACTTAAAGACAGAAAGTCTCGACACTATCAGACAGATAGAGATTTTCAAGAAGTGACTGGTTGACATGACAGGTGCCGATCCAGCCGGTCTACAGCAACTGTCAGAGATGTCAGAAGTCAGTTATGAACCGGACCAGCCGGTTACCATAAAGAATGCCTATAAATAGGCACCCACAGTTTACAGAAAAAGTGGTTCAGAGTTGTTGAAAGAGTTGATCAAGTGATTAACAAGTGGTACAGATTATTGTTCAAGTAATCAAAAAAGTGGTACACAGAGTATCAATACAAGAAGATCTTGCATTCCAAGTGCAGATCTAAGAAGTTGGAGAGAGAGGGCTCCTTCCAAGAAATCAGCCTATGGAACTAGGCTGAGAAGAAGGATTCAGAATCAATTCTGGATCTTAAGTAGCAGAGGTCAAGGAACAACTGCAGAGGATTCAGCCTTATTCAGTTCTACTCAAGAAGCTTTGAAGAAAGCTAAGTCAGGGTGAATCCAGCTGAGTTCTTCCAAGAACTCATCAAGAATCTCTCAACTCCCCTCCTTTAATTCTGAGTTGTAGAGTTATTGTTTGTATTACATTTGTAACTTGTAGGATCCATTGGATCTGAGTGATTGTAAGCCTATATTTATAAAGGCTGAGGGTAGGGCTTGTTAGCCTGAGTGTAGGAGATTGTGATCTCTGAGTGTAGGCCTTGTTGGCTGAGTGTAGGCCTTGATTGGCTGAGTGTAGGCCTTGATTGGCTGAGTGTAGGCTTTGGGAGAAAGCTGAGTTGTAAGGCTTTGGGCCTGAGGTAGGAACCAATTTGGGTTCTGAGACAGTGGAGAAGTTTGGCCGAATCTAGTACACTGCTAGATAGGCGAAGGGGGAAAGTGGATGTACCCATATCTTGGGGAACCACTATAAATCACTGTGTGCTGTGCTGTGAATGTGCTGTGGATTAGCTGTGTATGTTTGATTATTGCTGATTGTTGTAATAAACTAGTTAGAAATCTGTGATATAACTGTTTGGCTGCCAACAAAGTTAGAAAAGGATTAGGTCACCTATTCACCCCCCCCCCTCTAGGTGTTTAGGTACCATATCTTTCAGTCGGCGAGAATCAACCAGTGATTCTCGATGATTCGGCGAGAATCACTCGTGATTCTCGCCGAATCGGCGAGAATCACTTGGTGATTCTCGTCGATTATTACTTAGACGATTTTCGTCTTTCCACCCATGAGCTGCTCTTTGACCCATCCTTGCTCCTTGTCTGCTCTTGCATTATCACAACCCTGGTGTAGGGATGTTTGTGAGATGGACGTGCTTACGTGAACGGCGGATTACCCATCACAGAACATAGAAAAATAAGAGAGTGCTCCGACCAAAAGCGAACGAAAAGGGGTCGGTTGGCTCTCAAAAATTCGGGACTCGATACAACGTCCTTAGGACCTACTCTCCAACAAGCACACAACTCGCGCCTAGCCGGACTCGATACCACGACCTTAGGACCTACCTCTCCAACAAGCACACATCTCACCGCACCTACACAAGCATCTATTCTTT
Source organism: Platanthera guangdongensis (assembly GCA_039583875.1). Lineage (NCBI taxonomy): Eukaryota > Viridiplantae > Streptophyta > Magnoliopsida > Asparagales > Orchidaceae > Platanthera > Platanthera guangdongensis. Next base: position 126,551,956 of record CM077161.1, read on the forward strand.
CAAAATAAGCCGTCAATCGCAGCAAAAATATATTTAGGAGCGGCGGTAAACGATAAGGAGGGATCAAGAACAAGTTGAGATTAACTCCCTTGTTAGCACCAAAGCGTGCCCAATCTTGGAGAACAAGTCAAGGCTTGGCCTAGTTTGTTCTCTAGCGGATCTTCCAATCCGAAAAACAAGAGGATCAATAACAACGTTCGATTCAGATTTGCAAGCGAAAAACACTTTAAAATCGCGGAAAAGACGGATGAATAACCTCCACAAAATTCTCACAGCAAGAAACACAAAGATAGGGAAGAGATTACCCAACCAAGAAGAAGATCACACAATATTTGTGGGAGAATCACTCTCTCCACGGTTCCACCGGTTTCACACCGAAGGGGGCTGCTTCCTTCTTCCACGGAGTCGCACCGAGAGAAGCCACGCCGGAGTCGCACCGAACGGGGATGGAGGAGGCAAGGCTTGGCTTCACACCAAAGGGGAGGAGGTGGCTATGGTTTTCACCATGGTGGCCGAAATTCCTCAAGGGGGGGTTACTTTAGGTTTCTTTTTCCAATCCATAACTCATCATAATATCCTCCTTTAAATAGGAGTTACAAAAAAGATCCAACCATCCATGATGGAGATGAAATCTCATCCATCCGGGCGGTTACATACACACCAAGGGTTTAATAGCACACCAACATGAAAATAAAAATATTACAAGCCAAATGTTTTAAGCAATTAAAATAAAACTAAGTAGAATTATTAAGAAAGCTTTGCGCGCCGCGGACGGAGGTTGTATCGCAGCTTTCCGTTAGCGTCCGTGGCGTTGTCATGACGCCGCAAATCTTTAACTTGTTGCGCCGCAGCAACCGGGTCATCATCAGGAAGTGTTGGAGGGGCCGCAACAACCGGGTCATCATCAGGAAGTGTTGGAGGGGCCGCGCCATCAATCCTCCCCCACTCAAAATCGCGCATCTCCGATGCGTGGGCTGATAGAAAGCGGCGGAGAAGCTCGGCATCCAAACGTTGAAGCTCTGTCGCGAGTACCCATGAGTCGTCCGACGGTGGGCGGTCACGCCAACGGATGAGGAAGCGGTAGGTAGCACCGTCAGGAGTAGTAAGTGGCTCAGCAGCGAGTATCATATCTGGATGGAGAAATGTCTTGGGAAACCTGGGAAACATGTCAGCAGTAGGAATAAAAGAAGGCAACGTACCATCCGATGTTATACCTGCGGGGACCGGAGGAGAGAGATCATCCAAACTACCACTCCCCAACCCATTAGAAATTTCAGTGGAGGGAGAAGACGACAAAGAAACCAACTCTTGTGGAGGCGTAACAAACAGCGTCAAATCCGAGACATTAAAAATAGGGGAGATACCCCATTCAGCAGGCAAATCCAATACGAAAGCGTTGTCACCTAGCTTCTTTATAATCCGAAAAGGACCGGCGCGTTTTGGAGCTAACTTTTTAACGGTGCCAGTTGGCATTCGTTCGGGAACTAACCGTACTAAAACCAGATCGCCGACCTTAAAGTGTGACACCTTCCTATGTAGATTAGCGTGCGCTTGATAAGACTCATATTGAGCAGTCAAGGTAGCTCGTATACGTGCATGTAAGTCGTGAATATGTTGGGCGAAGGATTGTGCAAAGTGACTTGTTTTGTATGTGGGAGGTAAGGGGACCAAGTCAAGTGGCACAGGGGCCTTATACCCGTGGACAATTTCATTCGGAGACATACCCGTGGACCGATTTTTAGAATTATTGTAAGCCAGTTGTGCATGTGGAAGCAGTAAATCCCAAGTGCCTTTATGGTCGCTCACGAGACATCGAAGAAGATTTCCTAGGCTCCGATTGACTACTTCCGTCTGGCCATCAGTTTGTGGGTGATAAGCCGCGGAGAATAATAATTTTGTGCCCATAAGAACCCACAAGGTTTTCCAAAAGTAGCTAGTGAACTTGACGTCCCTATCTGAGACAATAGTTTTCGGAACGCCACGATGACTAACGACGTCTTTAAAATACAGTTTCGCAATGTGAGAGGCGTCATTGGTCTTACTACAGGGGAGGAAGTACGCCATCTTGGAGAACCTATCCACAACAACGAGTATAGAATCATGACGTCGCAGGGTGGGGGGAAGGCCTAATACAAAGTCCATGCTCACGTCTTCCCACGGGACGGACGGAATAGGTAGCGGAGTGTATAAACCTACATTGGACTTAGTACCTTTAGAAACTTGGCACGTACGGCAACTGCTCACAACTTTCCCAACCATCGCCTTTAGTTTAGGCCAAAAGAATTTCTCCTCTACGAGCGTTATCGTTTTGTCTCTGCCAAAGTGGCCACTCAAGCCACCACTATGTAACTCCCAAATGATGTGGAGTCGCAAAGAGGAGTGGGGGATACATAATTTTCCGTGTTTGAATAAGTATCCGTCTCTAAGTGAATAGGCCGTGATGGTCGCGGGAGAGCTATCCTGGGCAGATAAGTATGGCTCCTGAAAATCAGGGCATGTGGCGTATTCATCCTTTATGCGCTCGAAACCTACCACGTGGACTTGCATGGAGGAAAGTAAGAGGGTGAGGCGACTGAGTGCATCGGCAACTCGATTGTCGGTCCCCTTAAGGTGCTTGAGAGTAAATGTGTATTCTTGCAAGAAGGATACCCATTTAGCGTGGCGCGGGCTGATTTTGTGCTGACCATTGATGAATCGCAACGCTTCATGATCAGAGAGGATCACGAACTCCTTATGAAGGAGGTAGTGCCTCCAATGATGCAAACATCTAATGACCGCATAAAACTCCCTATCGTAATTGGAATAATTTAATTTAGCACCCGCTAACTTCTCACTAAAATAACTAACCGGGTGACCCTCTTGACTCAAGACACCTCCAATCCCTACGCCAGATGCATCACAAGTAAGCTCGAAGACCTTGGTGAAGTCAGGGAGACGTAACACCGGTGCTTCGGTCATAAGCTCCTTAATACGATGGAATGCAAACGTGGCGGATTTGGACCATGTGAATTCTCCTTTCTTCATGCAGTCCGTAATGGGTGCCATAATGCTACTAAAATCACGTATGAAACGACGATAAAAGGTAGCTAACCCGTGGAAACTACGCACCTCACGAAGGCTAGTGGGCTCGGGCCAGTCTCTAATCACCTGAACCTTTCCTGGGTCAACACGTATTCCTTCAGAGCCAACTATATAACCTAAGAATTCAACCTCCGAAACATAAAACGTGCATTTCTTTAGATTTAGATATAAGGTTTCAGTCCTTAAGGTGGAGAGGACTACTTTGATGTGAGAGAGGTGTTCGGCGGGGGAGGTACTAAACACTAGGATGTCATCAAAATACACTACAACAAACTTCCCCATATATGGCCTAAAGATGTGCGTCATCATCCGGGAGAAGGTGCTGGGGGCATTGGATAGCCCAAAGGGCATCACAAGCCATTCATACAACCCGTCCTTAGACTTGAACGCCGTCTTCCACTCATCCCCCTCTCGGATCCTGATTTGGTGGTAACCACTCCGTAAGTCCAGTTTAGAGAAGATAGTGGCACCCGATAGGACATCCAAGAGATCATCTAGTCGCGGAATTGGAAACCTATATTTTATAGTAATTTTGTTGAGAGCTCGGCTATCAACACACATGCGCCAGGTGCCATCCTTCTTAGGGGCAAGAAGAGCGGGGACAGCACATGGGCTCATACTCGACCTAATAAATCCCTTATTTAACAACTCCTCTATCTGGGTTTGTAACTCTATGTGGGCAGTTGGATTAAGCCTATAGTGTGGTTGGTTGGGTAAGGACGATCCGGGGATAAGGTCTATTGCGTGTTGTATATCTCTAAGCGGTGGTAACGACGAAGGCAACTCCTCCGGGTATACATCCCTAAACTCATCCAACAATACCCGTAGCTCTCGGGGTAAATCTTCCAACACGCCACCGTCAGTTTTTTCACTTAGAAGTACAAGAGCATACATTATTCCCCCAATAAAGGGGTCCTTCACAAATTCCTTCCTACCAACTAAACTCAAGGCTTTCCTTTCAACTGGGATGGTGGTATCCTTAGCCAACACTACCGGCTCTTTTGGCACAGTCGGTCTCAAGGTGACGATCTTGCCATTGAATTTTAAACTCATAAGTGTTGGCACGACCATAGTGCGTCACATCACGGTCATATAGCCAAGGGCGGCCTAATAACACATGACAAACGTCCATTGGTAGGACGTCGCACCAAACCTCATCCGTATAGGATTTGAAAGACAGGGGGACTAGGCACCGTTGGGTAACCTTAATAGTAACCTTACTAATCCAAGCGACCTGGTAGGGGGTCGGGTGCGGCTCGATGGTCAAGGACATACGCTTAACGGCATTCTCAGAAACGGCGTTTACACAACTACCACCATCAATAACTAATTTGCAAAGTTTTTCTCCACTCTTAAAGATCAGGGAAAAGATGCTCGTCCTCTTCCAGTCGTCTACAGGACGAGGAGTGGTCAAAATGCAACGCATCACCATAAGGCGGTGATCGTCCTCCAAGTCACTAGGGACTCCGTCAGGGTCGCTCTCCTCTTCGGCCTCATGGACATAGTCGTCAGGGTCGGTAGTGGACTCTAGTAAGGCTATAGCCTTCGTCTTGGTGGGGCATTCATAAGCATAGTGGCCTTGAACACCGCATGAGTAACAAGTGGTGTTAGCCTTGCTAACCTTTCCAACGGGGATACGCTCACTAGCGGGGTTCTTGGTATTTCTCGCGGTAATCACAACGGATTTCGACTCGGAGGATCTAAATCTTCCTTTATCAGGAAAAGTGGAAGAAGAGGCCCCAGCGGTGGACTTATTCTTCGCATTAGAATAACGGGAGTGAGCTTTAGATGCTAGGTTCTTTTCAATGTCCAAGGCGGCATTGAAAGTCGTATTCAAGTCCGTGTGACCATAACGCAAGAGTTTCCGCTGAATGTCGGGGTGAAGTCCCTTTCGAAATCTAGATAAAGTTACTTCGGGGATCTCTCGAAGGTCACAACGTACCATACGGTCCTTAAGTTCTCCCATATATTCAGCAACAGACATTGAGCCTTGCCGAAGGGTGGCAAGCTCATCGAACATTTGCGCCCGATGGTACGCGGGAACGTACTGATCGGTTAGCAGGTTCTTCATAACAGCCCATCCAATGAGTGGGACCCCGTGCCCAGCTCCTAACCTACGTTCTTCATTCAGCCAATAGGTTTTGGCACGTCCCATTAATTTCATCCTGGCAACTTGAACCTTTTGGGGGTCCGTGAGGTTGTGCCATTCGAAATAGCACTCCATGTCTATAGCCCAATGGAGGAAGATCTGGGGATCTCCCATGCCATCATAGGTGGGGGCATCTATCTTGATAGCCCTCGTGATATCAAAGCCTCGCTCAGGGCGGGGTTCTCGAGGGGGCATACGGGGAGAGTTTCCCTCAGAATCCGAATCAAAGTTCGGTTGGTGCCGGTTGGGCTGCCCAGCATTAACGGGAGGTGGGGGTGGCCTAGCTTGATTTTGTAGGATCTGGGCTAAGGCGTTCCTAAGCTCTGTCATTTCGGCACGAAGACCTGCTATAGCCTCGGTGTTGGGATCACCATGCTCGTTCGCAGCCATCCTAGACGTAGACGGGGTTGCGTACTCCGTTCCTAGCCTAGTGCGCATTCAGGTTTGGGAGGCCCCGGGCAAGATGAATTTTTCTAGGACTGAAGCTATATTGAAAATAAGATATTTTTATATATTCCCGATGAGAATAACACGTAGATCGTTAAATTTTTTTTTTTTTGAAATTTTGCTGAAAAATAAAGTTTTCAGCCCGCTATTTGCAGACCACAGAAAATATTTTTTTTGGAGTTCTAACGATCGGATCTCTAACAAGGAACGCAGAGAGGATGTTTGCAACGTGAAAGTTGAAACAACCTCCCTCTGATACCAAATTGGTGTAGGGATGTTTGTGAGATGGACGTGCTTACGTGAACGGCGGATTACCCATCACAGAACATAGAAAAATAAGAGAGTGCTCCGACCAAAAGCGAACGAAAAGGGGTCGGTTGGCTCTCAAAAATTCGGGACTCGATACAACGTCCTTAGGACCTACTCTCCAACAAGCACACAACTCGCGCCTAGCCGGACTCGATACCACGACCTTAGGACCTACCTCTCCAACAAGCACACATCTCACCGCACCTACACAAGCATCTATTCTTTCAAAATAAGCCGTCAATCGCAGCAAAAATATATTTAGGAGCGGCGGTAAACGATAAGGAGGGATCAAGAACAAGTTGAGATTAACTCCCTTGTTAGCACCAAAGCGTGCCCAATCTTGGAGAACAAGTCAAGGCTTGGCCTAGTTTGTTCTCTAGCGGATCTTCCAATCCGAAAAACAAGAGGATCAATAACAACGTTCGATTCAGATTTGCAAGCGAAAAACACTTTAAAATCGCGGAAAAGACGGATGAATAACCTCCACAAAATTCTCACAGCAAGAAACACAAAGATAGGGAAGAGATTACCCAACCAAGAAGAAGATCACACAATATTTGTGGGAGAATCACTCTCTCCACGGTTCCACCGGTTTCACACCGAAGGGGGCTGCTTCCTTCTTCCACGGAGTCGCACCGAGAGAAGCCACGCCGGAGTCGCACCGAACGGGGATGGAGGAGGCAAGGCTTGGCTTCACACCAAAGGGGAGGAGGTGGCTATGGTTTTCACCATGGTGGCCGAAATTCCTCAAGGGGGGGTTACTTTAGGTTTCTTTTTCCAATCCATAACTCATCATAATATCCTCCTTTAAATAGGAGTTACAAAAAAGATCCAACCATCCATGATGGAGATGAAATCTCATCCATCCGGGCGGTTACATACACACCAAGGGTTTAATAGCACACCAACATGAAAATAAAAATATTACAAGCCAAATGTTTTAAGCAATTAAAATAAAACTAAGTAGAATTATTAAGAAAGCTTTGCGCGCCGCGGACGGAGGTTGTATCGCAGCTTTCCGTTAGCGTCCGTGGCGTTGTCATGACGCCGCAAATCTTTAACTTGTTGCGCCGCAGCAACCGGGTCATCATCAGGAAGTGTTGGAGGGGCCGCAACAACCGGGTCATCATCAGGAAGTGTTGGAGGGGCCGCGCCATCAAACCCTGTACTTGAAAATAAGTACACTCCAATAGAGAGAGTACACGTAGGCCAACACACTGATCTGCTCAACGAGGGATTACGTCGCGCAGACCCGTGTATATTGATCTACTGCACCCTGACATTGGTGTGTACTTAGTGTGGAATAACTGTAAGCACAACTTAAAAGATTTCATCAAATACATTGTCTATTTACCTTAGCTTATTCAGGGGCTTCTTCAAATCAGGTACGTTGTGGATACAATACCCAACAATCTCCCCCTATTTGAAGAAGCCTAAACCATACAAGCTAAGGTGAATAGAGCGTATGGGAATGAAAATCATAAACTTAAAATTGAGTTGAGAGAGATATTCATTACCAATACCAATTTCTTGAGAGCAAACTTGGAGCCACCTTAGCCTTAGCCGAGAGGGTAATCTCCCCCTTTTCGGCTTCTACAAATCTGGGTCTGTTGCATTTGACCCCTTGCTCCCCCTCAGTTCTTGCACCTGTACTCACACTTGAGTTCCTGGCAGAGGCTCCCCCTAGATGCACGAGCCTGGAGCTTCTGTAGTCGTCATTCCACATAGTTTAGCATCCCCAATTCAGTTTTGAAAAGACTGAACTTGGCTTCGTCTAAGGGCTTTGTGAAAATATCGGCAATCTGCTTGTCCGTTGGGACATACCAGAGAGAGATGTCCTTGTTCTCCACGTGCTCCCGAATGAAGTGGTAGCGCACTTCAATATGCTTCGTTCTGTTGTGCGATACCGGATTGTTGGCAATTACAATTGCACTGGAGGAGTCGCAGTACATCGGTACTTCCTTGAACTAAAGGTCGTAGTCGGCTAACTGGTTTCTGATCCATAGGAGTTGTGCGCAACAGCTGCCTGCCTAGATGTACTCAGACTCTGCTGTGGAGGTTGCTACACAATTCTTCTTCTTGCTGTTCCATGAGATAAGCCTTCTTCCGAGGAATTGACACGTCCCGGAAGTGCTTTTCCTGTCATCCCTACTCCCTGCAAAATCAGCATCTGAAAAACCTATTAGCTCGACATCATTATTTCTCGGGTACCACAAGCCAAGATTGGGAGTATCTTTAAGGTATCTTAGAATTCTCTTTGCAGCGACATAGTGAGATTCCTTAGTGTTCACTTGATATCTGGTACAGACACATGTGGAGAACATGATATCCGGTCTACTGGCAGTAAGATAGAGCAGGGATCCAATGATGCTTCTGTATTTGGTTTCATCGAAAGGTTTACCTTTCTCATCCTTATCCAGAGACATAGTGGTTCCCATTGGAGTCCTCATAGAGGTTGCATTCTCCATACCGAATTTCTTGAGGAGTTCATTTTTGAACTTCGTCTGAGAGATGAAGATTCCATCCTCAGAATGTTTCACTTGAAGTCCCAAGAAATACTTTAGCTCACTCATACTTCTCATTTCAAACTTTCCTTACATAAGTTTAGAAAACTTTTGCAAAGATTGTTGTCCGTTGAGCCGAATATAATGTCATCGACATAGATTTGCACCAGCAAAATCGTGCCTTTGACTTCCCTGAGAAACAATGTCTTATCTATTTTATCTCTAGAGAACTTGTTCTCAAGAAGAAAACTAGATAAAGTCTCATACCAAGCTCGTGGAGCTTGTTTTAAACCATATAGAGCTTTATTAAGAAAATATACTTGATTGGGATAAGTAGGATTGATAAAACCTGGGGGTTGAGCGACATATACTTCCTCTTTCAGGTCTCCGTTCAAGAATGCTGATTTCACATCCATTTGATAGACTGTAAATCCTTTGTGCGAAGCATACGCCAGGAACAATCTGATTGCCTCGAGCCTTGCCACTGGTGTAGAGGTCTGGTCGAAGTCAATCCCCTCCTCCTGTCTGTAACCTTGAGCCACAAGCCTGGCCTTGTTCTTTATGATGACACCATGTTCATCCAGTTTGTTTCTGAAGATCCACTTGGTGCCAATCACATTCTGCTTTTGTGGTCTGGGAACCAGCGTCCAAACGTTGCATCGTTCGAATTGATGCAGTTCATCTTGCATGGCCAAAATCCATGCCGCATCTTTGTTCGCCTCGTCGAACTTCTTTGGCTCAACCTGTGACAGGAAGCTAAGATGCAAAATCTCGTTAATAGTACCTCTTCGAGTTATGACACCGTCACGAGGATCTCCGATGATCTGATCTCTAGGATGCTCCCTCACGTGCCGGAGCTCTAGAAGTCTTGCATCTGGAGCTTCGACTACTTCTTGGGCTTCTCCTTCTTCTAAGAGATTTGCTCCATTTTGATCATCAACATTCCCAGTTGACGTTGAGGTGGAAACTTTGACGTACTTAGAAGTTTCATCTTTAGCGGTCTCATCGAGACTCAGCTGTTCAAGTCGTGCACCTGCATCTTCAAGAATACCACTGGAAGAATTGCTGTTAAGCAAGCTTCCTTCATCAAATACAACATTAATTGATTCTTCTACCACTAGGGTTTTCTTATTGAAGACCCTATATGCCCGACTGTGGGAACTATAGCCCATGAATATGCCTTCGAAGCATTTTTCACCAAATTTAGTACGCGGGTACTTCCCATTATTCAGTACATAACATTTGCAACCAAAGATCCTCAAATGGGACATGGTTGGTGTCCTGCCTTTCAGTAGTTCATAGGGCGTCTTACGATGACTTTTGTTGATCAATGCCCGGTTTTGAACATGACAAGCCGTATTGACCGCCTCAGCCCAGAAGTATTCTGGGTGTGAAGCGTCATTCAACATTGTCGTGCAGGCTTCAATGAGTGTTCTATTTCTCCTCTCCGTGACTCCGTTTTGTTGAGGAGTACGCGGGGAGAAAAACTCATGAAAGATACCAAGTTCTTAACAGAACTCTGTCATAGCACCAGACTCGAACTCTGTTCCATGGTCACTTCTGATTTTGACCACTGAGCAGTTAAGTTCGTTCTGGATCTGCTTGACAAAGCTGGTGAAGATGTCAAACGTATCAGACTTGCGTTTTAAAAAGAACACCCAGGTAAACCGAGAGTGATCATCTACAATCACGAGCGTATAAGACTTCCCTCCTAAGCTATGAACTTGCATTGGACCAAACAAGTCCATGTGTAGAAGATAAAGACATTTGGAGGAGTCTTTGTCTGAGATGCCCTTAAAGGTAGCCCGAGTCTGTTTGCCCATCTGGCATGCAGGACAGGGACTATCTTTGATACACTTAATAATGGGAGCATCCCTCACTAAATCTTTGGAAAATAGCATATTAATTTTCTTGGAATTAATATGTGCCAATCTCTTGTGCCATTGCTCACAAAGAGATGCACTGCCTTTTGCTACTAGGCATACAAGGGTAGATGAATCTAAGCTAAAAAAATCTAAGCAAAAGATATTTCTGCTCCTAATGCCTGATAATACCGTCTCAGAAGAGGCACATGATATTATCAGGCATTTATCCTTGCAGAACTTAACGTCATAACCTTTATCACATAACTGACTTACACTGATCAGGTTATGGTTTAACCCTTCAATATAAGCCACATCGGTGATAGAGATTATACCGTTGGAAATCATACCGTAACCTCTGGTGACTCCTCGATCTGACCCCCCAAAGATGACTTTGGGTCCATTCTCGACTGGAGTGTAATCACGCAGCAGGCTTCTTATCCCAATCATATGCCGGGAGCATCCACTGTCCAAGTACTCATATTGGAGTTTTGGTGGCCTTTGGACATTCCTGCAAAACAAAATTAATTTCCCATAGGAACCCAATCGAACTTGGGTCCTAGATTCTTGGTTAGCATACTCCCCCTCGGGTGGTTAACCCTGCGAGTGGTCGGCCTCGCATTGCTAACATAAGGAGTCTCGTTATACCTCGGATTAAACCAACAATCCACGACAAAGTGACCGACTTTGCCACAACACCAACAGTCAAATCTGTTGTACCTCTTCCTAGGCTCCTGCTTTACCCTAGGAATGGTGGGTACAGCCATGGCCTTGGATCTGGAGGTGGAGGCATCATAGTGATTGCAGTCACATGACTTCTTCACCTTCTGTTCCTTCAGTATAACAGGCTTGGCTTTTGGTGCCTGCTTTCTATTATGACCGCTAGAGAATTGACCATAATTTCCCATGTGGATTTCCTCATAAGGTGCCTTGAAGACACTCTCACCGAAGTTGCGGGGAAAAGTCCAACCATCATATCGGCTCTTTGGCTTTGCAACCGAGGGCCGGAAATGATGACCAAAGGTTGACTCAAAGTCATGTTGTTTGCAGGGAAAGCTAGGCTTTCTGAACGCAATAGGACTGAGTGGGGCCTTTCCCTTTTCAGCAGCAGAGGCCTTCTTGGCGGCCTTATTCTTTCTCTGGTTCCTGTTTCTCCTGGATGAGGAACCAGATGCCCCTACATTCCCCAAGTCAGCTCCTTTGGCCTGAGCAGAGAAGGTATCAACTAATGGAAGAACTGTTTTTGGCATAGAGAAGCTCTTGACGATCTTCCTTTCTGCCGCAAGTTGTTCTTCCAACTTGTAGACTTCCTTCTGCTTAAGATCAAGGAGCTTAAGAGACTCTGAATGCTTTGAAGTCAGGTCTAGGTGCTCCTGTCGGAGAGAGATCAAACTGGTGATCTCTTCCCTTAGGGAGACACTCTCACCCTTAAGGAATTTCACTTCCTTTTTCTCAGCCATCAATCTCTTACGACACTCCTCGAAAGTATTGAGCAGAAGCTCATACTTCCCGAGGAGCTCCGCTTCACAGGCCGAAGGGCTATCCTCAGGGTCATCATCCTGAGACTCATGATCAGATTCAGAGTCGGAGAGAGGGGTGTGAGCTTTTACCTTCCCATTAAATTGGGGGCATTCTCCTTCTGAGTCGGAGCGACCCACCAGCCCGAAGTAGGCTTCCTCATCATCACTGGAGTCTGAGGAATCAGACTCATTCAGTGTCTTTGGCTTTTTGGCGATGTAGCTCCTCTCTTTCTTCTTATCTCTAGAGGACTTGTGCTCCTCTCCCTTCCCCTTTTCTCTCTTGCCTTGCTGGCAGTTGGCAACGACGTGTCCTGGCTTATTGCATCCAAAATAAATAATGTCAGAGGAGCGATGTTTGTTCGGTTTAGAAGCATACCTGTCAGAAGAATAATTTTTATTCTAATTCCTGGAGGAGGAGCTGTCTCTCTTTCTTTGATTCCTCATCTTGAGGAACTTCTTGAATTCTTGGGTGATGAGTGAGAAATCTTCCTCAGACAACTCTGAGCTGGAGGAGCATGGCTCGGAGTCCTCCTCCTCATCCTTTTTCCCGGCACGGTATGAAACCACACCCTTTCCCTTCCTGGAGTGAATGGCTTTTAGGGCCACAGACTTTTCCTTGGCTGCAGCCTTCTCTGCTTCTTCTTCTGCTTTCCTGGTGTTCAGTTGAAGCTCATAGGACATCAGCTTCCCAAACAGAATTTACGGGTCTGTTTCAACAAGTCTGCCAAACTCTCGGATGGCGCAGATCTTTGTGTCCCATTCCTTAGTAAGGGACCTAAGGAATTTATCATTAAGTTCACCATCAGTGAACACTATTCCATATGCTTTGAGGGTATTGCCAATCTTGAGAAAGTTCTCGAAGGTGACTCCGATCTCTTCTTTAGGCCCTTGTCTGAAGGCCTCATATTTTTGGTTCAGGAGGGATCTCCGATCATCCCTCAATTCATCAGTGCCCTCCATTAGGTTAATCAGGCAGTGCCAGATCTCCTTTGCTGTCCTGCAGTTGTAGAAGTTCTGCATCATTGAGTCATCAACCGCGCTGACCAGAATGTTCTGCGCCTTCTTGTCAAGTCCCACCAGCACCATCTCGTCCTTGTCCATTTCAGAAATTTTCTTTGGCACTTTCTTGGTAGGATCAATGGTGGAGGCCTTAGTGGGGACATAAGGTCCCTCCTCCACGATCATAAAGAGTCGGGGATCGACCGCTTCCATGTAGAACCTAATCCTTTCCTTCCATATAGGAAAGTTTAGCTTGGTGCACACTGGGATCTTGCCTGTGTACTTGAGTCCGTCCATAGTAGAAGTCTGCCTTCTTCTTGACACTAGTGGCATGAACTTACTCAAGGCGTTAACCTATTTGTTGAGTAACCTGGCTCTGATACCACTTGAAAGTCCACTTAGTGTCAACTACCTTCACCTATGGGGGGGGGGGGAATAGGTGTCTTGCAGTGTTTTTGCGGAATTAAAGTCGTACCTGCACAAGAAAACAAAACAACATAGCACAGAAAGGACACAAGCAAATTATAGTGGTTCCCCTATTTGGGTACGTCCACTTTCCCCCTTCGACCTATCTCCCAACCAGGGACGACTCGATCACTTCACCAACGGGATTGAAATCCAATCCTTGCACTAACGGAAGGAACCCTTCCACACGTAGGAGTCACCACTCCCACACCCAAGTTGCACCCAACCCTTACAAATAGGAACCAACGTTCCTTTAAAACAAAATAGAAATTGGTGTGTATTAGAAATACAAAATACTTATGGAGAATAAGGTGTCACTCTTCGTTCGACGACGTGTTCTTGAAGTCAACGAAGAGTCCACAACCCTAAATCTCACTTAGAGAGAATCTCTCCCGAAACCGGCGGCGGCAAGAAGGGCGGCGGCTTGGTTCTTGGGATCGGCGGCGACAACGGAGTGCTGCTGCTGTACTTTGGAGATTCAACTTTCGTAGCAAAGCTAGCAAGGTCTTCAAACGATTACACTAGGATTGATCATCTCGATCGATTCGGAAGGGGAAGGTTTTCTCGATCTACGAATCAAGAGACAAAGGATCTCTGGTTAGACACGTGAGACGCTGTGCTTGGCTGAGCTTCTGTCACCGGGAGATCTGGAAGAACCCACGATCAAAGACGGCGATAAACTGGCACGAGCGGCGACGGCGGCGGAGCAGGTTTCACGATCTAGGTCACGTCGGCGGCTCGGCCTTTTCTTTTTTCTGTCTTATCTCGTTTTACTGTTTAAAAATACAGATGTATTTATACATTAGGTCTTCAAGATGACCGTTGTGGGCCCCACCAACAAGAAATCCCAAGCCTGGTTCAAAACAGCGCCAGCGGCTGAGTCCGGTCCAGCGTGCTTCAGAAATTCGCCTAAGGCAAAATCGGCGAGAATCGAAGGTGATTCTCGACGATTTTGACTTAGCGACAGATTTGCACGCTCTGATTTAGCCAGATAGAGTCGGCGAGAATCAGCCAGTGATTCTCGATGATTCGGCGAGAATCACTTAGTGATTCTCGTCGATTATTACTTAGACGATTTTTCGTCTTTCCACCCATGAGCTGCTCTTTGACCCATCCTTGCTCCTTGTCTGCTCTTGCATTATCACAGCCCTGTACTTGAAAATAAGTACACTCTAATAGAGAGAGTACACGTAGGACAACACACTGATCTGCTCAACGAGGGATTACATCGCGCAGACCCGTGTATATTGACCTACTGCACCCTGACATTGGTGTGTACTTAGTGTGGAATAACTGCAAGCACAACTTAAAATATTTCATCAAATACATTGTCTATTTACCTTAGCTTGTTCAGGGGCTTCTTCAAATCAGGTACGTTGTGGATACAATACCCAACAATATTCCAGGAACTCAGTGTAGCAGGTACTCCACAGCAGAATGGTGTATCAGAAAGGAGAAATAGAACTATAATAGAAATGGCTAAGTGTTTACTACACACAAAGAAACTTCCAAAGGAATTCTGGGGAGAAGCAGTTAACACTGCTATATATATATATTAAATAGAGCCCCTTGCCATGCCTTGTGCAATCTCACCCCCATTGAAGCTTGGACTGGAAACAAGCCGAATGTTTCCCATTTTAAAATTTTTGGAAGTATAGCCTACAGCGTTGAACAATCAAAATCGAGAGATAAACTATCTGAGATAGGAATAATGGGAATTCTTGTGGGATATAGCCTTATCTCGAAATCTTATAGAGTTTATAATCCTGTCACCAAACAGTTACTAATAACAAGAAATGTTATTATAGATGAAATAAGCTCCTGGACTTGGGAGGTGACTCAGGATCAGCTGGTGGTGCCGGCGATTGCTGGGGAATCACTTGTAGAAGACATTGCAGAGGATCATTCTTTCTTGTCGCAGCCATCCCTTCCAGCACCTGTTTTTGAATCATCAACAGTGGATGAAGACAGTGTGTCACCAATTTCATCATCTCCCTCTCCACCACCCAAGTACAGGCTCGTCACAGAGCTATATAACTAGTGCAGCATTGCCATGTTTGTTCAAGAACCATCCAGCTACAAAGAAGCAGTTGCAGATCAAAGGTGGACTGAAGCAATGGATAAAGAAATTCACATGATCGAAAAAAATAACACCTGGAGCATGGTGGATCTGCCTCCAGGAAAAGCAGCCATCGGGCTAAAATGGATTTTCAAAGTAAAGTACAATGAAGAGGGAAATGTTCAAAAATATAAAGCAAGATTAGTAGCAAGAGGTTTCTCCCAGAAGGAAGGGATAGATTATTTTGAAACCTTCTCTCCAGTGGTTAGATTTGAATCTATCCGAGTGCTGATAAGACTTACCACATATTACCAGTATCCCATTTATCAAATGGATGTCATGTCGGCTTTTCTCAATGGAGAAATTCATGAGGAGATATATGTTAAACAACCTCCTGGATATGAGCTTCCCGGGAAAGAAGATAAAGTATTGCGGCTAAGCAAAGCCTTGTATGGACTAAAACAGTCACCAAGGGCATGGAACAATAAGTTGGATGAAAACCTCCTGCACATTGGCTTCATAAAATTAGTTAGTGATCTAGGTATTTACATAAAAAAGGAAGAAGAAGGAATGATAATAGTATGCGTTTATGTGGATGATCTCCTGATCACAGGATCCAACAATGCTGCCATCACAAAGTTCAGAGAGTATATAAAAACCAAATTTGAAATGACAGATTTGGGTCTTACTCGTTTTTTCTTGGGGCTTCAAATCTCTCAAACCATCAATGTTACCTATATATCACAATGTCGATATGCTGAAGAAGTCCTGTGTAGATTCAATATGGGGAACTCTAATCCTGCATTCACACCTATGGTGGTGGGTGAAAAATTGAGCAAAGAAGATGGAGAGGAAAAAGTTGATGCAGAGATGTTCAGGAGCATGATTGGCTCCCTAATTTACTTGACCATTACTAGGCCCGACATTGAATTGGCCGTGAGTATGGTCGCAAGGTACATGCAATCCCCTAGTATAAAACATCTCACTACTGCAAAGCGTATTCTCAGATATATAAATGGTACTAGAAGTTTGGGACTAAGGTATGAGAAAGGAGAAGGTTGTGAGTTAAGCGGATATTCCGACAGTGATTGGGCCGGGTGTGCTGACGACAGGAGGAGCACGACGGGGTTTATAATGTTTATGGGATGCAATCCTGTTTCCTGGAGCTCAATAAAACAAAAAACCATCGCTTTGTCTTCTACCGAAGCAGAATACACGGTGTTGTGCGATGCTGCAAGAGAAGTGATGTGGTTAAGGAGTTTGCTGGGAGAATTAACAGATCGTAGTCCAGAACCAACCGAGATTCAAGTTGATAATACGTCCGCCATTGCCCTAGCTAAGAATCCTATTTTTCACAAACGAACCAAGCATCTGGAAATCAAACTTCATTATACTCGCGACTTGGTGAATAATCAAGAAATCATGCTCAAATATTGCAAATCAGAGGATCAGATGGCCGACATGTTTACCAAACCCCTATCGGCCCCAACCTTTGTCGAGCTCAGAAGGAGGATCAAGATGAGAAACAATATGGATTATGAGGGGGTGTTAGAAAATAATCCAGATTGCTTTGATGATGGCCTGGTTGCTCCATGTGAAAAGGCACAGCAGGTTCCGGCTGAAACATCGATTGAGAAGAAACCAGAAGATAAAGGCACAGTAGGCTTCATGTGAATTATTCCAGAACCCTGCAGGAAGTAACTAGGAAGAAGTTAATGCAGTTTAAATTATTGCCAGTTTTTTGCTTTGGGCCCGGTTCCCAGTTTTACCCAGAGTTGTTTTTTTTATTATTGGCTCTAGATGTGTGAGCCTTTATTGTTGTTTTTGTCATGTAGTAGTGTGTGGTGTCTTTAAGTTATGAGTGAAGAGTGGGTTGTAGTGTGTGAAAAAAAAGTAAGAGAGGCAATATTTGCAGGAGGAAGAACTTGTTGGATTTCCGGCTGCATGTTTTTCAATCTCTTGTAAGTGCTGAGGTTTGGTTTTCCCTTAATAAAACAATCGTGGATGTGCGTTTTGTGCAAATACTCCAACAGATGCCGAGGCGAGATACGGAGATGCCTATATTGACAGCTTGTAGTTCCACTAGAAGACTGCACAGGAGGCGAATGGGCGGCGATGGAAGGAGGAAGTAGAAGTGTTTCACAGATGAAAAGAAGCGGACGATGAACAAGGCAGGGATGACACATGAAATAACAGTGGGAAGAATCACAGTTTCAGAGTCTTGAATAATTTTGACGACTCCTAAATGCACCAATATAGCGATCTGAGAGAGTTGGCTTCTGCTACTATCCCCTTAATATTTTGTTTGGCGCCGCTTCTCTAAAAATGGCGGTCACCCACTCCTAATTGTGGTGCCAAAAGAGCCTATATTGGTTTCTCAAGCAACCTATGAGAAGGCCTCAAAAAAATAGTCGATTTCAAGATATAGCTCTATGAATTGATCGATATAGGGTCTGCCCACCTGTGTTCCTCACCTTGGAATGCCCCGATGTTGTTTGTTAAAAGTGACGGATCCCTACACATATGCATTGATTATATGGTGCAAAACGGAGTAATTGTTCGGAATATGTATCCCCTATCAAGAATTGACGAGTTATGTAATCAACTGCAAGGTACTTCCATCTTCTCCAAGATGGACTTGTGGGCAAGCTATTACCTGCTCTGAATTCGGAAAGAAGATATACCCAAGACTACTTTCAACTCCTAATGTGGAAATTACAAATTCATGGTGATGTCTTTTGTGTTAACCAATGCACCTTATGTCTTCATGGCCATAATGAACAAGGTGTTCGAACCCTACTTGGACAATTTTATGATCGTTTTCATGGACGACAGACTCATCTACTCCACGAGCAAGTAGTGCTGAGCATATTATTCGAAATTCGGAAGTCGCTCGAACATTGAGCCGAATCATAATCAGTTAAAATTGATTCGACTAAATTTGAGTCGATTCAATTTAACTGAATCTGATTTCGAGTCGATTTCGAGCAAGCTCAGAATTGCTCGAAAAATAATTCGAATCACCTCAAATTGATTAAAAATATTATTTATTTATTAAAATATTTTCTAAAAAATAAAAAACACTAAAAATTAAACCTAAATAAAAAGAGTGAATGCTTTAATTGTTTTGGTTGCTTAATTTAGAGGTTGTCCAATTTAATTTTGAGCCAATTAACAATTTAGAGAAAATTTGCTCAATTTCGAGCCTGTTTGATTCGGTTTCGAGCCGACTCGATTCGATTTTGAGCCGACTCGGAATCGAGCCATTTCGAGTCGAGTCAACTCGACTCAAAATCAATTTCAATTTTGAGTCTATTTCGAGCCGAGTTCGACTTGAAAATTTCAATTTCGTGCTGAGCCCAAATCGCTCGAACTCGACTCAATATCAGCTCTACGAGCAAGTATGATCACGCAAGACATCTTTAAATGGCGTTACTAAAGTTATGCGAGCATTTACTATATGTCAAATTTAGGAAATGTGAATTTTCGCTTATGGAGGTTAGAATTTTAGGGTATTCCATTCAAAAATAGAGGTGTTATGGACCATATCAAGGTACTAGCAGTGTGGAATTGGTCACCACTTAAGTTGACAACAAACAGCTGTAGCTTCCTTAGACTATCTAGGTACTACCAGAAGTTCCTAAAAGGCTTCTCCAAGATTTCCCTCACTACCCTCATAAAGAATGAATCAATGTTCCGGTGGACTCAAGAATGCGAGGCAACATTCAATGAGCTGAATAATTGGTTGACCTCAACACCGATTGATAAGTCTATAATTATTGTAATTTTAATATAGTTTTTATTTAGTAAATAGTTATGTTTAATTTAGTTTTTATTAATATTTTCAGGTCAATCTGGGCTGTCAATATTAATTTCGAGCTTGCAGAACTGATCAGGAGAAGGTGAAGAAATCTGGTGAAGTCGCAATTTACACACCCCGATCATGGGCGTGACTGTCATGTCACGGCCGTGACCCTTGGGCGTGACCCATAAAGGAGCTCCAGAATACATTTCCACGTTGGATTAAAGTTACACGTCCATGACACGGGCGTGACCTTTGGGTCACGGGCGTGACTTCCAGGCGTGACATCCAGGCGTGTCGCGCTTTATGAAGCCAGTTTCAGATCCAGACGGTTTTTAGCTTACACGCCCTTGGTCACGAGTGTGACCTAGGTGCGTGACTTCCCGCAACAGCCAGATTTTATCTCCCGTCATTTCTCCTTCCCACCGTTTCTAGTAACAGTACAGAACGACGAATTTTGAAGGTTTTCTCCCAACTTTCCCGGGCTTTCAAAAGGACGGTTCGACACCTTACACGCCCCCGAGTCACGGGCATGACCATCCAGCAAATTTCCTATAAATTCCAAACAGAGCCAGGAGCTGAGGAGGGATCGAAGGAGTCAATTAGGAGTAGATTGTTAACCAAATTCAGTAGTTTTCTTGCACTTTTTTTATGTAATTTCAATTTCATAGTTTAGGTTTGCATCAAGTTTAATTCAAACACTTCTTCTTCTAGCAATTATGTTGTTTTTCTCTCTTTTATGTAGTTTATTCATTATGACAAGTAGTTAAATTTCATTAGCACTTGATCATGATGAAATTTGGAATTAATTAAATTTCCTCTTTTTTCCAAGCTTACTTTATTATCGCTTCGATCTATCTTTGGTTTATATTTCATGATTTTGAACTTAGATCTGTATCTTAGATTTACCGAGAGGTTGTGAATTCGAGTAGATCACTCAAGGTTAGAAGAATTTGCATGCACTCCTCGTGTAACACCCGCTATCCGTCGCATAGCATATAGCAGTAGGTCCGGCCGGGGCCCGACGCCATATACTACAGACAGACCGGGTGGTTACTTATGAAAACCATCCAACCAATCTCAACGTGCTACACAGAGCATTCTAGCGGAAGCAGTATATAAAAGTTGTGACAAAGAACCCAGCATTCAAGCACGAATGTCCACTAATACAAAATAGGAATGTTATACAAAATACCCAAAAATAAGTCTTAAGGCTTTACAAAATGTTTCACTTGATATTACATGTTTTACAAACCACGGCACGCAGTCCGGTAATACATGAATAAAACAGTAAACACTTCCATTTGGGCCTTCGAGGGCCGGCTTCGCAAAAAGGGCTTTAGCCCGCTATTGACCGCTTGGTCCAGCTGCACCTGCAAGCAACAAACCACCGCACGGTGGCAAAACAAGGCAACGATCAGCAATGCTGACCAAATTATAACGATCCCGCCCCCAACTCGCGGCGGCGATGCTCCTTCCCTGCACTTCATTAGCATAAGCGAGCAATAAAAACATATAGCCATATCAACACAGACGTTGGCTCGCACGGCCACACGCCCCGTGCTCTCAGGGCACATTTTCGGTGAATCGGTCGATGTCACGTCAATTAAAGCCATTGACATTCTGGACTCACCACCGCCACTTACACGGTCAAACCTATGAGCAATTTGTCTTCTTGGCCTGGGACACGACAATTTAAGCCATTGACCGCCGAAGACCCTAATCTATGCCCACGGTAAGTGTCACGTGCCTTTAGGTCTCTTTAACCGAACGACATAGAATGGGTACGGTTCCATCTAACCCGTGCTCACATCGCAACGACAATTTAAGCCATTTGCGCGGGTCAAACTTCCACAGAGTCCCATTTCCATCACAATTCACATAACCCGGTTATGTTCAAGTTGGCTCTCAGGCCACCAAGTTGGCAAGATCTCGTATCCGCCCAGTTTTCTGGGTGCACCTTTGGGTTAGTCCCCAAGGCTCCCTGCTGCAATCTACCGCGTAGAAAACCCGAAAAACAATCCATAGCACGGAGTGTTCTCCGGCATTATGCAATGCAACATCACCGATCCAGACCAACATGTCCGGGTAGGCTTCACACATCATGCCTATGTCCGTTCTCGCTTACGGACTCTAAACAACGGGGACTTCACATATCTACCCGAAGGAACGCCTCCAACTCTCCGCAAACTCGCGAGAGCGGGCTTCCTATACAAAGAAAGAGAGCTACTCATGCTCAAGATGAGGATCGTTACCCTAGCGTTCCCCTTTGGCGCCATTGAAAAGTAATCGGATGAAAAGCACCGCACTAGCTTTGCCTCCGTGGATCCGGAGTCGGCTCGCGATTCGGAGCTCCGAAGCTCCTCCAATGGAGGGATCTAGCTCCTTCCTCCCTTGGTTCTCCTCTCTCTCTAAGGTTTTAGAAAGATAACACTTAAGAAAAGTGAGGGTTTTCTAAGTCCAATCCCGGGTATATCCCTTCAGGAACAACCCCCAGCCGTTGGATCTCAAAATAAGGAAACAAACGGCTTTGATTCGGGACTAAAATGCCCAATCTGGACCGAACACGGCCTGGCACACGCCCGTGTCCAGGGCCGTGTGCCTCATTCGCCGTCAAAATCGGCTCGCCTGGAACCTCACACGGGTATCGAACACGCCCGTGTTCGAGCTGACACGCCCGTGTTCCATGTGACACGGCCGTGTGGCCGGCCGTGTACCCCCATCGATTTTCCCCGAAAACAACCCGAGCACTGCACGGGTTCTAGGACACGCCCGTGTCCCTACCCGTGTCACCTTGACACGCCTGGGCTCCAAGCCGTGTATACGGTCTCGACACTCGACACTTCGTCGAGAGAAGATCCTCGACCTACTGACACGGCCTTGGACACACCCGTGTCCTAGGCCGTGTGGCTTGTCTCGACACAGTGTCGAGACCAAAGTGTCGACTTCCCGGGACGAGTGTCGACACGGGTTGACACGCCCTGCGACACGCCCGTGTCGCAGGCCGTGTGCCATGTCTCGACACCTCGTCGAAGTAGAGTGTCGACTTCGCGGCTAAGTGTCGACACGGGTCGACACGCCCTGCGACACGCCCGTGTCGCAGGCCGTGTGCCCAGTCTCGACACAATGTCGAGACCAAAGTGTCGACTTTCCGCCTTAGTGTCGACACAGGCTTGACACGCCCTGGGACACGCCCGTGTCCCAGGCCGTGTGCCTGCAGCCAGAACCCAAACTGGTCCAAAATGTCCCCCTTTACTCCTTTGAATTTCGGGGCGTTACACCTCGAGAGAGGAAGGCATGAATCTTTCGGATTGGAGTCAAATCCATTAGTGGGTTTCACCGCATAAAGCAAGCTTAGTGGTTTCCACTGGCCGAGAGTTCTTAATCGATCAACATAAGTTTAGTCGAGAGCCTATTTCCGAGAGAGGGGCTTTTGTTATTTAAAAACCTCCACGGTCGAAGTAGATAATTTAAGAGTTCGCTTTCAAGAAAAGTTTATTTCATTTCAAAGAGAGTCTTGATCAAGTCATCTTTTATTTCTTTTTCTTCTTATAGTTTAAATTACCCTTTTTATTATCCGATAAAATAATATTAATTTGTGTGAGTAAAAGTAATCAACAATCCCCGAGTCTAATACGACACTTGATCTTATACTCTACAACGATAGGTACACTTCCCTTATCGATTTAGAAACGCGCTCTAGCGTGAATTTTATCAATCACCAATCCTTACAATTCCTTCTGGAACCGAGGGATTCTAATTCTACACTAACGCATCTATGAAGGGATTAGGAGCCGCGCTTATGCAACAAAATATAGTGATATCATATGAGTCTCCACAATTAAAGCTGCACGAGCATAACTACCTCGCTCATGATCTAGAGTTAGGTGTGGTAGTCTTTTCTCTCAAAATCTAGAGCCATTACATGTACATAGTAAAATGCAAAATCTTTTCCGACCACAAAATCCAAAAGTATTTCTCCACCCAAAAGGAGCTAAAACTCCGTCAACATTGGTGGCAAGAATTTCTTTGCGATTATGATTTCACTCTTTAATTCTACCCTGACAGGCCAATAAAACTGCTGATGCACTGAGTCATCAACCAATAGTGGCCAAGAGTTGGATGAAGGCAATTCTTGAGGATTTTCTATGATAATTAGTGGTCTTTAACATCACCCTCATTGCACATTGAGATCTAGTGGAATACCAATCTTAGTTATATTGGGCGGAGATGCAGCGTAATATTTGAGATCAGATTCGTGAAGCCCAAAATATTGACCTAAAGGCAGCTCCGATAATCTATTCTCCACGAGATGGTGTACAGGAGAATTTCAATCTATATGATGGCATCTTATAATATAAACACTGCGTTTTTTATTCCCTCCACTCGGGGAATCCGAAAGGAGATACATCAATAAGCACACCAATCCAGGTATTCTATTCACCCCTTGGTAATCAAAATATTATTAACCTTCATCGTACTCTATATTGACCCGAAATGAAGAAAGATATCAAGATTATGTAGCACATTGACAAACCTATCAGATGGTCAAGGCAGAGTGCTGAAATCTGGGAGGATTGATGTAACATCCACCAATAATAGAGTGGAAATTTGAAGATATTCAATGGATTTTGTACACAAATTTCTTCAATCACGCATAGGAAACCAGTGAAGCACTGACACTTCAAAATGCCCAGCGTGTCGGTGTCGGACTCTCTGACACTCGTTCGACTTTCCGACACTCTCTGACACTCATGTCAGAAATCTGACAAGCTGTCTTATGCGGGACTCACGTATCCCGCTCAATCGGACACGTGTGTCCCTCTCAATCGGAAATGCATGTCCCTAAGCTAGCTACTCATGGTGACGCGGGAGACAATTATCTTGGAAGGGCATTTTGTGTGAAAAAAGTTCTATAAGTTCATATAAAAAGTGAAAGCACATTTGTTAATCATTGGTGTAAAAGGAATTGGAAAGTGTGTATAAGTCTTAAGGAGTGATCTATTTGAGGTGAAAAAACTATAAGAAGAGGTAATGTGTTAATGTTCTATTATTTTTTGACTTTTGTTTTGTTGAAATTTGTGAAGTGAAAGTGAGTGAATGGAAGACTTGGGAAACCTATCCGCGCGGACTATGCAGACTGGGTTGGCGGACAGCCAGGTCGGCAGGGCGGCTGCAGACGGATTGTTCTGTGGCAGATTGGGCAGTCTGTTCGCGTGGATTACGCGGACATCAGTGGCGGATTGCCATGCCGGCTTATACTTTGCAAGCAGTTGAATCCCAGAAGGTAACCGGGCGGATAGAGACTCTATCCGCGGAGTTCGGCAAGGAGCGTACTGAAGAACTGGAGCTCGACAGACTGGCTTGGCACAAGCCATGGTCTTGCTCTGGTGAAGCAGCAAGTGGTAGCCGTAGAGATCGCCAGTCAGTACAGACTAATGCTGGAGTTCGTCGGGGCATGCGAACTGGATCCAGTGTCCGCTAGTAAGTGCGGACTGGCCCTTGTGGCCAGTGGTGTGGACTTGGTTGGTTCTGAACCAAGTCCATGGTTGGCTCAGTCCGGGGAGATCGCGTAGTGGAGCGCAGACTGCTTCTCAGTCCGCTGAGCTCGGCAGAAGTACCATGTGCCTGGGAGTGCAAGCTTGGTGTAGGCAGACTGGTGACTGCGTCCGCAACTACGTGTGGACTAGAGCTGAGTCCGCTGAGTCTGACAGTTGCCTTCGTGGCAAGGCTATGGGCTCGGGATAAGAGGACAGCTATTGCAGAGTTCAGCAGGAGTCTTCGCTTGGACTTTGGAGGACAAGGCGGACTGGTGTTGATGTCCAGCCTTGGTGAAGCATTGGCGGTTTGGCTATCTTGAATAGGTCGCGGCGGACTGGAGTGTCTCCGCGGGCTTTGCGGACACATGTTCTTGCTGCGGGATGTGGCGGTAATCCTATCAGCTAGGGTGGTGACTGTTGTGGTTTCTCTAGGAGGATGACACAACACTTGTGTACGCAGCGGAAGAATAAAAACATCAAGAAAACCCAAAAGAGATGGGATCGGGCCATGGTAGTTGAATCAAGAAGTTAACATACAACTAGGCAAAAATTACCTCGGTGGCGTTGAGTCACAACTCAACGGAGATGCTCCAAGCTTCGTATTCTTGCTGGTGGCGAGTTCTACGTGGAATAATATCCACGTCTCTGCAGAAATCCACACGAGCGGGAGAACACCGACTTTTCCGTCGCACGGATAATCGGGAAGGAGAATGACCACACCTTACTTTTCCACGGACTGCTAGGTCCGCGCCAGGAATAGCAACACCAGCGACAATCGCCAGAGAGGAGGAGGTAGACGGAGCGAGCACGGCGGCGGAACGCTTCCGTCGGCTGGATTCAGGATCGGCGGAACGAACGACGAACGGCGGGATTCGGGATCGCCGGAACGGCGGGATCTGGGATCGGGATCGGTGGAACTCCGATTCGATCAGCTCTCTCTATCTCCCGAAAAACCCTAAGTATCTATTTATACCAAAGGCATAAACAGACTTAGGAATATCGCTATCCGCAGACCACCCAGAAAATTAGGGTTCCAGAATCGGCGAGAATCACCTAGCAGATTCGGTGAGAATCAATCGGCGAGAATCGCCTAGGATCGGCGAGAATCACCTAGGATCGGCGAGAATCGGTCGGCGAGAATCACCTAGGATCGACGAGAATCAGTCAGCGAGAATCAGTCGGCGAGAATCAGAGTACAATACTCGACGATTCACGTCGACCCTCGGTCGACTATTCTTACCAATCCTTCAAGGCAACATTTGCCCAACCCGATGATCCTTTAAGGCAACACTTTGCCCATAACCCCATTCAGGTCGGTGATTGGTAACCTTTACCAACACAGTCAATCATCCAACTTCTCTACAACTCTTATGTGCGACCCTGCAGGCTCATATCGCGTTGGCAGTGAGATTACATGTTTGACCACTTCTAGATCACCATGGTAACTCCAACAGTCTCCCACTTGATCTTGAAAGTATCAAACCAAAAACCTCACAAACAATGAGCGGCATCTAGCAATGCATCATTGCTCCCCAAGCAATAAGAGTTTATAACTCATAAGCCTTTATGACCAATGTATCATCGTTGTCTTTGTCCCTTTGTCCCTTACATCTGGAAAGAACTAGAGGCATGGACCGTGTCACCCTCGTAATAGCTCAATCCAAGTTTCTTGATCTAGGACGGACTTCCAGAGAATGGTGAGTCCAATATCACATATTGACTCAACCAAGCATGACCATGCATTTCTCAGTCCAGTTCCATCAAGGGGCCCATGGATGCAACTCCTGTCATATAGGAGGACAAATCCCATATTTGCTCACACACAAACACCCAAATGATTCGTAACATGCCCAACAACCACCCGTATCATCAACCTTTCTCAAGGAAGACTTTAGATGGCATCAAAGCACGCTCTTCCTCACTTGATGAATGCTGTGACTTCAGGTCAAAGGACCACAACACCATTGTCAATTGAGACCTACTCGTGACACGATTGGATGACAATCCACAAAGTAGTCTCAGGTTGGGTCTGTCCAGTAGAACTTGTTCACTAACAAGTACCCACGTGATGACTTGATATCACAATATCATGACCTGTGAGAACCAGTCATCAGTCAACGCACGTGCTAGCCTTCATGTACCATCATCACCCTTAGCTTCTATGATGATACTCGACCAGGGACCTTTTAAGAATGAAGCTTCAAATAAATCATAGGCTCTCACATTCAAGTCACGTACTTGATGTCCTATGGAAGCGAACATTCTAAGGGTATCCATTATGTTAACATTTAACTATCATATAGAAAGAAAAACTCATAATAAAAGAACTTGCCATTAATTGTAAGAGAAAAACTAGGTACATTGTTCATCATATGAACAAATGGCCAACAAAATACATGTTTACATGCAATCCACAAGATTCTCACTAGAGTTGATCATTTAGGTATCGTATACCCATCGATCTAGTATGACCATCATGCTTTCTCTGCGCGAGAGGCTTTGTCAGTGGATCCGCAATATTCTCCTCAGTCGGCACTCTGCAAATGTTCACATTTCCTCGTTCGACAATCTCACGAATAAGATGAAACCGCCGAAGTATGTGCTTGGAGCGCTGATGGGATCTAGGTTCCTTAGATTGTGCAATTGCACCATTGTTATCACAGTAGAGAACTACGGGACCAACAATGCTAGGAACTACATCAAGCTCGCCGATGAATTTCCTAATCCATACAGCCTCCTTCGCCGTATTAGCTGCGGCGATATACTCGGCCTCTGTTGTAGAATCAGCAATTGTCTCTTGCTTGGAACTCTTCCAGCTCACAGCTCCTCCATTCAGGAAAAACACAAAACCTGACTGAGACTTGGAGTCATCTCTATCAGTTTGGAAGCTAGCATCCGTGTAACCACTTACAGCGAGCTCTTCCTCTCCACCATACACCAAGAACACATCCTTAGTCCTTCTCAAGTACTTCAGGACATTCTTGACTGCAATCCAGTGACACTCACCGGGGTCTGACTGATACCTGCTAGTCATGCTCAAAGCAAAGGAGACGTCGGGTCGAGTACATAACATCGCGTACATGATTGATCCAATTGCCGAAGCATATGTAATCAACTTCATGCGGTCCTTATCTTCACAAGACTTTGGACACTGGTCCTTAGAGAGATTCACACCATGAGACATGGGCAAAAATCCTTTCTTGGACTCAAGCATGTTGAACCGCTTCAACACCTTTTCGATGTACGTACTCTGGGTCAAACCCAGCAACTTCTTCGATATATCTCTATAGATCTTAATACCGAGTATGTAAGTCGCTTCACCCAAATCCTTCATTGAAAAACAGTTCCCTAGGTTGTTCTTAACAACTTTCAGGGTAGGAATGTCATTCCCAATCAACAGTATGTCATCTACATACAATATCAGGAAGACAACAATGCTCCCACTGATTCGCTTGTAAACACAAGGCTCATCTTCGTTCTTGATGAAACTAAACTCTTTGATTTTCTCATCAAAATGAAGATTCCAACTTCGAGAGGCCTGTTTCAGTCCATAGATGGACTTATTCAACTTGCATATTTTAGTGGCTTCATCTGGGGATACAAAACCCTCGGGTTGTGTCATATACACTTCCTCAAGGAGGTTTCCATTAAGTAAAGCCGTTTTGACATCCATATGCCAGATCTCGTAGTCATAATACGCAGCAACAGCAAGCAATATCCTTATGGACTTTACCATGGCAACAGGGGAAAAGGTCTCATCATAGTTAATACCATGAATTTACTTGAAACCCTTATCCACCAGTCGCCCTTTGAATGTCTGTACATTCTCATCCATGTCGGTCTTATTCTTGAAGACCCACTTGCACCCTATGGGTCGTACCCCTTCAGGTGGTTCCACCAAGTTCCAAACTTGGTTTGCATACATGGAGTCCATTTCAGATTTCATATCCTCAAGCCATTTGTCGGAGTCCGGTCCATTCATAGCCTCTTGGTAGGTTGCTGGTTCATCATCATGATCCATAAGCAACACATTACCTATTTGAGACACGAGAAATCCATATCTCTCAGGCTCAAACCTCGGTCTACCAGATCTACGTAGGACTTGTGTTCCTTGAGCAGGTTCTCTAGCTACAACATCTTGTAGTCCTGTCTCAGAATCCAATTCCGGTTCATTCACTACATGTGGTTCTTGAACTTCTTCAAGCTCTACCTTTTCAGTCTTTCTTGATAAGAACTCTTTCTCCAAAAAGACACCAGTCCTTGCGACAAACACTTTGCCCTCAGACGGTAGGTAAAAGTAATACCCTTTCGTTTCCTTAGGATATCCCACCAGATAACATTTATCCGATTTGGGTTCCATCTTGTCAGGTATTTGACGTCTCACGTATGCCTCACAACCCCAAATTTTAATGAACGACATACTAGGACGCTTCCCAGTCCATATTTCATATGGTGTCTTCAGAACCGTTTTCGTTGGAGCGCAATTCAATGTCATTGCAGCAGTCTCTAAAGCAAAACCCCAAAAGGAAACATGCAAGTCTGCATGACTCATCATCGAACATACCATGTCTAACAGAGTACGATTTCTCCTCTCAGACACACCATTATGTTGTGGTGTTCTAGGTGGAGTGAGCTGTGATACAATACCACACTCTTTTAGATGATCACGGAACTCATGACTCAGGTATTCGCCACCTCGATCAGATCAGAGTGCTTTAACCCTTTTACCCAACTGGTTTTCTACTTCATTCTTGAACTCTTTGAACTTTTCAAAGGTCTCGGATTTGCACTTCATAAGATACACATATCTGTATCTACTGAAATCATCAGTAAATGTAACAAAGTAGAAATACCCACCTCTAGCCATGGAACTCATGAGTCCGCATACATCACTATGTACAACACCCAAGAGATCCTCAACCCTCTCAGTATAACCAGTGAAAGTAGCTTTAGTCATCTTGCCTAACAAACAAGATTCGCATCGCTCAAATGATTTATAATCAAATGAGTCCAAAAGTCCATCTCTATGGAGCTTGGATATGCGCTTCTCGTTGATATGGCCCAAACGACAATGCCAGAGAAATGTAGGGTTCGAGTCATTTGTTCTTAGTCTTTTATTATTTTCTACATTACAGATCAGATGGTCCAAGTTCAAAATATAAAGACCATTAAACAATTGGGCTACAGCATAACAAACATCATTCTTAAATATAGAACAACAGTTGTTCTTAATTATAAAAGAAAATCCAATCATGTCCAAACATGAAATAGATATAATGTTTCTAGTTATGGCCGGAACAAAATAACAATTATCTAGTTCTATTACAAGCCCACTGGGCAAAGAAAGACGGTAAACCCCTACGACTATAGCAACAACTCTTGCTCCGTTGCCGACGCGGAGGTCCACCTCCCCTTTACTCAGCAATCTTCTCCTTCCCAGTTCCTGCACATTTGTACAAATGTGAGAACCACATCCGGTATCCAATACCCAAGATGAAGGAGCAGAAAGGTTTATCTCTATAACGTGAACATTTGAAGCGGAAGTCATACCTCCCTTCATTTTTTGCAGACCTTCAATGTACGAAGGACAGTTCCTCCTCCAATGACCAGCCTTACCACAGTGGTGGCATTTCTCTTCTTTCACTGTGCTTTTATTTTTCATCAGTGCAGAAGACTTGGGCTCAAGATATGACTTAGGTCCCACCTTCGTCTTCTTAGAGCCCTTGGCCTTGCCCTTGCCCTTATGCACCATCAGTATGGGGCTGGCAGGCTTGGCCTTCTTCATATTGATTTCAGCAGTTCTCAACATGACTAGGAGTTCGGGCAGTGTCTTGTCTATTTCATTCATGTCATAGTTCAAGACGAACTGCTCATAACTGTCCGGCAACGATTGTAGGATCAGATCTGTGGCCAACTCTTGACCAAGAGGAAAACCCAGCCTTTCAAGGTTCTCTATATACCCAATCATCTTGAGTACGTGGGTCCCTACTGAGTCTCGAACTCCCATCTTGCAGTGAAACAACGCTTTTGTGATGTCGAACCTCTCTTGACGAGCCTGCCCTTGAAACATTTTCTTGAGATGCTCGTCAATCTCCTTGCACCCCATGTTCTCATGTTGCTTCTGAAGCTCAGAGTTCATAGTGGCAAGCATAAGGCATTCGACATCTAAAGCATCATCAGTTTGCTTCTTATAAGCATCCTTCTCAGCACGGGAAGAGTTCCCGGTCGGCACCTCGGGGGCTTCTTCTTCCAAGACATAGAGCTTTCGCTCTTGCCTGAGAACAATTCTCAGGTTCCTGTACCAGTCCATATAATTAGTCCCACTGAGCTTATCCTTCTCAAGGATGGCTCTCAGAGACAACGTGGAGTGTGAAACACTTGCCATGGAATTCTACAAGAATTTATGCGGAATAAAATCAGTACCAAAATTTCAAATACAATTTATTTTAATTTGGACTTCAATTAAAACACTCCCACTATTTTATTCGAAATGATAGCCCTCACTAACAATTCGGAGAGTTCATGCGAGCTACTCTCTTAGTGGACAAGATCCGTATTTCACCAACAAAATGAGTCAGCTTTGGCTTTCCTCTCATGATGCGGTTATTTAGGTAGGCAACGCTTGCCAATTGCATCCTCATGCAATTCTTGTATGGTTGGTGAATAACTCCTTACTCGCATCCATCATATGGTGCATGCCAACCCTATGCCTCTAGGCACTCAACCTTTGAGGTCACCTAGTTAAGTTGGACTCGATGTCGATAGTGGGATATCACAATTATCCGCTCGCACCCTTACCAAGATAGATTAATGCACCTTGCTTTGGCAAGCCTACACTTCATCGATCGAGGCAGGAAGAGTGTCATCCATCGGAAGGCATCCGAACACTTAATATTTGATGAAGAGATTTTGATTATAGGTTAACAGTTAACCATGATCAACATTTGATCAATGTGCACATCCAAAGAAAAACAAATTTTTTCTAAAACCACATGCATCCCTTATGTGCACAACCTGACACCATCAACATTTGATAGAAGGAAGGGCTAAATCTGAACATCCGGAAACTTCCAAATCCTCAGATTTACATGCATTGGACAAAAGCAAAGACAACTCAACTTAAAGCAGTAGACAAGCTCATCTCTCTATGTTGGATTCAAAATCCAAAACAACCTCGAGGGATGGTTACTGCGAAGGAGACTACAATTTCTAACAATTAGAAATTTTCACGAAATCCCAGAAGTTCTTGGCGGGGTACCAAGACTAAATCTAGACATTTAGAACACTTCTAAATCCCTAGGTTTACACGCACTGGAATAACAAAACTTCCAATACAACAATCATGGCCGAAACCTCCCTCTGATACCACTGTTGGGGTTTCTCTAGGAGGATGGCACAACACTTGTGCACGCAGCGGAAGAATAAAAACATCAAGAAAACCCAAAAGAGATGGGATCGGGCCATGGTAGTTGAATCAAGAAGTTAACATACAACTAGGCAAAAATTACCTCGGTGGCGTTGAGTCACAACTCAACGGAGATGCTCCAAGCTTCGTATTCTTGCTGGTGGCGAGTTCTACATGGAATGATATCCACGTCTCTGCAGAAATCCACACGAGCGGGAGAACACCGACTTTTCTGTCGCACGGATAATCGGGAAGGAGAATGACCACACCTTGCTTTTCTATGGACTGCTAGGTCCACGCCAGGAATAGCAACACCAGCGACAATCGCCGGAGAGGAGGAGGTCGACGGAGCGAGCACGGCGGCGGAATGCTTCCGTCGGCGGGATTCGGGATCGGCGGAACGAACGACGAACGACGGGATTTGGGATCGCCGGAACGGCGGGATCTGGGATCGGGATCGGTGGAACTCCGATTCGATCAGCTCTCTCTATCTCCTGAAAAACCCTAAGTATCTATTTATACCAAAGGCATAAACAGATTTAGGAATATCGCTATCCGCAGACCACACAGAAAATTAGGGTTCTAGAATCGGCGAGAATCACCTAGCAGATTCGGTGAGAATCAATCGGCGAGAATCACCTAGGATCGGCGAGAATCACCTAGGATCGGCGAGAATCGGTCGGCGAGAATCACCTAGGATCAGCGAGAATTACCTAGGATCAGCGAGAATCAGTCGGCGAGAATTAGTCGGCGAGAATCAGAGTACAATACTCGACGATTCACGTCGACCCTCGATCGACTATTCTTACCAATCCTTCAAGGCAACATTTGCCCAACCCGACGATCCTTTGAGGCAACACTTTGCCCATAACCCCATTCAGGTCGGTGATTGGTAACCTTTACCAACACAATCAATCATCCAACTTCTCCACATCTCTTATGTGCGACCCTGCAGACTCATATCGCGTTGGCAGTGAGATTACATGTTTGACCACTTCTAGATCACCATGGTAACTCCAACAGTGACCACACTCCTCATCGTGCCTATAAATAGGACCCATGTAAAATCAGGAATAGACAACTAGAGAAATAGTGAACAGTAAGTTGAGCCCGTATAAGTTGCTGCGGACTGGACTTTGTGTCCGCGTGGTTTAATTGAGTTGACCGGGTTGTGCTGTGCAGGTTGTGTAGATAGCACTGGAAAGCTAGGATTTGGCTCTGACTGTGGTCAGGGATAGTGCGGACTCTGCGGTTAAGCAACAGGCAGTTAACAGCAGGTCGCGGACAGCGACCAGACGGTCCTCTCTTTGGCAACTTGGTTCGGGGTTCAATAAGTCGCCTGCTTCAGGCAGACTGTTCTACTCGGCATCACAGATTGTGTGGTCTGTCGGCTAGGCGACCTCACGGTTAGGCGGCTTGCAGATCTGCGGTTAGAGCATAGCATTGGAATAATAGGCAGTCCGTGCGGCTTGGGTTGCAGTCTTGCGACCTGGCAGAATGTGCGGTCTTGTGACCTGGCGGACTGTGCGGTCTCCATAGCAGTAGACCGGCGGCTTGGTGTTTGAGTCCACGCATCTTGTGTTGACTTGTCATGTTTATTGTAGTCTCTGCTTTGCCATTGGTGATTTTGGTGAATCATGTCTCGCCATGTATGTCTCGTATTGTAAAGAAGTTTGTTGTTGATCAATAAAGACTCTTGGTTGCTGCATGTATTTCTGGTTGAATTACTTGAGGTTGAGATAACCTCTGCTAACTCCAAGGTCCGAGAAAATTCAACTTGGTATCAGTACATGAGTTGAATTTCACCATGGTATCAGAGCTGGATTGGAGTGGACAAGCAGTGATCAAAAGAAGTAGTCGTTGCTCTTGTGAAGAGGGAACCAGTGGTAGAACCATGACAGTGGAAGATGCAAGTAGTCTTGGAATTGATCTTCTTATAGAGATGATCTTTGATAGGTGGAAGTCTTGTATGAAGAGCTTTCTTCTTGGTGAGGATCTTTGGGAGGTGGTATGCAGAGCTGAAAGACAAGAGGCTACTACTGGAAATGCTGAAATGATGGGAGCTTGGAAGGAGATAAATGCGAGAGCGGAGTCTATTCACAAGCATGTGATCTCATCGAAGCACTTGGACCATATCAGTGGATGTCAGTCAGCTGCGGAAGTTTGGACTTCCCTTGATGGGTTGTTTAGGAAGGAGGTGAAGGTTGCTGCAGAGGATGGTCTTTCTACTTCATATCAACAAGAGAAGAGTGTTTCTCCTATGCATGATGAGAAGAGGAAGGAAGGACCAAGGTGTTATAGATGCAAGCAGCATAGTCATCTCAGGAAGGAGTGCAAGGTTGTCTTACTCTCTGCGAACGTTGCTCAAGTAGGGAGTAAGGAGAAGGACTTGGTTGGGTCATCAACAAGTTCTGGTGCTGATCGGATGAAGGCCAGTGATAGTGCAGCTATCTGGCATGAAAGACTTGGTCATGTGGGGATGGACAAGTCAAAAGCAATAACAGGAAGAAGACTCGTAAGTGGCTTGTCCAGATGGTCATCCTACGACGATGACCAAGCTTGTGTGGGATGTCAGCATGGTGAAGCTTATCGCTTTACGGTTGATAAGGCGCAAACTAGATGTAAAGCACCTTTGTAGGTTGTCCATTATGCTCTGGTGGGACTGACGGTCACAGACAGTCTTGGAGGCAGCAGGTTCATGATGATATTGGTTGATGACTATTCGAGGTATACATGGGTATACTTCATGAAGGATAAGTCGAACATGTTCTGCTTGTTTGTGGAGTTCAGGAAGCTTGTGGAAGGCCAGTTTGGCATACAGATCAAGAAGTTGAGGACAAGCATCGGTGGTGAGTTCGGCTCAACAGAGTTCTCAAACTTTTGCAGGAAGCATGGGATACGGAGGGAGCTCTCTTGTGGACATACTTCACAGCAAGGCGGTGTTGCAGATCGGATGATCCGTATGTTGACGGAGACCTACAAGTGTTGGCTTCAGTGCAAAAACATTCCTAAGGCCTTTTGGGTGGAAGGGATGGCTTGTGCGACACATGTCATCAACCAGATGCCTCTTAGTCTGGTCAATATGAAGACTCCATATGAGCTGATGTTCGGGGTGAAGCCCAGTGTTAAGCACCTTCGGGTGTTTGGATCTACCTGCTATGTACATGATCCGGATGCTCTCAATACGAAGCTAGTCTTTGTTGGGTATGATGAGCAGAAGAGGAGATGGAGGTGTATGGATCCTGCGACGAAGAGGTTCATCGTGTCGAGAGACGTTGTCTTCGATGAGCTAACATCGTTTTGGGATAGCTCTTATATGGAGCTAGAGGTGAGCTGGTCAGATGATGGGCTGAAGGAGGCTACTACTAAGGTTCAGAGGGAGCTACCTGTGTATCCAGGAGCTCCAGGTTATTCTTGCTATGGGGCAAAGGCTTCAGGGTCGGGAAGTAGGGTGATCGATGCTCTAGATGCTTCTAGCTCGAAGACAGAGGCTTCTGGTTCGAGAAGCAGGGGGAGCGATGTTCCAGGTAGTTCTTGTTCAAGAAAGGAGACTTCTGGTTCAGGTAGCAAGGGGAGCGTTGCTCCAGATGCTTCTGGTTCCAATGTGGTGGCTTCTTATTTAGGAAGCAAGGGGAGCATTGTTCCGGGTTTGCCAGGGAACAGAGCTGGTTCAGGAGAAGTAGCAGAGGTGGTTAGCGGTGATCAGGTTCTTTGGAGATCGAAGAGGATCAACAACCCACCAGCTCGATATTGCGAAGGGAACACGGTGAGCTTTGTATCATGTTTCCTTACTAGCCATCAGGTTGAGCGAGTACCTTCGAGCTGTGATGACACCACTGGAGTCAAGGAGGTGAGTGACACTAAGGCTGAGGAGTTGACTACTCTCAGAGGTGACGAGGCTTGGGCCCTTGTGCCTAAGGTCATTGGTGATACTCCTATGATGCGAAAGTTGAGGTCAAAGCTGAAGAAGGCAGAGGGAAGCATGACTCATTTTGGGAGATGCTGGAGGGATCCATCATGGTCCATGATATGCAGGGCGGGGACTATGTCTTGGACATCTCCTTGAAGGCGCTATCGGAGGGACCAGGTGCAAGGTTACGGGAGATGCTGGAGTTGTTCACCACTTCTCACTTTAAGGGGGAGTGTTGAAATCTGTGAAGTGAAAGTGGGTGAATGGAAGATTTGGGCAACCAATCCACGCGGACTATGCGGACTGGGTTGGCAGACAGCTAGTCCAGTAGGGCGGCTATAGACAGATTGTTCTGTGGAAGATTAGGCGGTCTGTTCGGGTGGACTATGCGGACAGCAGTGGCAGATTGCCAGGCCAGCTTATGCTCTGCAAGCAGTTGAATCCCAGAAGGTAACCGTATGGATAGAGACTCTATCCACAGAGTCCGGCAAGGAGCGGACTGAAGAACTGGACCTCAGCAGACCGGCGTGGCACAAGCCTTGGTCTTGCTCTGGTGAAGTGACAAGTGGTAGACGCGGAGATCGCCAGTCAGTACGGACTAATGCTGGAGTTTGCCGGGGCAGGCGGACTGGATCCAGTGTCCGCCAGTAAGTGAGGACTGTCCCTTGTGGCCAGTCGTGTAGACTTTGTTGGTTCTGAATGAATTCGATGGTTGGTTTAGTCCTAGGAGATCGCGCAGGGGAGCGCAGACTTCTTCTTAGTCCGCTAAGCTCGGTAGAAGTGCCATGTGCGTTGGAGTGCGAGCTTGGTGTAAGAGGACTGGTGATTACGTCCGCAACTGCGTGCGGACTGGAGCTGAGTCCGCTGAGCCCGGCAGTTACCATGGTGGCAAGGCTGTGGGCTCGGGATAGGCGGACAGCTGTTGCAGAGTTCGGCTAGAGTCTTGGCTTGGACTTTGGTAGAAAAGACAGACTGGTGTTGATGTCCGACCTTGGTGAAGCATTGGTGGTTTGGCTATCTTTCACAGGTCGCGACGGACTGGAGTGTGTCCGCGTGTTTTGCGGACACATGTTCTTGCTGCGGGATGTGGAGGTAATCCTATCGACTAGGGCGGTGACCACACTCCTCATCGTGCCTATAAATAGGACCCATGTCACATCAGGAATAGACAACCAGAGAAAGAGTGAACAGTAAGTTGAGCCCGCATAAGTTGCTGCGGACTGGAATTTTGTGTCCGCGCAGTTTGATTGAGTTGACTGGGATGTGCTGTGCAGGTTATGCGGATAGCACTGGAAAGTCAGGACATGGCTCTGACTGCGGTCAGGGACAGTGCGGACATTGCGGTTAAGCAATATGCGGTTAACAGCAGGTCGCGGACATCGACCAGACGGTCTTCTCTTTGGCAACTTGGTTTGGGGTTCAATAAGTCGCATGCTTCAGGCGGACTGTTCTACTCGGCATCGCAGCTTGTACGGTCTGGCGGCTCGGCGACCACGCGGTTAGGCGGCTTGCAGATCGGCAGCTAGAGCATAGTATTGGAATAACGGGCAGTCCGCGCGGCTTGGGTTGTGATCTTGCTGTTGGGTACATTAGTTAAATGTACCTGATTTGAAGAAGCCTCACCCAACTCAATGATATACATCATAATGTATTTGATGTATGTTGAGTTTACTTGTGCAGGTTAAGTAATCACTGGACTGAAGCAAAAAGTTTCTAAGTCCATGTGTCGACACCCAGAGGGAAAGTGTCGACACTTAAGAAGACTTGTGTCGACACCCAGACAAGCAGTGTCGACACTTGGAGTCATTGTGTCGACACCTGGGATGCAGAGTCGACACCAGACAGAAAGTGTCGACACAAGGTGCTGTGTCGACACTCAGTGAAGAAAAGTGCAGACAGAAAGTGTCGACACAAGGAGCTGTGTCGACACCCAGTGAAGCTGTGTCTACACCAGAAAGTGTCGACACTTGGAGCTGTGTCGACACTCAGCAAAAGTCTGCAGAAACTAAGCTAAAGTGTCAACACCAAGAACAATGTGTCGACACACAACAAGAAGAGTCAGCACTTGAAGAAAGTGTCGACACCAAGAACAAAGTGTCGACACTCAACAAAAGAGTCAACACATGAAGTAAGTGTCGACACCTAGAACAATGTGTCGACACTCAGCTAAAGACTCTACACATGAAGTAAGTGTCGACACCTAGAACAATGTGTCGACACTCAGCTAAAGACTCTACACTTGAAGAAAGTGTCGACACATGGAGCTGTGTCGACACTTAGCAAAGAACAGAAAGATCAACAAATTATTCTAAGTACAAGTGTCGACACTAAGGGAATGTGTCGACACTCAGCTGAAGTATCGACAGAAGAATCAAGTGTCGACACAAGGAGCTGTGTCGACAGTCAGCAAGTATCAACATAGAAGACTATGTGTCGACACCAAGAAGCAGTGTCGACACTTAATAGATTCAACACAAGAAGCTGTGTCGACACAAAGGAGATGTGTCGACACTTAGAAGAATTCAGCTAAAGATAGAAGATCAAGTACTTGTGTCGACACTCAATTTCAGTGTCGACACCTGAAGAAGAATCTGTGTCGAGACATACAAGGAGTTGTGTCGACATCTTGTTGACTTGTGTCGACACTTACTCAAGTGGTGTCGACACTTGGTCTATAAGTGTCGACACTTAAAGACAGAAAGTCTCGACACTTTCAGACAGTTAGAGATTTTCAAG
This sequence comes from Platanthera guangdongensis, assembly GCA_039583875.1. Lineage (NCBI taxonomy): Eukaryota > Viridiplantae > Streptophyta > Magnoliopsida > Asparagales > Orchidaceae > Platanthera > Platanthera guangdongensis. Next base: position 126,590,744 of record CM077161.1, read on the forward strand.
AAATGACTGGATGACTTGACAGCTGCCGTTCCAGCCGGTCTAAAGCACCTATCAGAGATGTCAGAAGACAGTTATGAACCGGACCAGCCGGTTACCATGAAGAAGACCTATAAATAGACACATACAGTTTACAGAAACAGAAGTTCAGATTGTTGAAAAACAAGTTAATAAAGTGGTACATAGAGTATCAACACAAGAAGATCTTGCAGTCCAAGTGCAGATCTAAAAAGTTGGAGAGAGTGGGCTCCATCCAAGAAATCAGCCGTTGGAACTAGGCTGAGAAGAAAGATTCAGATTCATTCTGGATCTTAAGTGGCAGAGGTCAAGGATCAACTGCAGAAGGATTCATTCTTTTCAGTTCTACTTTCAAGAAGCTTTGAAGAAAGCTAAGTCAGATTGGATCCAGCTGAGTTCTTCCAAGAACTCATCAAGAAACTCTCAACTCCCCTCTCTTGTCTCTGAGTTGTTGAGTTAATATTTGTAAAATCATTATATCTTGTAGGATCCTTTGGATCTGAGTGAATTGTAAGCCTGTATTTATAAAGGCTGAGGGTAGGGCTTGAGAGCCTGAGTGTAGGAGATTGAAATCTCTGAGTGTAGGTCTTGTTGGCTGAGTGTAGGCCTTGTTGGCTGAGTGTAGGCCTTGATTGGCTGAGTGTAGGCCTTTGTGGCTGAGTGTAGGCTTTGGGATAAAGCTGAGTTGTAAGGCTTTGGGCCTGAGGAGTAGGAACCAATTTGGGTTCTGAGACAGTGGTGAAGTTTGGCCGAATCTAGTACACTGTTAGATAGGCGAAGGGGGAAAGTGGATGTACCCAAATCTTGGGGAACCACTATAAAACACTGTGTCTGCTGTGCTGTGCTGTGATTATTGCTGTGTATGCTGTGTGTTTGCTGTGATAAACTAGTCAGAAATCTGTGATATTAACTGTTTGCTGCCATTAAAGTTTAAAAAGAATTAGGTCACCTATTCACCCCCCCCTCTAGGTGTTTAGGTACCATATCTTTCAAGTGGTATCAGAGGGAGGTTCCTCAAAAAGGACTAACAGTCTAAGGAGATCCTGATTGGCAGATTCAGTGTAAGGCAAAATATAGATTCAAGAAAATTAAGAAACATGGGTTCTTCTGAGAATCACAAGGAATTGGGTTCCATGAAATTACCCATATGCAGGAAAGAGATCTTTGGGATCTGGAAGGAAAGGGTAAGGCTGTTTATGGAAGCCTCAGACCCTAGAATCTACATCACAGTGAAAGAGGGGCCTTATGTGCCCATGAAGATTTCAGTTCTAGATGCAAATCAGAGAATTCCAAAGGATTTCTCTGAAATGACTAAGGATGAAATTGTCCTAGCTACCATGGACAATAGGGCACAAAACATTATAGTGAGTGCCATAGATGATGCAACATTTCAGAATCTTATACATTGTAAGACAGCCAAAGAGATGTGGGACACTCTTATAGTGTATATGGAAGGATCTGAAGAAGTTAGACAAGATAGAAAATCCTTGCTAAATCAGGAGTATGAAAGCTTTAGACAAGTAAAAGGTGATAGCATAACTGAGTGCTATAGGAAGTTTTACAGAATAGTTAATGAACTCATGTCTTATGGAAGAGAGTTCAGTAACTATGAACTAAATGACAAGTTCCTAAGGTCCCTAGCCAAAGATTGGGACACCAAGATCTGTGCCATAAGAGAAATGGCTAAGTTGGGAGAAATTCCTCCTCCCACACTGTTTGGCAAGTTATTGTCTTATGAAATGCAATTGACAGTGAGGAAAGAGGAGGAGAAATCAACAAGAACTGAACACAAGGAAAGAACAGTAGCCTTCAAGACAGATGCCTCCAGAAAGTGTAGGAATAAGTCATCAACTCCACCTCCAAAGGAAGTTGAATCAGAGTCAGATGAGTCAATCAGTACAAAATCTGCAAGCAGTGAAAGTGATGAAGACTTTGCTGCCTTCACTAGACACTTTCAGAAATTCTTGAAGAAGAAACAGTGGAGGACAAGGCCCTCTACTTCAAAAGGAAAAGAAGATTTTTATCAAGATAAAAAGGCTTCAAAGAAGGACAGGAAGAGGACAAAATCTAGCAAGGCAACTAGTTCTAAGATAATATGCTATTGCTGCAATAGATAGGGCCATGTTATTGCAGACTGTCCTGAAAAGAGGAAAGAGTCTAGTGACAGGAAAAAGACTTATTTCAAAGGCAAGAAAGAAAAGTCTTTTGTAGCCAAGAAAGAGAAGACTCTATCAGATATCTCTTCTTCAGAAACTGAGTCTGATGCTGAGGCCTACATAGGGCTGTTTGCTGAAGAAGAAGAAGAAGAAGAATTCATGCATATTATGGAGTCAATATATGAACAAGAAGACTGTCAGTGCCAAGGACTGATGGCATTGACTGAGAGTGACAAAATCCTGGAGCAGCTAGGACCCAATAAGGTACAAAGTCCAACTCTATGTTCAGTTTCTTATTCCAGTTCAGAATCAGATTCATCTTCATCAAGTGATGGAAGTGTTTCTGAGTCTGAGGATGATATTCATCAGCTTATAGATGAATATAAAGTGCTGTTGCAAGCTTACAAGAAAAGCAAGTCCTTAGCCAAAAGTCAGGCAAAGGAAATTGCTGATCTTAAAGCTGTTGTAACAGATTTTGAGAAGCAATTTGATCAAAAGATTAATGAGATAGCCAGGCTGAAACACATAAAAGTGATTCAGATGGGGACTATCACCTTTAAGAATGATCAAATCAAGAGTCTGGAGATCAATCTTCAGAAAGAGAGAGAGCTTGTTGCTAGGTTTTCTAAACCTAAGTCAGTGCTACCCATAATTGATGAATTTGTTCATCACAAGGGAAAGGCTGGAATGGGCTTTATTAGACCTGCTAGGACTGAACAGTCCAAGTCTAAGTCCAAGGGCAAAGCCCCAACATTCAACAAGCCTGCTGTAGACAAGACAGCCAAGGCTGTACCTAAGCAAAGGTACAATAAGTTTGAATGTTGGTGCTGTGGCAAAGTTGGCCATTTTGCAGTGGACTGTTGGCACAATGCTAGTGCCAAAATGAGTACCAAACTACCTGTTGGTAAGCCAGTAGGTAGCTTTGTCAGATTGCAAACTAATAAGTACCAAGGACCCAAGAATTCTTTGGGTTCTAAGGTTCATTAATCTGTTTTGCAGGTGAGTCCAAGTGGCCATACCACAACATGGTACTTGGACAGTGGATGTTCCAGACACATGACTGGAACTAGGGGATTACTAAAGGACTACGTTCCAATAAAAGATGGTCCAAAAGTAACCTTTGGTGGTTCTGAAAAAGGAATCATCAAAGGGTTTGGTAACATTTCTAGCAACTTAGTTACCATTACTCAAGTGGCTTATATTAAAGGGTTGAAACACTACCTAATAAGTATAAGTCAATTAAGTGATGTAGGGTATGACATCTCATTTGCTAAAAATGGTTATCATATCAAGAGGTCAAGTGATCAAGAGATCATTTTGACAGGTTATAGGAAAAGGAATGTCTACTGCCTAGACATTATGATTGAGAACAATGGATCTCCAATTTGTCTTGTAGCTGATGAGACAGTCTCTCATTGTGTCAAATGGCACAAGAGGCTTGCCCATCTTAACTACAAGACAATTAGCAAACTCTTTAGCAAAGAGTTAGTGAGGAATGGTCCTCAAGTTAAGTATGTTAAAGATGGTATTTGCTCAGCTTGTCAAAAGGGCAAGCAGACTAAATCCACCTTTAGAAGCATAGAAAACAAAGATGCTGTAAGGTGTTTATACCTCTTGCATATGGATCTCTTTGGTCCAATGCCAGTTCACAGCTTAGGTAGGAAGGTCTACACCTTTGTAGTTGTAGATGACTACTCAAGGTTTTCCTGGGTGTTCTTCTTAAGACAGAAATCTGAAACACCTAGTGTCTTCTATAGCTTTGTCAAGCAAATTCAGAATGAACTAAATAGTACAGTGGTCAAGATTAGAAGTGAACATGGTACTGAGTTTCAGTCTGATAGCATGACAAAACTATGTGAAGACTTTGGGATATTTCAAGAATTCTCTTCACCTAGAACACCTCAGCAAAATGGCATTGCTGAGAGGAAGAATAAGACCTTGATAGAGGCTGGTAGGACCCTACTAAGTGATACATCACTGCCAGAGTATTTCTGGGCTGAAGCAGTTAACACTGTATGCCATGTTATAAATAGGGCTACCATCACTAAAGGGCTCAACAAGACCCCCTATGAAGTTGTGAAAGGCAGGAAACCAAACCTATCCTACTTCAGGATCTTTGGTTGCAAATGCTTCATACTTAACAATGGAAAGTCTTACTTAACTAAGTTTGCTGCCAAATCCCAAGAGGGAATTTTTGTTGGGTACAGCAATAACAGTAAGGCTTATAGAGTCTACAACTTGACTACACAAGTTGTAGAAGAATCTGTGCATGTAGTTTTTGATGAGACTAAACTTATTAATAATGAGTTGTGTAGTAGTGTATGTAGCCCCACAGGTTTAACAAAGAAGATGGACAAGCTTACTATAGAAGAAGTACCTGCTACAAGATAGCAAGTAGAAGACAGTAGCTGTTGTCCAGGGGGAGAACTACATGTGCCAACTGCTAAAGAAGTACAAGGAATTCAGCATGATGGAGATGCTGAAGAGGTTCAACCAGAAGTTAGGATGCCTCCAGCCAACAGGCATCTTAGAGATCATCCAGTAGAGTAGATTATTGGAGATCTAAGACAAGGAGTACAAACCAGGAGCAGATACATAAATGCAGCAATCTACTCGAGTTTTCTGTATCAAGTTGAACCTAAGAAGTTTGAAGAAGCAATACTGGATCCACAATGGACTGAAGCAATGCAAGAAGAGCTTAATCAGTTCAAAAGGTGCAAGGTTTGGGAACTTGTTCCTAAACCTAAAGACCACAATGTAATAGGAACTAAGTGGATCTACAGGAATAATATGGATGAACAAGCGGTCATCATTAAGAATAAAGCAAGACTGATTGCTAAAGGATATAAGCAAGAAGAAGGTATTGACTTTGATCAAACCTTTGCTCCAGTAGCCAGACTGGAAGCCATAAGGATGTTCTTGGCCTATGCAACCTATCAAGGATTCAAGGTTTACCAAATGGATGTCAAGTCAGCATTCCTAAATGATAATCTTAAGGAAGAAGTCTATGTGGAACAGCCTTCAGGTTTTGTTGATCCAACTCCACCTCATCATGTCTTTAGAGTTAGGAAAGCTTTATATGGGTTAAAGCAAGCCCCTAGGGCTTGCTATGAAACCCTATCTAGTTTCCTCATTGAGTACAAGTTCTCAAGGGGGAAAATAGATAAGACTCTATTCCTTAGGAAATCTAGAGGCAAAGTTATACTAGTCCAAATATATGTAGATGACATTATATTTGGGTCTACTGAAAGCAGCCTTTGTAAAAAGTTTGCAAACCTTATGCAAGGTCAGTTTGAGATGAGTAGTATGGGAGAGCTGAAGTTTTTCTTGGGTCTCCAAGTTAAATAGACTGAGAGTGGTTTATCAATTTGTCAGTCCAAGTTCACCCTAGAACTCATAAGGAAGTATGGTATGGATTTATCCAGCACCATGAAGACTCCTATGGGGTCAAGTATGTCTCTTAGCAAGGACGATGCAGGGAAACCTGTAGATGAAACCTTGTATAGAGGGATAGTTGGCTCTCTATTATACTTGACTGCTAGTAGACCAGACATCATGTATGCTACATGTGTTTGTGCAAGGTATCAAGCCTGCCCTAAAGAGTCTCATTTGACAGCAGTCAAAAGAATATTGAGATATCTAAAGGGCACTCCCTATCTAGGCCTCTGGTACCCTAGGAATGGAGATTTTGATCTAACAGGTTATTCAGATGCAGACTTTACAGGATGCAAAGAGGATAGAAAGAGCACTACTGGAACCTGTCAATTCCTAGGTGGGAGACTAATTTCATGGAGTAGCAAGAAGCAAACCAGTGTGGCTATCTCCACTGCAGAGTCAGAGTATGTGGCTGCAGGAAGTTGTTGTGCTTAACTTCTGTGGATACAACATCAGCTAGAGGACTATGGATTTCAGGTAAGTAGAACTCCACTTTTCTGTGATTCTACAAGTGCTATTTCAATAGCTAATAATCCTGTATCTCATAGTAGAACTAAACATATTGAAATTAAATATCATTTTCTTAGGGAGCATGTAGAAAGAAAAGATATTTTATTAGAATATGTTAAAACTGATAATCAAGTAGCTGATATGTTTATTAAGCCCCTAGAAGAAGCTAAGTTCAATAGATTCAAAATTGAACTAGAAATGATAAACTTAGAGTAAGTTTACAGAATTGAAAATGGCTAAGTAAAAGGGTGTCGACATATAGAAAAGTCTATGTCGACACAGAATAGTGGTGTCGACACTTCAGGAAATAAGTGTCGACACATCTAGGTTGTTGGTGTCGACACTTCAGAATGTTGGTGTCGACACATGTCAAGTAGGTGTCGACACATCCAGAGTGGTGTCGACACTTAAGTTTTACTCAGAATTTTTCTAAGTAAAGTCTCGACAATGTGTCGAGTTATGTTGTGTCGACACATGAACAAGTGTCGACACATAATATCTGTTGATTAAACTTGTGTCGACACATGTGTGTCGAGACATTATAAGTCTGTGTCGACACTTATTGCCAGTGTCGACACATTTTAAGTTAACTATCCCGCCTGTTCATCTTCAAAATCAGAAAGGTATAAATAGGGTTTTGTCTTTGTTTGTCGACACGCTTTCAAAGTTTCGAGACCAAAACTACTGTGTCGACACCTCTCTTCTCTCAAGACAAATTCTACAACCCTAATGGCGCCTAAGCTAGAGGAGAACGTCAACGAAGGATATGAGCTGGTGCGCGGCGCTTTCACAGATGCTGATCCAGAAATCCAGGCGGTAGTAACCCTAATTGCTGATTCAGGGTTAGAGTATTTAGTTTCTGAACCTACAAAGATTTAGAAGAAAGAGGTTCTTGAATTCCTAAATGGAGCTGAAGTAGATGAGTCTGGATACAGAATTAAATCAAGAGTTCATGGAACGAATGTCAAGGTATCCCCAAAGAGCTTGAGGAAGGTGCTTCAATTGCCAAGAACTCAAGATGAAGAAGAAGTTACTGCATCCAAGACCAGGGAAGCTCTAACCTGGTGTGGTCTTGATCCTAAAATGAAGATAGGTTCTGTTTTCAACAGGAAAGGCATGAATAATCAAGGAAAATTCATGTCTGAGATTGTTGGTAAGGTCTTACTCAGCAAGCCTGGAGGGCATGACAGAGTGTCTGCCTATATGTTTGGAATAATGACAAGGATAATCTTCACTCTGAAAATAGACTGGTCTCTAGTGGTTTATGAGAAGATTAAGGAGAACTTGAAGAAGCCCAACCAGGGCAGAATCATTAGTCTATACCTAGCTGGTGTGATACCAGAGGTAATGAATACTGCTGCTGGAAGTAAAATAAACCACATGAGGAAAATGGACATGAGGTTGTTTTCAAGATGGGACAGGGTGTTATCAAAGGAAATGCCAACCCCTGAGAAGACAGTTACTGAGAAGGAGATTCCTCCAAAGAAAAAGAGAAAAACTGCTCTAGTGGCACAAGAGTCCACCAGTAGTTCTGACAGTGAAGAACAGGTTGTCTTCACACCTGATGAGCAAGAGGCAGAGCCTGCTGAAAATACTCCTGTTCCTCCAGCTGATGCTGAGATCCATGGGGAGCTACCCCAAGCTAGCCCCATCCACAGGGATTAAAGCAAGGGGGAGCCTCCAGTTGTAGAAGAACCCTCTACACTGGAAAGTGAACAAGCCACCACCATCATACTAGAGGTACTCACTGACCTAAATACTTTAAAATTTCTTATAGAATATACTGATTTGTCTGATGATCATCAGCAAACTCAGCTGAATACTCAAGAACCAGATGTTGTTAGAGAAGACACATCTGCTGTACTAGAAGTGGTTCTTGATCTAGTGGTTGAAGAGCCCAGAATTTCTCCTGCTCCATCACCTCAAGAATACACAATGGAGGATTTATTTTTAAATCTGGATCAAGCAGATTTTGATAAGGAAACTGATGATGCTGCTGTTGAGGGGGAGAAGGTACACGTTCTGGAAGAGCCTATAAGGCCTCAACCTGAGAAGCCTCAAAGCCCTAAGGAGAGAGTTGACATAGCCAGTTCATCAGAATCTGAAGATGAGGAGGCTACTAGGGCACAGAAAAAGAAACTATATGTCTTCAAGAGAAGGAGTCAAAGTTACAAAAAAGCTTTACAATCAATTGCACCACAGCCTATAGTTCAGCAAGCTCCAACCATTAATTATAGTGCACTAATGGTGGCAATGCAAATCAAGTTGGATGAGCAAAGGCAGGCCATAGAGAAGTATGTAGATGAAGGGCAGAAGTCATTACAATTTGATCTTGCCCAGAATATCAAGTCTATAAGGTTTGAAATGAACCTTAACAAGAAGGAGATGACTGAATGTTTTCACAAAGGTGGAAATGCAGTGGTGTACTTGGCAACACACCAGGAAAAGATAAAGGTCCAAGTGGATGATATAGCATTGAAGCAAAGATATGTTCTTGAAAATTAGTTAAGAATGAATGACAAATTGACTGCTTCACATAATGCTATAGTTACTGAGTTGAAGAACAAGGCTGCTGAACCTTCCACTTCTTCTGCTACTATAAAAGCTGAATTTGATAAAGTATTTCAAGAAGAAATTACTGCTATTAAGACTGCCATCCAAGCCTCCCAGAAAGCTATATCTGAACAACTTCAAAAGCTCAAACCATTCTTTAAAGATGGAGTCAGATACTTGGATAGTCAAATAAGATTTTAGAAGGATGATGTCAGAGATCATATGGCTAGAGAAGTCATAAAGGGGGAGAGAGTTTTAGTCAAAGCTAGCTCTGATCATGCCAAATGGATATCTAATTCCATCAGAGCTACACTGGGCTATCCTCCACTCTGTGATGATGGCAATGTTGCTGAATCTGGAATTCAAACTGCATATCTTGGAGGTGAGCAACCAGAGGTAGCTCAAGTGATCTATCCTCCACCAGATTTTGACATGGTGCAAGCTGATATTCATCACATGTATAGTCTAACTGAAGGGAAGTCTAATGTTATTCTGGATAAAGTGGTTCAGCCTATTACTGAAGCCATGCAAGAGGCATTACAGAAAGAAGAAGAGACAAGGTTGTCTAAGAAGAGGTTTAGGGAACAAGCAGAACAAAGGCCAGACTTTGAATAGTGGAGCCCTACCTCTAGGAATATTATACTAACTGCCTGGAAAGCTGCCAAGGATAACACTCATAAAAGGAACAAGTGGTTCTCTGAAGCTGAATGGAGAAAGCATGAATCTAGACAAGAGGCTATTGTTCAATACAGAAGGAAAGCAAAGATGGGAAAGCTACCTCCTATAGCCCAGGAGCCTAGCAAGTACTTTCCAAAGCCATATCACTATTTTGAGAGGCAGAAGATCAAAGCTGAAGAGCTTAAAAAGAAAGATTTGAAAGGCAAGAAGCCTACTGATGCTGAAACTGCTGATGCCCCTGTCAAAGCTCAAGTTCAAGCTGGCAAGGGAATAGTTATCAAGGAACCAGATCAGAAATAGATTAAGAATTTACTTGAAGATTATTTTGTAATCCTTTGAATGTAAAACATTTTTGTGAACTACTGAGAATGTATAAGACAAATGTTAGAATAATATATGATCAATATATTTCATGTTTGTTCTGTGAATGTGTCTATTTCTTATTTGTTCTGAAATGATGAATTTGTATACATGTGTGATTTATACATGTTTATGTTTACCCTGCTGTACATTATCCTGCTTTACATCATTTTGTAATTTATATTATGAATGGTGTATATCATTGACTAAGGGTTATGACTTCTCCAAATTGGGGGAGATTGTTGGGTACATTGGTTAAATGTACCTGATTTGAAGAAGCCTCACCCAACTCAATGATATACATCATAATGTATTTGATGTATGTTGAGTTTACTTGTGCAGGTTAAGTAATCACTAGACTGAAGCAAAAAGTTTCTAAGTCCATGTGTCGACACCCAGAGGAAAAGTGTCGACACTTAAGAAGACTTGTGTCGACACCCAGACAAGCAGTGTCGACACTTGGAGTCATTGTGTCGACACCTGAGATGCAGAGTCGACACCAGACAGAAAGTGTCGACACAAGGAGTAGTGTCGACACTCAGTGAAGAAAAGTGCAGACAGAAAGTGTCGACACAAGGAGCTGTGTTGACACCCAGTGAAGCTGTGTCTACACCAGAAATTGTCGACACTTGGAGCTGTGTCGACACTCAGCAAAAGTCTGCAGAAACTAAGTTAAAGTGTCGACACCAAGAACAAAGTGTCAACACACAACAAGAAGAGTCAGCACTTGAAGAAAGTGTCGACACCAAGAACAAAGTGTCGACACTCAACAGAAGAGTCAACACATGAAGTAAGTGTCGACACCTAGAACAATGTGTCGACACTCAGCTAAAGACTCTACACATGAAGTAAGTGTCGACACCTAGAACAATGTGTCGACACTCAGCTAAAGACTCTACACTTGAAGAAAGTGTCGACACATGGAGCTGTGTCGACACTTAGCAAAGAACAGAAAGATCAAAAAATTATTTTAAGTACAAGTGTCGACACTAAGGGAATGTGTCGACACTCAGCTGAAGTCTCGACAGAAGAATCAAGTGTCGACACAAGGAGCTGTGTCGACACTCAGCAAGTATCAACATAGAAGACTATGTGTCGACACCAAGAAGCAGTGTCGACACTTAACAGATTCAACACAAGAAGCTGTGTCGACACAACGGAGAGGTGTCGACACATAGAAGAATTCAGCTAAAGATAGAAGATCAAGTACTTGTGTCGACACTCAATTTCAGTGTCGACACCTGAAGAAGAATCTGTGTCGAGACATACAAGGAGTTGTGTCGACACCTTGTAGACTTGTGTCGACACTTACTCAACTGGTGTCGACACTTGGTCTATTAGTGTCGACACTTAAAGACAGAAAGTCTCGACACTTTCAGACAGTTAGAGATTTTCAAGAAATGACTGGATGACTTGACAGCTGCCGTTCCAGCCGGTCTACAGCACCTGTCAGAGATGTCAGAAAACAGTTATGAACCGGACCAGCCGGTTACCATGAAGAAGGCCTATAAATAGGCACATACAGTTTACAGAAACAAAAGTTCAGATTGTTGAAAAACAAGTTAATAAAGTGGTATATAGAGTATCAACACAAGAAGATCTTGTAGTTCAAGTGCAGATCTAAGAAGTTGGAGAGAGAGGGCTCCATCCAAGAAATCAGCCGTTGGAACTAGGCTGAGAAGAAAGATTCAGATTCATTCTGGATCTTAAGTGTCAGAGGTCAAGGATCAACTGTAGAAGGATTCATTCTTATTCAGTTCTACTTTCAAGAAGCTTTGAAGAAAGCTAAGTCAGATTGGATCCAGCTGAGTTCTTCCAAGAACTCATCAAGAAACTCTCAACTCCCCTCTCTTGTCTCCGAGTTGTTGAGTTAATATTTGTAAAATCATTATATCTTGTAGGATCCTTTGGATCTGAGTGAATTGTAAGCCTATATTTATAAAGGCTGAGGGTAGGGCTTTAGAGCCTGAGTGTAGGAGATTGAAATCTCTGAGTGTAGGCCTTGTTGGTTGAGTGTAGGCCTTGTTGGCTGAGTGTAGGCCTTGATTGGCTGAGTGTAGGCCTTTGTGGCTGAGTGTAGGCTTTGGGATAAAGCTGAGTTGTAAGTCTTTGGGCCTGAGGAGTAGGAACCAATTTGGGTTCTGAGACAGTGGTGAAGTTTGGCCGAATCTAGTACACTGCTAGATAGGCGAAGGGGGAAAGTGGATATACCCAAATCTTGGGGAACCACTATAAAACACTGTGTCTGCTGTGCTGTGTTGTGATTGTTGCTGTGTATGCTGTGTGTTTGCTGTGATAAACTAGTTAGAAATCTGTGATATTAACTGTTTGCTGCCATTAAAGTTTAAAAAGGATTAGGTCACCTATTCACCCCCCCCACTCTAGGTGTTTAGGTACCATATCTTTCACTTGCGACCTGGCAGACTGTGCGGACTCCATAGCAGTAGACCGGCGGCTTGGTGTATGAGTTCACGCGGCTTATGTTGACTTGTCTTGTTTGTTGTAGTCTCTGCTTTCCCATTGATGGTTTTGGTGAATCATGTCTCTTCATGTATGTCTCGTATTGTAAAGAAGTTCGTTGTTGATCAATAAAGACTCTTGGTTCCTGCATGTGTTTCTGGTTGACTTACTTGAGGTTGAGATAACCCTTGCTAACTCCAAGGTCCGGGAAATTTCAACTTGGTATCAGTGCCTGAGTTGAATTTCAACATGGTTAAGTTTTGTATTTGAATATTTGATTAGTAATAATTAAACATGTCTTGGTTTATTTGAATATTCGTTATTTGTTCATTTTTAATTTTTTGTTAAATGTCTTAGGATTTTCATAATTATAAAAAATAAATATTTAATATACATGTCCCAGCGTGTCAAAATATGATATTTTTTGAGAATTTATGAGTCGCGAGTCGTGTCGTGTCTATAGCGTGTCGCTTGTCGATGTCAGTGCAACATAGTAGGAAACGACTCTTTATGGGGTCATGGTAGATGCCCTCACCAAGGTGGCCTCGTTTATACCTAATCACCAAGGTGATGATGTTAACATTTTATCCAGAATCTTCATAGATCAAGTAGTATGATTCCAAGGAGTACGAAAAACCGTTGTTTTTTTTATTATAATAGATGCTTTCCTTCAAGGGATTGGAGGGTGCAAGCTTACTTGGGCACCGAGTTAGCTTTTAGCCCAACATTCCACCCCAAGCAGATTGTCAAACAGAAAGTACCAATAAAACTATAGAAGTCATTACAGTCTGTGTATAATAGAGCATAATAATCCCTCAGGGCAACTTCTACTGCTGGTAGAATTCTTGTATAATAATAGCTTCCAAGCCTACATCAAAATGACACAATTTGTAACTCTATACGGAAGACATTGACAAATACCTCTATCTTGGGGGAAAGATGATGATCCCAAAGCTTTAGGCTTCATGTATGTTGACGATACCACCATAATGATAAGGTTAATACAAGAGCGGTTACTAGAAGCACAAAGAAGATATAACAAATTTTATGATGCTAAACACCAACCGTTGAAGTTCAATTTAGGAGATCTGGTTTCCTAAAAATCAAGCTTATGCACGGTATCTCCTGGATAAATAATCAAAAGAAGTTGAACCCTCAATATTTGGGACCTTTCCCAATTATAGATCTAATTGGCCCAGTTGCATATCAGTTAGCTCTACCACCGGAATTAGAAAATCTACATGACGTCTTCCATGTATCTTCACAACATGTGTCTTACAATAAATTTAGCAACGTCTTCCATATATCTTCACAACATGTGTCTTACAATAAATGTAAGACACATCTGGCACCTATGAGGTTGGTCAAATGAATGTAGTTGGAACTTATGCAAATTATTGATTTGAAAACCAAGAACATGTAGAATACAACTATACTCATGGTTAAGCTATTATGGTCCTACTGTGGTCGTGACCAGTAAACTTGGAAATTGGATAGCATCATCAGAGAAAAGCACTCGGAACTCTTACCCCATGTATATCACTTCTTCAACCCCCAAACTTTAGGCCATTTTCAGCAAAAAACCCTCTTATTTTTATTGGAATATAACACCTCGTTTTTATTAGTTCAATAGGACCTTAAATGACCCAATAAAAGTGACTCAATCACCTATAAGGTACTGTATAAGCTAGGAGGTGACTTAAAATTGTATATTGAGAAAATGTTCTCTAAATCAACTTTTGTTAGTTGTATTACACTCGTATAGTTAATATGAGTGCAACATAGCTCGTTTAATTTCAATCTGAGGTCATTTAGAGAAAAAGAATATTTTGAGTAATGTTGTGCGTCGCAACGACATCAAGTTAGTATATTGAGAAAATTTGGTCTGAATCGACATCTATCTATTTCATTGAACTCGTATAGTTAAGACAAGTACAACAGAACTCATTTCATTCCAATTTGAGGTCATTTAGAGAAATGACTGTTTTGAGTAACGTTGTGCATCACAACAATGCCAAGCTAGTATATCGAGCATATGTGCTTCGAATAGACTTTTGTCAATTACATTAGACTTGTATAGTTTACAGGACTGCAGCAGAACTCATGAAAGTGCAAGTTAGATCTCATATACTCTAGAGGGGGGTGAATAGAGTATGGTGCTTGCTAAATACTTTTTACAATAGTTGTTGTATTCCTAAGTGAATAGGGAAGCAAATAATATAAAGTAAATCTAAACACAGAGCAATCACAGATCAATCACAAACCACAGCCAGAAACAAAAGAAAAACAAGAAACCAGAAGACACAAGAAGCTATAGTGGTTCCCCAATCAACCTGGGTACATCCACTCTTCTACCACACTAGGTAGGAATCCACTGCAGGATGAGTTGATCAGGTGTCCTGGGCACCAATGAGCTTTTGATAAGGTGCTCAAAAACCAAACCAGATTTTTTGATCAGGTGTCTTGCCACCACTAAGTTTTGATAAGGTCTCAGAAATCAATCACAAACTTTTGAAGGGAGTTTGAAACACCCTTTACAGTAGAGAGAGAGAGAGAGGGATGAGAAGATCTTCTCTGTCAACATTCAGAGAGAAGATAGTGGATGTTGTCAAAGCTCCCCCTGAGATCTTGAGTTGTTCAGGAAGTGAAGCTTTGCAGTAGGGTGATAGGCCTTCAAATGATTTGATCTCCAGCAAAAGATGATTTCAGTAACAGCTGAAATATGTGGTGTCTGGAGTCTTGAATGATGATGGCCTTTGAACACTTAAATCAAGAGAGATCTGCAAATTTCAGTTAGTTGATCTCCTTTTGTGATGTGTTCTTGTATGAATCTTTTAGACTGAGAATGTTTACAACTCTCTTTCTTTCTCTTGTGTAATTGTTGTTGTAAGAGCTGTAATTCTTGTTGTTGCAGAATATATGTCTAACTCTATGTTCTACAGCAGGAATGAAAAAACTGATCTTTTATTCCCTTGGTCTGAATAGAAATGATTCTCTGCCCAAGATAGTCATTAGCCTGTCAATAAATGACTTCCTTAATTGCAATTTGTCTTCTGAAGGAAAGTCCAATTAAAACATTCCTTGAAAATCCCTTAAAACTTGCTCCAGATTAATTGAAGACGGCTATAAAATCTCTGAATTAAATGCTGACAATAATTCCACAACTGTCTGAATTTGAATCTTGAAAAACATTGAACTCTTCAGAAAAATGTCGAACTGAGCTCCACTATCGTTGAACTGAGCTCAGAGACTGGGCTTTGACTGAAACAGAGATCGTTGATCTGAGCTCAACTATTATCGAACTGAGCTCAGAGATAGAGAATCAAATTGGAGTCAAGAACGTCGATCTGAGCTCGAAGATCGTCGAATGGAGTTCGACGACTTGTTGAAGTTGAGCTCAGAGATCGTCTAATGGAGTTCGACGATCCGTCAAAGTGAGCTCAACGATCGTCGAATGGAGTTCGACGATTCGTCGTACTGAGCTCGACGAATTGACTTAGTCTCCAAAACCGAAAAACCTGGTCTTGAGGGCAGCTTCCAAACCTAACTACTAGCCCTTAGACTCAATTCTAATTGACCTTTATATCTATACAATGGGGTCAAAACAGGTTTCCTAAGAGACATAGTGATCCTTGCCCAAATTAGTAATAGGGTGTTCCAACAATCTCCCCCTATTTGGGTTAGGATTACTATTTACAGATATTAGAAAATTAAAAACATTCAAAGCAGAAATGCAACAAACAAAATATTATAGAATCACAGATATTATCTCAGATAGTTCAGAAATCAAAATGACTGTCACCTTACAGAATTACTCTTTTTCCTTGCTCTTTATAAGAACTATTTCTCTGTTGGGATTGAGAGCTTCCTTTTTAGATCTTCTATCATCAGCTGCACCTAAAGAGGTTTGTTGCTTTGGCCTGGGCACTACAGCTTCAGGGTGCAGCTTCATGTAGCTTTTTGAATCAAAAAATTTACTGGATGAATATCTTTCAAGTTCCTTTTTCCTTTGATCTGACAAAGTAGTTATACTGGAAGTGTCTTTGCCTTGTTCTCTGGCTTTCTTGATCTGATACAAAGCAGCCAATTCTTTCATCCTAGCTATCCATGAAGTAGGATTGTTTTCTGGATCCTCAAAAGGAACTGGAGGCTCATATCTATTTGAGGGATTGTCTGGAGGAGCTCTGGAGGAGACTAGTTCTTTAAGCTTGTAGGGAAAGGGACCAAAAGTTATGTCAGATGGACCTTGGCCTTCCCTTGAATATGGATGTTGCCTGTAATGTCCTTTGGAGTAAACTTGGAATTCTCTTTTATTTCCTCTGTAATTTCCTCTCCTTGACTGATAGCCTCTAGATTGACTGCCTCGGTATTGGGATCTATCCTGAGGTTGATAGGAGGATTGGCTTCTGGCAGAAGGTTGAGATGTAGAACTTCCACTTGTACCTGCATCAGGTGAAGGAGGAGGAGGAGGAGGAGGATTGAACTGGGATGATCCTTTATCATATTTCCTCTTCTTCTTCATAGGCTCGCCTGTGGGGGATAGGTTTGGTTGGTTTAAGATCTTGATCGGCACCCCGAGCTCGGCTCGGCCCCAGGTAGACCCGCTGTGCAGGCTCTCATCTAGCTGGCAGGTCCGTAAGCTCGCCTGTGGGGGATAGGTTTGGTTGGTTTGAGATCTTCTTCGGCACCCCGAGCTCGGCTCGGCCCCAGGTAGACCCGCTGCGCAGGCTCTCATCTAGCTGTCAGGTCCGTAGGCTCGCCTGTGGGGGATAGGTTGGGTTGGTTTGAGATCTTCGTCGGCACCCCGAGCTCGGCTCGGCCCCAGGTAGACCCGCTGCGCAGGCTCTCATCTAGCTGGCAGGTCCGTAGGCTCGCTTGTGGGGGATAGGTTTGGTTGGTTTGAGATCTTCATCGGCACCCCGAGCTCGGCTCGGCCCAAGGTAGACCCGCTGCGCAGGCTCTCATCTAGCTGGCAGGTCCGTAGGCTCGCCTGTGGGGGATAGGTTTTGTTGGTTTGAGATCTTCATCGGCACCCCGAGCTCGGCTCGGCCCCAGGTAGACCTATTGTGCAGGCTCTCATCTAGCTGGCAGGTCCGTAGGCTCGCCTGTGGGGGATAGGTTTGGTTGGTTTGAGATCTTCATCGGCACCCCGAGCTCGGCTCGGCCCCAGGTAGACCCGCTACACAGGCTCTCATCTAGCTGGTAGGTCCGTAGGCTCGCCTGTGGGTGATAGGTTTGGTTGGTTTGAGATCTTCATCGACACCCCGAGCTCGGCACGGCCCCAGGTAGACCCGCTGCGCAGGCTCTCATCTAGCTGGCAGGTCCGTAGGCTCGCCTGTGGGGGATAGGTTGGGTTGGTTTGAGATCTTCATCGGCACCCCAAGCTCGGCTCGGCCCCAGGTAGACCCGCTGCGCAGGCTCTTATCTAGCTGGCAGGTCCGTAGGCTCGCCTGTGGGGGATTAGTTTGGTTGGTTTGAGATCTTCATCGGTACCCCGAGCTCGGCTCGGCCCCAGGTAGACCCACTGCGCAGGCTCTCATCTAGCTGGCAGGTCTGTAGGCTCGCCTGTGGGGGATAGGTTTGGTTGGTTTGAGATCTTCATCGGCACCCCGAGCTCGGCTCGCCCCCAGGTAGACCCGCTGCGCAGGCTCTCATCTAGCTGGCAGGTCCGTAGGCTCGCCTGTGGGGGATAGGTTTGGTTGGTTTGAGATCTTCATCGGCACACCGAGCTCGGCTCGGCCCCAGGTAGACCTGCTGTGCAGGCTCTCATCTAGCTGGCAGGTCCGTAGGCTCGCCTGTGTGGGATAGGTTTGGTTGGTTTGAGATCTTCATCGGCACCCCGAGCTCGGCTCGGCCCCAGGTAGATCCGCTGCGCAGGCTCTCATCTAGCTGGCAGGTCCGTAGGCTCGCCTGTGGGGGATAGGTTTGGTTGGTTTGAGATCTTCATCGGCACCCCGAGCTCGGCTCGGCCCCAGGTAGACCCGCTGCCCAGGCTCTCATCTAGCTGGCAGGTCCGTAGGCTCGCCTGTGGTGAATAGGTTTGGTTGGTTTGAGATCTTCATCGGCACCCCGAGCTCGGCTCGGCCCCAGGTAGACCCGCTGCGTAGGCTCTCATCTAGCTGGCAGGTCCGTAGGCTCTCCTGTGGGGGGATAGGTTTGGTTGGTTTGAGATCTTCATCGGCACCCCGAGCTCGGCTCGGCCCCAAGTAGACCCGCTGCACAGACTCTCATCTAGCTGGCAGGTCCGTAGGCTCGCCTATGGGGGATAGGTTGGGTTGGTTAGAGATCTTCGTCGGCACCCTGAGCTCGGCTCAGCCCCAGGTAGACCCGCTGCGCAGGCTCTCATCTAGCTGGCAGGTCCGTAGGCTCTCCTGTGGGGGATAGGCTTGGTTGGTTTGAGATCTACATCGGCACCCCGAGCTCGGCTCAGCCCCAGGTAGACCCGCTGCGCAGGCTCTCATCTAGCTGGCAAGTCCGTAGGCTCGCCTGTGGGGGATAGGTTTGGTTGGTTTGAGATCTTCATCGGCACCCCGAGCTCGGCTCGGCCCCAGGTAGACCCGCTTCGGAGGCTCTCATCTAGCTGGCAGGTCCGTAGGCTCGCCTGTGGGGGATAGGTTTGGTTGGTTTGAGATCTTCATCGGCACCCCGAGCTCGGCTCGGCCCCAGGTAGACCCGCTGTGCAGGCTCTCATCTAGCTGGCAGGTCCGTAGGCTCGCCTGTGGGGGATAGGTTTGGTTGGTTTGAGATCTTCATCAGCACCCCGAGCTCGGCTCGGCCCCAGGTAGACCCGCTGCGCAGGCTCTCATCTAGCTGGCAGGTCCGTAGGCTCGCCTGTGGGGGATAGGTTGGGTTGGTTTGAGATCTTCGTCGGCACCCCGAGCTCGGCTCGGCCCCAGGTAGACCCTCTGCGCTAGCTCTCATCTAGCTGGTAGGTCCGTATGCTCGCCTGTGGGGGATAGGTTTGGTTGGTTTGAGATCTTCGTCGGCACCCCGAGCTCGGCTCGACCCCAGGTAGACCCGCTGCGCAGGCTCTCATCTAGCTGGCAGGTCCGTAGGCTCGCCTGTGGGGGATAGGTTTGGTTGGTTTGAGATCTTCATCGGCACCCCGAGCTCGGCTCGGCCCCAGGTAGACTCGCTGCGCAGGCTCTCATCTAGCTGGCAGGTCTGTAGGCTCGCCTGTGGGGGATAGGTTTGGTTGGTTTGAGATCTTCATCGGCACCCCCAGCTCGGCTCGGCCCCAGGTAGACCCGCTGCGCAGGCTCTCATCTAGCTGGCAGGTCCGTAGGCTCGCCGGTGGGGGATAGGTTTGGTTGGTTTGAGATCTTCATCGGCACCCCGAGCTCGGCTTGGCCCCAGGTAGACCCGCTGCGCAGGATCTCATCTAGCTGGCAGGTCCGTAGGCTCGCCTGTGGGGGATAGGTTTGGTTTGGTTTGAACAAGGCAGGAGGCGCATTGGGAATGCAAAATGAAAAAGATAGGATAGGTCTCGGCAGGGATAGATCTCGGCAGGGAAGTCCCCGTCAAAGAGATCTCGCAGTGGGGGGGCTTTCGCCAAGAAGACTCTTAACATTCTCAAACAAATGGGCGGGATCGTTAGGCGACGATCCAGAAGGGACTCATGCAGGCTAAAGACCACGGTTCCGTCCCAAGGGTGCGCGAGCCACGCTTCGGTCTGGAAGTTCGCAGTAGGTTCCCGCCTAAGGATTCGCGCAGGATCCCGCTGATCCATCTCTAGGGAAGGCTATCTTAAGACGACCAAGGGCCTCGACGGAAGCACGCACAGACAACATCCGACCACAACAATTACATCAGGCGCAATCGCAATAATGGAGCGAGATATTCACAAATAAGAACATTTGTATTAAATATATTAAAAGAACAAACTAGTGACGTTTCGCGTTTACATTAAGGCGGAAGAAAAAAGTAGAGGCGGAAAGGAAAAGAAGAGGAGGCCCCTCACGTAGACAAGCTGTACCCCTCCGAGCTCCCGCTTGAGCTCCCGCTGGAGCTCTCGCCCGAGCTCTCCCCGGAGGTCTCGCCACCTGCCGCAGGGGACTTCGGGACGTCCGAGGGTGGGGTATCAGGGGCGCCCGGGGGCTTTGGAATGGTCTCGAACAGCCATGGAACAAGCTGTTGAGCGGTGATGTCCTTGCCCCTCCCGTCCCAGCAGTTGATGTCCCGCAGCGTCTTCAGCGTCAACTTTACTGTGACTTGCACGTTCCCCTGGAGCAGCTTGTCGATGTCATAAGCTGAGTAATACTGGCTCTTCAATCTCTCGTCCAACGGAGGGGCTGCACTCGCCTTGAGCCGCGCGATCTGCTCCCGCAGGAGAACGTTGTCGTATCGGGCCTGGGACAGCTCCTCGCGAAGTGCGGCTTGGGCAGAATCCTGATCGGCGGAAGGTTAGCATAAGAGAAGAGTTAGGGAGGCGAGAACAAGTGATTGTGAAAGGTCTCGCTTACCCCTTCCGCTTGGCGCGAGGATAACATTTACTGGGCCTCGGCCAGCTCCTTGGCCAGAGAGGCCGCCTGAGCCACCGCATCGTCCCTGGCCTTGAACATGTCCTGGAAGTTGCGGTCTATCGTGATGCTCCGGCGGGCACACATGTGCGCAAGCTCAAGCCCACACATCAGGGCGCGGGTGGAGTCGTAGGCCAGCAGCCGGGTCGACATCCTATCGTAGACGCTAGCGTCCTCCCGGCTATAGAGGCAATAACCTAGGGCGAAAGCCTCGCTGGTGACCTCGTCTCGCTCTGCCCAGCTTGGCAGGAGGGACGAGATCGAGACCTTGTTGGCATCGGGATCCCACTGCAGCAGTGGCTTGTTTTTCGCGTCCAGGCACCTCATGCCGAGACCGAAGTTGCGATGACCTCGCGGCACCTCTTCATACAGGGCCTGGCCGGAGGTCCCGGCGGCAGCACCCTCACTCTCTGCGGCACCAGGGGCCTGAGGGTTCTCGGTAGGGGTCTCGGGACCGCCCCTGGAGGCGGCAATCTTGCTAACTGCCTGCAAGACCTCCTCGAAGGAGCGGCCTGCGGGGAGAGGTTGGGTGGGCGGCACCACAACAGCCTTGCCCTTCTCGGTATCCGTTGTCTTGGGTCTCTTAATTGATTGAGGCGCGGGGGAACCAGGCTTTCGCTTCGCGACACCGCTTGAAGAAGAAGGACCCGACTCTTTTCGGCAGGCTTGAGCAGCGGCTTTCGCAAGAGCCAGCGGGTCCTTAGAAGGTTGACTCCCTCCGGCGCGTGCCTCGTCGAAAGGCTGTCGTAGGGGGATCTCGCTCTCTCCTGCGAAAATAATGACAATAAGTCCCGACCTTGGAAAAGACAAGTAAAAGATAGATAAAGGCGAGACCCTACCTTCTCCCGGAAGTACAGGGGAGAGAGAATCGACGTCTCGCCGGAGGTAGAGGACGTCGAAGTCCTTGGTTCCGAAGAACTCAAGGAGGGCGCTCTCGCGCGAGCCCAAGGAGGGAGGCTTGTAGGCGGCATCCTCGTATTGGATGGGGGCAAGGGGCACGTTCCCGAAGTCGCCAGAAACGTAGATGAAACTCTTGCCCCAGTGATGGTGCTTGTTAGCGAGACCAATCGTCTTCAGCAGTTGCCCGGAGAAGAACACCACGCCTCCTTTCGCGCGGAAAGTAAATAGCTTGCGGAAGATCGGCAAGCTAAACTCGATCCTCTCGGAACGCATATAACATATGAATGCCATGAGAATCGCCACTGAGTTAGGGTTTGTTAGAAAGTAGCGAAAAAGAAGCGAAAAGTAGAGAACAAGCGGATAAGCTTTTGAATAATTGAAACTTTATTATCCAAAAAAGGTATCTATTACAATGGTATGCCCTCCTTTATATAGAATGGAGGAGAGATGAGAGAATACAAATAAGAGATGTGGGACTAAAATTTACAGGACTAAGCGGACTATACAAAACAAACCGCACAGGCCGCGCGGTTAGATAGCAGGGCTAACCGCACGGCTACCACCAGAGAGGAAGAGAGAACGCCAGAGTAGACCGCCAGACCGCCCGGCCTCCAAGCCAGCTGAGACAAACCGCCAGACCGCGCGGTCTTCAACCCGCCAAGACAAACCGCCAGACCGCCCGGTCACCAACTTCAACACTCCCCCTCAAGCTGGAGCATATATATCGATCATGCCCAGCTTGTCGCAGATGTGGAAAAAGGAAGCGGACACTGGCTTGGTGAAGACATCTGCCAACTCGTTGTCGGAAGTAACAAATGGAGTGCAAATCTGTTTCTTCAATATTTCTTCCCGAATAAAATGACAGTCGACTTCTATGTGTTTTGTTCTCTCATGAAAGACCGGATTTTTGGAAATGTGTATCGCGGCCTTATTGTCACAGAACATAGGAAGAGGATAGTTGTAAACCTCTCCTAAGTCAAGCATGAGAGCCCGCAACCACTTCAACTCACATGTAGTCGATGCCATGCTGCGATATTCCGCCTCTGCACTGGACCTGGAAACGACAGACTGTTTCTTGCTCTTCCAACTCACAAGATTGCCTCCAACAAATGTGCAGAAACCTGAAGTCGATTTGCGGTCCCCTTTGTCATCCGCATAGCTTGAATCAGAGTATGCTTCAACCCTAAGGTGACCATTTTTCTGAAATAGGGGGCCTTTCCCTGGAGCAGCTTTAATATACTCTAATATCCTCAGAGCAGATTGTAGATGACACTCCCTCGGAGCTTGCATGAACTGACTCACCTTGCCAACAGCATAAGAGATGTCCGGTCTGGTTACCGTGAGATATATGAGCTTGCCCACCAGATGCCGGTATCTCGTAGGATCGGAGAGAAGAGGTGAGTCATCTATCCAAGTTTTGTCTTCTCCAACAGCCATAGGACAACGAGCAGGTTTAGCACCAGTCAGTCCTGCCTCCTTTAAAAGATCAAGAGCATACTTCCGTTGTGAAAGGACCATGGAGTTGGGCTTTCTAGAGATTTCAATTCCCATAAAGTATTTCGGGGAGCCCATATCCTTTGTGACCAGATGTTGACGAAGGTGTTTCTTGGTCATCAATATCCCATCCTGGTCATCGCCAGTAAGAAGAATGTCATCAACATAAACCGCAAGAACAACAAGACCAGAGGCGGTTTTCCGAACAAACAAGGAGTGATCTGCTGAGCTTCTTGTAAAACCAATGGCCGCAACAATGCCACTGAACTTGTCAAACCAGGCACGAGGACTCTGCTTGAGGCCATAGATAGCCTTCTTGAGCCGGCATACCCGTGTCTCCCCCTGAGCAACATACCCAGGAGGTTGCTCCATGTAAACATCCTCCTGCAGATCACCATAGAGGAAGGCATTCTTAACATCGAGCTGCGAGATAGGCCAATCCCTGTTGACAGCTACAGAGAGAAGAACCCGAATAGTGCTGAGACGAGCCACGGGAGAGAAAGTGTCAAAATAATCAATCCCATAAGTTTGGGTAAAACCCTTGGCAACCAGGCGAGCCTTATAACGATCTACACTGCCATCCGGTAGAAACTTCACCACGAAGACCCAGCGACAGCCAACAATATCTGTGCCGAAGGGAGGAGGAACAAGGGTCCAGGTACCCCGTTCAGTGAGAGTAGCAATCTCCTCATCCATGGCAACTTTCCAATGAGGAATAGTAAGGGCCTCCTGGTAGGAACGGGGGGTGGCAGTGGCCGAGATAGCCAGTGCAAAAGCTCGGCGAGCAGGGGTAAGACGAGCATAGGAAACAACTGCAGCAAGCGGGTGTTGGGTACAAGCCCGAACCCCTTTGCGAAGAGCAATCGGGAGATCCAGGTCAGCAGGCGCCTCAGTATCCAGGGCAGCAGGCGCCTCAGTATCTAGGTCAGCAGGCGCCTCAGTATCCAGGTCAGCAGGCGCCGCAGTATCCGGAGTATCCGTGGTGGAGAGAGCTGGCCCGGGAGTAGAGAGAGATGGCAGCGGAGTGGAGGGATAAAGCGTAGTAGAGGGAGGAGATGAGGAGGATGGGGAAGATGGTGGAGTGGGTGGAGAGGGCGGAACAGCAGTGGGAGCAGAGGGAATAGATGGGTTGGGATGAGAAGTAGGGGCAGGAGGAGTAGAAGAGGAAGCGGGAGAGAAGTAAGAGGCATTGGCAAAGAAGGTGACATCCGCAGAGACAAATTGCTTGCGGGTAACAGGGTCAAAGCAGCAATATCCTTTCTGAGTGGGAGAGTAGCCCAGAAAGACACATTTGGTGGCACGGGGGGAGAGTTTGTCACGGGTGGCAGCGGGAGAGTGCACAAAAGCGGTGCACCCAAAGATGTGTAGAGGAAGAGGAAAGGGATCCTTGTCTGGATAAAGAATGGAGAAGGGGGTAGCACCGTGGAGAACTGTGGAGGGAAGGCGATTGATGAGATAGCAGGAGAGGAGGACAGCATATCCCCAATAGGAGCGAGGAACATGCATTTGAGCCATCATAGTGCGAGCGATATCAAGGAGGTGACGGTTTTTGCGTTCTGCCACCCCATTTTGTTGGGAGGTGTAGACACAACTTGTTTGACGAATAACACCATGGTGAAGACAAAAGGAGGAGAAGTCGTGGCTAAGATACTCCTTAGCATTGTCAGAACGAAGGAGTTTAATAGACGTATCAAACTGAGTCTTAACCATAGAATAAAAGGAGGTCCAAACAGAGAACAGCTCGGAGCGATCTTTGAGAAGATATACCCACGTACATCGAGAGAAATCATCAATGAAGGTGACAAAATAGGAACTACCCCGACCGATGGTGAGGTTAGGAGCGGGTCCCCATATGTCAGAGTGAACGAGGTCGAACGGACGGGAAGAGCCCCGACTTTGCGTTGGGGGGAAGGATGAGCGGTGATGTTTGCCAAGTTGACAGGCATCACAGTTTAGAGAAGGAGGATGAGGAGGGAGGTGCGGCAAGAGCTGGCGGAGAATTCGGGGAGGAGCATGTCCAAGGCGAAGATGCCATTGGAGAAGATCTGTAGAGGAGGAGGAGAAGGCGGAGAAAGCAGAAACGTTGTCGAGGAAGTAGAGGCCACCACTCTCAGTCCCGGTAGCAATCGTCCGGTGGGAAACCGGATCCTGAAAAGTACAAGAGCTAGGGGTGAATATGACAGAACACCGTAGTTGCTTGCATAAAGAAGTAACCGATAATAAGTTGCACGGAAACTTGGGCACATAGAAGGTGTCAGCCAGGCAGAGAGAGGGAGTGACTTGAACCATGCCCGTCCCATGGACCGGGGAGGGAGATCCATCAGCAACAATGACCGGGGGCAACCGAGCATGCGTGTCAAGAAGAGAGAAATATTGAGGATTTCCAGTCATATGATTGGTTGCACCAGAGTCGATGAGCCATCTGCCATGAGTAACAACATGAGCACTACCAGAAGAGGTGACCACGGAGGCGGACAGGCCTTTGGAGGGAAAAGCCATGGAGGCAAGAGAGGAGCAAGCCGCGACGAGAAGAACAAGCCGCAAGAAGAGAAAAGAGCACCAAGCCGGGCGAACAGAAACAGGTCGGGCGGCTAGGAAGGCCGCTACCAAGCAGGAGAGCAAAGCAGAGGGAAAGAAGTCGCACGGCTTGAAAAAGTCGGGCGAACAGAGGAGAACAGGTCGCACGGCAAAAGATGAGGCCAACGCGACTAGCAAGCAGGAACGGGTAGAGGAGAATAACAAGTAGCGCGAACAGCAGCGGCTAGCAAGAGGCCAAAGGCACAGCGGGGAAGAGGTCGCGCGGACTGAAAAGGCCGAGCGAACAGAAGAGAGGAGAAGGGCAGGTGACCGCGACCAAGATGCGGGTGAGAAAGGAACAACCCGCACGGTCAGGCAGACCACAGCAGCAAACCGCGAATATAGGGGCAAGCGGATAGGGAGAAGAAGTCCGCAGCGGGTAGACACAAGCCGCAAAGACTAGGAGACGCAAGAAAGAGCAAGGAGCGCGGCGACAAGGAAACAGGTCGCTGCGAAAAGGCACCAGGAGAAGAGAACAAGAAGCAAGCCGCGCGAACAGGGCAGCGGTCAGAAAACAAGCCGCGCGGATAGAAACAAGCCGCGCGGACAGAGAAGAAGGCAAGTCGCGAAAAGAGGCCGCGGGTAGCGGAAAACAAGCCGCTAGAAGCAGAGAGCGCACAGAATCAGGAGGAAAAGACCGTGTCCTCTGATACCATGTTAGAAAGTAGCGAAAAAGAAGCGAAAAGTAGAGAACAAGCGGATAAGCTTTTGAATAATTGAAACTTTATTATCCAAAAAAGGTATCTATTACAATGGTATGCCCTCCTTTATATAGAATGGAGGAGAGATGAGAGAATACAAATAAGAGATGTGGGACTAAAATTTACAGGACTAAGCGGACTATACAAAACAAACCGCACAGGCCGCGCGGTTAGATAGCAGGGCTAACCGCACGGCTACCACCAGAGAGGAAGAGAGAACGCCAGAGTAGACCGCCAGACCGCCCGGCCTCCAAGCCAGCTGAGACAAACCGCCAGACCGCGCGGTCTTCAACCCGCCAAGACAAACCGCCAGACCGCCCGGTCACCAACTTCAACAGGGTTCAGCTGCGCGGGAACCACCCCGTAATATCGGAGGGCCTGCCGCATCTCAGGCCACAGCGGGAGGCGGAAGCCCACCTCGAAGTATTCGATGGGGATGACGAGCACCCCCTCCCCCGCGGAGTTTACCTTGTCGTGATTGCCTGGGTTCCGCGCGGTGAAGCCGGCGGGAACGTGTTGAGCCTTGATCAGGTTGAACTCATCCACGGTAAGGGTGCAGGAAGGGAAAAGATGCTTTTGGAAAGCTTCCGCGCAATTGGATCGTCCTTCACTTCCACCCGGCATCACGAAAAAGTTTGAAGGCGAGATCTACGAGAAGAGGGCGAGAGCGAGAACGGTGCGAGAACGGAAGTAGAAGGCGGAGACGGGCGAGAGCTTTGGATAAACCGCGAGAGCAACAGGAGAGGAGAGAGACTGGGATCGGAGAAATGAATGTGGTAGGTGAGCCTCCTATTTATAGAAAATCGTGGTAATGATGGCTGTTTTTAGAAAGGCGGCGGGGGTACAGCCGACGCGTCCTAGGACAGCGGCGCTTCGTTTTTCCCGCCCGAGTCTGACAGCGACCGATTAACTAAGTGACTAGCGCAAACGTTGCGAGATGTCATGCGACGGCCAAGGTAGGCGGAAACGAGGTGACTCTCGCCACCCAAGGACCCGGGAAAATAACTCATATGCATACTATATCAGAAAGTATTAAAACCAAGTTATTGCTCTCGCTGAGGGAGAACGGGATAAATTATAAGCGATAAAGTGCAGAATCATTAGTTACAACTCTATGCAAGTAAATAAGGGTACATCAGAGAGGGGAAGGCCTGGGGTTGAGGAGGGGAGGTCTCGCCCTTCAGTATGGCTCCCAGCGCCATTTCCCTTGCTCCCACCGCCATTTTCCTCGGTCCCGCAGCTTGGTCTGGGGCGGCGCTTGCGGGTTGAAGTAGGACGACAGGACGCTGCACCCCAGGTCAACCCGGCGGGACAGATCCCGGATGCGCTCGATGCACCTCTCAGGTGAGGATCCGGCGGTAGCTCCCCCCGGCCGATCCATCTCGCCGATAAGGTAATCCCGCTCCAGGGTCTCTAGCCTCTTCTCCACTGATAGGCGAAACTCTTCGGCCGCAAGGTCGCGGACCCGTTCTCGCCGAATGAGCTTCGACAGAACGACGACAACCTTCTTCCCCCATCTTTTTGCGCTCCCGGCACCCGTCAGGATCTCCTCCATCTCGTCAGACGAAGGGAAGGGAGAGCTCTCGCCATCTTCTCCCTCTCTTTCTTCTTCTTCTTCTTCCTCTACCTCAACGCCAAGCCGCGAGCCCATGTCCCCTGTCAAAAGAATCCCCATTTTAGCGGGAGCTAAAGGATAGCTGCGATAAAGTTTCCGTATACCTTCAGAGTGACGAGGCCCCCTGGTCGACGGCAGGCGAGAAGGCCCAGCACCCCCCCCAGCTCCAAAGAAGAGGTGGATTGGCTTTCCTTTTCCGGGGGGTGGGGGGTGGGGGGGGGGGGCGGTAAACTTTGCGGATGGTGATCCCGGCTTGGTCAGGAGCGGGGGAGCGGGTCTCCTCTCCCGCAGGAGGGCTAGCGTCTAACAAAGGCACGGAGATCTCGGCATTAGTTCCTCCCGCCAGTAGGGAGGAATCAACTGCATGGGCAGACTGATTCGCAGCTCTCGCCCCACTCTCCCGGGTGGCGAGATCTGGAGGTGCGGAAACCGACGCTGCGAGAAATCAGGTCAGCACTTAAAAATTTAAGTTAAGGGCGAGAGGGGAACCGTTACCTGTGATGTTCGGGTCAGGTGGAGGGGACACCTCTGGAACCTGCGGTTGATCATCGCGACGGCTAGAGGGTGGATCCAAGGGTTCTCGAGGGGACGCGGCAGCGTCGGGAACCGTCTCCTGGGAGATGTATCACGTTAAACAACTGAACAACTGGTTTTTAGTAATTGGTATATCGGGCTTACCTTCCGCGGCGAGGGGCCGTCTGCGCGACTAGGGGTCGGGGTGGGCGGGCTCCTGTTCTCGCGGGACAGGTCCCGCTGAACCACCCTCACCTTCTTCTTCTTCTTCTTAGGCAGAGAAGGCTCGGCAGCTGACGATTGTCTCGTTAACCATGGGGCAACCAGGGCGCTGTTAGCCCTAGCTCGCGCCTGTGCCGCGTTAATGCGGTCCTGCAGATCCTTTGGAAGCGGTCTGTCAGCATGCTTGGAAGGCATAGCGAGAGAAGGCGAGAGCTCAGGGGGAGAATGACGACTCGAGGGAAGTATTATGGCCGTCTATCGGCACACATATTTATAGGCACCGTACGGCCCACCGAAAGATTCCTTGATGTTGACACGTGCTCAGCGAATATTTTGGGTTGGACATGTCTTTTCGAGCGCGGTGCTAGCTCAAAAAGAGCGGGGATTGTGTACAACCCCATATTCGCTGAGCGAGACAAGGAGGCACAATGGTCACATTTGGGTTAGCCGAAATGTTCCCGCCCTAAGGGAGATCTCGCCCAAAGAAGGCGAGACCGATTACGCATGATCGTTGAACGAGGAACCGTAGGCCAAGATCGTCGAGCGCGGCCTGCGCGGAAGCGCTTGTGCCCGAGCCAAGCCCCTATCTCAAAGAGTTCTCGCCTACGCCGGGCGAGAACGTTAGCGCGAGGCCCTGGGCAGAGGGGTCTCGGCACAGCTCTCGCCGAGTGGGGCCCAGGGCCTTAGGAAGAATGTCCTAATTGCCCTCAGGAGAAATTACTTCAGTACCTTCAGAAAAACAGCGAGATTCAGCTATTGGCAGACCAACTAGGGGCTTTTCAGTAAATTCAGGACAGCCAGATGCTATAAATAGACCCATAAGGGCTCCTTAGAAAGCAAGCGATCATTATCTCCCAAATTCCAGTGCTTTCTGAGGAGCTCCTAGCCCAGCTTTGGCTTTGGAGGGGAAGCTCTCAGAGACCTTCCGGGTGTGAGGTGGGACCTCCCCGCTGAGGCTATTGGGTCAGTCTTAGGTCCTTAGAATCCAGTCAAGGGTCAAGGCTTGAGAGAAGTAAGTTTTGGCTGCACCCCTTTTTCTTCGAACTTCAGTTGGGGTCATATTTGGCTTCAACAGTGATGTAGAGGATGGAAGAGTTCTTCTGTGAGTGGTGGAGGTGGAGAAGGAATTGAAGTAGGTGATGGGGTGGAAATTATGATGGTGGATGTTGCTGTGGTGGATGAAACAAGAGGTGGAGGAGGAGATGAAACAGACAAGTCTTCTGCAGGGGTAGAAACTTGAGGGGAAGTGACTGGAGCAGTCCTTATGCCTGAAGCAGTAGTTGCAGAGGGCCTACTGGGCTTCACTATTTGTCTGTCCCATTTTCCAAACAGGGCACAGGAGAGCCTCTTGGAGGCATTGATGTGCATCCCATTTGAAACTAGCAGAGCAGGGCATCTGTTCTCAAGAAACAGCCCTAATATTCTCCCAAAATTAACAAAGTTTTTGTTGATTTTCTTCTTGATTAGGTCAAATAAGATTTCTCCCCAATTCAGTTGTTTCCTGTCCACAAGAGCACCCATCAAGCAGAGTTGATACCTGGAGATGGTATCATGAGCTGAGTGTTTGGCCAACAACACCTTTCCAACCACATCAGCTAAGAATCTGTACTCAACAGATAGATTTTTCTTCAGCAGTTTGCTAGGGTTTGCATCTGAATGTCCCATTCTATTAAGCAACTCAGAAACGCTTCTCCAGAAATCTCAGCAGAATCCTCTCCAGAATTTAATTGAAAAATCTCTGTCAGGGCAGCAGGTGTGAGAGATACCTGGGTTCCTGAGATTGTTCCAACAACTGTATTCTGATCCTGATTGTGGGCAGTATATATCCATTCCTTGATCTCATCTGTAGGTAATTTGATCCTGGTAGTCATGATGGTAACTAGCTTTTGTTCCTTGAAAAGTTCTAGAATATCTCTGAAGATTTGATCACTGTTACTGAAAGAGTCCATGTCGATATCAAAACCTGCATCAAATTTCATTGCGGTCAGGATTGCAACTGAGATAGCCATTGATTCCTGCAAAAATCAACAAACAAACGACCAAGTGTAGAGAAGTTTGGAGGGAAAGAGAAAATTTGCAGAGAGAATGAAAGCGCAAAGGGAGAACGACGGCCGAAAAATGAATTTTATATTAGGGTTCGACGCAGAAAAGGAAAGATCGTTGAACTCAGTTCGATGATCGGGGCTTCTAAAGGAAACTGAAAGGTCATCAATGGCGTCGATCTCCGTTCGACGATTTTGGAGAGCATCGAGCTCCGTTCGACGATAGTTGAGAAAATAAAATCGTCGAGCTTCGTTCGACGATCACTGGCCTGAAGAGATAGTTCAGACTATCTGAGAAGCGCTAAACTCTGGTCGACGATTTCGAAAGTCGTCGATCTCCGATCGACGATCGGGGGGAATATCGTCGAGCGCAGTTCAGAGACTAGAAACACTCTAGACACTAGAAAAATTAAAATGTTTGCCTAGTCTTGGTCATTTTTTTGAGTTGTAAAATCTTGGATATTATTTAAAACTTTCTCCGTCTAACATTCCTAACTGATTCAGGAAGAAAATGTGTTTCTTTTCATCCAAGGGTTTGGTGAAAATATCTCCCCTTTGCAAATCAGTTGGGATATATTGAAGTTCAATTTTATTTTTCTCAACATTATCCCTTAGAAAGTGATGCCTAATTTCTATGTGTTTTGTCCTACTATGGAGGACTGGATTTTGTGCTATAGAAATAACACTGATATTATCACAAAATATTTTAGACTTCTCTAAGTTGTAGCCATAGTCTAGGAGTTGGTTTTGAATCCACAAGATTTGTGAATAATAACTACCTGCAGCCATATATTCAGCTTCAGCAGTTGAAGTTGACACAAATGTTTGTTTCTTACAAAACCAAGAGACAAGTCTGTCACCAAGAAACTGACAAGTTCCACTGGTGCTTTTCCTGTCTATTCTGCATCCAGCATAATCAGCATCAGAAAATCCAGTTAAGTCAAATGCTGAATCTTTTGGATACCAGAGACCTAGATTTGGACAACTTTTTACATACCTAAGAATCCTTTTTACTAAGGTTAGGTGTGACTCTCTAGGGTTCACTTGGAATCTAGCACATATGCATTTAGCAAACATTATGTCAGGTCTACTAGCTGTAAGGTACAATAAAGAGCCAATCATTGCTCTATATGTTGTGTGATCAACAGGTTTCCCATGTTCATCAGCATTTAATACAGCATTGGTAGGCATAGGTGTTTTCATGCATGATGCTTCAGACATACCAAATTTCTTAACCAATTCTTTTGCATACTTTGTTTGAGAAATAAAGATGCCTTCAGAATATTGTTTGATTTGCAATCCTAGAAAGAAGGATAACTCACCCATGCTGCTCATTTCAAATTTAGAATGCATTAGGTTGGAGAACCTTCTGCACAAATTTGAATCAGTAGAACCAAAAATAATATCATCTACATAGATTTGTACTAGTAGGGTATGAGACGTATGGGTTCTAATAAAAAGAGTTTGGTCTACTCTACCCCTTATAAACTCATTTTTCAGAAGAAAGCATGCTAGGGTCTCATACCATGCTCTAGGAGCTTGCTTTAGACCATATAATCTTTATGCAATTTGAAAACATAATCAGGATGAGTTGAAGAGATAAAACCTGGGGGTTGTCTGACATAGACTTCTTCTATGATATCTCCATTGATAAAAGCACTCCTTACATCCATCTGGTATACTTTGAAACCTTTGTGTGCTGCATATGCTAAGAAGATTCTTATGACCTCTAACCTTGCAACTGGTGCAAAAGTCTGGTCATAGTCTATCCCTACTTCTTGAGAGTACCCTTGAGCAACTAGCCTTGCCTTGTTCCTTACAATGACTCATTGATCATCCAATTTGTTTCAGAACACCCACTTTGTTCCAACAATGGAGTGATCCTTTGTCCTTGGTACTAGTTCCCAAACTTTGTTCCTTTCAAATTGATGCAACTCTTCTTGCATTGCAATGATCCAGTGTGGATCTTGCTCTGCATCTTGAATGGATTTAGGTTCAATTTGAGATAGGAAGCAAGTGTGCATCAGGTTTTGGTTGACCTGATTTCTGGTTTGCACACCAGCTGAGATGTCTCCAATCACTTGGGAGATTAGATGGTCTCTTGATGTTACTAAATCAACAGGAGGTGTTGATTGTTCAACAACCTGTGTTGTTGTTTCCTCTTGTGGTACAACAACTGGCTCTTCAAGAATTTTCTCTTCAAGGTGTTGAGTGTCTTCTTCATCTTCAATGCTTTCCTCTTTTTGGATGATTTGTAACCTGTTCAAGTCTTCTACAAGAGAGTGTACCTGCAAAGGTTCTATGGTAGAAGCATTCTTCTCCTTGAAAGACATGTTAGATTCATCAAAAGATATATAAACAGATTCTTCAATTTTATAAGTTGATTTATTATATATCGTATAAGCCTTACTGATCATGGAATATCCCAGAAATACTGCTTCATCAGCTTTAGCTTGAAAATTTGCTAAGTACTTTTTGTCATTATTGTGAATGTAACAGATACAACCAAAAATTCTAAAATAATCTACTTTAGGTTTCTTCCCTTTGAGTAATTCATAGGGAGTCTCTCCCTTCAGTTTATGTATTAAACTTCTGTTTAACACATAGTTGAAGGTGTTCACTGCCTCTGCCCAAAAATATATAGGAAGGTGAGCATCTGACAATAATGTAGTGGCAGATTCAATAAGGGTTCTATTATTCCTTTCAGCTACCCCATTTTGTTGAGGAGTTCTAGGAGCTGAGAAAGTGTGCCTGATCCCTTCACTCTGACAGAACTCTTGCATAAGAAGAGAATCAAACTCTGTCCCATGATCACTTCTGATCAGGGGAATGTAAGTATTGAACTCAGTCTTTATGCATTTGAGAAATTCTGTCAAACACTTAAAGTTATCAGACTTCTTCCTCAGAAAGAACACCCATGTGAATCTAGAGAAGTCATCTACAACCACTAAAGTGTAAGATTTCCCTCCTAAGCTTTGTACTGTAATGGATCCAAAAAGATCCATGTGCAACAGATACAAAATCCTAGGTGAATCACTCTTATTAAGTGACTTGAAACTATTTTTGGTTTGCTTGTCTAATTGACAAGCCCTGCAGAGTCCTTTTTTCTTGTAGGGGCCAGAAGGTAGTCCTCTAACAAGGTTGTCCTTGGATAGCCTAACAATGGTTCTAAGGTTTTTATGTCCTAATCTCTTATGGCATAACTCATTAGTTCTACAAATAGAATTAAACAGGCAAATATCTATTTCTGTTGAAAGAAAGTCTACTAAATAGATGTTACCTTTCCTTTTACCTGTCAACACAGTTGTGTTGTCCTCTGACTTGATCTTGCATATGGATTTGCTGAAAGTCACTTGGTAGCCTTCATCACATAGCTGACTGATGCTGATCAAGTTGTGCTTCAGTCCTTCCACATAAGCTACTTTCTTGAATGTGACTGTGCCAATCTGGACTGCACCATATCCTTTTGTTAGTCCAAAGTTTGAATCACCAAATATGACTTTGGGTCCAAGCTTGGCTTTGAAGGATGTGAAGTTGTCCTTGTTTCCTGTCATATGCTTTAAGCACCCACTATCCAGATACCATTGTTGGTTTGATGTTTGATAGGTCTTCACCTGCACATAAAACAATTTACTTATTTTTGACCCAGTTTACCTTGGGCCTAGGTTGATAACCTTTAAATTCAGAAATAAAAGACATCCCTGGTTGACTCTTATAGCCTTCAGGATAATATCTCCTTAGAGGTATTATCCATTCAGTATAAATGTTAAATCTTTGGGATGAAGGACCCCTAGGTTTGGAATTTGATTTACCCTTGAAGAAGTTTTCAAAACTCTGATCTCTGCTCGACGATCGCTGAGCTGAGTTCGACGATCTTAGGTAAGATCGTTGAGCTCCGTTCGACGATCGACTGTGGCAAAGTTCAGGGTTTAGAGATCGTCGACCTGAGTTCGACGATTTTGCCTGAGATCGTTGATCTCCGTTCGGCGATCGTCTAGCTCCGTTCGACGATTTCTGTTGAACTCTTGTTTTCTTAGGTAAGTCAGAATTTTTCCTAGCTACCTCTACAACTCCCTTCCCTTTATCAGAGATAAACTTAATTGGGGTTGTTAGTACTATAGGTTGGCTGGATGAAGCACCCAAGCCCAGTGTACTATTGAATCTAGAGTTCAATGTGCTTGTGATGTCCATTAGCTTGATACTTCTCCCATTAAGGGATTCTTCAAGATTTTTGGACTCTGATAGCTCACTTTTCAGTGAAGCTATCTGCTCCCTACAACACTACAACTCCTCAGAGAGTTTGAGGTTTTTTGATTTTAAGGTACTGTGTTCAGATAATTGATTTCTGAGAGAAATGATTTCCTTCTCAGATTTTAATAAGTCTAAATATAGTGCTTTTAACTCATACTTAAAGTCCTCAGAATTAAAATCAAAAGAACTTATTACCTGGTCCTCTTCAGGTTGAGTCTCTGATTCAGATTCTGACTCTTCTGCATCAGAATTGTGTTGTGAGGCATTGATAGCCATCATGCAGAATTCCTTTTCTTCAGCATCATCCTCATCATCACTTGAGCTGGATGAAGCTTCTGATTCTTCTTCTATCTCACTTCAAGTTTCAGCAACAAATCCCTTCCTTGTGTGTTTGTTCTTGCTGGAGGAGGGTTTGTCATTGCTATTCTTCTTGAAGTCCTTGTCTTTTCTTCTTTCTTTCTTATCCTTTCCGTCCTTGTTTTTATTCTCTAGACAGTCAGGCACAATGTGGCCTGGTTTCCTGCAAGTAAAACAGATAATTTCTTTGTTATTTGATTTATCATACCTTGGCTTGTCATGCTCTTTGTATGATCTTTTCCTGAAGCCCTTTCTGGCCATTTTGTAAAATCTTTTGGTCAGTAGACTAAGAAGCTCATCATTGCCTGTGACCTTGTCTTCAGGCTGATCTTCAGTGGCTTTGAAAGCTATTGACTTTTCCTTTCTTGTGGCTGGTGAGACAGCCTTCTGCTCTTCTTCTCTATTTTTGATGAGCAGCTCATAAGACTTGAGCTTGCCCAAGAGAGCTTCTGTTGTGATCTCATTGAGACTTCTGGCATCCTTGATTGGCCAGATCCGTGAGTCCCAAGTTATTGGGAAGCACATTAGGATTTTATCATTTAGCTCAGTCAATGAGATCTCTTTATCCAAAGTCTTTAGTTCATTGACTATCAGGCTGAGTCTATTATACATTTCTGCTACTGACTCAGCTTCTCCTTTCTTGAAATTCTCATATTGGGTTATGAGGTGAGATCTTCTGTCTTTTCTCTCATCAGCAGATCCTAAGACTATTTCAGATAGCTTATCCCAGATGTCCTTTGCTGAGTTGCATTCAGCTACCTTTTGGAATATCTCATCAGACATAGTCTGGGCTAGAATGTTCATAGCCTTTGCATCTGTAATTTTCCATTTCTTTATTTCTGCATTTGTTCCTGATGGGGGTTGAACATCACTTGTGCTTGTATTCTCTGGAGTCTTGGACACACTGTCAAAATAGAATTGAAAATGTCCTCATCAATAGAGTTCATGTACAGTCTAATCATTGCTTTTCAAAGTGCAAACTTGGACAGATTGCACACTGGAGGTCTAGTGCTAACATAATCTTTGTTTTGGGCCATGTTTTGTGAAGAAATAGCGCTAATAACAAAATCAAAACAAGCAGATCTAACTATAGGGATCTTTGGGTTCAGGTGTTAGCCTATGCAACCACCAAGGTGTGGTATTTTTAACCAACCTGACTCTGATACCAATTGAAAGTGCAAGTTAGATGTGATATACTCTAGAGGGGGGTGAATAGAGTATGGTGCTTGCTAGATACTTTTTTACAACAGTTGTTGTATTCCGAAGTGAACAGGGAAGTAAATAATATAAAGTAAATATAAACACAGAGCAATCACAGATCAATCATAAACCACAGCCAGAAACAAAAGAAAAACAAGCAACCAAAAGACACAAGGAGCTATAGTGGTTCCCCAATCAACCTGGGTACATCCACTCTTCAACCACCCTAGGTAGGAATCCACTGCAGGATGAGTTGATCAGGTGTTCTGGGCACCAATGAGCTTTTGATAAGGTGCTCAAAAACCAAACCAGATTTTTTGATCAGGTGTCTTGCCACCACTGAGTTTTGATAAGGTGTCAGAAACCAATCACAAACTTTTGAAGGGAGTTTGAAAAACCCTTTACAGCAGAGAGAGAGAGAGATAGGGATGAGAAGATCTTCTCTGTCAACAGTCAGAGAGAAGATAGTGGATCTTGTCAAAGCTCCCCATGAGATCTTGAGTTGTTCAGGAAGTGAAGCTTTGCAGTAGGGTGATAGGCCTTCAAATGATTTGATCCCCAACAAAAGATGATTTCAGCAACAGTTGAAATGTGTGGTGTCTGGAGTCTTGAATGATGATGGCCTTTGAGCACTTGAATCAAGAGAGATCTGAAAATTTCAGTTAGTTGATCTCCTTTTGTGATGTGTTCTTGTATGAATCTTTTAGACTGAGAATGTCTGCAACTCTCTTTCTTTCTCTTGTATAATTGTTGTTGTAAGAGCTGTAATTCTTGTTGTTGCAGAATATGTGTCTAACTCTATGTTCTACAGCAGTAATGAAAAAACTGATCTTTTATTCCCTTGGTCTGAATAGAAATGATTCTCTATCCAAGATAGCCGTTAGCCTGTCAATAAATGACTTCATTAATTGTAATTTGTCTTCTGGAAGAAATTCCAATTAAAACATTTCTTGAAAATCACTTGAAACTTGCTCCAGAATAATTGAACACGACTACAAAATCTCTGAATTAAACGCTGACAATAATTCCACAACTATCTGAATTTGAATCTTGAAAAACATTGAACTCTTCAGAAAAACGTCAAACTGAGCTCCACTATCGTTGAACTGAGCTCAGAGACTGGGCTTTGACTGAAACAGAGATCGTCGATCTGAGCTCAACTATCGTCGAACTGAGCTCAGAGATAGAGAATCAAACTGGAGTCAAGAACGTCGATCTGAGCTCGAAGATCGTCGAATGGAGTTCGACGACTTGTTGAAGTTGAGCTCAGAGATCGTCGAATGGAGTTCGACGATCCGTCGAAGTGAGCTCAACGATCGTCGAATGGAGTTCGACGATTCATCGTACTGAGCTCGACAAATTGACTTAGTCTCGAAAACTGAAAAACCTGGTCTTGAGGGCAGCTTCCAAACCTAACTACTAGCCCTTAGACTCAATTCTAATTGACCTTTAGATCTATACAATGGGGTCAAAACAGGTTTCCTAAGAGACATAGTGATCCTTGCCCAAATCAGTAATAGGGTGTTCCAACAACTCATTTCATTTCAATTTGAGGTCATTTAGAGAAAATATATATTGAGTATCGTTGTATGCCACAACCATGTCTAGTTAGTATATTGAGCAAATGTCCTCTAAATAGACTTTTGTCAGTTACATTGGACTCGAGGAAACTTGTTCCATTTCAATGTTAGGTCATTTAGAGAAAATGTCCATTTTGAGCAACATTATGCATTGCAACGACACAGAGTTTGTATATTATACAAACTTGCTCTGAATCAACTTTTGTCAATTCCATTAGACTCGTATAGTCGATACGAGTGCAACAGAACTCGTTTTGTTCCAATTCGAGGTCATTTGGTGAAAATGACCATTTTGAGTGGAATTGTGCATTGCCTTAACACTGAAATGTCCTTCTAAGCAAACAATCTCAAAATTAACTTTTGTTTATTGTATTGAACTCGTATGGTCAATACGAGAACAATAGAATTCGTTACGCTCAATTCTGAAGTCATTTTCTCAAATCAAATCCCATCAAGCTATGTAGTTTATCAAAAAAATGTGTATGCACCAGTATTACTCCAACACACCAACATTAGCTTGTAACTCAATGGCTTAGACCTACTTTGAGCTTGATCTATATGGGGGACCCACCCTAGGGTTGACTTTGGTCAAAATGA
Organism: Platanthera guangdongensis; assembly: GCA_039583875.1. Lineage (NCBI taxonomy): Eukaryota > Viridiplantae > Streptophyta > Magnoliopsida > Asparagales > Orchidaceae > Platanthera > Platanthera guangdongensis. The sequence goes on from CM077161.1 coordinate 126,629,479, forward strand.
TTTAAAAATGATTCGTTTGAGCCCCAACTCCACCAATCCCACACCAGACTTGATGGTCTAAGGAAAATAGGCACTAGGTGGTCTTTCTGGTTTGGAGAACCTAGACTAAGCTTGGTGTCACTCCCTTCTCTTTCTCTCCTCTCCAAGCCTCACTCCAAGCCTCCCATAACCCATCCAAACCTCCTAAACCTTTGTCATCAACATTAGGAGGTACAACCACCCCTCTAGATTGCCTACAACTAACCGCATCTGACCTAATAAGGGTTATAAGAAACCATAACCCTCTCAGTTTACTTAACCAAGAAGGATAAGAGAGGGAGGGGCCTTGTCTCTCCTATAAATAGGACCCCACGCCTTAAGATAATCTCATGCCACGACTTTGCTCAAAATCATCGTAGCCCCACCCAATCAGAGCCCCACCCGGTCGGATCCCTACCTCGTTGGAAAACCAAACTTGAGTCATCTTCTTCCTCCGCCATCTCCCATGACAACCCAACCAGGGAGCTCCAAAGTGCCCTCCAGTAGGTGGCCAACTCCTCTCCTCCCGCCCTTTCTTTTGGATGACCAACATGCAATCTCTGACATCCGGAGAGCCACCGTCACCTAGATTGATTTTGAGTTTGGGTGGCATCCATGCATGAGAATCCTTCTTGATGCCTTCAGGCTCTCTAGGAAGGCACGATCTCACTAGAGAGGGGTCAACAACACTCTCTGGGATTGGAAATGACAATGACACTGCCGGAAGGGAGAGATTTGATGGTGCTCGTGCATTTGCTCTCTAAAACAAGAGCTGTAGAATTATAAAATCGGTGTACCCTAATACAATCAAAATATGACCTTGGAAAAAGATGCCTCCATTGAACAGAGTTGTCTCTTAGAACATAGATGTCTCCTTAGAACGAAGAAGCCTACTTGGAATGGAGATTCCTCCTTAAAATGAAGAATACTCTTTGAAATGGAGAAGCCTCTTTAGAATGGAAAAGCACCCTTAAGTGGAGAAGAAACTATAGATAGATAACTTTATTTATTACTTGTTTACAATTATTTTTTGAACTTATTACTGTTTTTATTCCGGCATTTTATACAAGTACTTACCACATTTCCTTTACTACTCTTTACTTACGGTAGTTTTTCTAATGCTTTCTTTACCGTACCCTCATTTTGGTCCCTGCTCTAATAAGTAGTTTAGCTTGATGATCTAAACTGCTAAATAACAAGCTTGATTGATGGAACATTCCTCCAAGGCTAACCCTAAATAATGGGCTTGCTTGATCGCTACACTCATTATTAAGTTGAGCGGTATGATCAAGCCACATATAAGACGGTCTCTTGCCTGAATTATTTAATGTCAAATAGGGCAAGCCATCTCTGTCTTGGATGGTGCCAATTATTTATCTTATGGAAATGCTTGTAAATTTCTTTATGATAAAAGTGACGAGTCATTCATTCCCATAAATGGTTCGTACCAGTACAAGAAAGTTGATGACTCTAGGAACTTGGGAGAAGTGTACCCAAGGAGCTTGTCCATGTGTTATACCCTAACAAGTGTAGTACCCCCCCCCCCCCCCCCCCACAGCCTTTGCCCGGGTCGGGCTGGAGGGTATACTACTTGCCCAAGACATCCACCCAGTGCTCTTTAGGGTAATGATCAACCCTATCTAGGCACTAGTTGGCCACATTACTCGTCTAGAATTACAACATTCACAACACAACAGAGATTTGCGGATGCATTAACATGAAAACACTATCAAATTTATATAACATCATATATATTCACACGAGTATTAGGGTCATAGCCTAAGTTCTTATATAAGCCCACATACTGTACAAGTTCTACATATAACTCCTCACTCTTTCTCCCTATCCCACTCGCTGGTACTCACGTCTCGAAACTCTGAAGACGTCAGTGGTGCTTCTGCTCTAGTAGTCCTAACTGCTGCTGCATTATCCTGCGGCAGGGGGTCACTACGGTGCTCTGTTTCCTATGAATGGTTATTTAAATAACCGTTAGTTACTGGGCTAAGTGTAAACAAATCTCCTCCCCAGATCCATTCCTGGGGACGAGCACACACCCACCCAACAATAGCTGATGCAAGAGAGAGTTAGTACAACATTTCGTTTTTTTAAGCTAGGAGCAATGATAAAGGAAGGGCTGCATAATATAACTAAAATGACAGCAGCAATAACATCAGTTATAATAAGGGCTCCACTAGCACATCAGTTCATCATGTATTCACAACTTGTATCCTATCGCAGACATTCACAGCCGCACACACATATCCTATGTCGACATAGTATGGACCGCTTCTGTTGTAGCAAGGAGCGAGCCCCGCGGGCCTCCCCGATGTGGGCGTCAATGATAGTGGCCAGTCCTGCCACTTCTGGGGGTGGTGGTGCTGCACAGCCCCAGACCCTAACGTAAAACCCCGTGTACTACTAGATGTGAGAGACATCCGGCGGTACAACATTTTCGCCGAATAGCGAAGGAAAATCCAACAAGGAAAAACATAACAGTCAGTCACTCGTTTTACCCATCTCCCTATCGCCTTGAGTCGTCAACCTTCCTGCACCGGTACAAACGGTCTGCGGAAGGGAATGACCCGCCACAATTCACCGCAAGCAATTTACAAGTAATCAAACAGTCAATTTTCCTAGCATGCACCGGGTCTGTGGCGGCCTGCCCTACTATGCTTCAATCTTCAGGTTCGAACGCTCAGCTCAACTTTCGACAATGATCATGGGAGCACTTTATTTGGGGCCAAACCTGGAGGAACACCTAAACTCCAGTTATCCCCAACTAAGGCTCGACACTAACAAATGGCTGTTCGTTAAAGCAGGACCCATGCTTATAATAGTAAATTGCAGTAATGAAAATGCGTTAAATAAAGCTACTGATAATATAAGCTGTATAATTAGAGTGCTGGAATGAAATGTGACCAGTATGAAATTGGAGTAGTACTGAAACGAAAGTACTGAATTGAACTTAACCAATACGGGACTGGAGTAGAACTGAAATGAAAATACTGAATTGAACTTGACCTGTATGAGACTGGAGTAGAACTGAATTGAAAGTACTGAATTGAACTTGACCAGTACAGGACTGGAGTAGAACTTAATTAAAAGTACTGAATTGAACTTGACCAGTACCGGACTGGAGTAGAACTAAATTGAAAGTACTGAAAATGTTTTAAGTTGTCTTACCTAAATCACCTAGAGGTGGGTGAATAAGTGATTTGTGCATCTTTTGTAGAATAAAAATTTAACGATCTATTCACAAAGAATCAAACCAAGCAATCACAGATGACATCAAGAATGATAGTGGTTCACCAACTTTGGGTACATCCACTTTCCACTCACCGATCTAGCAAAGCACTAGACTCGGCTACTCCACTAATCTCGGATTGAAACCAATCCTACATCTCGGAACAATGTTCCTACAACTCAATCACAAATCTGGATCTACACTCGAAAAATAGAACTTCCTACAATAACTAGGAGAAAACAACTCCTACAACTCAGAGAGAGATCTCCTACAAGAATAAAATGAAATAATAAATACAAAAAGTGATTTATTCTCAGATCTGAAATCCTTCTGCATGTTCTTCTTTCTTTGAACTTTGCAGCTTTTTCATAATTTGATGAAGAAGAATCGACAATCTCTGGATCTGAAAATATTTGGACTCACACGATCAAGTAGAAGATCTGTCGTTAAAAAAAACTCGATTTGTGAATTAACTTCTCTGTATCTGTCTGGTTCAAAAGCCTTAGGCGATGAAGACGATGATCAACAGCTCTCGATTTGGAATGAAATGTCGGATTCAAAAAGCTTGGAATTTCTTCAGCGGCGGCTGAATTCTTCTTATTTCTTCTTAAAACTTCTTAGGGTTAGTCGAAAATGACAAGAACTTATATAGGATTACCCTAATGGTCATAATCAGCATTAATGACATCCACGTGGACCAATCACGCGGTAATGATGTTTGAAATACATGTATGTCTGGACTTAGCAATTTTCAGAAAATTAGACTAGGGTGTTCTCGAGAAGAAGTATAGTACTCGAGAACAAATGAATTCTGTTACTCGAGAACAATACAGAAGTTCTCGAGAAGAAGACTTAGAGAAAATTGATGTGGAGAAAGAAAATAGCGTTTTCGGGAAAGAAGTAAAGTACTCGAGAAAAATAGCTTATAGTTCTCGAGAATAATTATTCTGGTACTCGAGAACAAAAGGCTGTCTCGAGAAAAATACTTAGAAAAATATGTGAAGGTGGAAAACTGCAGTCTCGAGAATGTCAGGAAGTACTCAAGAAGAATGATGTTTTGTTCTCGAGAAAAAATATTCTGGTACTTGAGAACAAATAATCATCTCGAGAACAAAAGTTTGGCTCTCAAGAAAAGTACACTGGGTCTCGACAAATACCTTCTGCATCTCGATAAAAGAAGATAGTCTTCTTGAGAATAATATTGGTTTTCACGAGAAAAAGACTTAGAAAAATATTCATCTGGAAAATAAACATCCTGAGAAGAAATGCCATATATTACTTGAGAACAAAAACCTTTCTCGAGAACATCAAGAGGCTTTCTCGAGAACAACTTCTGTTACTCGAAATGAAGACAAGTCTTACTCGAGAATAATCATAAGTCCTTCTCGAGTACAAATAGAGTACTCAAGAAAAAGACTTAGACTTTTTCTAAAAAACTTAAAATCTTCATTCTTCATAAAAATCAGCATCCATCTTTTCCTCTTACCCTTAGTGCTTGAAAATGAAGTGTGTCCTAATAGAGAGGCTACACATGTGTCACCACCATGGATCACATAATGAGGGATTACATTGTATGGTCCTGTGTTTGGAGACCCGTTGTAGACTTACATTGGTCTACACTTAACAATTAAGTTCTGTTAACACTTAACAAAAAGAGCATCAAATACAAACTTAATTCATCTTAGTTTAAGGATGTCTTCATACAAATATGAGCTATTATGGATGCAATACCCAACAATCTCCCCCTATTTATAGAAGTCAGAACCCTCTACACTAAGGTGAGTTACATTAAGAGAAAAACACATAAAGATACTAATATCAGGAAAATGGAAGAAATACAATAATATGTAAAAATCAGATCGGAATTAGAAGTTCATATAAGTAGAAAATTATCCAAGAGAATTAAATTCTACATTTTCAAAAATGAACTTTCAGCATCTTCAGTTTACTGATCCTGTGAATGTTTCTTTCCTTGTCTCTCTTGCTTCTCCTGTTGTCTATTCTGATAACTGAAAGTCTTTGGGAAATACTTGGGTGGTCTAGGTGGAGCCTTGGGATTATTTCTGCCATGAATTCATCATAAATCCTTCTCTTAGTAAGAGACTTCTCATATAATTCTCATTCATCTGAACTGTAGTGCAAGCTTTTGTTCTCATTGAAATCAACCACTAGCTTCAGGGTTTCCAAAATAAGGGATTTGGAGGTTGGACTCCAAACTTCAGTATATTTTTGGGGTCTTCTCCCTTCAGATTCTGGATGTGGAGTGGATCTACTTGTTGAGGCTCCATCACAATACATTCTTCTCTTAGCTTTTTGAACTTCTGGAGGATGAGGAGGCATTCCTATTTGTTCAGATTCCCATACTTGTTCATAAGCATCAGGAGGGGGACCTTCAAAATAATCTGGAGGAGGTCCATCAAAATATGCTGGAGGTGGTCCTTCAAAATAATCTGGAGGAGGAGAGAAAGTAGGCTTGTTGACATCTAGATTAGCAGGAGGAGGAGCATTTGGATCCATAGCAAATTCAGGGAATAACTGATTGTGCATCCAGATAGAAGTATCATAGGTATATAACTTAGTGCTCTTCACTTCTTTGAGGACAGATGTCTGAATTTCTTTTAACTGATCATCCCATTGATTTTTCATAGTAGCAGCTTGTTTTTCTAGAAGTTCCTTCACTTTATCCTCCCCCTTTCTGACTTCTACAGAGAGGCTATTGATGACATCTTCTTTGAATTTGCCAACCTCTTCACAAGTTTTAAAGTTTCTTTCATCACCTCTCTTGTCTAGGAGAATTTGATTGTTAGCTGATGCCGTGACATCGCCGCCACTACTTGATGATGATACGGTTGCCGAGGCGCAACAACATAAAGACGTTAGGATCCATGATGATGCTAATGGAAGGCGACATTACAACCTCCGTCCGCGGCGTGCTTAGCCTACTTGAAGATTCATTTTAAAATCATGTTCTTAGTTACGTTATTTATATTTATATTTTATATTTGAGAATATAAAATTATTCCACGCTTGAGTAATAATTTTATATTCATATGTGGACTTATTTGTTTATTTCCTGCATTTAAAATATTTGGCGTGTAATTAACCACCCGGATAGATGAGATGTCATCTCCATTTTGGACGGTTAAATGTGTGTTTGTAACTCCTATGTGTTTGTAACTCCTATGTGTTTGTAACTCCTATATAAGGAGACCTCTTTATGAGAATTAATAGACAAGAAGAATTTGAATCCTAAAAAAAACTCCCAAAGGAGAATTCGGCCAAGGCATTCCTCCTAGCCACCGCCCCCCTTGTGGTGTGAAACCATCCCTTGCTTCCTCCACCCCTCTTCGGTGCGACTCCGGCGTGGATTCCTTCGGTGCGACTCCAAGTAAGAAGGTTGCAGTCTCATTCGGTGTGACGCCAGTAGATCCGTGGAGAGAGTGATTCTCCCACCATATCTTGTGTGCATGGTGAATTCGGGTTGGGTAAACTCTTCCTCTCTTTGTGCTTCCTCTCTTAGATTTGTGGAAGGTGAACTATCGTGTTCTCCGCGGCTTTTAAATTTTAATCGCTTACAAATCTTTGATTAAAAGCGTTATTGTTCTTTTTTTCTATTTTCCGGACTGGGTAGGTCCATTTTGCTTGAGCGGATCTTGGCCTATAGCCTTGATCTTTCTCTTAAAAGGATTGGCAACCTTTGCATTAACTTTGGGAACGCTCCGACTCATTTTTCATCATTGTTTTAGAGTCGATCATTCTCCGAATGTGTTTATGTTTTTTTCGCGAAACGATCACGTATTAAGGGCGATAGATGCTTGTGTAGGTGCGGCGGATCTAGAGTGCGTTGTTGGCGAACTAGAACCTTCTCTCGTGTAGATTTCTGTTAGTGACATACGCTACACCAATTTGATATCAAAGCCGGTCGTTTCAACTTCTATGTTGCAAACGTCCTCCCTCTCTTTTGTTTCCACGAATTAGTCAAAAAAAACAAAAATTGTTTTTTTTGGTCTGCAAATAGCGGTCCAAAATCTTTATTTTTCAGCGAAATTATATTAAAAATACTTTAACATTCGTCATTCCTATCACTTTATGAATAATATGTCGACTGAGCTCCCATTGTCGACGAGAATTCGCTTGATATTATAACAGGGGTCTCCGACCCCGACGCTGATCACGAGAGGATCTTGGTGAGGTGTTCGGAGCCCGACAAGGTCTTCATCTCCGAAGGTTATGGTGTGTTCTGTTTACATTTCTTGTCTTCATGGGAGCCTCCTTGCATGCCTATTGAGAAGATTCGAGCCGAAAGGATGGGCGATCCAGCAATGGTTTCAATATTTCCGGCCATTTGCCTACCACCTGCTCCTCCCGAGGAAATGTTCTGTTGATCCCTGTATGGCCTAGGCGAGTTCTGCTGGTCTGGCATACGTGCCTGCAAAAACCTTCTGAGGAGCCCTTGGTGGACAAGGCGCTCGATTTCCTCCTTCAGGAGGGCACAGTCCTCGGTGGTGTGCCTCGTTGCTCGATGGAACTCACAATACTTGGACTGATCATTTTTGGGATTATGGGCTGGCTGCTTGGGCCGATGTAGCGCTGGATCATTCTCGATGGCATAGAGCACATTTGTGCGTGTGGTGTTGAGGGGAGTATAATCCCTGGGTGGTTTATCCCTCTGGTGGTCCCATCGGCGTTGCCCGTTCCGGCGCCCTTCTTGGAATCTTCCTTCTTGGTGCTGGGGGACCGGCCCCTTCTCTCTTTTATGCTTCTGGGCCCCCTCAAACTGCTGGCGATGGGCTTCAATAGCTTCATCGGCGGCGATCTGAGCCTCCACCCAATGCACGAGGTCAGGATAACTAGGGACAGTCTCTCTCATCAGCGCTGAGTAGAAGCTGCTAGGATGAAGGCCTCCCAGGAATACCCCTTGCAACAACTCGGGGTCAACACATGGAATTTGGTGGGCCTCTGTAGTAAAATGGAGGAAGAAGTCCTTCAGGGTTTCTCCTTCATTCTGGCGGATCCTAGAGAGGTGGGAGGGGTTGCGAACGATCCTGCGATTGGCGATAAACTGATCGACAAACTGCCTTGTTAGCTCCGTAAAGTTGGCGGTGGTCCCTACCCTTAATGAATGGAACCCCGTTCGGGCGTGGCCTTTTAGAGTGGCCAGAAACACTTGGCAGAGCAACTGGTCTGGGGAATTTTAGATCCTCAAAATGGTGGTGAAGTGATTAACATGCTCTAGTGGGTCGTCAGTCTCGTCGAACGTTTTGATGTTCGGGAGCTTGAACCCATATGAGCTTGGATGGTCGAGAATTTGTAGCGCCAAAGGGAAGCCTTGGCAAAGCGGTCGGCGAACGTGAACATTTCTTCTTCCTGCCTGGCGGTATTCCTCAGCGATGACCTCTCGGATCTCTTCTCAAGTAAATCTTTCAAGTGGTGGAAGGTGGGCGTCATTAACCTGGTTGCGTCGATGGTGGTCTGCTTCGGCCCCTCTCTGGGCCGGGGGAGCGGAACTGGCGGCTTCGTGGTATTCCTTGGGTCCTTCTTGTATTGAAGGAACTTCCTAGGTTTTGCGCTAATTCAGTTGTGGCAGAAGATTTGTTGGTTCTGGTGGTTCTGCCGGTGCGGGAGGTGCCCCCAGGTTTCGGAGCAAGGTGAGCATTTTAGTTTGCTGCTCTTCCATTTGGCGAATAAGCCACTCCAAGGCAGTGACAGGGGCAAAAGCTGCTTCAACCGCTAGCGACACATCTACCAAAGAGTGGGAGCGTGCCAGCTCGACGTGTCCGCCTAAGGCGGATCCTTCAGCGGTGCGAGTGCTTCTCTTTGCCATTGGAACAGGACTCGGAAGCGGCTGAGCTGGTGATCTAATTCTTTTGAAGGATGCTGGGAATCGGTTCCCATATACGGCGCCAAACTGTTGTGGGCTAACTCGATGCTCCGGTCGAACCGGATTCAATTGGAACGCCTTAGCTTGCGGGGCGATCCTATAGTTAAAACAAGTTTCAAGTCGGACATTCTCAGCCAGGACAACGTGATTCAAGTCGACCATTCTCCGCAAAAGAGGTCGCATAATACAGATTTGCAGGAGTACAGTCGAAGAAGTAGATCTGTCTCTACACTATTTATAAATTTCAGTGGGCATGAGGATCGAGTCATAGCCTTTACGGTAATTAGTTACTTTTCGAAATTCTCCCAGACTCATAAAAATGTGGGAATTATATAAACCCAAATCCTGCCATGTGGGGTAGCATCAGATGATGCCGCTCATAAAGCAATTGAACGGACACTCAGGATGTTTGCGGGTGATCTTACACACTCTCACAATAAGCATCTGGCAAGAGGTCACGTATGTTAAAATTTGTGAAACATGGAAAATGGATTACTAAGCCCAGGAACACTCCAAACATAACCAAGCTAAGTAAACCAGATGCAATTAGAAGAGCAACAATCTTGTACTATCAAAAATATTTACAAGACGAGGCATACATGGTGAGATATGATTCGCCGATATACCCGAAGAAAGTAAAACAAGAAGATACAAAGATAGCCGCGTTTACTCAATGAGTAACCGCCGACTCTACTAAATTGTCCTATGGAGTCAGATGAAGCCACCAAGTCGTCTGACGACAACCTAGCCGTGCGGACAAACCTGTTATTCCAAGTTGAACTCTATCAGCTAATCTTCAAGCTGCCTAATTGCGAGGTCGCCAAGCCACCATATCGCTGCGCAGACAACCTATTGAACAGGGAAAGAGTTGCAGAAGAGAGAAGACCGCATGGCCACAAGTCGTGACTTGCAGCTAACCGCTGATTGTAACCGCAGAGTCCGCACTGATCCCTGACCAAAGTCAGAACCAAGTCACTGGCTTCTCATCACTGTCCGCACAATTTGCACAGCAAAAAATCGGTCAACTACTCAAACCGCGCGAACACAAAATCCTGTCTGCAACAATCACCCAAGCCAACTTACTGTTCATTCGGCTGTACCGTTGATGTGACAGGGGGATCTATTTATAGGCATGAAGAGGAGTGTGATCACCGCCCTAGCCAAAAGGATCACCACACTATCTGCGGAGAGCACTGATAGTATCCGCACAACCGCGAACATAATCTCGTCCGCCTTGATGCACCACCAAGACTGGATAAAGATCCTATCTGCAGTCTGCCACACCAGCAGACTCTGCAGAAACACCACCAGTCCACAAAAAAGCGGACGCAGGTCCAGTCTGCACGTACCTGCGGACACTACTACAGTCCGCGTTATCGGTCGCGAACGTGAACATTTCTTCTTCCTGCCTGGCGGTACTCCTCAGCGATGACCTCTCGGATCTCTTCTCAAGTAAATCTTTCAAGTGGTGGAAGGTGGGCGTCATTGACCTGGTTGCGTCGATGGTGGTCTGCTCCGGCCCCTCTCTGGGCAGGGGAGCGGAACTAGTGGCTTCGGAGTATTCCTTGGTCCTTCTTGTATTGAAGGAATTTCCTGGGTTTTGCGCTAATTCAGTTGTGGCAGAAGATTTGTTGGCTCTGGTGGTTCCGCCGCTGTGGGAGGTGCCCCCAGGTTTCGGAGCAAGGTGAGCATTTCAGTTTGCTGCTCTTCCATTTGGCGAACAAGCCACTCCAAGGTAGTGACGGGAGCAAAAGCGGTTTCAACTGTTAGCGGCACGTCTACCAAAGAGTGGGAGCGTGCCAGCTCGACGTGTCCGCCTAAGGCGGATCCTTCAGCGGTGCGAGTGCTTCTCTTTGCCATTGGAACAGAACTCGGAAGCGACTGAGCTGGTGATCTAATTCTTTTGAAGGATGCTGGGAATCGGTTCCCACATATGGTGCCAAACTGTTGCGGGCTAACTCGATGCCCCGGTCGAAGACATACAGTGCATTGGTTAACAAAAAAGGCATCACCATGAATTTGTAATTTCCACATTAGGAGTTGAAAGTAGTCTTGGTTATATCTTCTTTCCGACTTCAAAGCAGGTAATAGCTTGCCCACAAGTCCATCTTGGAGAAGATGGAAGTACCTTGCAGTTGATCACATAACTCGTCAATTCTTGATAGGGGATACATATTCTAAACAATTACTCCGTTTTGCACCATATAATCAATGCATATATGTGTAGGGACCCGTCACTTTTAACAAACAACATCGGGGCATCCCAAGGTGAGGAAGACAGGTGGGCATACCCTATATCGATCAATTCATAGAGCTATATCTTGAAATCGACTATTTTTTTGAGACCTTCTCATAGGTTGCTTGAGAAACCAATTGACTTCCAAATATAGGCTCTTTTGGCACCACAATTAGGAGTGGGTGACCGCCATTTTTAGAGAAGCGGCGCCAAAAAAAATATTAAGGGGATAGTAGTAGAAGCCAACTCTCTCAGATCGCTATATTGGTGCATTTAGGAGTCGTGAAAATTATTCACAACTCTGAAACTTTGATTCTTCCCACTGTTATTTCATGTGTCATCCCTGCCTTGTTCATCGTCCGCTTCTTTTCATCTGTGAAACACTTCTACTTCCTCCTTCCATCGCCGCCCATTCGCCTCCTGTGCAGTCTTCTAGTGGAACTACAAGCTGTCAATATAGGCATCTCCGTATCTCGCCTCGGCATCTTCATCGTGGCCATTGACACCGACGCTAGCCTTCGCAACCTCGACCTCCTACTTGACGTCAGCTACACTATCGTCGAAGTTCTCCACGACAACTGCATCCCCTAGGTTATTCTTTCTTGTTCTCTCAAGCTTGTTGGAGTGGGCCCAGTTGACTGGGTCAACTTATATTTTTTTTATGTATTAATATTTGTGTTATGTATGGCGGAGGAGAGAGAGTGAGTTTGCTTTGTATTTATTGAGGAGAGAGAGATGGCGGACACGTGGCGTGTTTTTACGCGTTGGTGTTGCCTATATATACATGGGCTTGTATATTGTTTTTATGTTGAAAAAGGTGTGGAAAGCTTTTCTTCTTTTCCTCTTTAACTCCCGCAGGAGAGAGATAATAGAGAGAGAGAGAGAGAGTAGTGAGAGAGAGAGTGAGAAGAGTGAGGTTGAGAGAGAGAGTAATATTGAGTTTTAAAGGATCACGCATACTATTTCCTGCGGGAAATAACTCCTGATTTTTCCCTCTTCGCCACCTCACGCGCCAGAAGCCCGCACCCGCGATCAACCTCGCCGAGAGCCCACCTTGCCGAGAGCTCGCACTCACCGAGAGCCCGCCCTTGCCGAGAGCTCGCACTCGCCGGTGAAGCTCGCACACGCGACCTTCTCACCGGAATTGTCTCGCTGGGAGCTCTCGCCGACCCCGTCTCGCCGCACGTGAGTTGGTCACCTCGCCGGAGGTTGTGTTCTCGCAGGAACAGCTCGATGAGCTCTCTCTAAATCGGTCTCGCCGGAGCTGTGGTGCTCGCCGGGCCGTGTACTCGCCGGAGTACTTAGGTGGTGCACTCGCTTAATATCGCTTCCAACAACTGGTATCAGAGGGAGGTTCGAGACCCTCGGAAGGTTTGAAGTAGGGGCAAGATGGAGTTTGGAGGTGACGTGCCGGGGCAAGTCCCCAAGTTGACGAAGACCAACTATGGGAACTGGAGCATCCAGATGAGGGTACTACTAACCTCCAAGGAGTTGTGGGAGGTAGTAGAAGATGGTGTGGAGGTGCTGACTGCCGAGGCAGAAGCCTCGTTAACGAATGCACAAAGGACAGCATTGAGAGAAGCTAACAAGAGGGACAAGAAGGCGTTGTTCATTTTGTATCAAGGTGTAGATGAAGCTACGTTCGAAAAGATCTCGGACGCCGAGACTTCGAAGGAGGCATGGGAGATCTTGCAGCGCTCCATGCAGGGAGTAGACAAGGCCAAGAAAGTTAAGTTGCAATCCCTCCGAGGCCAGTATGAGATGATAAGGATGCAAGGGTCGGAGAAGGTTGGCGACTATGTGACCCATCTACGGACGCTCACAAATGAGATGAAGAGAAATGGGGAGACCATAGACGAGGTTAGCTTCATGGAGAAGCTCCTACGCTCTATGACAAAAAAGTTCCGACACGTGGTGGTGGCCATCGAAGAATCGAAGGACCTCACGGTGATGACGGCGGATGAATTGATAGGCTCACTGCAAGCCCATGAGTACAGAATAGCGCAAGATGATGAAGAAGTGAGTGGCTTGGGAAAAGCACTCCTGACTCAGCTGAACTTCGGAGAGAGCTCAGGAAGAGGTGGTGGCCAGCGTGGTCGTGGCTACCAAGGAAGAGGTAGAGGAGGAAGAGGTGGTAGAGACCAAGGGAGAAGTCAATCACACCAGAAGGAGTTCGAGCAGAACCAAGGTTGGAACGCCAGAGGTAGAGGAAGAGGCCAAGGCAGAGGAAGAAAAGACCAAGGCAGAGGCCAAGGAATAGGAGGTAAAGGAGACATGTCCCAGACTCAATGCTACAACTGTGGCATGTTCGGGCACATGAGCTATGATTGTTGGGCTCCTCGGAAGGGAGGAGAGGCCAACCACTATGCGGAGACAAGCAACACGGGAGGTGACCCGATGATGTTCCTTACTATCCAAGGTGCTGGAGGCGGAAGGAATGGAGTGTGGTACTTAGACACCGGAGCCAGCAACCACATATGCGGTGAGAGGGAGCTGTTTACGAGCCTTGAACCAAATGGTGGTGAGGTGAGTTTCGGAGACGCCTCAAAGATAGCAGTGGAAGGAAGAGGAGTTGTGGCAGTTGTGTTAAGTGGAAAGGAGATTCTCATCAACGACGTCTTTTATGTGTCGTGCTTAAGGAGTAACATCCTAAGTCTTGGGCAGCTGGTGGAGAAGGGCTACCCGCGATCAACCTCCTTTCCACTCAACACAACCGCCACAACTCCTCTTCCTTCCACTGCTATCTTTGAGGCGTCGCCGAAACTCACCTCACCACCATTTGGTTCAAGGCTCGTAAACAGCTCCCTCTCACCGCATATGTGGTTGCTGGCTCCGGTGTCTAAGTACCACACTCCATTCCTTCCGCCTCCAGCACCTTGGATAGTAAGGAACATCATCGGGTCACCTCCCGTGTTGCTTGTCTCCGCATAGTGGTTGGCCTCTCCTCCCTTCTGAGGAGCCCAACAATCATAGCTCATGTGCCCGAACTTGCCACAGTTGTAGCATTGAGTCTGGGACATGTCTCCTTTACCTCCTCCTCCTTGGCCTCTGCCTTGGTCTTTTCTTCCTCTGCCTTGGCCTCTGCCTTGGCCTCTTCCTCTACCTCCGGCGTTCCAACCTTGGTTCTTCTCGAACTCCTTCTGGTGTGATTGACTTCTCCCTTGGTCTCTACCACCTCTTCCTCCTCTACCTCTTCCTTGGTAGCCATGACCACGCTGGCCACCACCTCTTCCTGAGCTCTCTCCGAAGTTCAGCTGAGTCAGGAGTGCTTTTCCCAAGCCACTCACTTCTTCATCATCTTGCGCTATTATGTACTCATGGGCTTGCAGTGAGCCTATCAATTCATCTGCCGTCATCACCGTGAGGTCCTTCGATTCTTCGATGGCCACCACCACGTGTCGGAACCTTTTTGTCATAGAGCGTAGGAGCTTCTCCATGAAGCTAACCTCGTCTATGGTCTCCCCATTTCTCTTCATCTCATTTGTGAGCGTCTGTAGACGGGTCACATAGTCGCCAACCTTCTCCGACCCTTGCATCCTTATCATCTCATACTGGCCTCGGAGGGATTGCAACTTAACTTTCTTGGCCTTGTCAACTCAATGCATGGAGCGCTGCAAGATCTCCCATGCCTCCTTCGAAGTCTCGGCGTCCGAGATCTTTTCGAACGTAGCTTCATCTACACCTTGATACAAAATGAACAACGCCTTCTTGTCCCTCTTGTTAGCTTCTCTCAATGTTGTCCTCTGTGCGTTCGTTAACGCGGCTTCTGCTTCGGCAGTCAGCACCTCCAAACCATCTTCTACTACCTCCCACAACTCCTTGGAGGTTAGTAGTACCCTCATCTGGATGCTCCAGTTCTCATAGTTGGTCTTCGTCAACTTGGGGACTTGCCCCGGCACGGCACCTCCAAACTCCATCTCGCTCCTACTTCAAACCTTCCGAGGGTCTCGAACCTCCCTCTGATACCAGTTGTTGGAAGCGATATTAAGCGAGTGCACCACCTAAGTACTCCGGCGAGTACACGGCCCGGCGAGCACCACAGCTCCGGCGAGACCGATTTAGCGAGAGCTCATCGAGCTGTTCCTGCGAGAACACAACCTCCGGCGAGGTGACCAACTCACGTGCGGCGAGATGGGGTCGGCGAGAGCTCCCGGCGAGACACTTCTGGTGAGAAGGTCGCGTGTACGAGCTTCGCCGGCGAGTGCGAGCTTCGCCGGCGAGTGCGAGCTCTCAGCGAGGGCGGGCTCTCGGCGAGTGCGAGCTCTCGGCAAGGTGGGCTCTCGGCGAGGTTGATCGCGGGTGCGGGCTTCTGGCGCGTGAGGTGGGGAAGAGGGAAAAATCAGGAGTTATTTCCCGCAGGAAATAGTATGCGGGATCCTTTAAAACTCAATATTACTCTCTCTCTCAACCTCACTCTTCTCACTCTCTCTCTCACTACTCTCTCTCTCTCTCTCTATTATCTCTCTCCTGCGGGAGTTAAAGAGGAAAAGAAGAAAAGCTTTCCACACCTTTTTCAACATAAAAACAATATACAAGCCCATGTATATATAGGCAACACCAACCCGTAAAAACACGCCACGTGTCCGCCATCTCTCTCTCCTCAATAAATACAAAGCAAACTCACTCTCTCTCCTCCGCCATACATAACACAAATATTAATACATAAAAAAATATAAGTTGACCCAGTCAACTGGGCCCACTCCAACAAGCTTGAGAGAACAAGAAAGAATAACCTAGGGGCTGCAGTTGTCGTGGAGAACTTCGACGATAGTGTAGCTGACGTCAAGTAGTTGGTCGAGGTTGCGAAGGCCAGCGTCGGTGTCAATGGCCACGATGAAGATGCCGAGGCGAGATACGGAGATGCCTATATTGACAGCTTGTAGTTCCACTAGAAGACTGCACAGGAGGCGAATTGGCGGCGATGGAAGGAGGAAGTAGAAGTGTTTCACAGATGAAAAGAAGCGGACGATGAACAAGGCAGGGATGACACATGAAATAACAGTGGGAAGAATCACAGTTTCAGAGTCGTGAATAATTTTCACGACTCCTAAATGCACCAATATAGCGATCTGAGAGAGTTGGATTCTGCTACTATCCCCTTAATATTTTGTTTGGCGCCGCTTCTCTAAAAATGGCGGTCACCCACTCCTAATTGTGGTGCCAAAAGAGCCTATATTTGGAAGTCAATTGGTTTCTCAAGCAACCTATGAGAAGGTCTCAAAAAAATAGTCGATTTCAAGATATAGCTCTATGAATTGATCGATATAGGGTCTGCCCACCTGTCTTCCTCACCTTGGGATGCCCCGATGTTGTTTGTTAAAAGTGACGGGTCCCTACACATATATGCATTGATTATATGGTGCAAAATGGAGTAATTGTTCGGAATATGTATCCCCTATCAAGAATTGACGAGTTATGTGATCAACTGCAAGGTACTTCCATCTTCTCCAAGATGGACTTGTGGGCAAGCTATTACCTACTCTGAATTCGGAAAGAAGATATACCCAAGACTACTTTCAACTCGTAATGTGGAAATTACAAATTCATGGTGATGCCTTTTGTGTTAACCAATGCACCGTCTGTCTTCATGGCCAAGATGGAAGCCTTGGCAAAGCGGTCGGCGAACGTGAACATTTCTTCTTCCTTCCTGGCGTTACTCCTCAGCGATGACCTATCAGATCTCTTCTCAAGTAAATCTTTCAAGTGGTGGAAGGTGGGCGTCATTGACCTGGTTGCGTCGATGGTGGTCTGCTCCGGCCCCTCTCTGGGCCGGGGGAGCGGAACTGGCGGCTTCGGAGTATTCCTTGGGTCCTTCTTGTATTGAAGGAACTTCCTGGGTTTTGCTCTAATTCAGTTGTGGCAGAAGATTTGTTGGCTCTGGTGGTTCCGCCGGTGCGGGAGGTGCCCCCAGGTTTCGGAGCAAGGTGAGCATTTCAGTTTGCTGCTCTTCCATTTGGCGAACAAGCCACTCCAAGGCAGTGACGGGGGCAAAAGCTGCTTCAACTGTTAGCGACACGTCTACCAAAGAGTGGGAGCGTGCCAGCTCGACGTGTCCACCTAAGCCGTATCCTTCAGCGGTGCGAGTGCTTCTCTTTGCCATTGGAACAGAACTCGGAAGCGACTGAGCTGGTGATCTAATTCTTTTGAAGGATGCTGGGAATCGGTTCCCACATACGGTGCCAAACTGTTGCGGGCTAACTCGATGCCCCGGTCGAACCGGATTCAATTGGAACGCCTTAGCTTGGGGGCGATCCTATAGTTAAAACAAGATTCAAGTCAGCCATTCTCAGCCAGGACAACGTGATTCAAGTCGGCCATTCTCCGCAAAAGAGGTCGCATAATACAGATTTGCAGGAGTACAGTCGAAGAAGTAGATCCGTCTCTACACTATTTATAAATTTCAGTGGGCATGAGGATCGAGTCATAGCCTTTACGGTAATTAGTTACTTTTCGAAATTCTCCCAAACTCACAAAAGTGTGGGAATTATATAAACCCAAATCCTGCCACGTTGGGTAGCATCATATGATGCCGTTTATAAAGCAATTGAACGGACACTCCGAATGTTTGCGGGTGATCTTACACACTCTCACAATAAGCATCTGGCAAGAGGTCACGCATGTTAAAATTTGTGAAACATGGAAAATGGATTACTAAGCCCAGGAACACTCCAAACATAACCAAGCTAAGTAAACCAGATGCAATTAGAAGAGCAACAATCTTGTACTATCAAAAATATTTACAAGATGAGGCATACATGATGAGACATGATTCGCCGATATACCCGAAGGAAGCAAAACAAGACGATACAAAACTAGCCGCGTTTACTCAATGAGTAACCGCCGACTCGACTGAACTGTCCTACGGAGTCCGCTGAAGCCACCAAGTCGCCTGACGACAACCTAGCCGTGCGAACAAACCCGTTATTCCAAGTTGAACTCTATCCGCTAATCTGCAAGCTGCCTAATTGTGAGGTCCCCAAGCCACCATATCGCTGCGCGGACAACCTATTGAACAGGGAAAGAGTTGTAGAAGAGAGAAGACCGCCTGGACACAAGTCGTGACTTGCTGCTAACCGCTGATTGTAACCGCAGAGTCCGCACTGATCCCTGACCAAAGTCAGAACCAAGTCACTGGATTCTCATCACTGTCCGCACAATTTGCACAGCAAAAAATCGGTCAGCTACTCAAACCGCGCAAACACAAAATCCTGTCTGCAACAATCACCCGAGCCCACTTACTGTTCATTCGGTTGTACCGTTGATGTGACAGGGGGATCTATTTATAGGCATGAAGAGGAGTGTGATCACCGCCCTAGCCAAAAAGATCACCACCCTATCCGCGGAGAGCACTGAGAGTATCCGCACAACCGCGAACATAATCTAGTCCGCCTTGATGCACCACCAAGACTGGATAAAAATCCTATCTGCAGTCTGCCACACCAGCAGACTCTGCAGAAACACCACCAGTCCACAAACAAGCAGACACAAGTCCAGTCTGCACGTACCTGTGGACACTACTACAGTCCGCACACTCCGAGCTCGCAACCAAAGCACAAAGCTGACAGCTGCCGAACATGACGGACAAAGAAAGCAGCTCGTACGAATCGCGTGACCTCCCGGACTCAGCACACCTATACTTGGTACAAATCCAGACAAAGTCCACACCACTGGCCATTCCTGCTGCGAACACAGTACCAGCGGATACATGTGCCAGTCCACACAAACCAGCGAACTGCGAGGTTACCACAAAATTGCTCCAGAGCAAGATCAAGGCACAGTACCATGCCGACCTCCATAGATCCACATTAGTCTACAACCTGGACTCAGCGGACTCCGCGGATAAACATCATATCCGCCCAGTTATCTCCAAGGAACAAGCTAATGCAGAACCACTGACCGACCTTGCTAGTCACCAATCCTATCCGCAAGGACCACATGATCAAACCTCCCAGACTGCCACAAAGGTCCGCCCAGACAGCGCAGACAGTTTGCCCAGACTGCTACTTTCACTTCAAAAAATTCAACACTCTCCCTTGAAGTTAGAAGTGGAAACCAGCCCTAGCAGTCCGCGTAACTATATAAATGGCCCCTTTGACAATGGCTTTGTGAAGATGTTCATGATGTTGTTCTAACTCCACACATGTCCAAATACAAGACACCCCTCCAACACCTTCTCCTGAATAAAATGGTTCTCCATCTCAATGTGCTTGGTCCGCGCATGACAAACTGGATTATTAACCAATTTGAGGGCACTTTCGTTGTCACCGTGTTGCAGAGTGGGACTGCGCACTTCTTAATGGACGTTCTCTACTAGCGTCCTAAGTTAGATGGATTCCCTAGCTACCAAGGCCAAAGCCTTGTACTCTGCTTCCATGGTAGAGACGGACACAAAATGTTCTTTCTTGCTGCACCACGAGATATCTGTTGATCCACATGTGAAGGAATAACCGGATGTTGACTTTCGGTCGTCTGAATCTCCCCCATAGTCAGTATATGTGTAACTGTGCAGGTCAAAGCATGTGTTTATCTCATAAAGGAGACCCATATCAGAAGTGGACTTCGCATACTTCGGAATGCTCTTTGCCGCCATCAGATGAGGCTTCTGAGGTTCCTACATATACCGACTTACTCGGCCTACAACGTAAGCAATATCTAGCATTGTAATCATCAAGTAGATAAGGCACCCAACCAGAGCCCGGAACACTAAAGTATCTGGAAGTATCCTCCTCATTTCGTTGAAGCTTGATGACAACATCAAGTGGAGTAGAGCTACTCTTCCCCTCCCGCATGTCGAACTGCTGAATGATCAGTTCTGTACAGACCCTTTGGGAAATGAGTATGTCTCTCTCTTTCCTCTCCACCTCAAGACCATGAAAGTGGTGGAGCTCACCCAAGTCCTTCATCTCAAATTGAATAGCTAGCTCTGCCCGCCTAGCTATCTCGTCCTCGGACTTTCCCTTGATAATCATATCGTCCACATATAATAGCACCAAAACAAGAAGCTCCACCCTCTTCTTGATGAACAGGCTCGAATCTGAATCAGAGGCAGAATAACCGCAGAACTGGAGCTATTCTACGATTTTCCTATACCGTGCCCGTGGAGCCTGCTTCAAACCGTAAAGGGCCTTCTGGAGCTTGCAGACGTATCTTACATGATCTTCAAACACATACTCTGGTGGCTAAACCATGAAGATTTCCTTATCAATTTCCTGGTAAAGAAAAGCATTCTTTACATCCAGTTGCCACATCTTCCAACCTTGAGAAGCCGCCAAGGCCATCACCACTCGAACTGAAGTCATCTTTGCAATAGGACTAAACATCTCTTCATAGTCTTCTTCATACTGACATTGGTATACACTTGGCAATATGATCCTGCAAACACATAACTTAAACAAAGCATCAAATGTAACTTAATTCATCTTAGTTTAAGGGCGACTTCATCAAATCTGGGTTAATGTGGATACAATACCCAACACTTTCAATTGGTATCAGAGGGAGGTTTTGTTCGATAAGGCTAACACCTTGAACAAGATCCCTGATCTAGCGTTTAGAGATTTCGCATACTCACCATGGATAAAAGCAAAGAATTGTCATCTATGAAGCTACCGGTATGCAAGAAAGAGAACTTTACCATGTGGAAAGAATGAGTCATGTTCTTCATGGAAGTTGTGGATCCCAGAATATTTCAAATAGTGGAAGAAGGACCACATATACCTACTCAAGCTTCAGCTCTAAATCTGGCGATTATGATTCCTAAGAAAATGATTGATTTAACGGAGGATGAAAATGCTTTGGTCTCCTGGGATAAGAAAGCGAAGAACATCATTGCAAGCGTAGTGGATGACCCTTTGCTCCAAAAATTATTCCACGGAAATTCTGCCAAGGAAATGCGGGATTGCTTAGTAGTTCTGATGGAAGGGACCGAAGAAGTTCGAGACGATCAAAGATCCCTGACTAAGATCGTCAACGACCTCAGGAACTATGGTCGTAAATACACTAATGGCGAGCTCAACGACATATTTCAAAGATCCCTGACTAAGGATTGGGATACCAAAGTCATTGCCATTAGGGAATTTGGGAAATTGCCAGAAATCGACCCCAGAACCTGTTTGGCAAATTGCTCTTCTACGAACTCCAGATGAACATCAGGAAGAAGGAGGACCAAAGCAACTGAACTTCTAGTAGAGAAAGTCAGTGGCTCTGAAGGCTGATGGGTCGAGAAAGTCTAAAGTTGTTGAAAGTTCTTATTTCAAGGTTAGCTGGTCACCTAGAGGGTGGGGGGTGAATAGGTGTTTAAATCTTTTTGAGACTTTTTAATATCTTATTGCTTTCTTTTAGCTTTCAGCTTAGGGTGATCTAGAGCTTGTCCTTAACACCTGCAATTAATAAACAAAAAACAAACACACAAACAAGCACACAAAGATTTATAGTGGTTCCCCAAATTATGGGTACATCCACTATCCCTCCCACCTTCCTAACTCTTATTATACAAGGCCAAACTCCTCCAAAATGCTGCTCAGAGCTTACAACTCAGTCCCTTAGCCTTACACTCAGAACTTCAGCAAGTTCCTACACTCAGTATCCTTTTCAGGACACCTACCTCAGAACCAATAGGTTCCTACCTTAGAGCTCTGCAGAACTCCTACACTCAGTGACCCTCATGCCACCTACCTCAGCCTTATACAAAGGCCTACAGCTCAGGCTTCTCAGCCCTATATTTTCAGGCAAGCAAACATACTCTCAGAGTGCTGCAACACTCCTACAGCTCAGTACCAAGCAGGTACCTACCTTAGTGCCCTTCCATTCACATACAACTCAGTGATTAATTAATCACCTACCTCAGACTTGAAATCAAGTCCAACATCTCAGATCCAACTGGATCCTACAACTCAGAGAACTTCACTTTCCAACAACTCCGACAATATTATCCTACCTCAGGCTCAGAGATCCCTATAACTCAGATCCAAACTTGGATCCTAAAGCTCAATGATTCACCAATCACCTACATTAGAACATCAAGTGTTCCTACTACACAGATCTAGACAGATCTAGCAGTCAGCCTAATTACTTAGGCATACTCTCAGATTCAATACACAATAAATCCTACAGGGTAACTTCAATGGATTGTTTGAATGACTGACTCAATGATTAATCTCAGAGTCTACCTTGCTGGACTGAGTAGTTTTCAGTCAAGCCCACTTGTTGTTGAAGGAATGAGTCCTCTTCAACAGCTATCTTTATTCTTGCTGAATCAGAAGAATAAGTTATCTTGTTCTCCCCAGAACAATCCTGCTGAAGTGGAAGAAGCTTCAACTAACTTTTTCTGCCCTTTGGCTTTCTCAGCTGGACTTCTCTTTCAAGCTCGTCGGAGAGGAAAATGTTGTCCAGCCGCCTCTTTTCTTTTTGAAAAACTTGAAAAGTTTGTTTGTCTTTCCCCACACACTTCTTTTTGTAGCTCGCCGATCAATGACTCTTTTGAACTTAGTGGGGCCCACTTGCAGCTTCCAACATCATCTTGCTTCAAGGGAATAAGACGTACAGTAGCTTTACAGGAGAGTTTGCCATGTTCTGTAACTTCACTGTACTTGATTTGCAATTAGTTGACTTTGTCGATCTTACAAATTTTGCTGACGTTAGTGCCTGTGAAGTTGGCCCTAATCGAGAATCAGTAGAATAGGAGTTGAGTGAATGAGCTTCACTCAATGCCAAAGTACTTAGATAATTCTGTGTATCTAGGCGTTGACATCGTTGAGTGAGAATGCCCACTCAATGGTTTTTTCCTTAACCCTTTCTGCAACCTTTTCTGCATGCAAGGCATTTGAGAGCATTGAGTGGACACACCTCACTCAACGCCTTGTGCCTTAACCACATTCTGCAATACAGGCATTGAGAGCATTGAGTGAGCATGTCTCACTCAACGTTTTTTGCCTTAGCCATTTTTTGCTTCAGAATTTAGTTTGAGTTCGACGAACTCAGAACTCTGTTTGATGAACTCTGAGCTCAGATCGACGAATAAGTAAAAACCCAGTTCGAAAAATTTAGAGTTCAGCTCGACGAATAAGTGAAAGCTTAGATCGACAAACTCAGAGCTTAGTTCGACGAACTCTGAGCTCAGCTCGACGAATTTTTGTGTCAATATAAACACTTCCATTGAGAATTTATTCAACGCAATATCACATGACGTTGAGTGAGCTTTCCTCACTCAATGTATGTGGACTTGGTAAATATTCAGTTTTCCTGTGGCATTGTGTGACTGAGCTATACTCAATGATTATGGAGATATGGTATTGAGTGAATGATCTTCACTCAATGCCTGTGGACTTAGCCGCATTTCAGCACATTTTTATTTAGGCTTTGACTATATTAGCCTGTCTCATGGCCTTTTGCTATATGACATTGAGTGAGTTGACTTCACTTAATTCCTGTGGACTTAGCCACATTCTAAGCTTGCCACTTCATGGCTTTGACTATATAGCCTTCACTCAGCGCTATAAGTCATCTGGCGTTGAGTGAATGATCTTCACTCAATACCTGTGGACTTAGATAGTTTTCTGTCTTTCCACCACTCGGGTAAGTACTTACCTGACCTAGCCACTTAGGTTATCTATCTCATCATTGCTACAAGGACATCTAATACATTTTTATATATATCATTGACAAGATTAACTTTACTCAAATTTTGGACATTGAGGGCAATGGACCCAACAATCTCCCCCTATTTGAGGAAGTCAAAATTCTTAAGCAAGTGAAGAGTTAATGACATACATAACATTATGCAGCAATAAGAATTTTAAGGAAATTTATAGTTACCATTTTTCACATTTCCTTATCTGCAGGGTGATCAATATCTGCTCCCCCTGAATTACTGCAGCCACTGAATTAATTCAGATATACCTCCTTGCATGTATAACTTTTCCTCCCCTTTTTGACTTCAACAAATAGCTGGCATGGTTCTGAATTTCTGGAACATGGTCCCCCTCAACTGATGCACCATCTTGAAAAGTCTTCGTTGTTCTGATGAACAATTTCATCTGCAACATACAAAATAATTTGTAACAAAAATGAGAAGCAACTGAAGCTATATCAGGTTTAACATACCCAACTCAAATATGAGGGTGTTAAATTTAGCTTCATCTAGTGGCTTAGTGAATATGACAAACACTTGTTTGTCGGTTGGGACAAACTCAAGGTTTATATCTCCACATTCCACATGCTCTCTAATGAAATGATATCTAATTTCAATGTCCTTAATCCTACTATGGGAGATAGGATTCCTAGCAATTGAAATAACACTATTATAATCACAGAATAAGGGACTTCTATTATTTGAAGGTTGTAGTCCTGGAGCTGATGCTGGATCCACATCAACTGAGCACAACAGCTACCTGCTGAGATGTACTCTGACCCTGCAGTTGAAATTGCAACAATAGTTTGCTTCTTGCTGCTCCAGGAAACTAGTCTTCCTCCTAGGAATTGACAGGTAACAGAAGTGCTCTTCCTTTCTTCTTTGCAACCTGTAAAGTCTGCATCTGAATAGCCAGTTAGTTCAAATTCCTCATTCCTAGGGTACCACAGGCCAAGATCAGGTGTGCCCTTAAGATACCTCAAAATTCTCTTTGTAGCAGAGTAATGAAAATCTTTGGGGCAAGCCTGATACCTAACACAAACACATGTAGCATACATGATGTCTGGCCTATTAGTAGTTAGATAGAGAAGAGAACTAATTACTCCCCTATACAAAGTCTCATAAACAGCTTTCCCTGCCTCATCTTTGCATATGGACATACTTGATCCCATGGGAGTTCTCATGGTGGAGGAATTTTGCATGCCAAATTTCTTTATTATCTTCCTACTATGGTAGACTTACTGTTCATTCAATTACTGTAGATGTGCCAGGGGTCCTATTTATAGGCACAAAGAAGAGTGTGCTCAACGCCCTAATGATAGGAACACCACCTGAGCTCGCGGCGAGAATAGAGTGTATCTGCAAGCCCTGCAAAAACAACATCAATCCACCGTGACAAGTAGGTCAAACAACGTTATATATCAACAGGGGCGAATAGAGAGATCTATCCTCCTTGTTGCCAAAACTAAGATAGGGAGGTCGCAATCAACAACCCATGCGAATACTACCATAGTCTGCATATCTATGCGGACACAGCTCCAGTCCGCACAAACTGAGGACAACACAGCACACACCGAATCCGCAGCCAAGGCACCAAGGTGAAAGCTACCGAATTCGGAGGAAAAGGAGGGCAGTCCGCAAGCACTGCGCCACTAGATCGAGCTCTCCTGGACTTGGAACCAACACCAAGTTCACCAACAGACCGCAGGAATAGGCGGACTCCAACACCAGTATGGAAAGCATGGCGAGCTCCACCAGAATGAACCAATCATGGATACGTGGACTATGTGTTGGTGTTACCATTGTGATCTGGAAGTAATCAAGCATGTAGCCTCACTGCCAACTTAGTATGAGCCTATTAGGGTCGCACATAAAATTGTGGAGAAATTGGGAGATTGGATCTGTATGGTATAGCTCATATGATGAGTTGAAAGAAAAGGAAAAGGCTTAAAATATTCTAAGGCACAAGCATTTAAGCTATTATGGTCCTACTGTGGCCGTGACCAGTAAACTTGGAAATTGGATAGCATCATCAGAGAAAAGCACTCGGAACTCTTCCCCCATGTATATCACTTCTTCAACCCCCCAACTTTAGGCCATTTTCAGCAAAAAAACACTCTTATTTTTATTGGAATATAACATCTCGTTTTTATTGGTTCAATAGGACCTTAAATGAACCAATAAAAGTGACTCAATCACCTATAAGGTACTATATAAGCTAGGAGGTGACTTAAAATTGTATATTGAGAAAATGTTCTCTAAATCAACTTCTGTTAGTTGCATTGCACTCGTATAGTTAATATGAGTGCAACATAGCTCGTTTGATTTCAATCTGAGGTCATTTAGAGAAAAAGAATATTTTGAGTAATGTTGTGCGTCACAACAGCATCAAGTTAGTATATTGAGAAAATTTGGTCTGAATCGACATCTATCTATTTCATTGAACTCGTATAGTTAAGACAAGTACAACGGAACTCATTTCATTCCAATTTGAGGTCATTTAGAGAAATGATTGTTTTGAGTAACGTTGTGCATCACAACAATGCCAAGCTAGTATATCGAGCATATGTGCTTCGAATAGACTTTCGTCAATTACATTAGACTTGTATAGTTTACAGGAGTGCAGCAGAACTCATTTCATTTCAATTTGAGGTCATTTAGAGAAAATATATATTGAGTATCGTTGTATGTCACAACCATGTCTAGTTAGTATATTGAGCAAATGTCCTCTAAATAGACTTTTGTCAGTTACATTGGACTCGAGGAAACATGTTCCATTTCAATGTTAGGTCATTTAGAGAAAATGTCCATTTTGAGCAACATTATGCATCGCAACGACACAGAGTTTGTATATTATACAAACGTGCTCTGAATCAACTTTCGTCAATTCCATTAGACTCGTATAGTCGATACGGGTGCAATAGAACTCGTTTTGTTCCAATTTAAGGTCATTTGGTGAAAATGACCATCTTGAGTGGAATTGTGCATTGCCTTAACACTGAAATGTCCTTCTAAGCAAACAATCTCAAAATTAACTTTTGTTTATTGTATTGATCTCGTATGGTCAATACGAGAATAATAGAATTCGTTACGCTCAATTCTGAAGTCATTTTCTCAAATCAAGTCCCATCAAGCTATGTAGTTTATCCAAAAAATGTGTATGCACCAGTATTACTCCAACACACCAACATTAGCTTGTAACTCAATGGCTTAGACCTACTTTGAGCTTGACCTATATGGGGGACCCACCCTAGGGTTGACTTTGGTCAAAATGCTTTAAAAATGATTCGTTTGAGCCCCAACTCCACTAATCGCACACCAGACTTGATGTGCTAAGGAAAATAGGCACTAGGTGGCCTTTCTGGTTTGGAGAACCTAGACTAAGCTTGGTGTCACTCCCTTCTCTTTCTCTCCTCTCCAAGCCTCACTCTAAGCCTCCCATAACCCATCCAAACATCCTAAACCTTTGTCATCAACATTAGGAGGTACAACCACCCCTCTAGATTGCCTACAACTAACCGCATCTGACCTAATAAGGGTTATAAGAAACCATAACCCTCTCAGTTTACTTAACCAAGAAGGATAAGAGAGGGAGGGGCCTTGTCTCTCCTATAAATAGGACCCCACGCCTTAAGATAATCTCATGCCACGACTTTGCTCAAAATCATCGTAGCCCCACCCTATCAGAGCCCCACCCGATCGGATCCCTACCTCATTGGAAAACCAAACTTGAGTCATCTTCTTCCTCCGCCATCTCCCATGACAACCCAACAAGGGAGCTCCAAAGTGCCCTCAAGTAGGTGGCCAACTCCTCTCCTCCCTCCCTTTCTTTTGGATGACCAACATGCAATCTCTGACATACGGAGAGCCGCCGTCACCTAGATTGATTTTGAGTTTGGGTGGCATCCATGCATGAGAATCCTTCTTGAGGCCTTCAGGCTCTCTAGGAAGACATGATCTCACTAGAGAGGGGTCAACAACACTCTCTAGGATTGGAAATGACAATGACACTACAGGAAGGGAGAGATTTGATGGTGCTCGTGCATTTGCTTTCTAAAACAAGAGCTGTAGAATTATAAAATCGGTGTACCCTAATACAATCAAAATATGACCTTGGAAAAAGATGCCTCCATTGAACAGAGTTGTCTCTTAGAACATAGATGTCTCCTTAGAACGAAGAAGCCTACTTGGAATGGAGATACCTCCTTAAAATGAAGAATACTCTTTGAAATGGAGAAGCTTCTTTAGAATGGAAAAGCACCCTTAAGTGGAGAAGAAACTATAGATAGATAACTTTATTTATTACTTGTTTATAATTATTTTTTGAACTTATTACTGTTTTTATTCTGGCATTTTATACAAGTACTTACCACATTTCCTTTACTACTCTTTACTTATGGTAGTTTTTCTAATGCTTTCTTTACCGCACCTTCATTTTGGTCCCTACTCTAATAAGTAGTTTAGCTTGATGATCTAAGCTGCTAAATAACAAGCTTGATTGATGGAACATTCCTCCAAGGCTAACACTAAATAATTGGCTTGCTTGATCGCTACACTCATTATTAAGTTGAGCGGCATGATCAAGCCACATATAAGACGGTCTCTTGCCTGAATTATTTCATGTCAAATAGGGCAAGCCATCTCTATCTTGGATGGTGCCAATTATTTATCTTATGGAAATGCTTGTAAATTTCTTTATGATAAAAGTGACGAGTCATTCATTCCCATAAATGGTTTGTACCAGTACAAGAAAGTTGATGACTCTAGGCACTTGGGAGAAGTGTACCCAAGGAGCTTGTCCATGTGTTATACCCTACTAAGTGTAGTACCCCCCCCCCCCCCCCCCTCCACAACCTTTGCCCGGGTCGGGCTGGAGGGTATACTACTTGCCCAAGACATCCACCCAGTGCTCTTTAGGGTAATGATCAACCCTATCTAAGCACTAGTTAGCCACCTTACTCGGCTAGAATTACAACATTCACAACACAACAAAGATTTGCGGAAGCATTAACAGGAAAACACTATCAAATTTATATAACATCATATATATTCACACGAGTATTAGGGCCATAGCCTAAGTTCTTATATAAGCCCACATGCTGTACAAGTTCTACAAAAAACTCCTCACTCTTTCTCCCTATCCCGCTTGCTGGTACTCACGTCTTGAAACTCCGAAGACGTCAGTGGTGCTTCTGCTCTAGTAGTCCTAACTGCTGCCGCATTATCCTGCGGCAGGGGGTCACTACGGTGCTCTGTTTCCTATGAATGGTTATTTAAATAACCATTAGTTACTAAGCTAAGTGTAAACAAATCTCCTCCCCAGATCCATTCCTGGGGACGAGCACACACCCACCCAACAATAGCTGATGCAAGAGAGAGTTAGTACAACATTTCATATTTTTAAGCTAGGAGCAATGATAAAGGAAGGGCTGCATAATATAACTAAAATGACATCAACAATAACATCAATTATAATAAGGGCTCCACTAGCACATCAGTTCATCATGTATTCACAACTTGTATCCTATTGCAGACATTCACATCCGCACACACATATCCTGTGTCGACATAGTATGGACCGCTTCTGTTGTAGCAAGGAGCGAGCCCCGCAGGCCTCACCGATGTGGGCATCAATGATAGTGTCCAGTCCTGCCACTTCTGGGTGTGGTGGTGCTGCACAGCCCCAGACCCTAATGTAAAACCTCGTGTACTACTAGATGTGAGAGACATCCAGCGGTACAACATTTTGGCCGAATAGCGAAGGACAATCCAACAAGGAAAAACATAACAGTCGATCACTCGTTTTACCCATCTCCCTATCGCCTTGAGTCGTCAACCTTCCTGCACCGGTACGAACGGTCTGGGGAAGGGACTAACCCACCACAATTCACCGTAAGAAATTTACAAGTAGTCAAACAGTCAATTTTGCTAGCATGCACCGGGTCTATGGAGGCCTGCCCTACTATGCTTCAATCTTCAGGCTCGAACGCTTAGCTCAACTTTAGACAATGATCATGGGAGCACTTTATTTGGGGACAAACCTGGAGGAACACTTGAACTCCAGTTATCCCCAACTAAGGCACGACACTAACGGATGGCTGTTCGTTAGAGCAGGACCCATGCTTATAATAGTAAATTGCAGTAATGAAAATGCGGTAAATAAAGCTACTGATAATATAAGCTGCATAATTAGAGTGCTGGAATGAAATGTGACCAGTATGAAATTGGAGTAGTACTGAAACAAAAGTACTGAATTGAACTTAACCAATACGGGACTGGAGTAGAACTGAAATGAAAATACTGAATTGAACTTGACCAGTATGGGACTGGAGTAGAACTGAATTGAAAGTACCGAATTGAACTTGACCAGTACAGGACTGGAGTAGAACTTAATTAAAAGTACTGAATTGAACTTGACCAGTACCGGACTGGAGTAGAACTAAATTGAAAGTACTGAAAATGTTTTAAGTTGTCTTACCTAAATCACCTAGAGGGGGGTGAATAGGTGATTTGTGCGTCTTTTGTAGAATAAAAATTTAACGATCTATTCACAAAGAATCAAACCAAGCAATCACAGATGACAGCAAGAATGATAGTGGTTCACCAACCTTGGGTACATCCACTTTCCACTCACCGATCTAGCAAAGCACTAGACTCGGCTACTCCACTAATCTCGGATTGAAACCAATCCTACATCTAGGAACAATGTGTTGGGTATTGTATCCACAATGTACCTGATTTGAAGAAGACCCTAGACAAGCTAAGGTGAATAGACTATGTATTTGATAAACTTTTTCTAGTTGTGCTTGTAGTTTTTCCACGCTAAGTGCACACCAATGTCAGGGTGCAGTAGGTCAATATGCACGGGTCTGCACGACGTAATCCCTCGTTGAGCAGATCAGTGTGTTGGCCTACGTGTACTCTCTCTATTGGAGTGCACTTATTTTCAAGCACAGGGCCGCTCATATGCAAGAGAAGACAAGGAGCATGGAGGATCAAGGAGCAGCTCCTAGGTGGAAGGCGAAAAATCGTCCAAGGCAAATTCGACGAGAATCACCAAGTGATTCTCGCCGAATCGGCGAGAATCACTAGTGATTCTCGCCGAATCGACGAGAATCATCAGTGATTCTCGCCGACTCCTTCTGGCCATCTCGAAATGGTGCCAAGTAAGATTCGGCGAGAATCACTTGTAATTCCCGCCGAACATGTGGTCAAGCAGCCCATGAATACAAAGTCCAATTCGCTGAGAATCTACAAGTGATTCGACGAGAATCACAAACGATTCTCGACGAATCGTCGAGAATCACTTGTTGATTCTCGCCGATTCGCCGAGAATCGTCTGCGATTCTCGCCGATTTTTCCTTGACGTTTTCTCAGCTAATTTCCTGAACCGGTTTCTGTCTCAGCTAGTTTCCTGAACCGGATTCTGCCGCTGTTTAATATCTGGACCGGGATTTGGGGGCTACTTCTGTGGGTCCCACAAACGGTCTTATTGGGGGTAGCTTCAGTATTTATACTCGGGTATTTTTGAACGGAAATACACACAGAAAGAAGCCGAGCCTACGGAAACCCTAATATCGCGAAATCCTTCCGCCGCCTCCGTCGCCGCTCGCGCAAGTCCGTCGCCGCCACTGATAGATCTTCTTCCCGATCTCCGGCGACAGTAGCTTAGCAAGGCTTGAGTCTCACGCGTCTATCCAGAGATCCTTTGTCTCTCGATTTGTTGATCGGAAACACTTTCCATCCGAATCGATCGAGACGACCGATCCTCGTGTGACCGTTGGTAGACCGAGCTTGCTTCGCAACGAAGTTTGGATCTCCAAGTTCAGCAGCTGCTCTTCATCGTAGCCGCCGATCCCGAAGCTAGCCGCTGGTCGTGTGCCGCCGCCGGTTCCGGGGAAATCCTCTCCAAGAGAGACCAAGGTCATAGACTCTTCATCGACTTCAAGAACACGTCGTCGAACAAAGAGGAACACCGGTGTCTCCAAGAGAAGTTTGTATCACGTGTACATTCTACTTTTATTTTATTGTAAAGGAACTTTTGTTCCGTGTTGTAAGGGTTGGGTGCAACCCGATTTGTGGGAGTGTTGACTCTCACGTGTGGAAGGGCTCCTTCCGTTAGTGAAGGGATTGAATTTCAATCCCGTTGGAGAAGTGACTGAGTCGTCCCTTGTTGGGGAGATAGGTCGAAGGGGGAAAGTGGATGTACCCAAGTCGGGGAACCACTATAAATTTGCTGTGTATTCTGTGTGCTGTGTTTGTTGTTTGTATTGTGCAGGTACATCTGTAAATTCCGTAAAAGAACTCCACGTCACCTATTCCCCCCCCCATAGGTGCACATAGGCAACACTAGGTGGACTTTCAAGTGGTATCAAAGCGAGGTTCCTCAACAAAAAGGTTAACACCTTGAGGTGAATCCTGCCACTAGTGTCAACAAGGAGACATACATCTACTATGGACGGGCTCAAGTACTCCGGCAAGATCCCAGTATGCAACAGACTTAACTTTCTTATCTGGAAGGAAAGAATCAGGTTCTACATGGAAGCAGTGGACCCTCGACTGTTCATGATCGTGCTGGAGGGACCTTATGTCCCCACTAAGGCCTCCACCATTGATCCCACCAAGAAAGTGCCGAAGACACTCTCTGAAATGGACAAGGATGAGATGGTCCTAGTGGGCCTTGACATGAAGGCTAGAAACATCCTGGTCAGTGCAGTTGATGACTCGATGATGCAAAACTTCAGCAACTGCAGGACAGCTCAGGAGATATGGCAGTGTCTGATCATTCTAATGGAGGGCACAGATGAAGTAAGGGATGATCGGAGATCCCTCCTGAACCAGAAGTACGAGGCCTTCCGGCAAGGGCCTAAGGAAGAGATCGGAGTCACATACGAGAACTTCCTGAAGATTGTCAACGCCCTCAAGGGCTATGGAAGGGTGTTCACCAATGGTGAACTCAATGACAAATTCCTTAGGTCCCTTACTAAGGAATGGGACACAAAGATCTGCGACATCAGAGAATTTGGCAGACTAGCAGAAACTGATCCACAAATCCTGTTCGGGAAGCTGATGTCCTATGAACTTCAGCTGAACACCAGGAAGGCTGAGGAAGAAGCAGAGAAGGCTGCTGCAAAAGAAAAGACTGTGGCCCTAAAAGCCAGTCACTCCAGAAAAGGGAAGGGTGCGGTGTCCTACCGTGCCAGAAATAAGGAAGAAGAGGAGGACTCCGATCCATGCTCCTCCAGCTCAGAACTGTCGGAAGAGGATTTCTCCCTTATCACTCGAGAGTTCAAGAAATTCCTCAAGATGAGGAATCAAAGAAAGAGAGACGGCTCCTCTTCCAGACATCAGAAGAAAAACTACTCTTCTGACAGGTATGCATCTAAACCTAACAAACATCGTTCTTCTGATATCATTTGCTTTGGATGCAATAAGCCAGGTCACGTTGTGGCCGACTGCCATCAAAGCAAAAGAGATAAAGGGAAAGGAGAGGAGCTCAAATCCTCCAGAGATAAGAAGAAGGAGCGGAGCTATATCGCCAGAAGGCCAAAGACACTAAGTGAGTCTGATTCCTCAGACTCCAGTGATGATGAAGAAGCCTACTTCGGGCTGGTGGGTCGATCGGACTCAGAAGGATAATGCCCCCCATTCACTGGGAAGGTAAAAGCTCACACCCCTCTTTCCGACTCCGACTCTGATCCTGAGTCTCAGGATGATGAACCTGAGGATGGCCTTTCGGCCCGTGAAGCTGAGCTCCTCGAAAAGTATGAGCTTCTGCTCAACACTTTCGACGAGTGTCGCAAGAGACTGAAGGCTGAGAAGAAGGAAGTAAAATTCCTTAAGGGTGAGTGTGTATCCCTAAGGGAAGAGGTCACTAGCTTGATCTCTCTCAGACAGGAGCACATTGACCTAACTTCAAAGCACTCAGAGTCTTTGAAGCTCCTTGATCTCAAGCAGGAGGAAGTCAACAAATTGGAAGAACTACTTGCGGCAGAAAGGAAGATCGTACAGAGCTTCTCTATGCCTAAAACAGTGCTTCCAGTCGTTGACACCTTCTCTGCTCAGGCCAAAGGAGCTGGCTTGGGGCATGTTAGGGCATCTGGTTCTTCATCTCGGAGAAACAAGAACCAGAGGAAGAATAAGGCCGCCAAGAAGGCCTCTGCTGATGAAAAGGGGAAGGCTCCTCTTAGTCCTGTTGCGTTCCGAAAGCCTGGCTTTCCTTGCAACCAACATGACTTTGAGTCAACATTTGGGCATCATTTCCGGCCCTCGGTTGCAAAGCCTAAGAGCCGGTATGAAGGTTGGAACTTCCCCCGGAACTTTGGTGAGAGTGCCTTCAAGGCACCTTATGAGGAGATCCACATAGGAAGTTATGGTCCGTTCTCTAGCGGCCATAATGGAAAGCAGGCGCCAAAAGTCAAGCCTGTTATTCAGAAGGTGACAAAGTCATGTGACTGCCGTCACCATGAGGCCTCCACCTCCAGATCCAAGGCCCCAGCTGTACCCGTTGTTCCCAGGGTAAGGCAGGAGCCTAGGAAGAGATACAACAGGTTCGACTGTTGGTGCTGTGGCAAAGTCGGTCACTTTGCCGTGGATTGTTGGTTTAATCCAAGGAACTACGAGACTCCCCATGTTAACAATGCGAGACCGACCACTCGTAGGGTTAACCAACCGAGGGGGAGTGTACTAACCAGGAATCTAGGACCCAAGTTCGATTGGGTTCCTAAGGCAAATTAATTTTGTTTTGCAGGAATGTCCAAAGGCCACCAAAACGCCAATCTGGTATTTGGACAGTGGATGCTCCCGGCATATGACCGGGACAAGAAGCCTGCTGCGTGATTACACTCCAGTCGAGAATGGACCCAAAGTCATCTTTGGAGGGTCAGATCGAGGAGTCACCAGAGGTTATGGTATGATTTCCAACGGTATAATCTCTATCACCGACGTGGCTTATGTTGAAGGGTTAAACCATAACCTGATCAGTGTAAGTCAGTTATGTGATAAAGGTTATGACGTTAAGTTCTGCAAGGATAAATGTCTGATAATTTCACGTACCTCCTCTGAGACGGTATTATCAGGCATTAGGAGCAGAAATATCTTCTGCTTAGATTTTCTCAGTTTGGATTCATCTACCCCCGTATGCCTTGTGGCAACAGGCAGTGCATCTCTTTGTGAACAATGGCACAAGAGATTGGCACATATTAATTATAAGACAATTAGTATGTTATTTTCTAAGAATTTAGTAAGAGATGCTCCCAGTATCAAGTGCATCAAAGATAGCCCCTGTCATGCATGCCAGATGGGCAAACAGACTCGGGCTACCTTTAAGAGCATTGCAGACAAAGACTCCTCCCGATGTCTTTACCTATTACATATGGACTTGTTTGGTCCAATGCAAGTTCATAGCTTGGGAGGCAAATCATATACGCTAGTGATAGTTGATGATCACTCTCGGTTTACATGGGTGTTCTTTTTGAAACGAAAGTCAGATACTTTTGACATCTTCACTAATTTTGTCAAGCAAGTTCAGAACGAATTTAACTGCTCCGTGGTCAAAGTCAGAAGTGACCATGCAACAGAATTCGAATCTGGTGCTATGACAGAATTCTGTGAAGAACACGGTATCTTTCATGAGTTTTCCTCCCCACGCACTCCTCAGCAAAATGGGGTTGTGGAGAGGAGAAATAGAACTCTCATTGAAGCCTGCACAACAATGTTGAAAGACGCCTCTCTCCCTGAATACTTCTGGGCAGAGGCTGTCAATACAGCTTGTCATGCACAAAACCGAGCACTGATCAACAAGCATCATCGTAAGACACCCTACGAGCTACTGAAAGGCAGGAAACCAACCATGTCCTACTTTAGGATTTTTGGTTGCAGATGCTATGTACTGAATAATGGGAAGTACCCGCGTACTAAATTCGGTGAAAAATGCTTCGAAGGCATATTCATGGGATATAGTTCCCATAGTCGGGCATATAGGGTCTTCAATAAGAAAACCCT
Organism: Platanthera guangdongensis; assembly: GCA_039583875.1. Classification (NCBI taxonomy): domain Eukaryota; kingdom Viridiplantae; phylum Streptophyta; class Magnoliopsida; order Asparagales; family Orchidaceae; genus Platanthera; species Platanthera guangdongensis. Next base: position 126,665,486 of record CM077161.1, read on the forward strand.
AGTGGTAGAAGAATCAATAAATGTTGTATTTGATGAAGGAAGTTTGCTTCACTGCAACTCTTCTAGTGGTATTCTTGAAGATGCAGGTGCCAGACTTGACCAGCTGTATCTGGATGAGACCCCTAAAGATGACGCACCCAAGTACGTCAAAGTTTCCACCTCCACGTCATCTGAAAATGTTGAAGATCAAGATGGAACACCTCTCTTAGAAGAAAGAGAAGCACAAGAAGTAGTTGCAGCTCCAGACGCTAGACTTCTAGAGCTCCGGCACGTGAGAGATCATCCTAGAGAACAGATCATCGGGGATCCACGTGTGGGCGTCAGAACTCGAAGAGGTACAACTAACGAAGTACTGCATCTTAGCTTCCTGTCACAGGTTGAGCCAAAGAAGTTCGACGAAGCGAACAAGGATGTGGCATGGATTCTGGCCATGCAAGAGGAACTACATCAATTCGAACGATGCAAAGTTTGGACGCTGGTTCCCAGACCATACAAGCAGAATGTGATCGGCACAAAGTGGATCTTCAGAAACAAGCTGGATGAACATGGTGTCATCATAAAGAACAAAGCCAGGCTGGTGGCTCAAGGTTACCGACAGGAGGAAGGGATTGATTTCGACCAGACCTTTGCACCAGTAGCAAGGCTCGAGGCAATCCGGTTGTTCCTGGCGTATGCTTCACACAAAGGATTCACAGTCTACCAAATGGATGTGAAATCTGCATTCCTGAATGGAGATCTGAAAGAGGAAGTATACGTCGCTCAACCCCCAGGTTTTGTCGACCCTACTTATCCCAATCACGTTTATTTTCTTAATAAGGCCTTATATGGGTTGAAATAAGCTCCACGAGCTTGGTATGAGACTTTATCTAGTTTTCTTCTTGAAAACAAGTTCTCCAGAGATAAAATAGATAAAACATTGTTTCTCAGGAAAGTCAAAGGCAAGATTTTGCTGGTGCAACTCTATGTCGATGACATAATATTCGGCTCAACGGACAACAATCTTTGCAAAAAGTTTTCTAAACTTATGCAAGGAAAGTTCGAAATGAGCAGTATGGGAGAGCTCAAGTATTTCTTAGGCCTTCAAGTGAAACAGTCTGAGGATGGAATCTTCATCTCTCAGACGAAGTTCACAAATGAACTCCTTAAGAAATTCGGTATGGAGAGTGCAACCTCTATGAGGACTCCAATGGGATCCACAATGTCTCTGGATAAGGATGAGAAAGGTAAACCTTTCGATGAAACCAAATACAGAAGCATCATTGGATCCCTGCTCTACCTTACTGCCAGTAGACCGGATATTATGTTCTCCACATGTGTATGTGCCCGATATCAGGTGAACACTAAGGAATCTCACTATGTCGCTGCAAAGCGAATTCTAAGATACCTTAAAGGTACTCCTAATCTTGGCTTGTGGTACCCGAGGAACAATGATGTCGAGCTAATAGGCTTTTCAGATGCTGATTTTGCAGGGAGCAGAGATGACAGGAAAAGCACCTCCGGGACGTGTCAATTCCTCGGCAGGAGGCTTATCTCATGGAACAGCAAGAAACAAAATTGCGTTGCAACCTCCACAGCAGAGTCATAGTATATCTCGGCAGGAAGCTGTTGCGCACAACTTCTTTGGATCAAAAATCAGTTGGCCGACTACAACCTTCAGTTCACGGAAGTTCCAATGTACTGCGACTCCTCCAGTGCAATTGCCATTGCCAACAATCCGGTGTCGCACAGCCGAACGAAGCATATTGAAGTACGCTACCACTTCATTCAGGAGCACGTGGAGAACAAGGATATCTCTCTCTGTTATGTCCCCACGGACAAGCAGATTGCTGATGTATTCACAAAGCCCCTAGACGAGGCCAAGTTCAATCTTTTCAAGACTGAATTGGGAATGCTCAACTATGAGGAGTGAAGACTACAGAAGCTCCAGGCTAGTGCAAGAACCGAGGGGGAGCAAGGAACTCAGCGTGCGTACAGCTGCAAGAACTGAGGGGGAGCAAAGAGTCAATCGCTACAGACCCCGATTTGTAGAAGCCGAAAAGGGGGAGATTACCCTCTCGAGGTCAAGGCTAAGGTGTAGCTCCAGCTTGCTCCCAAGAAAGCGGTATTGGTAAGGGATAACTCCACCCAATGTTAAGTTTATGAATTTCATTTGCTTTCATTTTCATTCGCTCCATTCACCTTAGCTTGTAGGGTTTAGGCTTCTTCAAATAGGGGGAGATTGTTGGGTATTGTATCCACAATGTACCTGATTTGAAGAAGCCCCTGGACAAGCTAAGGTGAATAGACTATGTATTTGATAAACTTTTTCTAGTTGTGCTTGTAGTTTTTCCACGCTAAGTGCACACCAATGTCAGGGTGCAGTAGGTCAATATACACGGGTCTGCACGACGTAATCCCTCGTTGAGCAGATCAGTGTGTTGGCCTACGTGTACTCTCTCTATTGGAGTGCACTTATTTTTAAGCACAGGGCCGCTCATATGCAAGAGAAGACAAGGAGCATGGAGGATCAAGGAGCAGCTCCTAGGTGGAAGGCGAAAAATCGTCCAAGGCAAATTCGACGAGAATCACCAAGTGTTTCTCGCCGAATCGGCGAGAATCACTAGTGATTCTCGCCGAATCGACGAGAATCATCAGTGATTCTCGCCGACTCCTTCTGGCCATCTCGAAATGGTGCCAAGTAAGATTCGGCGAGAATCACTTGTAATTCCCGCCGAACATGTGGTCAAGCAGCCCATGAATACAAAGTCCAATTCGCTGAGAATCTACAAGTGATTCGACGAGAATCACAAATGATTCTCGACGAATCGTCGAGAATCACTTGGTGATTCTCGCCGATTCGCCGAGAATCGTCTGCGATTCTCGCCGATTTTTCCTTGACGTTTTCTCAGCTAATTTCCTGAACCGGTTTCTGTCTCAGCTAGTTTCCTGAACCGGATTCTGCCGCTGTTTAATATCTGGACCGGGATTTGGGGGCTACTTCTGTGGGTCCCACAAACGGTCTTATTGGGGGTAGCTTCAGTATTTATACTCGGGTATTTTTGAACGGAAATACACACAGAAAGAAGCCGAGCCTACGGAAACCCTAATATCGCGAAATCCTTCCGCCGCCTCCGTCGCCGCTCGCGCAAGTCCGTCGCCGCCACTGATAGATCTTCTTCCCGATCTCCGGCGACAGTAGCTTAGCAAGGCTTGAGTCTCACGCGTCTATCCAGAGATCCTTTGTCTCTCTATTTGTTGATCGGAAACACTTTCCATCCGAATCGATCGAGACGACCGATCCTCGTGTGACCGTTGGTAGACCGAGCTTGCTTCGCAACGAAGTTTGGATCTCCAAGTTCAGCAGCTGCTCTTCATCGTAGCCGCCGATCCCGAAGCTAGCCGCCGGTCGTGTGCCGCCGCCGGTTCCGGGGAAATCCTCTCCAAGAGAGACCAAGGTCGTAGACTCTTCATCGACTTCAAGAACACGTCGTCGAACAAAGAGGAACACCGGTGTCTCCAAGAGAAGTTTGTATCACGTGTACATTCTACTTTTATTTTATTGTAAAGGAACTTTTGTTCTGTGTTGTAAGGGTTGGGTGCAACCCGATTTGTGGGAGTGTTGACTCTCACGTGTGGAAGGGCTCCTTCCGTTAGTGAAGGGATTGGATTTCAATCCCGTTGGAGAAGTGACCGAGTCGTCCCTTGTTGGGGAGATAGGTCGAAGGGGGAAAGTGGATGTACCCAAGTCGGGGAACCACTATAAATTTGCTGTGTATTCTGTGTGCTGTGTTTGTTGTTTGTATTGTGCAGGTATATCTGTAAATTCCGCAAAAGAACTCCACGTCACCTATTCCCCCCCCCCCCCCCATAGGTGCACATAGCCGACACTAGGTGGACTTTCACAATGTTCCTACAACTCAATCACAAATCTGGATCTACACTCGAAAGATAGAACTTCCTACAATAACTAGGAGAAAATAACTCCTACAACTCAGAGAGAGATCTCCTACAAGAATAGAATGAAATAATAAATACAAAAAGTGATTTATTCTCAGATCTGAAATCCTTCTGCATGTTCTTTTTCTTTGAACTTTGCGGCTTTATCATAATTTATTGAAGAAGAATCGACAATCTCTGGATCTGAAAATATTTGGACTCACACGATCAAGTAGAAGATCTGTCGTTGAAAAATACTCGATCTGTGAATTAACTTCTCTGTATCTGTCTGGATCAAAAGCATTAGGCAATGAAGATGATGATCAACAACTCTCGATTTGGAATGAAATGTCGGATTCAGAAAGCTTGGAATTTCTTCAGCGACGGCTGAATTCTTCTTATTTCTTCTTAAAACTTCTTAGGGTTAGTCGAAAATGACAAGACCTTATATAGGATTACCCTAACGGTCAAAATCAGCATTAATGACATCCACGTGGACCAATCACGCATTAATGATGTTTGAAATACATGTATGTCTGGACTTAGCAATTTTCAGAAAATTAGACCAGGGTGTTCTCAAGAAGAAGTATAGTACTCGAGAGCAAATGAATTCTGTTACTCGAGAACAATACAGATGTTCTCAAGAAGAATACTTAGAGAAAATTGATGTGGAGAAAGAAAACAGCGTTTTCGGGAAAGAAGTAAAGTACTCGAGAAAAATAGCTTATAGTTCTCGAGAAGAATTATTCTGGTACTCGAGAACAAAAGGCTGTCTCGAGAAAAATACTTAGAAAAATATGTGGAGGTGGAAAACTGCAGTCTCGAGAATGTCAGGAAGTACTCGAGAAGAATGATGTTTTGTTCTCGAAAAAAACTATTCTGGTACTTGAGAACAAATAATCATCTCGAGAACAAAAGTTTGGCTCTCAAGAAAAGTACACTGGGTCTCGACAAATACCTTCTGCATCTCGAGAAAAGAAGATAGTCTTCTTGAGAATAATATTGGTCTCCTCAAGAAAAAGACTTAGAAAAATATTCATCTGGAAAACAAACATCCTGAGAAGAAATGCCATATATTACTTTAGAACAAAAACCTTTCTCGAGAACAACAAGAGGCTTTCTCGAGAACAACTTCTATTACTCGAAATGAAGACAAGTCTTACTCGTGAATTATCATAAGTCCTTCTCGAGTACAAATAGAGTACTTAAGAAAAAGACTTAAACTTTTTCTGAAAAACTTAAAATCTTCATTCTTCATAAAATCAGCATCCATCTTTTCCTCTTACCCTTAGTGCTTGAAAATAAAGTGTGTCCCAATAGAGAGGCTACACATGAGTCAACACCATGGATCACACAATGAGGGATTACATTGTATGGTCATGTGTTTGGAGACTCATTGTAGACTGACATTGGTCTACACTTAACAATTAAGTCCTGTAAACACTTAACAAAAAGAGCATCAAATACAAACTTAATTCATCTTAGTTTAAGGGCGACTTCATACAAATATGAACTATTATGGATGCAATACCCAGCAATCTCCCCTATTTGTAGAAGTCAGAACCCTCTACACTAAGGTGAGTTACATTAAGAGAAAAACACATAAAGATATTAATATCATGAAAATGTAAGAAATGCAATAATATGTAAAAATCAGATCAGAATTAGAAGTTCATATAAGTAGATAATTATCCAAGAGAATTAAATTCTACATTTTCAAAAATGAACTTTATGCATCTTCAGTTTACTGATCCTGTGAATGTTGCTTTCCTTGTCTCTCTTGCTTCTCCTGTTGTCTCTTCTGATAACTGAAAGGCTTTGGGAAATACTTGGGTGGTCTAGGTGGAGCCTTGGGATTATTTCTGCCATGAATTCTATCATAAATCCTTCTCTTAGTAAGAGACTTCTCATATAATTCCCATTCATCTGGACTGTAGTGCAAGCTTCTGTTCTCATTGAAATCAACCACTAGCTTCAGGGTTTCCAAAATAAGGGATTTGGTGGTTGGACTCCAAACTTCAGTATATTTTTGGGGTCTTCTCCCTTCAGATTCTGGATGTGGAGTGGATCTACTTGTTGAGGCTCCATCACAATACATTCTTCTCTTTGCTTTTTGAACTTCTGGAGGATGAGGAGGCATTCCTATTTATTCAGATTCCCATACTTGTTCATAAGCATCAGGAGGGGGACCTTCAAAATAATCTGGAGGAGGTCCATCAAAATATGCTGGAGGTGGTCCTTCAAAATAATCTGGAGGAGGAGAGAAAGTAGGCTTGTTGACATCTAGATTAGCAGGAGGAGGAGCATTTGGATCCATAACAAATTCAGGGAATAACTGATTGTGCATCCAGATAGAAGTATCATAGGTATATAACTTAGTGCTCTTCACTTCTTTGAGGACAGATGTCTGAATTTATTTTAACTGATCATCCCATTGATTTTTCATAGTAGCAGCTTGTTTTTCTAGCAGTTCCTTCACTTTATCCTCCCCCTTTCTGACTTCTACAGAGAGGGTGTTGATGACATCTTCTTTGAATTTGCCAACCTCTTCACAAGTTTTAAAGTTTCTTTCATCACCTCTCTTGTCTAGGAGAATTTGATTGTTTGCTGATGCCGTGACATTGCCTCCACTACTTGATGATGATCCGGTTGCTGAGGCGCTACAACATAAAGACGTTAGGATCCATGATGACGCTAACGGAAGGCGACATTACAACCTCCGCCCGCGTCGTGCTTAGCCCACTTGAAGATTCATTTTAAAATCATTGTCTTAGTTACGTTATTTATATTTATGTTTTATATTTGAGAATATTAAATTATTCCACGCTTGAGTAATAATTTTATAATCATATGTGGACTTATTTGTTTATTTCCTGCATTTAAAATATTTGGCGTGTAATTAACCACCCGGATAGATGAGATGTCATCTCCATTTTGGACGGTTAAATGTGTGTTTGTAACTCCTATGTGTTTGTAACTCCTATGTGTTTGTAACTCCTATGTGTTTGTAACTCCTATATAAGGAGACCTCTTTATGAGAATTAATAGACAAGAAGAACCTGAATCCTAAAAAAACTCCCAAAGGAGAATTGGGTCAAGGCATTCCTCCTAGCTGCCGTTCCCCTTGTGGTCTGAAACCATCCCTTGCTTCCTCCACCCCTCTTCGGTGCGACTCCGGCGTGGATTCCTTCGGTGCGACTCCCAAGTAAGAAGGTTGCAGTCTCATTCGGTGTGACGCCGGTAGATCCGTAGAAAGAGTGATTCTCCCACCATATCTTGTGTGCATGGTGAATTCGGGTTGGGTAAACTCTTCCTCTCTTTGTGCTTCCTCTCTTAGATTTGTGGAAGGTGAACTATCGTGTTCTCCGCGGATTTTAAATTTTAATCGCTTACAAATCTTTGATTAAAAGCGTTATTGTTCTTTTTTCCATTTTCTGGACCGGGTAGGTCCATTTTGCTTGAGCGGATATTGGCCTATAGCCTTGATCTTTATCTCAAAAGGATTGGCAACCTTTGCAATAACTTTGGGAACGCTCCGACTCATTTTTCATCGTTGTTTTAGAGTCGATCATTCTCCGAATGTGTTTATGTTTTTTGCGTGAAACGATCACGTATTAAGAGCGATAGATGCTTGTGTAGGTGCGGCGGATCTAGAGTGCGTTGTTGGCGAACTAGAACCTTCTCTCGTGTAGATTTCCTTTAGCGACATACGCTACACCAATTTGGTATCAAAGCCGGTCGTTTCAACTTCTATGTTGCAAACGTCCTCCTTCTCTTTCGTTTCCATGAATTAGTCAAAAAAAACAAAAATTGTTTTTTCTGGTCTGCAAATAGCGGTCCAAAATCTTTATTTTTCTGCAAAATTATATAAAAAATACTTTAACGTTCGTCATTCCTGTCACTTTATGAAAACAAAAAAAAAATCTTGTTTTAACAATAGGACCAGCCTCAAAAAAAATCGTCTTTCAAAATTTTGGGTAACCTTGTATGCACACTAAACTAGGAACAGAGTACACAACACCGTCTTCGTCTAGAATGACCACGAATGAGCAACGAGATGCGAATACTGAGGCTATTGAGGGACTACAAACTGAGATGACCGAACTTAGGACCATGCTAGCACAAATCCTACAGAAGCAAGAACGACCACCTCCACTCGTTAATGTGAGGCCGCCCAACCGACACCAACCGTAGTCGATTCTGACTCTGATGGGAATTCTCCCCGAATGCCACTCCTAGATCGTCACCACGAGCGTTACTTCGATATTACTATGGCCATTAAGATCGATGCCCCCACCTACGATGGCATGAGAGATCCACAGATCTTCCTCACCTGGGTAGTGGACATGGAATGTTACTTCGATTGGCACACTCTCACAAACCATCAGAATGTCCAAGTCGCCAGGATGAAGTTAACTGGGCGTGCTAAGACATATTAGCTAAATGGGGAGCGTATTATAGAGGCCGGTAATGGAGTCCCACTTATAGGATGACCGATGATGAAGAATTTTCTAGCTGATCAATACGTCCCGGCATACCACCATACACAGATGTTCGACGAGCTTGCCACCCTGCGGCATGGCTCGAATTCGGTAGCTGAATATATGGGAGAGCTGAAGGACCTCATGGTGCGTTGTGATCTTAGGGAGATCCCCGAGGTCACCTTGTCTAGATTTCATACAGAGCTTCAACCCGAGATTCAAAGGAAGCTCTTGCGCTATGGTCATACTGACCTGAACACGACCTTCAATGCCGCCCTCGACATTGAAAAACATCTGGCCTCTAATGCCCACTCCTGCTATTCCCATGCAAAGAATAAGTCTACAACTATAGCATTTTCTTCCACATATCCTGATAAGGGAAAGTTTAGGTCCACCAAGTCGAAGTCTGTAGTGATCATTGCTAGGAACGCTAGGAATCCCACGAGTGAGCGTATTCCCATAGGAAAGGTTAGCAAGGCCAACGCTACATGTTACTCTTGCGGCATTCAAGGTCACTATGCCTTTGAATTCCCAACGAAGACTAAGGACGTAGCCTTATTAGAGACGTCTACCGATCCCGCTGACTTAGTGTATGAGGCTGCTGAGGAGAGTGACCCAGAAGGGGTCCCAGGTGATTTAGAGGACGATCGCCACCTTATGGTGATGCGTTGTATCTTGACCACTCCTCGTCTGTTAGATGATTGGAAGAGGACGAGCATATTTTCTCTGATTTTTAAGAGTAATGAGAAACTTTGCAAGTTGATTGTCGATAGTGGTAGCTGTGAGAATGTCATTTCTGAGAACGTCGTCACGCATATGGCCCTGACCACGAAACCACACCCGACCCCATATCAGGTAGCTTGGATAAACAAGATCACCATCCCAGTTACTAAGCGATGCCTGGTCCCCCTCTCATTCAAATCATATACTGATGAGGTATTGTGTGATGTCCTCCCGATGGACGCTTGTTACGTGTTACTGGGCCACCCTTGGCTCTATGACCGTGATGTGACGCATTTTGGTAGAGCCAACACGTATGAATTCAAATTCAATGGCAAAACCATTACGTTGAGGCCGACTATCCCGAAGGAACCGGTAGGACCAGTTAACGACACCACGATCCCAGTTGAGAGGAAGGCCTTGAACCTAGTTGGAAGAAAAGAATTTATTAAGGACCCGTTTCTTGATGGAGTGATATATGCACTAGTCCTTCTGAGTGCGAAGACGGATTCTAGAGTATTGAATGATCTTCCCAGTGAGTTACGGGTATTGTTGGAAGAGTATAGGGATACATACCCGGATGAGTTGCCATCGACATTACCTCCACTTTGAGATATTCAACATGCGATAGATCTCATCCTTGGGTCTTCCTTGTCCAACCAACCCCATTACCGACTCAATCCCACTGCCCATAAGGAGTTGCAGGTTCAGATCGAGGACTTGTTGAAGAAGGGATTTATTAGGACTAGTATGAGTCCATGTGCTGTTCCAGCTCTGCTTGCCCCCAAGAAGGATGGATCATGGAGAATGTGTGTTGATAGTCGGGCTATCAACAAGATTACCGTCAAGTATAGGTTCCCTATCCCACGATTGGATGACCTCTTGGATGTATTATCTGGAGCCACTATATTTTCTAAGTTGGATCTTAGGAGCGGTTATCACCAGATTAGGATCCGTGAGGGTGATGAGTGGAAGACTGCGTTTAAATCCAAGAATGGGTTATATGAGTGGCTTGTGATGCCCTTTGGGTTATCCAATGCCCCCAGCACCTTCTCTTGGATGATGACATACGTCTTTCGACCGTACTTGGGGAAGTTTGTGGTAGTTTATTTCGATGACATCTTAGTCTATAGCACCTCCACTGCCGAGCACATCTCCCACTTGAGAGTGACCCTATCCATCTTGAGGAAGGAAACACTATTCCTAAACCTTAAGAAGTGCATATTCTATGTTCCATAGGTAGAGTTTCTAGGTTATATAGTCGGGTCTGAGGGAATTTGAGTTGATCCTGGGAAAGGTTTAGGTGATTAAGGACTGGACCAAGCCGACTAGCCTATGAGAGGTGCTTAGTTTCCACGGATTGGCTACTTTTTATTGCCTCTTCATACGAGATTTTAGTAGCATTATGGCACATATTAGTGACTACATGAAGAAGGGTGAGTTCACTTGGACGAAGTCCGCCACCTTTGCCTTCCAACGTATTAAAAAGCTCATGACCGAGGCACCTGTGTTACGTCTACCTGACTTCACCAAGGTCTTTGAGCTTACCTGTGACGCGTCAGGGGTATAAATAGGAGGTGTTTTGAGTGGAGAAGGTCACTCGGTCAGTTATTTCAGTGAGAAACTAACGGGTGCTAAGTTGAATTATTTGAATTACGACAGAGAGTTTTATGTTGTTGTTAGTTGTTTGCATCATTGGCGTCATTATATAATCTCCAATGAGTTTGTGATCCTCTCTGATCATGATGATTTACGTTTCATAAACGGTTAGCATAAAATCATCCCGCGCCACGCTAAGTGGGTAGCTTTCTTACAAGGGTACACTTTTAGCATTAAGCACCTTAAGGGATCTGACAATCGAGTTGCCGATGCACTTAGCCGCCTTACCCTTCTACTGTCTACCATGCAAGTCAATGTCGTAGGATTCTAACAAGTTACGGACGAATACTCCACTTGCCCATATTTCCACAAGATGTATTTCTCCGCCCAGGATAGCTCTCCAACGACCATATCTGTATTTGTTCTTAAGGACGGTTATCTTTTTAGGCACGGGAAGTTGTGTATTCCTCGATCCTCCTTATGACACCACATTATTTGGGAATTACATAGCGGAGGTCTGAGTGGACACTTTGGATGGATAAGACCACTGAACTCGTTGAGGAGAAATTTTACTGGCCTAAGCTTAAGGCGATGGTTGGGGGAATAGTAAGTAGTTGCCGAACATGTCAAGTATCTAAGGGCGCTAAAACCAATGTTGGGTTATAAACCTCTTTACCAATTCCTTCCATACCATGGGAAGACGTGAGCATTGATTTCATATTAGGCCTCCCCACCACTCTTTGTCGACTCGACTCCATTTTTGTAGTTGTGGACAGGTTTTCAAAAATGGCATACTTTATCCCATGTAGTAGGACCAACTACGCATCTCACGTAGCTAAGTTATATTTTCAGGAGGTCGTTAGTCATCGCAGAGTGACGAAGACAATTGTCTCGGATAGGTATGTGAAATTCACTAGCCATTTTTAAAAACTTTATGGATTTTAATGGGTACCAAATTATTATTTTCCACTGCCTGTCATCCGCAAACTGATGGTCAGACGGAAGTAGTCAATCAGAGTTTGGGGAATCTTTTAAGGTGTCTTGTGAGTGATCACAAGGGAACTTGGCAACTACCTCTTCCCCATGCACAATTGGCTTATAATAACTCTAAGAATCGGTCCACGGGTATGTCCCCTAACGAGATTGTTCACGGGTATAAGGCTCCTGTGCCACTTGACTTAGTTCCATTACCACCTACATATAAAGCAAGTCAATTCGCACAATCCTTTGCCCAACACATTCATGACTTGCACACACATATCTGGGCAACCTTAGCCTCCCAATATGAGTCCTATCAAACACAAGCTAATCAACATAGGAGAGTGTCACACTTTAAAGTCGGCGATCAAGTTTTAGTCCGCTTAGTTCCCGAGCGACTGCCCACTGGCACCATTAGAAAGTCAGCTCCAAAGCACGTCGGCCCCTTCCGGATTATAAAGAAACTCGATGATAATGCTTTTGTCTTAGATTTTCCTACTGATTGGGGTGTCTCACCCATTTTTAATGTCTCGGATTTGACGATGTTTGTTTCGCCTCCACAAGAGTTGACTTCTTTGTCGTCTTCTCCTTCCACTAAAAATTATTTGGGTTTGGGGAGTGGTAGTACGGATGATCTCTCTCCCCTGGTCTCCACAGGTTTAACATCGGATGGTAAGTTGCCTTCTTTTATTCCCACTGCTGACATGTTTCCAAGGTTTCCCAAAACATTTCTTATACCAGACAGGATACTTAATGCTGAGCTGCTTACTACCACCGATCGTGCTACCCGCCGCTTTCTCATCCGTTGGCGTGACTGCCCTCCTTCCGACGACTCTTGGGTACTCGAGCCAGAGCTTCAACAATTGGATATCGCTCTTCTCCGCCGCTATCTCTTGGACCATGCATCGGAGATACATGATTTTGAACTGGGGAGGATTGATGTCGTGGCATCGCCGCCACTACTTGATGATGATCCGGTTGCCGAGGCGCTACAACATAAAGATGTTAGGAGCCATGATGACGCTAACGGAAGGTGACGTTATAACCTCCATCCGTGGCGTGCTAGCCCACATAAAGATTCATTTTAAAATCTTGGTCTTAGTTACGTTATTTTTATTTATATTTTATATTTGAGAATATAAAATTATTCCATGCTTGGGTAATAATTTTATGTTGATGTGTGGACTTATATGTTTATTTCATGCATTTAAAACATTTGGTGTGTAATTAACCACCCGGATGGATGAGATGTCATCTCCATTTTGGACGGTTAAATGTGTGTTTGTAACTCCGATGTGTTTGTAACTCCTATGTGTTTGTAACTCCTATATAAGGAGACCTCTTTATGAGAATTAATAGACAAGAAGAATTTCAATCCTAAAAAAACTCCGAAAGGAGAATTTGGCCAGGGCATTCCCCCTAACCGCCACCCCCCTTGTGGTGTGAAACCATCCCTTGCTTCCTCCACCCCTCTTCGGTGCGACTCCGATGTGGATTCCTTCGGTGCGACTCCAAGGAAGAAGGTTGCAGCCCCATTCAGAGTGACGCCGGTGGATCCGTGGAGAGAGTGACTCTCCCACTATATCTTGTGTGCACGGTGAATTCGGGTTGGGTAAACTCTTCCCCTCTCTTTGTGCTTCCTCTCTTAGATTTGTGGAAGGTGAACTGTCGTGTTCTCCGCGGCTTTTAAATTTTAATCGCTTACAAATCTTTGATTAGAAAATGTTATTGTTCTTGTTTCCATTTTCCGGACCAGGTAGGTCCATTTTGCTTGAGCGGATCTTGGCCTATAGCCTTGATCTTTCTCTTAAAAAGATTGGCAACCTTTTCGTTAACTTTGGGAACGATCCGACTCATTTTTCATCGCTGTTTTAGAGTCGATCATTCTCCAAATGTGTTTATTTTTGTGCGCGAAAAGATCACGTATTAAGGGTGATAGATTCTTGTGTAGGTGCGGCAGATCTAAAGTGCGTTGTTGGCGAACTAGAGCCTTCTCTCGTGTAGATTTCCGTTAGCGACATACGCTACACCATTAGCAAGGGTCACTGATTGCTCCATGATAGTGCCAATGCTAGTAATAGTGTGATCAATAACTTTACCACCTATTTGTAAGTGTCTTTTAAACTCATATGTATTGTCTTGGATTTCAGCAAATCCTCCACTCATTTCTTTTTCTACAACACTTACTTTATCAGTTACAATCTTCAGAGAATCATCAAAGTTCTTTCTTTGTTCAGCAAGCATAACTTCAATTTTGTGAAGAATTGTACCTTCAGGAAAGATTTCTTGTTTAGGAGATGGAGGTGGTTGAGCAGGAACAGTCCTTCGAAGGATTTCTTCAATCATAACAGTAGAAGTAGAGGCTTTCCTTCTTTGGACTGTGCTAGTTTCATTTTCATTATTTGTTGGCAGAAGGGTTGGAATCTGAAAAAGAAGACTGAGAACTCTTTGTTCAACAACTTCAACTGGAATTTCATCATCTGAGTCATGGATGGAGACTACTTCATCATCATGTATATCTTCAGCAGGAGACTTATCAGCTTCATGTACAAGAGAGTGATCAGCTAGAGGAGAGGATTCTTAATGTTCTGGAGACTGTGCAAGAGTTGGGAATTTTTCTGGTTGAGCAGGAGATGATTTTGCTGGGGCTGTTGTAGAAGACTTAGGAGATGGAGGAAAATCTTCAGTAGAAGGGAAGAGGGGTGCTGAGGAAGATAATTCCTCTATCATTCTATTGATATCATCTTCAGTAGATAGAATCTCAGCTTGAGTCTAGGCATCTGTCAGATCATCATGTACTGGAATTTCTTAAGCAGTAGGAAAGTCTGAGTCTGTATGCAGCAAAGTGGAAGAAGCAGCAATAGTAACTGAGGTAGTTGGAAGATCTGTAGCAGCAGGGGTAGCTAGAATCGCTTTTGAAGCTAAGTTAGCAGCATCAGCAGCAGGTGGAATATCTTCTTGTTGGTCTGAATGAAGAACAGTAGGAGTGACTGTGGCTTGAAATGATGTGGCAGCAGCTGAAATGTCTTGTGTAGGAATTGCTGAAGCAACAGGTGCTGGAGGACCTGAGGAAGATGGTGCAGGCTCCCCCTCAAAAATTGAATCAATTATTTGATGTGAAGAAGGAGATGGGGTCCTGTCCACATCTTCTATGTCCTTGGCAGCTTTATTAAACTTTTGCAATTTGACCTCCCATCTCTAGATGGAGGTAATAGATACCTTCTTCAAGTGATGGAGGGCTATGCCCTTTTTCATGGGAAAGACAGTTGTATTCATCTGATTTAGGTAAAGGGAAATTATTCTCCCATAGTTGTGGCTCTTAATGCATGCCTTTATCTTCTCAAAAAGCATCATTCTCCATTGAAACTTCTTTCTACATATAACAACTGTCATGAGATCAAAGAACTCAGGTGTAATGTAACTTATGGAACTAGTTTTGCATAGGACTTTTCTGAGGATGTAAGCCAATAGCTTGCTCTCTGCATTCATGTAGTGCCTTCTAATTGTGTTAGATGACTGAGGGATTTCAGAGAAACTATAGGCTCTCTCATAATCACTGCTTGTTAAATCATCTTCCATATCTATGACTGGAAGTTGTAGAAGTTTAGAAATAGACCGAATAGACATTTTTACCTTGATACTCTGAACTTTAGACTTGATTAATTTGCCATTTCTCTTAACCTTAGAGTTTTGGAAGAATTCTTCTACTTCATAAGTGAAAATTCAGTAAGGATGTTCAAGAATAAATGACAAAACGCCTGTGTCTAGCAGAAGAAGAACATTTCTGAAATCGTCTGATATTTCTGCAATCCCGGAAGAACAGAGTTCACTCCCAATCCCTAGCTTTGAAGACGAAGCCATTGTTGAATAGAGATCGATCTTTGCTGGTTGGCGAATGAGAAAAGTGAATTGCGGAAGACGGGGGAGGAGGAGGAAGACGAAGCGGCTTTTCTCGAGAAGGGTTTTGAAAATCGAGACTAAAATTCTCTCAGATTTATTTCTATTTATATTTACCGCTAATTTTGATGATTTATAAATAATCATTAAAAATACCTGGAAAGAGGCGGCTAACTGCCTGTGTGCCGATATGAAAATTGACCTTGAAGAAGAAAATGACACCATATTTCTCGAGAGCAAGGATTGTTCTCAAGAAGAAATCCAGTAGCACTCGAGTATAATAAGCCTTTGTCTCGAGTAGAAATTAGCCCTGTTCTCGAGTAGAGATATCTTGTTCTCGAGTAGAACATTTCTTCTCGAGAAATAATCTCTTTGTACTCGAGAAAGCTTCTTGCTGTTCTTGAGAGGAAGTTTGTTGTTCTCGAGTAGAATACTTGTACTCGAGAGATGAAGTCTAGAATCTGAAATTTTCTAATTTTTGAAGTAAAAGCAGATCTCAACCTTGCCTGTTTCCTTTGTCATCATTCTCCTTCATCCTTGTTGAGAATGACAAGTTCTGTTTTGAAAAACGAGAACTTGGCCTCGTCCAGTGGCTTCGTGAAAATATCTGAAATTTGCCTGTCTGTTGGGACATATTGTAGATCTATGTCCCCATGCTCAACATGCTCCCAGATGAAATGGTATCACAGCTCTATGTGCTTTGTCCGGCTGTGAGAGACTAGATTATTGGCTATTGCAATCACACTGGAGGAGTCGCAAAATAAGAGAATGTTTTAGACTTGTAGATTGTAATCTTCAAGCTGGTTCTTTATGCATAGCAATTGTGCACAACAACTGCCGACAAAAATGTATTCTAACTCGGCCATTGAAATAGCGACACAATTCTGTTTTTTGCTGCTCCAAGAAATGAGTCTCCTTCCAAGGAATTGGCAAGTCCCGGAAGTGCTCTTTCTATCATCTTTACTACCTGCAAAGTCTACATCTGAGAAAGCAATTAGTTGATTGTCATTACTTATTTGGTACCATAAGCCAATATTTGGTGTACCTTTAAGGTATCTCAAAATCCACTTTACAGCAGTGTAGTGAGATTCCTTAGAGTTCACTTGAAATTTAGCACATATATATGTTGAAAACATTATATCAGGTCTACTAGCAGTAAGGTAAAGCAAGGATCCAATTATGCTTTTGTACTTGGTTTCACAGAAAGGTTTCCCTTTCTCATCCTTGTCTAGAGACATAGTTGAACTCATTGGAGTCCTCATAGAGGTTGCATTCTCCATTCCGAATTTCTTAATCAACTCCTTTGTGAATTTCATCTGAGAGATGAAAATTCTATCTTCAGATTGTTTCACTTGAAGTCCTAAAAAATATTTCAGCTCTCCCATGCTGCTCATTTCGAACTCTCCTTGCATAAGTTTGGAAAACCTTTTGCAGAGGTTGTCGTCAGTGGAGCCAAATATAATGTTATCGACATAGATTTGCACTAGAAAAATCTTGCCTTTTATTTTCCTAAGAAATAATGTCTTATCTATCTTTCCTCTTGTGAACTTGTTCTCAAGAAGAATGTTAGATAGCGTCTCATACCAAGCTCGAGTAGCTTGTTTCAAACCATATAGTGCTTTAAATAAAAGATATACATGATAAGGAAAGTTAGAATCAACGAAATTTGTAGGTTGTTCCACATACACTTCTTCCTTTATGTCACCATTAAGGAAGGCAGACTTCACGTCCATCTGGTAGATGGTGAAGCCCTTAAGTGCAACATATGGTAGGAATAACCTAATTGCCTCCAGCCTTGCCACTGGAGCATATGTCTGGTTGAAGTCGATTCCTTATTCTTGTCGGTATCCTTTGGCGACGAGTCTGGCCTTGTTCTTTATGATTGTTCCATACTCGTCCATCTTGTTCCTATAGACCTATTTTGTCTCGATGACATTCTTACCTTTGGGTCTTGGAATAATCTTCCGAACTTGGCAATGCTTGAACTGATTCAATTCTTCTTCCATTACCATTACCCATGATGCGTCTGAGTTTGCTTTCTCAAACTTCTTCGATTCAACATGTGATAGAAAACTCAAAAATAAATTCTCATTAGTTGTACCTCTACGAGTTCTGACACCATCCCGGGGATCTCCTATGATTTGGTCCATTAGGTGATCTTTCAAGTGTCTGATCTCTATGGTCCTTTCATCTGGAGCTTCTTCAACCACAGGAGTGACTTCATGAACTTGAATGGTTTCTTCATCTTGATCATCAAGCTCTCCAATTGGGGTCGGAGTGGTGATCTTGATGAACTTTTCACCTTTTTCTTCAGTTGGCTCATCCAAGTTTAATTCTTTCAGCTTTGAACCTGCATCTTCAATAACCACACTAGAGAAGTTGCTTTGCAGCAAGCTCGTCTCATCAAATATAACATGAATAGATTCTTCTACAACCAGAGTTTTTCTATTAAATATCCTATATGTCTTACTATGGCTACTATAACCTGCAAAAATAAATTCAAAACTCTTTTTGCTAAATTTGGTTGTGTGATACTTGCCATTGTTAAGGACGAAGCACTTACAGCCAAAGGATCTAAAATTTGAAACAATCAGTTTCCTGCCCTTTAGAAGTTCGTAAGGTATCTTATCATGGTTCTTGTTTATGAGTGCTCGATTTTGTACGTTGCATGCAGTGTTGGCAGCTTTAGCTCAGAAGTATTCCGGTAGTGAGGCATCACTCAACATGGTCCTGCAGGCCTCTATGCGTGTTCTATTCCTTCTCTTAGCTACTCCATTCTGTTGAGAAGTAAGAGGAGAGGAAAACTCATGAAAGATACCTAAGCTTTCACAAAATTCTATCATGGCCCCAGACTTGAACTCTGTTCCTTTGTCACTTATGATTTTAACTACGGAACAATTGTATTCCTTCTGGACCTACCTGGCAAAATTAGTAAAGATGTCAAAGGTATCTGACTTGTGTTTTAGAAAGAACACCCACACAAAGCGCTAGTAATCTTTAACAATAACCAGTGTATAATCTTTACCTCCTAAACTTCTAACTTGCAGTGGACCAAACAAGTCCATATGAATTAGATGTAGACATCTATTACAATTTTTACCAATAATGCTTTTAAAGGTAGCCCTTGTTTGCTTGCCTTTTACACATGCGTGACAAGATCTATCTTTAGCGCACTTGACATTTGGGGAAACACGTACTAAATTAAGTGAAAATAATTTATTAGTGGTTTTGAAATTAATATGTGCTAGTCTCTTGTGTTATTGGTCACCAAGCGACACACTATATTTAGCCAAAAAGCAAACTGGTGTAGAAGATTCTATGCAAATGAAATTCAAACAAAATATATTCCTACTACGAGTGACTGATAGAATTGTTTCCATATTGTCAACCGATTTTATCAAGCACTTATCTGCATGAAATTCAACTACGTATCCTTTATCACAAAGTTGGCTTATGATTATGTGATTGTGTTCCAATCCTTCAACATAAGCCACATCTGAGAAGGATACACTACCGTTAGAAATCATACCATAACCTTTAGTAATTCCTCGGTCTGAATCTCCAAAGATGACCTTTGGCCCGTTCAAGACTAGAGAATAATTCTGAAGAAGTATTCTTATCCTGGTCATATTCCGAGAGCATCCACTGTCCAAATACCAGGTAGGTGTTTTGGTGGCCTTTAGACATACCTGCAATAACAAATTAATTTGCCTTAGGAACCCAAATACATTTGGGTCCTTGGTCTCTAGTTAGAACACTCCCCCTACGAGTATTAGCATTATGAGTGGTCTTTTTTATATTGCTAACTTGAGGAGTTACAGAGTTTCTGGAATTAAACCAGCAATCAATGGCAAAGTGACCAATTTTGCCACAGCACCAACAGTCAAACCTGTTGTATTTTTGCCTGAAATTCTCCTGCTTGACCTTTTGAGATTGTGGTCTAGCAGGGGCAGCAGTCTTGGAGGAAGAAGCTTCATGGTGATGGCAATCACATGTCTTCTTCTCCTTGAGAGGCTTTTCCACAACTGGCTTTACCCTTTGTGCCTTCTTGATGTTATGACCATGATTATAAGGGCCATAGATATGAAGAGTAATTTCTTCATAGGTTGCCTTAAAGACACTTTCACCAAAGTTACGGGAACGAGTACATCCTTGGTAACGAGACTTGGGCTCTACATAAGTAGGCATAGCAAAGTGACCGTAGGACGAGTCAAGATCAAACTCGTTCATTGGAAATATAACCTTCTTAAAAGAAGTCTGATCTTGAGGAGTTTTCCCCTTCTCCTTGGCCAAAGCCTTCTTGGCCGTCTTATTCTTTCTCTGAGCCTTATTTCTCCTAAAAGATTTACTAGGAGCTTCAACATGTCCTAGGCCAGCACCTTTGGCCTGAGCTGAGAATTCAGCAATGAAAGGAAAGACAGTCTTAGTCTTTGAGAAACTTTTAACAAGTTTCTTTTCCGCTTCAAGTTGTGGTTCCAGTTCTTTTATGATCTTATCCTTCAGATCTAGGTACTTGAGAGCCTTATTGTATTCTTATATAGCAACATTGAAGTTCTCTCTGAGTGAGTCTATCTTGGCGACTTCCTCTCTCAAAGTGCTCTCTTCAGCCTTGAGAGACTTTATCTCTTTGGCTTGAATTTTCACGACTCTTTGACATTTGTTGTAAGCCTTGTTCAACTCCTTGTATTTGGCCATGAGTTCAGACTCATCATCAGAAGAGCTGTCCTCATGATCATGATCAAAGACATCAGATTCAGAAAGAGGAGTATGAGAATTTACCTTCCGAGTGAACTGGGTTTCTTGTTCATAATCAGTTTGTGTCATTAGCCCGAAGTAGGCTTCCTCTTCTTCACTTGACTCAGATGAGTCAGAGTCGCTAAGAGTTTTTCCCTTCTTGGCTATGAGGCTTCTTTCTGTTCTCTTCTTATTATATGGAGACTTCTTTTCCTCTCTCTTTCCACCCTCTTTCTTCATGTGAGGGCAATCAGCGATAACGTGACCTGGCTTATTGCAGCAATAGAAAACGATGTCAGAAGAAATATGTTTATTCTGTTTAGTATTGTACCTATCATTGCTGCTTGAGCCTTTTCTGTGTCGATCACCATCATGATGTGATATTTTATGCGAGGCATCCTTGCCTCTCCATTGCTTTTTCTTGTTCAAGAATTTCTTGAACGGCCTTAAGAGTATAGAAAACTCTCCTTCAGATAATTCTGAGCCTGAAGTGCTTTGCTCTGAAGTTTCTTCTTCACAATCTTCCTAAGCAATTGCAGGTGAAGCAGCTTTAATCTTCCTAGAGCTGTCTGCCTTCATTGTGACAGACTTCTCCTTGGATGACGACCGACTCTTCTCTTCTTCAGCTTTTTTAGAATTGATCTGCAGCTCATATGACATCAGGTTTACGAAGAGATTCTGAGGGTCAGTTTCTGCTAACTTGCCAAACTCCCTGATAACACATACTATATTGTCCCACTCCTTAGTCAGGGACGGTAGAAACTTGTCATTTAGCTCACCATTTGTGAAGACACAGCCATATACTCTTAGGTCGTTAACAATTTTGAAGAAACATTCAAACGTATCTACAATTGAGTCCTTCGGTCCTTGTCGGAAGGCTTCATACTTTTGATTCAATAGGGATCCTCTGTCATCCCTAACTTCTTCAGTGCCTTCCATCAAGGTGATAAGGGACTGCCACATTTCTTTAGCAGACTGGCAGTGAATCAGATTCTGCAGCATAGAATCATCGATTACACTTGCTATAATATTTTTAGCTTTCTTGTCCAACGAGACAAGTGCAATCTCATCTTTATCTAGATCCATTAATTTCTTAGGAAACGTTTTGGTAGGATCTATAGTGGAGATGGTCATTGGAACAAAAGGACCTTCTTCAACAATCATGAAGATCCTTGGATCCACAGCTTCCATGAAGAACTTAATCCTTTCTTTCCACAAGGGAAAGTTTGTCTTTGTGCACAAAGGAAGCTTGGCAAAATCCTTGGCCTTGTCCATGCTTGGATAACTCTAAAGACAACTTAGGGCAGATCTGTTCATGGTGTTAACCTTTTTATGAACAACCTCCCTCTAATACCAATTGAAAATGTTTTAAGTTGTCTTACGTAAATCACCTAGAGGGGGTGAAAAGGTGATTTGTGCATCTTTTGCAGAATAAAAAATTTAACGATCTATGCACATAGAATCAAACCAAGCAATCACAGACGACTGCAAGAATTATAGTGGTTCCAGAACCTTGGGTACATCCACTTTCCACTCACCGATCTAGCAAAGCACTAGACTCGGCAACTCCACTAATCTCGGATTGAAACCAATCCTACACCTCGGAATAATGTTCCTACAATTCGATCCCAAATGTGGATCACCACTCAGAAGATAGAACTTCCTACAATAACTCGGAGAAAACAACTCCAACAACTCGGAGAGAGATCTCCTACAAGAATAGAATGAAATAATAAATACAAACAGTTATTTATTCTCAGATCTGAAATCCTTCTACAAGTTCTTCTTTCTTTGAACTTTGCGGCTTTATCAGAATTTGTTGAAGAAGAATTGACAATCTCTGGATCTGAAAATCTATGGACTCACACGATCAAGTAGAAGATCTGTCGTTGAAAAGAAACTCAATCTATGAATCAACTTCTCTGAATCTGTCTGAATCGAAAGCCTTAGGCGATGAAGACGATGATCAGCAGCTCTCAATTTGGAATGAAATGTCGGATTCAGAAAGCTTGGAATTTCTTCAGCGGCGGCTGAATTCTTCTTATTTCTTCTTAAAACTTCTTAGGGTTAGTCAAAAATGACAAGAACTTATATAGGATTACCCTAACGGCCATAAATATTATTAATGACACCCACGTGGACCAATCACGCGTTAATGATGTTTGAAATACATGTCTGTCTAAACTTAGCAATTTTCAGAAAATTAGACCAGGGTGTTCTCGAGAAGAAGTATAGTACTTGAGAACAAATGAATTATGTTACTCGAGAACAATACATAAGTTCTCGAGAAGAAGACTTAGAGAAAATTGACGTGGAGAAAGAAAACAACGTTTTCGGGAAATAAATAAAGTACTCGAGAAAAATAGCTTATAGTTCGCGAGAAGAATTATTCTGGTACTCGAGAACAAAAGGCTGTCTCGAGAAAAATACTTATAAAAATATGTGGACGTGGAAAACTGCAATCTCAAGAATGTCATGAAGTACTAGAGAAGAATGATGTTTTGTTCTCGTGAGAAAAATATTCTGGTACTCGAGAACAAATGGTCATCTCGAGAATAAAAGTTTGGCTCTCGAGAAAAGTACACTGGGTCTCGACAAATACCTTCTGTATCTCGAGAAAAGAAGATAGTCTTCTCGAGAATAATATTGGTCTTCTCGAGAAAAAGACTTAGAAAAATATTCATCTGGAAAACAAACATCTCGAGAAGAAATGTCATATATTACTCGAGAACAAAAGCCTTTCTCGAGAACAACAAGAACCTTTCTCGAGAACAACTTCTGTTACTCGAAATGAAGACAAGTCTTACTCGAGAATAATCATAATTCCGTCTCGAGTACAAATAGAGTACTCAAGAAAAAGACTTAGACTTTTTTTGAAAAACTTAAAATCTTCATTCTTCATAAAAATTAGCATCCTTCTTTTTCTCTTGCCATTAGTGTTTGAAAAGAAAATGTGTCCCAATAGAGAGGCTACACATGAGTCAAC
This sequence comes from Platanthera guangdongensis, assembly GCA_039583875.1. Lineage (NCBI taxonomy): Eukaryota > Viridiplantae > Streptophyta > Magnoliopsida > Asparagales > Orchidaceae > Platanthera > Platanthera guangdongensis. The sequence goes on from CM077161.1 coordinate 126,688,796, forward strand.
ACCATGGATCACACAATGAGGGATTACATTGTATGGTCATGTGTTTGGAGATTCATTGTAGGCTGACATTGGTCTATACTTACCAATTAAGTCCGGTAAACACTTAACAAAAAGTGCATCAAATACAAACTTAATTCATCTTAGTTTAAGGGTGACTTCATACAAATTTGGGCTATTGTGAATATAATGCCCAATAAGTATAGAATTGAACTTGACCAGTACGGGACTGGAGTAGAACTGAATTGAAAGTACTGAATTGAACTTGACCAGTACGGGACTGGAGTAGAACTAAATTGAAAGTACTGAACTGAAATAAATAAAGGAACTAGAGTAGTGCCAGACTAGAATAATCATAAAGAAAATGGTTAGTAGTATGTCCAATCACTTCATTCAGGAGGTTTCAGTTCAATCTCCGTTCTTATGAGGTATTTTCAATTTCTTCTCCGTTTTTAAGAGGCATTCACAATTCCTTCTCCATTCTTAGGAGGTGTATTCAGTTCCTTCTCTTTTTCAAGATTTTCTTGGGTTACACCCATTATTAAGATCCGATAATTCAGTTGCACTTGTTTAGTTCACAGCTTAATGGGATCAAACGATTTTTAGGAGTTACCCCTTTATTATTCGTCGAGAATAATTAGTAACTAGTGACTCGTACTCTACTTTTCGAGTCTGCCCAAACTACCCGAGGGTCGAGGCGCTCAGTGGTTTCACGAAATATCGAAATTCTCAGAGCTTGGCGACTTGCCTTGGCCTCTCTCGTCGATAAGGTAATTTGAATTTAATATTCAAATTAGATAGGGTGGTCGCGTGTTCCAATTTTAATTTCCGAGGAAAAGAGCGAAATAAATTCCGAGCGCGACCCTAGGATCCCAGAAATTGGAAAAAATATCAATTATTATCACCATGCACCCAAATTTTAATACAACCTCTAATGGGATATAAATTAAGCCCAGAACAAGTTTCAAAATTTTCAGAGCCATTTTGGGCATTTATTTTGGCCAAATAAATTTTATTTAGGCTTTTAAAAATACAAAATCATTTTCAAAAATTCTCAAATTTTTTGTGGAGCAAGACCTCATCAAGCGGAGCATTTTTTTTTGTTGGCCACTTTTCTCCCAGAGGCCTAGATTTTCTTCTAGAAATTTCTAAAGTTTTTGTTAATAAAAAGCGGCCTGCAGATAGCCAGATTGAACTTGACCCTGCGGTTGAGATTGAGCCAGGCCGCACCAATCTTTCTTCTGTCCTCACAGCGGATCGGTCACGGATCTATTGTGTGTGGGGGGGGGGGGGCACTGATGCCGAGGCGGGGGCAGAAATTGAGAAATTCTGGGTCGTCCAATCTCACCGTGGGGATCGGACGGTGGCTGTGCCTACCGATGGTGTGGAGGCTAGCGGCCTCCACCACCACCAGCCGGCCATTGCTAGCCACCGGCGCCACCCCCGATCGTCTCGCCGGGGGCCGTCGCCCTCTTAGGTGGTCGTCTCGCGGCCCGGAACCTCCAGCTAATGCCAGAGTTAACCTCCCGAGAGCGCTGGGGTGGCGGTGGCTCTACTCCCATCAACACTGCGCCACTCAGCCTCTCGGGTGATTGCTCGACCACTACCCCACCCCCGACCAACGCGCTGAGGGTCGGGCTCCTCGCCAACGATGGCCCGTCATCCTGGCACCGCCGTCTACCACAATAGGGAAAAATACAGAGTCTTGCTATGTTTTCAGGTGCCACCAGAGAGACATTTTTTGGCGGCACCACCGTCCTCCTCCATCGAGAATCTGCCTTCCCGATAACCTAACTCTCTCCTAGCACCATCACCGGTACTAGGGGATGGCTCTCTGCTCATGGCCACCACCCGACCTGGAGATTGGCTCGGGTGGTGCCAGCGGCGCTCCGGCCGCCGGGAGGTACATGCAGCACGTTAGGGGGATGGGGAAGGGGGAGGGGAAGCGTATCCACCTGCACTACGGTAGCTCAGAGGGGCCGACTTGGTCAGCCATGCAAGGTGCCGGAGGATCTGGTCTCGGGTTGGTCTTTTTCCGGCTACCCGGGATCCGACAGAGGGGGCAGGGGAAGTGTCTACTCGAGTGAGCTGATGCGAGGGTATAATTGGGGGCGGTGGGTCCTTTTATAGCCAAGGGAGGGATGGCCATCCTGTTGGATCCCTAATTTGGATTTGGGATAGGTTCACTATTAGGTTATTGACCCTCCATGTATAGACTAGGGTCAAATTGTTAGTTCTAAGGTCTAGGTCAGTCTGACTAGGTTAGACAAACATTGATCCAGCCCTCAGAAGAATTCAGAGATCCAGACTTAGAAGAATAGAAGTTTTTAAGAGTTCAGAGAATCAGTTCGAAGTTCTTCGAACTCAGCTCGATGATCGTCGATCGCAGATCGATGAACTCAGAGTCCCCACTCTGAACTGAGCTCAACGAACTTGGAGCTCAGGTTGACAATCTTCCCTCTTCTTTCAAGTTCTTTGGTCGAAGAAATTCTATCTCAGGTCAATGAAATTGGAGCTAAGCTTTGACAGTCTACTTTCTAAATCAACTTTCTCTGAGCTCAGCTCAACGAAGACAATTCTCAGCTCGACGAATTAGTAGTTTAGGTCGACGAAATCTGTCCTGAGTTCGACGATTTATCTCAGTATCAGTTTGGTGTTTTCTTAGTTTGATTTCATTTTGGATTATTCTAAGGTAGTAATTCTATAAGGCACATTCCCCCAACCCCTCCCGAGTCGGGCTGGAGGGAATCTTACTACCCAAGATGTACACCCAGTGCTCTTTAGGGGCAATGTCCCTCCTTTTCTAAGCACTTGGTAGCCTCCTTGCTTGGCTGGAATAACAACATTCACAACACTTCAGAGATTTGCAGAAGCATTAACAGGAAACCAGTATATAATATTATAATATATTTTTATACGAGCATAAGGTCTTAGCTTATATATATATATATAAAAGCCTGGAGGCTGTACAAGTACTGCATATAACTCCTCACTCTCTCTCCCTAATCAACTCGTCGGTACTCACGTCATGAAACTCTGAAGATGTCAGGGGTGCTGTTGGATCTCTAGTTGATTTGGGCTAGGTTCACTAACTAGGATAATTGACCCACCATGTATAGCCAGGTTCATGTCATTGTGTCCTTGAGTTTAGGCTAAGTCCTTAAAATCAACCACACATGGACCAGCCAATAGAAGATAGCAGGAGACTCATACTTAGAAGAAAATCAAGTTCAGAAAAGTGAGTTCGACGTTCGTCGAACTTAGCTCGACGAACTCTGATTAAATTCTCTGAGTTGAGCTCGACAATATTCGAGCTCAGGTCGACGAATTCTGGAAGTTCATCTTCAACACTTTAGTCCAGAATACTTTCTCTGAACTCAGGTCGACAAACTTGGTTCTCAGTTCGATGAACAAGAATTCCTAGGTCGACGAATATGATTTCTCTGGTTGACGAACTTTGATCTTAGGTCGACGAAATCTGTTCTCTGGTCCACGATTGCTGTGCAGTTCCAGACTTGGAATTTTCCCTCATTTTGTCCTTATTCTATAACAGTAATTCCTGAGTAATTAATGCTTATATTCTCTGAATATAGCCGTTAGTGGCAGCATTAATTATGGTCTTCATCAGGAATATTACTTGCCATTTTTAATGGGACAGTTGGGGAAATCCATTAATGCAATATTCTCTCCAGGCGATTTTCATTCTCCAGGCCGCCAGTAATTAATGGATTGGAATTCAAAATTCAAAAAGAGAATTCGACTGAAGATAAAAGAAGATTTTTTTCTTTTCCAGACCAAGGATATACATGGAATATACAGAGAATATACAGAGAACTGATAGAATACAGAAATACAGATACACAGAGAAGAGATCAACAACAACAATACTCTGAACCTTCTCTGTACAGAAAACAAATTGTTTTCTCCTTGACATTGCTGAAGAAGAAGAACAATCATTACAAATCAAGAGTCTTCTTCAACCTTCATTCCAGGAGCTTTCTAGGACAACACATCCATATCAGTCAGAAGTTCCTGGATCTCATTCTCAAGTCAAGGCTGAAGACTGAAGACCTACACCCTATGCAAGACACCAAGTGTTATTGAGATGCGTTCTTCATAACAGCAAAAATCCATTAGTCTTCTCTGTTGAAAAGAGAAAGAGAAGACATCATCAATCTCTCTCCCCCTCTGTGTAAATGGTTTATTAACCCCCTTCAAAAGTTTATTTTGGTTTTTGAGCACCTGATCAAAAGCTCATTGGTGGTAGTCACCTGATCAAAACCTGCAAGTGGATTCCTACCACAGTGGTAGAAGAGTGGATGTACCCAGGTTGGGGAACCACTATAAAAGTTCTTGTATTGTCTAGTTGCCCTTTTCTTTTTATTCTTGTTGTGGTTGTGATAGATTAGGTTATATGTATTGTGATTATATTAAATTACCTTAGGTTGCTATTGCTTTCTGGTTACCTTGGTATCTCTTATTTCATTACTCTGAAATTATTGTTTAAACAGTAAAAAGTTTTCAAGTTACTCTATTCACCCCCCTCTAGAGTAAATCAGGTCTAACCCTCTCTTTCAATTGGTATTAGGGCAGTTTTCCTTTGGTTGTACAAGCTAACCCTTGAACCAAAAGATCCTGTGTTAGACCTGATCCTTATCTATCTTAGGTTTATTTATTACAGAGCATGACACAAAATAAGGATTATGCAAGCACCAGACCTCCAGTCTGCAATTTAAATAAATTTGCAATCTGGATGGTAAGAATCAGATTATATATGAATTCCATTGATGAGGACATCTACAATTTCATTTTGACAGGTCCTCCTCAACCTACAACATCTACTTCTACAGCAACTTCAAGCACTCATGCTGTTCCACCACCTGAGTGGACTGATGCTTAGAAGAAAGCCAAAATTACAGATGCCAAAGCCATGAACATATTGGCTCAAACCATGTCAGATGACATTTTCTAAAAGGTGGCTGAGTGAACCTCTGCAAAAGTAATCTGGGATTCTCTCAACCAGATTGTTGCTGTCTCAGTAGATGAGAGAAAAGATAGAAGATCAACTCTCATCTCATAGTATGAGAACTTCAAGATAGATGAAGCTGAATCTGTTGGTGACATGTACAACAAATTAAGCTCCATTATTAGTGAGTCGAAGACCTTGGACAAAGACATCTCTATCACAGAGGTGAATGATAAGATCAAAATGTGCTTTCCAAGCTTATGAGATTTCAGGATCTGGCCAATCAAGGAGGCTAGAAGCATGAATGAGATTTCCACTGAATCTCTCCTGGAAAGCTCAAATCTTATGAGCAACTGATCAAATCCAGGGAAGCTGTAGAACAAAGGACTCCTCCACCAGCAAAAAAGGAGCAGAATATAGCGTTCAAAGCTGCTGAAGAGACTGAAGCTTCAACAGTCAATGAAGAACTGATGAGTCTCTTTACCAAGAGATTCTACAAAATGGCAGGAAAGGACTTCAGGAGAAAGTCATTCAGGAATGATGACAAGCCCATGTATGATAAAACTCCTACTAAAGAAATAATATGTTTTGGATGCAGGAAACCAGGACACTTCATCTCTGAATATCTTGAGAATCAGAAGAAGGAGAGGAGAAGAAAAAAGGACTCCAGAAGCAAGCAATACAGTAGGCCATCTTCCAACAAGCACAAAAAGAAGGAGAAGGGCATTGTTGATGAAACCTGGAGTGACACATAAGATGAATCCACATCTTCCAGTTCCAGTGAAGAGGAATAAGAGGCAAAGGCAAGGGAAGTCTGCCTCATGGCTATCAATGCATCTTACAACCCATAAGATGCTGAAGAAGAATCTAATAATGAAGAAGCTTCAGAATCAGAAGCTGATAAGGTACTATCATCATTTGATTATAGTTTTGATAGTTTTATAATTGAATTTAAAACCATGTGTATAGATTTAATAAATTCTGAAAAAGAAATCAAACTACTTAGAGAAAAACTAACTGATCATGAAAAGTGTATCTTTGAAAATGTTAAATTAAAGGATGATTTAGTTTTAGCAAATGAACAAATAATTTCACTAAAATTTGAATTAGCTGAGGCTAGGAAACTTGAAGAATCCATAAATGGGAGAAGTATCAAGTTGATGGACATCACAAGCACAGACTATGCTAGACTTAATGACAAACTGTGCTTAGGTGCATCATCAAGCCAACCCACACTTATTCAGAAAAATATATTAACTGCACCCATAAAATTTGTATCAGAAAAGGGAAAAGGAAAAGTTGGACAATAATAATGATAAACAAATTGAATCAAAACCAAAGAATAAGAAAAGAAAAGAAAATAAGAAAAACTAAATAAAAAAATATTCAGCAGATTTCATCGGACGCAGATCGACGAAATATGTACAGTTCGTCGAACTCCATTCGATGAACTCCGAACGCAAATTTATATAATAATTATTCGTTGAACTACGATCGACGAAACCAGTATGGTTCATCGACCAGAGATCGATGATTTTGGGGCTCAAAAAATGACCTCTATCATTCTCTGAGTGGAGTTTGACGAACTTATCCCAATTCATTGAACTCAGGTAAACAAACTCACCAGAATTCATCGAACGCAGATCAGTTTAACAGAAAAGTTAATTTCTCTAAAACTTATAACTAACAAAGAACATTTGATAAATAATTTAATCAATGGATAATTCCACCTAGGAAATATCACCCTTTAGGATATAAAAGCCAACCTAAATGTTCATTTATTTCCAGTTTTAGTCATGTAAAGAAAGAAGGACCCAAGGTAACCTGGGTCAGGAATGGCTAATCTGTTTCATTGTAGGTAAAAGACTGTTCTACCACAGAGCAACAATGGTATCTAGACAGTGGTTGTTCTAAGCACATGACTGGAAATAAGGCCAACTTAACACATTACAAGGCAAATTTAGGACCAAAACTAAAATTTGGGGACTCAAATTGTGGCAGACTGAAGTCTATGGACAAGTCAAAGTTGGAGATGTCACCTTCATGAATGTTGCATATGTAAGTGGACTGAAGCATAAACTTATCTCCGTAAGTCAATTATGTGATGAAAGATATCCGGTATCATTTACTAAAACCTCATGTATTATTACTTATTTAGATAATCTTGTAGTATTGACTGGCACTAGATTAGGAAACATTTATGTAGTTAAATTCCAGTCAACTAAATCTGAAATTTGCCTGTTCAATTCAACTAGTAATAATAATGACCTTTGGCATAGGAGATTAGGTCATGTTAACTTGAAAAATATTGCCAAACTATCTAGGGACAACCTAATTAGAGGATTGCCTTCTTGCCCCTTCAAGAAGGAAAGCATTTGCAGGGCTTGTCAATTAGGCAAGTAGACTAAAAGTAGTTTTAAATCATTAAATAAAAGTGACTCACCTAGGATATTGTACTTACTACATATGGACCTTTTTGGCCCTATAGCAGTACAAAGTCTAGGGGGAAATCTTATACTTTAGTGATTGTATATGACTTGTCTAGATTCACTTGGGTTTTCTTTCTGAGATCTAAGTCTGATAACTTTAAGGTTCTTACAGATTATCTCAAAAACATACAGATTGAGTACTCTACTCCAGTTGCATTGATCAAAAGTGATCATGGTAATGAGTTTGAGTCTCTTCTTATGCAAGAGTTCTGTAGGAAGGAAGGTATCTGACGTTGCTTCACAGCTCCTAGAACACCTCAACAAAATGAGGTTGTTGAAAGGAAGAATAGAACACTAATTGAATCAGCAGACACATTACTTGCAGATGCTTATTTGCCCCTATACTTTTGGATAGAGGATGTAAGCACAACAAATTATGTACTGAATAGAAGTCTTATACATAAGCTTAAGAATAAGACTCCTTATGTGCTACTAAAAGGGAAGAAACGTAAAGTAAACTACTTTAAAATTTTTTGATGTTCATGTTATTTACACAACAACAATAAGAAACACATCAGAAAGTTTGAAGCCAAGGCTGAAATGGGAATTTTCTTGGATATTCACAAGTAAGCAAGGCTTATAGGGTGTATAACAAATCTACCTTAAAAATTAAAGAATCTATCCATGTTTTTTTGATGAGACTAACATGTTTTTCAAGGAGAAGACTTCTTTTACCAATGAATCTTTGCAGGAACATAATTTATATGAGAAGCTTAATGAACTGCCCCTCACCAATGAGGCAGTTAGGCATCCTTCTCCACAAGTTGCTGAAAAAAGTGAAGAAGAAGGCACTATAATCTGTGATGAACCAACAACAGCAAACCTAATTCCACAAGTGCAATTTACTCCCCAAGCTGTTGAACAACTAACTCCACCCACTGAATTTGTCATACTTAGAGATCACCATATATCTCAAGTGATTGGAGATATGTCAGTTGGTGTGCAGACAAGGCATCAACTCAACCAAGATTTGATGCATGCCTGCTTCATATCTCAATTTGATCCCCAATCCATCAAAGATGCAGAGTAAGATCCACACTGGATTATTTTAAGGCAAGAGGAGCTCAATCAATTTGAGAGATGCAGAGTTTGGGACTTAGTTCCAAGACCCAAAGACTACCCAATCATTGGAACTAAGTGGGTATATAGAAAAAAGCTGGATGCCCAAGGTATCATTATAAGGAATAAAGCAAGGTTTGTTGCTCAAGGTTATAGGCAAGAAGAAGGAATTGATTATGACTAGACTTTTACACCTGTTACAAGGCTGGAAGCAATCAGGATTTTCCTTGCTTATCCTGCCTACAAGAAATTCAAAGTTTTCAAATGGATGTCAAAAGTGCCTTTCTGAATGGAGAACTCAAAGAAGAGGTTTATGTTGAACAACCTCCAGGTTTCATCTCTCCAACTCATCTCTCATATGTCTTTAGATTGCATAAAGCTCTCTCTAGTTTAAAGCAAGCTCCAAGAGCTTGGTATGAGACCTTAGCTAGCTTCTTGATAGAGCATAAATTTTCTAGAGACATTGTAGATAGGACATTATTCACTAGGCAGCATAAGGATCAAATATTGTTTGTACAAATTTATGTATATGATATTATATTTGGGTCTACTGACTCCAAACTATGCATGAGGTTTTCTGACCTCATGCGTTCAAAGTTTGAAATGAGTAGCATGGGCAATCTCTCCTACTTCCTTGGTCTCCAAGTGAAGCAACTACCTGATGACATTTTCATATCCCAGGCTAAGTATGCTAAGCAGCTTAATAAAAAATTTGGGATGGCTGATGTCTCAGCAAAGAAAACACCCATGGATACAAATACTATAATAGATTCTGATGAGCATGGGAAACCTGTTGATAAGAAATTATATAGGGCATTATTTGGTCCATACTATACCTTACAGCAAGCAGACCTGAAATAATGTTCGCTACTTATCTTTGTGCTAGGTTCCAGGTGAACCCTAAAGAATCTCACCTAATTTTCTTAAAAAGGATTTTAAGATATATAAAGAGTTGTCCTAGTCTAGGACTTTGGTATTCTACTGAGTTAGAGTTAGAGTTAATTGGATACTCAGATGCTGACATTGTTGGACGCAGAGTAGATAGAAAAAGTACCTCTGGAACATGCCAGTTCCTTGGTGCTAGATTATTCTCCTGGTTTTGCAAGAAGAAGTCATCTGTGTCTACATCAATTGTTGAAGCAGAATACATAGCAGCTGGCAGTTACTGTTCCCAGTTGCTGTGGATTCAGAACCAACTACTAGACTATGGGTTCAACTTAAATAATTCAACTCTACTATGCGACAACACAAGTGTTATATCCATAACACAAAATCCAGTCCATCACTATAGGACTAAGCATATAGACATTAGGCACCATTTCCTTAGAGAGTGTGTAGACAAAAATAAAATTAATCTTGTCTATATCTACACTGATTTACAAAGAGTAGAAATTTTCACCAAACCTTTGGATGAGAGGAACCATCTGTTCTTCACAAATCAACTTGGTATGATAAATGGAGAAGCTTTAATTTGATTTCTGTCTATGGTGGACGAATTTTTCAAAGTTTGTCGAATGGAGATCGACGAACATAGAAAAGTTCTAGAGAATTTGTCGAACGGAGATCGACGAATTCTCTGTGAGTGGAGTTATTTTTGTCGACCAGAGATCGACGAATTTGCTTCAGAAACCTTTCGTCGAATGGAGCTCGACGAAATGTTTTCAGATCTTCTGGCAGAGATCAGTGAATTCTTTTGATTATAAAATATTTTGTCGACCTCAGATCGAAGAATTTTTTCGTCGAATAGAGTCTGCCGGTTCATATTCTGAAAACCATATATCTAGGTTTTCTTCGACCTCTGTCCCACGCTTTCAGTTCCTTTGCACTTGATCTTTGTTTCTCTCTTGTAGGTGCATCCATGACGATTCCGGCAAGCGCTCTGTCCACCATGAAATTTGACATGGGTTTCGATATTGATTTTGACTCTTTCCAACATTCTGACCCCATTACACTGGACATTCTGAAATTGTTTGAAAATCAAAATCCAAAGCAGTTCATGACCCGCCGTATCAAGATTGCAATGACTGAAATCAATGAATGGGTCTTTACCTCTACAGCAACAGAAGATACCCTGACATGCACAATTTCTGGTACCTCAGTGTCCCTTTCCCCCAATATACTAACCGAAGTTTTTAGTTTACTGAATGGCGAAGAAGAAATCGAAATGGATACTGAGGAATATGAAAATATGCTGACCAATATGGGCCATTCTGTGGACAACCCTAACAAGCTGCTAAAGAAAAACTTATCTGCCGAATATAAGTTCTTAGCAGACATTGTCGGAAAAGTGCTGCTGGGCAAACACACCTCCCACGACTACATAACCAGGCACCAGTTCATGGAGATAAGTGCCCTGGTCGAGAAGAAAGCAGCAAATTGCGGCAAGCTGCTGTTTGAATTAATAAAAAAGAAGAACAATAAGAAAGAGGTCTACTTTGGAAGAATTCTGGGGATCTTTCTTTATGACAAGGCACCTGAATATCTGGTCTCCATGACCGTGTTCATTAATGCCTCCAAAAGGCTAACCTCTGCCTTGTTTGGCAGATGGGAGAGGAGAATTACAAAGCCATTCCAGGCTTCCTCCTCCTCTAGGCCTTCTGAGAGCATAAGGGTCGTCATAGCCACTCCTCCACCCCTAGAAGAAGTTCCTCCCCCCTCCACCATTCATTCTCTACCTCAACCTCAACCACAACAACAACAAGTTCACATTCCAACTCCAGCCCCATCTCATGAACATTCTCCATCACCAGCATCTCCACCTCCATCTTCTCCCCAGATATATATCTCTGACATACCATCCTCCTCCATGCAGGAACCCTCATTCAACCTCTTATCATCACCACATAAATCACCACAACCATCCCCACATCAATCTCCTTTAAAATCTCCACATCAAACTCCACTTCCACCTAATTTAACTACCACAAACCCGGACACATTTATTGTAACATCCCATTTCCAATTAGACCCCTAAGAATGGTTTTGGCCATGACTAGGTTATGACAAACCCAAGGAAGCCAGTAATGAGTCAAGAGATAGGGGACAGAAAGGTGGGGGATCACCATGGTCTGCAAATAGTAGAACTCTGAACCATGGTTTAGGATGACCATGGGCTACACCTTGACCCCAAGACCCTACCACAACACACCTAATACCTTGGGAGGCCCATTAGAGCCATAAGGACCCATAGGGGTCAAACAAATAGGCTCAATTGACCAAGGTCAACCCTAGCCCTAAATGAGTCAAACTAGCCTACTTAGGGTCAATTGACCTACTCCTAGCCTAGAGGACCCCACCTATGCCCTCCTAACCCTAAAGTGAGGTCAATGGGTCACTAAGGACACACTGGGGTCAGCCCTAGAGGCCAGGTTGACCCAAGTCAACTCAAGCTCCTAATCTGGTCAAAGTACCCTTACTAAGGGTATGTGACCTCCAAAGTGCAGGGTAACCCTACATAACCCTTCCTAGACCTTAGGGGAGGCCAATGGGTCACCAAGGACCCATTGGGGTCAACTCAAATGGTCATGTTGACCAAGGTCAACTCTATTCTAGAGTTAGGTCAAATTAGCCTAAATGAGTCAACCCAAGCTCAACCCCTTTTTCCTTTTAAGTTAACCACAACATAATGAAATATTATGGGTGGGAAGGGCTGCCAATAGGCTGGGGAGTCAGCATGGTCAGTTTTGGTGACTAGGAAAGAGAGAGAAAGCTTCATCCCACACTAATGGAGGAGAGAGAAAAGGGGAAAGAGAGTTGAAGGAGGAGATTGGCCAAGGAAAGGCCAATGGTCCCCATTGATGGCAGCATTCATCTCCTCCAGTGAAGGGGAGGAGTTTCCAGCCGTTTCCCTGGCTATCAAGGGGCAGTTACAGCCTCCACCATCATGGCCGAAACAAGCCTTTAATGGCCATGATGGCCATGGCAGTTTCTTCCATTCTTCTCCCCCTCTGATGATTTAAACACCACCAGTGAGCTTGGGGGAGAATTTCCCAATCCTTAACTGAAGAAATCCGGCGAGTTTACTGGGAGATTGCAGAAATCTGATCGGCGGCGCCACCACCATGTCAACCCGCAGATCCGCTCGTCTCCAGGCCGCCAACAAAGTCCTCCTCCTCCTCTTTTCTCATGGACAGATCATAGGTTTCATTAGGGCCGAGGTTCGGGCTCAATTGAGCCCGGTCCAATTCAGAAAATTCATGGCTTTCGGCGGAGAAATTTCTTGGTTGGATCGCCGGAATCCGCCCCTCCGGCGGCTGTGCCGCCGTCTGGCGATAGCCACCACCTCAACGGAGGTGGTGGTGGCGGTGGCCTGCCGGGGAAGGGACTGGGTGGCCGGCGGCAGACGTTTGAAGTCGGCACAGGAAGGAGCAATCCTGGCCGTTGGCTCATCGGGGACGATGACCCCGCGCCGTTGATCTGCGCCAAGATTCGCGCGGCATCAATCAGATACTTAGGATTTAAATGAATATTATTCCATTTCTGTCACATTTGATGTATTTAATGTATTTAATTTTTAAAAATACTTAGGGACCCTGAATAGAAATCTGCCCAACATGAAAATTGTAGCTTAGGGTGTCTAGGTTGTAGCAAAAATTGTTTGGACCCTTTTGGGCCAATGGTTAGACCAGGGTACCCTTTTTGGTAGGACCTATACCTAGACCTAAACAGAAATTAATTTTGGTGCCCACACTTCATTCCTTGTCCAAACAAGTTGCAATTTCGGCAGTGAGAAGGTCTTAGTCATATCTAGAACCTGTCCAAAATTTAGAATTTTTGGAGAACATTTTTCTATAGTTTTTAGAAAAATTTAATAAATCATGATTAATTTAATTATGTGAGCTAATTAATTTAAAACTCCCCCAAATTTTGGTGGGTGGTCTTAGATGTCATGATAGGTATAGGGTTAAAACTTTAGCTCATTTGGAGATGTTTAGGATAGGTAATTTACCCACCCTATATATGACCCTATAAGGGTATTTTGGTCAAAAACCACTATTTGATGGTTGAGTGGCCAAATTCCCTCATCAGAGGCTGAAATTTTGGCCACTGATATACTTTGACTTGTTACACTCACTTATGAAGTTTGGAGTGGTTTGGACTAGGGTAGCCCTAGAATTTTAGGGTAAGCCCTTTAGGGTAAATTTCTAGGGTTTGAGGAATTTGGGGTCAAAAGACCTTGGATGGGCTTGAAACTTGTGACAGATGTCCATAGGGTTACTATGGTCCTGTGGTTAAAATTTTAGGGCATTTGGAAGATTTAAACCCCTTAAATCTATAACCCTAGTTTAGGGCACTAGCTTTGAAATCATAAGTTCTAATACCAACACCTTCTGAAAAGGGCTGAGTTTTTGAATGGGTAGTTGTTTAGGGTATTTACATCTCTGGAATTTTATAATAAATTTTGGATGAATATTTTTGGTACTTTATTCACAAAGTCATGTTTTACAATTTCCACTTAGGAATTTTTGGAGATAAATATACTTGATTAAATCTGATGAAACTTAGCATAGGGGCTTGTAATAATGGTACCCATCTCTGTAAATTCTTATGAAATTTTTGAAGAATTATATTTAGTAGTTGCTTCCTTAATTATTTAATTCTATGGAAATTTGATAAATTTAATAATGACATTTAGATGGTCTGAAAAATTTTAATTTCTTCATCATGATGTTTCTAGTTCCTTATGAAGCCCTAGTAATTTTTACATAATTATTGGAGACATATTTGTGGCACTTCCTTCATTATATTTGATCTTGGGAATTATTTTCAATAAATCTTTTAGAGGTCACGAACTATATGGAAAATTATGACAATTGGCAACCAATAATATTTCTCTGTTATTTAGTGGATAAAAATTTTAGGAGGCCATTATCTGAGCAAATCTTATGGTTCATGTTCAAATTGACTATGGCCTAGCTGTTGAGGAAAATTCAATAAATAGTAGATTAATTAGGAAAAATATAATTTTCTGAACTTAGACTATATTTATCATAATAGACCTCTGGTAAAATTTGTAGAGTTATTGGAGGAGAATTTAGAGTATCACCTATTGAGTACATCATGTAGCTTAAGTGGTCTGCATATAGCAAAACTGCAGGATTTCATTTGGATGTGAATTAGGGCACGTATGATGGGTCTTGATGGTTTGTTGCAAGAACAAGTGGAATGAGCTGCATCTTTGTAAGATGAGTGAGTAGGGTGTGGTTTTGTCTAGGGTTTAAAGGCGTTCGGGTCCGACGAAAGATCGTCCTACCCAAGGAGAGTTGGAGTCAAATCACCCTAGGATTAGCATATCAAAACATGAGGAAATAATGGGTAAGGGAATCAACCAATAATAAAATAAGTACCTTGCGAAAGGGAACGCTGGGCGTAATCCCAACACAGTTCCTAGTGCCCCTTGAGAGCCCTTCACAGGGAATACCGGGGGCAGTCCTGGGTTAACGTAATCTGTTTAACAAGCTGAAAAGAGTAACTTAGTAATTAGGGTTGCACATTTCACAGACACTGATGGCACGGGATGTTAGCTGGGAGCTTCGGCTCGGATGGTTAAAGACGATCTTTGGGTCCGGGGAGCTTCGGCTCGATTGTTTGTGACGGACGTGTTGGTCCGGGGAGATTCGGCTCGGGTTTTGATTACGCTAAACTTGCATGTGCATAAAAGGAATGATATTAAGGTGGTGTGTCTTCGGTATTGGAGGATCTTAGCACAGACACCAATCCGTTGACTCGGCAAGTGTTGTGATAGCACTTCGCCAACAGAAGTCCGGTGCGCCAGCCGGCAAGAGTACGCAGGAGTCCGCTTGTGCACCAGCGTTGAGGCGTACGATAGGTCTGACCAGTAGTGCTATACTGGTTTAGAGGTGGGCGAGGCCCAACCCACCGCTTCCGTCTGCCACTACGGAGGTATCCTGGGAGGTGAGGCTCCAGAAAGGGGGAACTAAAGGTCTGTGTGCACAGAGTCGGGTGTGTGTGTTGCACTTGCTTGATCCATCATACCCACTTGCATGTCATAGCATAAGCGATTCATTTAACCTTCGACACCTAAAATATAAGTGGTATGGGACACTTATACATTAGGCCCTGCAAAACGACCCCTTGGTCTATAAGCTTGTGTGGGCAAGTTTATAAATTAAGGTTAATTTTCTTTACATATATATATTGCTGTTAATAACCGACACCCCAACGTATAAATTGGTATGGGACTCTTTATACGATGGGAGCCTTGCAAAAGACCCCTTGCTTATATGTACCCATATAAGTTAAGGTCACTTTACTTTACTTGTTTACATATATGATTAGTTACTATATAAATTGCTAGATTTAGGTCCACCGTCACCTGCATTTGATATACTCTCCACTCTCAAGTCCTCCCTTTCTTCCTCTCCGCTCGGTGCCTAGGAGCCACGGGGGAAGGGGTGGGGGATGATAGGATTTAGTCTTTTAGACTAACGGTTTTCGAACCACATCATTTAGGGGATCGCGGAGCCCAGATTGGAGGATCAGCCCCAGAGGTTGACACGCTTGGAGATAGGGCAGTCTAGCACAGGAGTTCAGACAGCTGGGACCGTGAGGCCCTTACTCTAGCAGTTTTTATTTTATTTCCTCATGAGAGATCTTGTGGTGAGGAATTGATGTATCGGGCAAAAGCCCTTATTTACAGTGCTTGGTTTTGTGGACTCTCCCATCGTGGAGATATTTTTACTTGATGTGATATTTCTGTGGACTTTTTCTTAGAGTTTTGCTGCGCGTGATATTACTCTAATTTTGTTACTATGCTGCGATCGAATTGGCCGGCAGAAACGGCGTTTTGTGGTGATGCCGCTTCAAGGCGTGAAGGGGTCACCGCAAAACTGCGGTTCTGGGCCTAAGACCCCGGTGTCGAGAAGAAAAAAAATGGGGTCTTACAAGTGGTATCAGAGGAAACCTCGATCGACAAGTAACAGTCCACAACCCCTAGTCCACCCCCGCGCGAGCTTAGTTTGCGGACAAACTAGCAGCGGAAGCAGTGGTGAGACCCTAAGGAGGAATCACTTGTAAAATAGTCCACTTTGCAAATAATTGAGCTGATTACCCACTAATATAGTTTGTTTCGCAGCCTCCAGCTCAGCCCACACCCCAAGGCGGGGCCCAGCGGACTCCGGACATTGCACCACCTCCCCCGGTCCCTACTCCTTTCCTACAATCGGAGGTGGGACAGACGTTGACAGCCATTTTGGATGCTTTCAGGGCTCAACAGGTTCTGGCTCCGCAGCCAAACCCGAGCGTCAACTGGCTGAGTATCTTTCGAGGACTCACTCCCCCATCCTACTGTGGGACTGAGTCTGCCGTCCGGACAGAGGAGTGGCTAGATATCATGTACGAGATGTTGACTGGAATCAAGTGCCCGTGGGAGGAAAGGGTGCCCTTGGTCGTGTCTTGCTTGGAATCTCATGCTAAGAGGTGGTGGAAGACTTCCCTGGATACGATTTTTGCTGACAGGATGGCTGCGGAGATAGCTTGGGAGGAATTCAAGGGCGCTCTATTGGAGCACTTTGTTCCGCAATCAGCCAGAGATGAGCTGGAGGACAGGTTTTTGCAGTTGAGGCAAGGGAGCAAGACGGTGGTGGAGTACCACCGAGAGTTTGATCATTTAGCCCGGTTTGCAGACTCATATCAGTTGGACGAAGCTGGGTATACGAAAAGGTTCTACAAGGGCCTGCGGGAGGAGCTGAGGGAGTCCTTACTATTTGTATCTGACGGGCCCATCTCCCGG
Source organism: Platanthera guangdongensis (assembly GCA_039583875.1). Classification (NCBI taxonomy): domain Eukaryota; kingdom Viridiplantae; phylum Streptophyta; class Magnoliopsida; order Asparagales; family Orchidaceae; genus Platanthera; species Platanthera guangdongensis. The sequence continues at coordinate 126,706,059 of CM077161.1, forward strand.
ATTTTGGAGATGGCGAAAAGAATCGAGGCGGATTGGCTTACTACTCGGGGCCGGAAGCGGCCAAATGAAGACCAGAGCCGGGGAGCCCGAAATGATCAGCGGCGGGGCCGCATCACAGATAGAAGAAGGGTAGAAGACCAGCCTCATCAGGAGGCGAGACAGGAGATAGGAAGACCAGTGTTGATGGCTCCACCACCAGTTCAGAGGCGGGACGAACAGAGACCCGAGGGAATGGCGTATCAACCGCCAGTGTGCTTCGATTGTCACCAGGTGGGGCACATTAGGAGGAACTGTCCCATGGGGAGGGCACCCCCACCAGCACCACAGGCTGCCCCACCAGCGCCATACTTCGGAGGCCGGGGTCGTGGCCGAGGACGTGGATACCCAGGTGGCGATCGCAGACCGGAAAGGGAGCAGGCGTATGCCTTGGATCTGGCACAGCCTCGAAACCCGGAGCAAGTCATAACAGGTATGACAAGAGTTCTTTTTAAATCATTTAAATAAAAATTCCATTATCTCTGCTATAAATTTCTAGAACTTCTCAAAAAAAAAGAGAGATTAAATAGGAAGAAACTAGTTACAGAATCCTAAGACGTTTAATCGATCCAGGTATAGTCTTCGTCAGCGGCAAACCCGCCTACACATTGTTCGACACGGGTGCTTCGCACTCGTTCGTATCAGAGGCTTTCGTGGAAGGGCTAGAATGCGTAGAACGGTTCACAGGCCTGACGAGGAGGGTGCGTTTACCTGATGGATCGGAACTATTCACCTCTGCCCACTGCAACATGGAGGCGGACATTGGCGGGAAGCCATTCGAAGTGGCGGCAACGATTCTTAGAATGCCAATCTTCGAGTTGATCCTGGGCATGACATGGTTGCACTGGAACCATGCCCAGATTGATTGCCAAGCGAAGAAGATCACAGTGAGGCATGGGGACTCGTTTATTGTCACCGAAGGTATAAGATCCGCCTCTTGTGTGCTTTTATCTTCAGTACAGGCCGTTAAGGCCCATCTACAGGGGGAGGAGGTTTACCAGATTCTGTTTGAGATAGAGGAGGCCAAGGGGGCCATGACAGACATCCTAGTGGTGCGGGACTTCATCGACGTCTTCCCAGAGAAATTGCCAGGACTACCTCCGTGTCGAGAGCAGGATTTTCAGATAGAGTTAGTGCCCGGAGCCAGGCCGGCATCTAGGGCCCCTTACCGGATGGCCCCGAAGGAGTTGGCGGAGTTCCGGAGTCAGCTGCAGGAACTTGTAGAGGCAGGGTTCGTCCGGCCAAGTACTTCACCGTGGGGAGCCCCGGTGCTGTTTGTCAAGAAGAAGGACGGAAGTCTCCGCCTGTGCATAGACTATCGAGCGCTGAATAGACTCACGGTTCGGAATACCTACCCACTCCCACGAATCGATGAGTTGTTCGATCAGCTGGAGGGAGCACATTTCTTCTCGAAACTTGACTTAAGGTCAGGCTATTATCAGCTGCGGATCCGAGAAGAGGACATTCCAAAGACCGCTTTCAGTAGCCGATACGGACTGTTCGAGTTCACAGTGATGCCGTTCGGGCTCACGAATGCACCATCAGCATTTACGAGCCTTATGAACAGGGTGTTCAAGGAATATTTGGACGTATTCGTCATCATCTTTATTGACGACATCCTTGTCTACTCAAAGACGGAAGGGGAGCACGCACGACACCTGACCTTGACATTGGAGAGGTTACGGGAGCATCAGCTGTACGCAAAATTCAGCAAATGCCAGTTTTGGCTAAAGGAGGTGGCCTTCTTGGGCCATATCGTCAGTGGGGCTGGGTTGGCGGTAGACCCGGCCAAGATTCGGGCCGTTCAGGATTGGCCACCATTGAAGACGGCGACAGATGTACGGAGCTTCTTGGGACTTGCCGGGTACTACCGGAAGTTTGTAGAGGGATTCTCCCGGATCGCGCTCCCTCTTACAACTCTGACGAAGAAGGAATCCCCTTTTATTTGGACACCACAGTGCGAGGCAGCCTTCGTGGAGCTGAAGAGTCGGCTCACTTCGGCTCCCATCCTCGCTATTCCGTCAGGAAGGGAGGGATTCCAGGTGTATACCGACGCCTCCTACCAAGGGATGGGTGCCGTTCTGATGCAGAACGGGCACGTGATAGCTTATGCCTCTCGACAGTTGAAGATTCACGAGAAACATTACCCGGTCCACGATCTGGAGATGGGCGCGGTAATCTTCGCCTTGAAGATTTGGCGGCACTATCTGTACGGGGTTCATTGCGACATCTTCTCCGACCATCAGAACCTGAGATACGTGGACACGCAAAAAGACCTCAACATCAGACAAAGGCGTTGGGTGGAGTTCCTGACAGATTATGAGTATACTATGCACTACCACCCCGGGAAGGCGAACGTGGTGGCGGATGCGTTGAGCCGGAGAGGAGATGCTTCAGGGAAGGGACCTCAGCTTATGTCTATGGAGCTGGTCCGGTCTTTCAGGGACATGCAGATATCCTTAGTATCCGAGGACGATCCAGAATTATACATGGAGTATCTGGCGTCGATGATCGCTATTGATGATATCCGGGACCGCATCAGGGAAGGGCAGAAGACAGACCCTCGGACGGAACCGATATTTCGAACCTTGGAGGAGGGTTCGACGGGGGATTATACCTTGAAGGATGGGCTATTGTATTTCAGAGGAAGGATTTATATACCCGCAGGAGGTCAGATCCGGGAGGATATCATGGCGGAAGCACATTGCAGTAGGTATTCGATACACCCGGGAATCACCAAGATGATGGCCGATCTGAAGAGGATGATGTTCTGGCCAGGAATGAAGAGGGATATTACGCACTTCGTGACCCATTGCGAAGCCTGCCAGTTGGTGAAGGCGGAATGCAGAAACCCCGCGGGATTGTTGCAACCTCTTCCAGTGCCAGAATGGAAGCTTGAGGATATTGCGATGGATTTTATTCATGGTCTCCCCCGATCACGAACGGGGAATGATTCGATATGGGTCATCGTAGATCGATTGACGAAGGTGGCTAGATTTATACCAGTCAGGAAGGACGATTCAGTGGGGGTTCTGGTTCGGAAGTTTGTGGAGCAGTACATCCGCTATCATGGAGTACCCAGGACGATCGTGTCAGATCGGGACGGTCGGTTTACATCCAGGGAATGGCGGTCGGTTCAGGCATACTTGGGCACTCGACTGACTTTTAGCACCGCCTTCCACCCTCAGACGGATGGGCAGACAGAGCGCACAAACCGGACACTGGAAGACCTGCTACGTCTATGCATCCTAGACCGAGGAGAGCCTTGGGAAAAGATGTTACCGATGGTGGAATTCTCGTACAACAACAGTCATCAGGCCAGCATAGGCATGGCCCCCTACGAGGCTCTATATGGACGGAAATGTAGAACCCCACTCTCTTGGATTCAGGACGAGGACCCGAAGGCTTTGGGATCGGATTTTGTTGAAGACACCGAGGCTCAGGTGAGGTTGATCAGGGACAGGATGTTAGAGGCACAGAGCAGGCAGGCCAAGTATTATGACGCCCGCCATCGTCAGGTGGAATTTCAGGTCGGGGACCGTGTGTTTTTGAAGATCCGGCCTATGCATGGAGTTTCTCGGATGCGTGGCCGAAGGAAGAAGCTCAGTCCCAGATACATGGGCCCTTACAGGATCCTGGAGCGGATAGGGGTCCTGGCTTACAGGCTGGAGTTGCCACCAGAGCTGGCAGCTCTGCATGATGTTTTCCACATATCCTCGCTGAGAAGGGCTCTACTACGCCCGGAGCAGCGGATTACGACCACCGAAGGGCCGGTAGCTTCGGACCGATCTGTTCACTTGGAGCCGGTGCGGATCGATGATAAAGGAGTACGGATCCTGCGACGCAAAAAGATTCCCTTAGTCAAGGTTCTGTGGAGGAACCACGGCCAAGAGGAGCATACTTGGGAGCCGCAGGATCTGATGCAACAGAAACATCCAGAGCTATTCAGTCAGGTATAGCTCTCAGACCCCTCAAGATGTTAATTTATTCTCCTGCTTTAATTTACTAAGGGCTGCTCTAGGCAGATAGAGGCTTATCTTTTGTTTATTGGGGGCTTATCCTTGTTTATTGGGATCTCGGTCTGCCGATTGGGCGAAATGGACATAAATCTCGGTTTCCCTTTAAACCAATTTTAGCAAACAAGCCGCTATGCTGGGATGTTACAAGATTCTTTTCTTCGGTAGTAAGTCCCGTAGACTCAACTTTGATTTCGGGGACGAAATCTTTGTTTTGTTTATTGGGATTTGTAACATCCCATTTCCAATTAGACCCCTAAGAATGGTTTTGGCCATGACTAGGTTATGACAAACCCAAGGAAGCCAGTAATGAGTCAAGAGATAGGGGACAGAAAGGTGGGGGATCACCATGGTTTGCAAATAGTAGAACTCTGAACCATGGTTTAGGATGACCATGGGCTACACCTTGACCCCAAGACCCTACCACAACACCCCTAATACCTTGGGAGGCCCATTAGAGCCATAAGGACCCATTGGGGTCAAACAAAGAGGCTCAATTGACCAAGGTCAACCCTAGCCCTAAATGAGTCAAACTAGCCTACTTAGGGTCAATTGACCTACTCCTAGCCTAGAGGACCCCACCTATGCCCTCCTAACCCTAAAGTGAGGTCAATGGGTCACTAAGGACACACTGGGGTCAGCCCTAGAGGCCAGGTTGACCCAAGTCAACTCAAGCTCCTAATCTGGTCAAAGTACCCTTACTAAGGGTATGTGACCTCCAAAGTGCAGGGTAACCCTACATAACCCTTCCTAGACCTTAGGGGAGGCCAATGGGTCACCAAGGACCCATTGGGGTCAACTCAAATGGTCATGTTGACCAAGGTCAACTCTATTCTAGAGTTAGGTCAAATTAGCCTAAATGAGTCAACCCAAGCTCAACCCCTTTTTCCTTTTAAGTTAACCACAACATAATGAAATATTATGGGTGGGAAGGGCTGCCAATAGGCTGGGGAGTCAGCATGGTCAGTTTTGGTGACTAGGAAAGAGAGAGAAAGCTTCATCCCACACTAATGGAGGAGAGAGAAAAGGGGAAAGAGAGTTGAAGGAGGAGATTGGCCAAGGAAAGGCCAATGGTCCCCATTGATGGCAGCATTCATCTCCTCCAGTGAAGGGGAGGAGTTTCCAGCCGTTTCCCTGGCTGTCAAGGGGCAGTTACAGCCTCCACCATCATGGCCGAAACAAGCCTTTAATGGCCATGATGGCCATGGCAGTTTCTTCCATTCTTCTCCCCCTCTGATGATTTAAACACCACCAGTGAGCTTGGGGGAGAATTTCCCAATCCTTAACTGAAGAAATCCGGTGAGTTTACTGGGAGGTTGCAGAAATCCGATCGGCGGCACCACCACCATGTCAACCCGCAGATCCGCTCGTCTCCAGGCCGCCAACAAGGTCCTCCTCCTCCTCTTTTCTCATGGACAGATCATAGGTTTCATTAGGGCCGAGGTTCGGGCTCAATTGAGCCCGATCCAATTCAGAAAATTCATGGCTTTCGGCCGAGAAATTTCTTGGTTGGATCGCCGGAATCCGCCCCTCCGGCGGCTGTGCCGCCGTCTGGCGATAGCCACCACCTCAACGGAGGTGGTGGTGGCGGTGGCCGGCCGGGGAAGGGACTGGGTGGCCGGCGGCAGACGTTTGAAGTCGGCACAGGAAGGAGCAATCCTGGCCGTTGGCTCATCGGGGACGATGACCCCGCGTCGTTGATCTGCGCCAAGATTCGCGCGGCATCAATCAGATACTTAGGATTTAAATGAATATTATTCCATTTCTGTCACATTTGATGTATTTAATGTATTTAATTTTTAAAAATACTTAGGACCCTGAATGGAAATCTGCCCAACATGAAAATTGTAGCTTAGGGTGTCTAAGTTGTAGCAAAAATTGTTTGGACCCTTTTGGGCCACTGGTTAGACCAGGGTACCCTTTTTGGTAGGACGTATACCTAGACCTAAACAGAAATTAATTTTGGTGCCCACACTTCATTCCTTGTCCAAACAAGTTGAAATTTGGGCAGTGAGAAGGTCTTAGTCATATCTAGAACCTGTCCAAAATTTAGAATTTTTGGAGAACATTTTTCTATAGTTTTTAGAAAAATTTAATAAATCATGATTAATTTAATTATGTGAGCTAATTAATTTAAAACACCCCCAAATTTTGGTGGGTGGTCTTAGATGTCATGATAGGTATATGGTTAAAACTTTAGCTCATTTGGAGATGTTTAGGATAGGTAATTTACCCACCCTATATATGACCCTATAAGGGTATTTTGGTCAAAAACCACTATTTGATGGTTGAGTGGCCAAATTCCCTCATCAGAGGCTGAAATTTTGGCCACTGATATACTTTGACTTGTTACACTCACTTATGAAGTTTGGAGTGGTTTGGACTAGGGTAGCCCTAGAATTTTAGGGTAAGCCCTTTAGGGTAAATTTCTAGGGTTTGAGGAATTTGGGGTCAAAAAACCTTGGATGGGCGTGAAACTTGTGATAGATGTCCATAGGGTTACTATGGTCCTGTGGTTAAAATTTTAGGGCATTTGGAAGAATTTAAACCCCTTAAATCTATAACCCTAGTTTAGGGCACTAGCTTTGAAATCATAAGTTCTAATACCAAAACCTTCTGAAAAGGGCTGAGTTTTTGAATGGGTAGTTGTTTAGGGTATTTACATCTCTGGAAATTTTATAATAAATTTTGGATGAATATTTTTGGTACTTTATTCACAAAGTCATGTTTTACAATTTCCACTTAGGAATTTTTGGAGATAAATATACTTGATTAAATCTGATGAAACTTAGCATAGGGGCTTGTAATAACGGTACCCATCTCTGTAAATTCTTATGAAATTTTTGAAGAATTATATATAGTAGTTGCTTCCTTAATTATTTAATTCTATGGAACTTTGGTAAATTTAATAATGACATTTAGATGGTCTGAAAAATTTTAATTTCTTCATCATGATGTTTCTAGTTCCTTATGAAGCTCTAGTAATTTGTACATAATTATTGGAGACATATTTGTGGCACTTCCTTCATTATATTTGATCTTGGGAATTATTTTCAATAACTCTTTTAGAGGTCAAGAACTATATGGAAAATTATGAAAATTGGCAACCAATAATATTTCTCGGTTATTTAGTGGATAAAAATTTTAGGAGGCCATTACCTGAGCAAATCTTATGGTTCATGTTCAAATTGACTATGGCCTAGCTGTTGAGGAAAATTCAATAAATAGTAGATTAATTAGGAAAAATATAATTTTCTGAACTTAGACTATATTTATCATAATAGACCTCTGGTAAAATTTGTAGAGTTATTGGAGGAGAATTTAGAGTATCACCTATTGAGTACATCATGTAGCTTAAGTGGTCTGCATATAGCAAAACTGCAGGATTTCATTTGGATGTGAATTAGGGCACGTATGATGGGTCTTGATGGTTTGTTGCAAGAACAAGTGGAATGGGCTGCATCTTTGGAAGATGAGTGAGTAGGGTGTGGTTTTGTCTAGGGTTTAAAGGCGTTCGGGTCCGACGAAAGATCGTCCTACCCAAGGAGAGTTGGAGTCAAATCACCCTAGGATTAGCATATCGAAACATGAGGAAATAATGGGTAAGGGAATCAACCAATAATAAAATAAGTACCTTGCGAAAGGGAACGCTGGGCGTAATCCCAACACAGTTCCTAGTGCCCCTTGAGAGCTCTTCACAGGGAATACCGGGGGCAGTCCTGGGTTAACGTAATCTGTTTAACAAGCTGAAAAGAGTAACTTAGTAATTAGGGTTGCACATTTCACAGACACTGATGGCACGGGATGTTAGCTGGGAGCTTCGGCTCGGATGGTTAAAGACGATCTTTGGGTCCGGGGAGCTTCGGCTCGATTGTTTGTGACGGACGTGTTGGTCCGGGGAGATTCGGCTCGGGTTTTGATTACGCTAAACTTGCATGTGCATAAAAGGAATGATATTAAGGTGGTGGGTCTTCGATATTGGAGGATCTTAGCACAGACACCAATCCGTTGACTCGGCAAGTGTTGTGATAGCACTTCGCCAACAGAAGTCCGGTGCGCCAGCCGGCAAGAGTACGCAGGAGTCCGCTTGTGCACCAGCGTTGAGGCGTACGATAGGTCTGACCAGTAGTGCTATACTGGTTTAGAGGTGGGCGAGGCCCAACCCACCGCTTCCGTCTGCCACTACGGAGGTATCCTGGGAGGTGAGGCTCCAGAAAGGGGGAACTAAAGGTCTGTGTGCACAGAGTCGGGTGTGTGTGTTGCACTTGCTTGATCCATCATACCCACTTGCATGTCATAGCATAAGCGATTCATTTAACCTTCGACACCTAAAATATAAGTGGTATGGGACACTTATACATTAGGCCCTGCAAAACGACCCCTTGGTCTATAAGCTTGTGTGGGCAAGTTTATAAATTAAGGTTAATTTTCTTTACATATATATATTGCTGTTAATAACCGACACCCCAACGTATAAATTGGTATGGGACTCTTTATACGATGGGAGCCTTGCAAAAGACCCCTTGCTTATATGTACCCATATAAGTTAAGGTCACTTTACTTTACTTGTTTACATATATGATTAGTTACTATATAAATTGCTAGATTTAGGTCCACCGTCACCTGCATTTGATATACTCTCCACTCTCAAGTCCTCCCTTTCTTCCTCTCCGCTCGGTGCCTAGGAGCCACGGGGGAAGGGGTGGGGGATGATAGGATTTAGTCTTTTAGACTAACGGTTTTCGAACCACATCATTTAGGGGATCGCGGAGCCCAGATTGGAGGAGCAGCCCCAGAGGTTGACACGCTTGGAGATAGGGCAGTCTAGCACAGGAGTTCAGACAGCTGGGACCGTGAGGCCCTTACTCTAGCAGTTTTTATTTTATTTCCTCATGAGAGATCTTGTGGTGAGGAATTGATGTATCGGGCATAAGCCCTTATTTACAGTGCTTGGTTTTGTGGACTCTCCCATTGTGGAGATATTTTTACTTGATGTGATATTTCTGTGGACTTTTTCTTAGAGTTTTGCTGCGCGTGATATTACTCTAATTTTGTTACTATGCTGCGATCGAATTGGCCGGCAGAAACGGCGTTTTGTGGTGATGCCGCTTCAAGGCGTGAAGGGGTCACCGCAAAATGGCGGTTCTGGGCCTAAGACCCCGATGTCGAGAAGAAAAAAAATGGGGTCTTACATTTATCTCCTCCCACACTTTCAATCTATTGTTTTCTCCAACATCTCCACATCAGGAACCCATCTCCCCCCCCCCCCACAACAACAGTTCCACTTTCTACAACTACAACTCCCTCTGTCCCTTTTCCTCTACTCATCCAAACTGACCATCCATCTATTGTACCTGACTACACACACACAAATATATCCAGTGTATTTTTTATCTCTTCAAATTATGGTCATCACAATCCCTACTCCTCCAATGCTCTAGAATCCCTCTATCTTAACTTCTCTGATATTGTAAAGGATCTGCTAGCCTTCATCTCTCCCACTCTACAGAAACTCATAGATGATGCTCTAGCTCCCCTCACTGCCTCCATCCATACTCTCTCTTCCAAAGTTGCTGCTCTATCCCATGTCCCTTCTTCTGGGGGACTGTCTCCAGGACCCTCTGCAGCCAGTCAGGGGGAGATGCTCCATGATGAAGAAGTTCCAGTGGTAGCAACAACAACAGCAATAACAGAAACAGATTCTTTAATGTCAGACTCTTCAGAAGAAGAAGCCACTCCTTCTGATATAGTAGATTTAATTGATTCAGATACAGAAATGGATGAGCTAGATATGGCTGAAATTAATACTGATGGTGATTTTATTCTAAATCCCATAGTTAATTTAAATTCTTTATTAGAGTTATTAAATCTTGTGTACAGAGATATTCTTCCCAACTCCTCTTATCAACATTCTTGGGCCATTGTACCATACACTGCACCAATCAGCCCCATAGTTACCCATCAACTTAAGGCCAGTCTTGCTGTTGCAGAGCCTCTTATAGTATCAACTCCCAAGAACATTGCTTCTCATAAATCCATTTCACGTCCCACCTACAAAATGGATGACAACCCACTGCCAGTTTTGGATGCAATCATCATGGCAGATATGGAAGAAGAAAATTTGTTAATTGTTAAAAATAAAATAGTTACTCTTGAATCTCTAGAACCTCCAGCACAGCATCAGGCTGAAAAGCTTATTGACAAAGAACTTCTGAAAGCTTTGGATGCCTTATATGATAATCATCAAGGCTCCTCTGAGGATGATGAAGATGATAATGATGATTCTGATGATAGCCCTTCTGCAAAGAAGAAAGTTTCAAAGAAAAGGAAAGCTCCTCCAGTTACTGCTCCCAAGCCAAATCCAACTCATGATACTTCTTATTATATTCTGTAGAAAATCACTCCTTATCCTAGGATACCAGCCTGGAGGTGGCTGTCCAAGAATCAACAAAAGGAAAGAAAGAAAAGCAGAAGATATTCTCCTCATCCCCAAAGACTTTGGAAAGGACCTCCTCCTCCTCCACCTGCTGCTGGTGCTTAAGGAAACATCTCTCAGAGGTCTACCTCATTCACTCAAACATATTCGAGAGAATAAGGTAGATCCTCTTCTCATCATGGAAGCAGCCAGCAGAGGTACTCTTCCAGCAGGCAACAACATCAGCAACAACAACAACAAGCTCCTGAACCACAAAAGGCTGACGGTCCGAAAAGGCCAGAGTCTCCTCCCATTCCCTTTGTGGATCCAGAGACAGAGACAACTGCTAGAATGGCTATGTTCCAGGAACTTGTTGGACTTTCAATGATAGATAAAGCTAAAGCTGAAGGAAAGGATCCATCAAAGTATTCTACAATGTCCAAATACAGGAAATAAGAATTAAACAGGTATGAGAAATGTAACAAATTCTTTAATGTAGATGCTTATATGAATCTACATCCAGAGGCTTTTGTGCCTAGAGCCACATCTCTCAATATCATTGGAGCTGCTGATATGACAATGTCTAAAAAGCAAGCAACTAATCCCAACAGAGAAATCAAGTTTACACAGCGTGCTGACAAAGAAAAGGAGGACAAGCAAAAGGAGAAAATGAAGAAAAAGAAGTGATTTATATTCTAAGTAACTGTCTTTCTAAACTCTTTATGTATGCACTATCACAAAGCTTCTGTGTAAATAGCTGCTGCTGTTCTAATTTTTCTGCCAGATATATTTTCTGCTTTGTGATTGTTTTTATTTCATTTGTATTAGTGAACTCACCCAAATAGGTGGAGATAGTTGGATCCCTAGTTGATTTGGGTTAAGTTCACTAACTAGGATAATTGACCCACCATGTATAGCCAGGGTCATGTCATTGTGTCCTAGAGTTTAGGCTAAGTCCTTAGAATCAACCACACATGGACCAGCCAACAGAAGACATCATGAGACTCAGACTTAGAAGAAAATCAAGTTCATAAAAGTGAGTTCAACGTTCGTCGAACTCAGCTCGATGAAAGTCGTGCTCCGCTCGACGAACTCAGAGTAAATTCTCTGAGTTGAGCTCGACGATATTCGAGCTCGGGTTGACGAATACTGGATGTTCATCTTCAACATTTTAGTCCAGGATACTTTCTCTGAACTCAGGTCGATGAACTTGGTTCTCAGTTCGACGAACAAGAATTCCCAGGTCGATGAATATGATTTCTCTGGTCGACGAACTTTGATCTTAGGTCGACGAAATCTGTTCTCTGGTCGACGATTGCTATGCAGTTCCAGACTTGGAATTTTCCCTCTTTTTTCTTTATTCTGTAGTAGTAATTCCTGAGTAATTAATTGTTATATTCTCTGAATATATTCGTTAGTGGCAACATTGATTATGGTCTTCATTAGGAATATTACTTGCCGTTTTTAATGGGACAGTTGTGGAAATCCATTAATGCAATATTCTCTCCAACCGATTTTCATTCTCCAGGACATTAGTAATTAATGGATTAGAATTCAAAATTCAAAAAGAGAATTTGACTGAAGATAAAAGAAGAGTTTTTCTTTTCCAGAACAAGCATATATATAGAATATAAAGAAAACTGATAAAATACAGGAATACAGATACACAAATAAGAGATCAATAGCAACAATACTCTGAACCTTCTCTGTACAGAAAACAAAATATTTTCTCATTGACATTGCTGAAGAAGAAGAAGAACAATCATTACAAATCAAGAATCTTCTTCAACCTTCATTCCAGGAGCTTTCAAGGACAACACATCCATAACAGTCAGAAGTTCCTGGATCTCATTCTCAAGTCAAGGCAGAAGACTGAAGTCCTACACCCTGTGCAAGACTCTAAGTGTTATTGAGAGGAGTTCTTGATAACAGCAAAAATCCACTATTCTTCTCCGTTGAAAAGAGAAAGAGAAGACACCATCAATTTCTCCCCCCTCTGTATAAAGCGTTTATTAACTCCCTTCAAAAATTTATTTTGGTTTTTGAGCACCTGATGAAAAACTCATTGGTGGCAGTCACCTGATCAAAACCTGCAAGTGGATTCCTACCAGGATGGTAGAAGAGTGGATGTACCTAGGTTGGGGAACTACTATAAAAGTTCTTTTGTTGTCTGGTTGCCCTTTTCTTTTTGTTCTTGCTGTGGCTGTGATAGATTAGGTTATCTGTGCTGTGATTAGATTAAATTAACTTAGGTTTCTATTGCTTTCTGGTTACCTTGGTATCTCTTATTTCATTAATCTAATATTATTATATAAACAGAAAAAAGTTTTCAAGTTACTCTATTCACCCCCCCCCCCCCACCCTCTAGAGTAAATCAGGTCTAACCGTCTCTTTTAGGTGCTTCTACTCAAGTAGTTCTTTCTGCTGGTGCAATCTCTTGCTGCTGTGGGACACTATGGTGCTCCATTTCCTGTGACTGGTTATTTAAACAACCGTTTATCACAGAGCTAAGTAGAAACAAATTTCCTCCCCGGATCCATATCCTGGGAACGAGCACTCACCTACCCAACAAAAGTAGATAGCCGAAGTAAGGGAAAGTAAGTGAACATTATATATATAGGCTAGAAGAATTTATAATAGGCGCAGCATAGTAAAACCGGAAAAGCAGCAACAATGCATTAATGCTTCGCTAGCATAACAAAACATTAAGTATTCTCAACATGTATTCAATCGCAGTCATTCACAGTCGCGCACATACCACAAGCATTCACAGCCGAGCACACACCGCAGGCATTCACAGCCACGCATACACCGCAGGCATTCTAAGCCATGCACACAACCCTATGTCGACAAAGTTTGGATCGCTTCTTTTCAAGCAGGGTAGCGAGCCCCGCGGGCCTCACCGATGTGGCTGTTAGTGATAGTGGCCAGTCCTGCCACTTTTGTGGGTGGTCATACCGCACAGCCTAGGCCTTTACGTATAACCCTGTGTACTCTTGGATGTGAGCAACATCCGACGATTCAATATTTTGGCCGACCAATGGAGGAAAACCCAACGGGGACAATATAATGGTCGTTCACCCGTGGTATCCATCTCCCTGTCACCTTGAGTCATCGACCATCCCGCACTGGTATGAACGTTCTGCGAAAGGGACTGACCCGCCACATTTTTCCGCAAAGCAGTTTACAAGCAATCAATCAAATAATCATGTTAATATGCATCGGGTCTGCGGTGGCCTGCCCTACTATACGTTAATCGTCAGGCGGTGACGCTTAGCTCAACTTTCAAAAAGGAGCTTGGGAGCGCTTTATTTGAGGCTAAACTCGGAGGAACACCTCAACTCCGGTTATCCTCAGGTAAAGCTCTACCTTAAAAAGATAACTGCCCGTCAGAGCAGGACCCAGGTTTATATTAGTGAAATACAGGGCTGAAGTGCAGTAAATAAAGCTACCAAACAAAAGCTGCATAATTTAATCACTGTAATGAAGCGTGACTAGTACGAAACTGGAGTGGTACTAAAACGAAAGTACTTAATTAAACTGAACTTGACCAGTACTAGACTGGAGTAGTACTAAATTGAAATGAACTTGACCAGTACTGGACTGGAGTACTACTGAATTGAAGGTACTGAATTGAAATAAACTTGACCAGTACTAGACTGGAGTAGTACTAAATTAAAATTACTGAACTGAAATAAACTTAATCAGTATTAGACTGAAGTAGTACTGAATTGAAGGTACTGAATTAAAATAAACTTGACCAGTACTAGACTAGAGTAATACTGAATTGAAGTACTAAACTGAAACGAATATGGGAGCTAGAACAGTGCAAGACTGGAATAATCACAAAGAAAATGGTTAGTAGTCCAATCCCTCATCAAGGAGGCTTCAGTTCCATCTGCGTTCTCAGGTGGCACATTCAGTTTCATCTTCGTTCACAAGAGGTGCATTCAGTTCTGTTTTAGTTTTTTTTATAAGGTTTCCTTGAGTTACACCCATTATTAAGATCCGATTATGATTTGGTTGCGCCTTATTAATCACGGCTAAATTGGATGTAGGCTAATCAGGAGTTACACCCTCATTATTTATCGAGAATAATTTGCAACTCACTACTCGCACTCTCACTTTCCGAGCATGCCCAGACCACTCGATTGTCGAGACACTCGATGGTTTCATGAAGTCTTGGAAAACACGGAACTTGGTAACTTGCCTCGGCCACTCTCGTCGATACGATAATTTGAATTTATTATTCAAATTAGAGAGGATAGTCACGCGCTCCAATTTCAATTTTCGAAGGAAATGAGCGTAAAATTTTTCGGGCGCGGCTCTAGTCTCTAAGAAATTGAGAAAAGTTCAATTTTGATCTCCAAATTCTCAAATTTTGATACATCCTTTAAGGAGGTCTAAAATGAGCCTAAAAGAATTTAAATAATTTTTATTGAAGAGTTTTGGGACTTTAATTCGGCCAAATAAATTTTATTTGTGCCTTTAAAAATACCAATTCAACTCCAAATATTTTCCAAATTTTTGTGGTGATTGTGTTGGGGTTCTCTATGAGGATGGCACAACACTTGTGCACGCAGCAGAAGAATAAAACATCAAGAAAACCCAAAAGAAATGGGATCGGGCCATGGCAGTTGAATCAAGAAGTTAACAAACAATTTAGCAAAAATTACCTCGGTGGCGTTGAGTCACAACTCAACGGAGATGCTCCAAGCATCGTATTCCTACTGGTGGAGAGTTCTACGTGGAATGATGTCCATGTCTCTGCAGAGATCCACACGAGCGGGAGAACACCGATCTAATCCGTCGCACGGATTATCGGGAAGGAGAAAGACCGCACCTTGCTTTTCCACGGACTGCTAGGTCCGCGCCAGGAAGAGCAATACCAGCGACGATCGCCGGAGAGGAGGAGGTCGACGGAGCGAGCACGGCGGCGGCAGAACACTTCCGTCGGCGGCGGGATTCAGGATCGGCGGAACGAACGGAAAGGCGGAATGCTTCCTTCGCGGGATTCAGTTCGAACAGCTGTCAGAGATCTATCGAGAGGTCACCCGAAAACCCTAAGTGTCCCTTTTATACCAAAGGCATAAATAGACTTAGGAATATCGCTATCCGCAGACCACCCAGAAAATATGGTTCCAGAATCGACGAGTATCAGTCGGCGAGAATCATCGAGATTCGGCGAGAATCAGTTAGCAGAATTGGCGAGAATCAGTCGGCAGAATCGGCGATAATCGGTCGGCGAGTATCACCTAGGATCGACGAGAATCAGAGTACAATACTCGACGATTCTCGCCGAATGCGGGGTGGACCATACTCGTCGACCGTCGACCCGCGGTCGATGAAACTCGACGATTCTTGTCGATCGTCGAGACGCTGTGACGACTCTCGACGATTCTCGTCGATCGTCGAAATGCTGTGACGACTCTCGACGATTCTCGTCGATCGTCGAGCCTCGGTCGACGATACTCGTCGATCCGCGATCGATGACTCTTACCAATCCTTCAAGGCAACATTTACCCAACCCGACGATCCTTTAAGGCAACACTTTGCCCAAGACCCGATTCAGGTCGGTGATTGGTAACCTTTACCAACACAGTCAATCATCCAACTTCTCCACATCTCTTATGTGCGACCCTGCAGGCCCATATCGCGTTGGCAGTGAGATTACATGTTTGACCACTTCTAGATCACCATGGTAACTCCAACAGACTCCCACTTGATCTTGAAAGTATCAAATCAAAAACCTCACAAACAATGAGCGGCATCTAGCAATGCATCATTGCTCCCCAAGCAATAAGAGTTTCTAACTCATAAGCCTTTATGACCAATGTATCTGCGTTGTCTTTGTCCCTTTGTCCCTTACATCCGGAAAGAACTAGAGGCATGGACCGTGTCACCCTCGTAATAGCTCAATCCTAGTTTCTTGATCCAGGACGGACTTCTAGAGAATGGTGAGTCCAATATCACATATTGACTCAATCAAGCATGACCATGCATTTCTCAGTCCAGTTCCATCAAGGGGCCCACGGATGCAACTCCTGTCATATAGGAGGACAAATCCCATATCTGCTCACACACAAACACCCAAATGATTCGTAACATGCCCAACAACCACCCTTATCATCAACCTTTCTCAAGGAGGACTTTAGATGGCATCAAAGCACGCTCTTCCTTACTTGATGAATGCTGTGACTTCAGGTCAAAGGACCACAACACCATTGTCAATTGAGACATACTCGTGACACGATTGGATGACAATCCACAGAGTAGCCTCAGGTTGGGTCTGTCCAGTACAACTTGTTCACTAACAAGTACCACGTGATGACTTGATATCACAATATCATGACCTGTGAGAACCGGTCATCAGTCAACGCACGTGCTAGCCTTTATGTACCATCATCACCCTTAGTTTCTATGATGATACTCGACCAGAGACCTTTTAAGAATAAAGCTTCAAATAAATCACAGGCTCTCACATTTAAGTCATGTACTTGATGTCCCATGGAAGCGAACATTCTAAGGGTATCTATTATGTTAACATTTAACTATCATATAGAAAAGCTCATAATAAAAGAATTTGCCACTAATTGTAAGAGAAAAACTAGGTACATTGTTCATCATATGAACAAATAGCCAACAAAATACATGTTTACATGCAATCCACAAGATTCTCGCTAGAGTTGATCATTTAGGTATCGTATACCCATCGATCTAGTATGACCATCATGCTTTCTCTACGCGAGATACTTTGTCAGCGGATCCGCAACATTTTCCTCAGTCGGCACTCTGCAAATGTTCACATCTCCTCGTTCGACAATCTCACGAATAAGATGAAACCACCGAAGTATATGCTTGGAGCGCTGATGGGATCTAGGTTCCTTAGATTGTGCAATTGCACCATTGTTATCACAGTAGAGAACTACGGGACCAACAATACTAGGAACTACATCAAGCTCGTCGATGAATTTCCTAATCCATACAGCCTCCTTCGCCGCATTAGCTACGGCGATGTACTCGGCCTCTATTGTAGAATCAGCAACTGTCTCTTACTTGGAACTCTTCCAGCTCACAGCTCCTCCATTCAGGCAAAACACAAAACCTGACTGAGACTTGGAGTCGTCTCTATCAGTTTGGAAGCTAGCATCCGTGTAACCACTTACAACGAGCTCTTCCTCTCCACCATACACCAAGAACACATCCTTAGTCCTTCTCAAGTACTTCAGGACATTCTTGACTGTAATCTAGTGACACTCACCGGGGTCTGACTGATACCTGCTAGTCATGCTCAAAGCAAAGGAGATGTCGGGTCGAGTACATAACATCACGTACATGATTGATCCAATTGCCGAAGCATATGGAATCAACTTCATGCGGTCCTTATCTTCACAAGACTTTGGACACTGGTCCTTAGAGAGATTCACCCCATGAGACATGGGCAAAAATCCTTTCTTGGACTCAAGCATGTTGAACCGCTTCAACACCTTTTCGATGTATATACTCTGGTTCAAACCCAACAACTTCTTCGATCTATCTCTATAGATCTTAATACCGAGTATATAAGTCGCTTCACCCAAATCCTTCATTGAAAAACAGTTCCCTAGGTTGTTCTTAACAACTTTCTGGGTAGGAATGTCATTCCCAATCAACAGTATGTCATCTACATACAGTATCAGGAAGACAACAATGCTCCCACTAATTCGCTTGTAAACACAAGGCTCAACTTCATTCTTGATGAAACCAAACTCTTTGATTTTCTCATCAAAACGAAGATTCCAACTTCGAGAGGCCTGTTTCAGTCCATAGATGGACTTATTCAGCTTGCATATTTTAGTGGCTTCATCTGGGGATACAAAACCCTCGGGTTGTGTCATATACACTTCCTCAAGGAGGTTTCGATTAAGGAAAGCCGTTTTGACATCCATCTGCCAGATCTCGTAGTCATAATACGCAGCAATAGCAAGCAATATCCTTATGGACTTTACCATGGCAATAGGGGAAAAAGTCTCATCATAGTCAATACCATGAATTTGCTTGAAACCCTTAGCCACCAGTCGCCCTTTGAATGTCTGTACATTCCCATCCATGTCGGTCTTCTTCTTGAAGACCCACTTGCACCCTATGGGTCAAACCCCTTCAGGTGGTTCCACCAAGTTCCAAACTTGGTTTGCATACATGGAGTCCATTTCAAATTTCATAGCCTCAAGCCATTTGTCGGAGTCCGGTCCATTCATAGCCTCTTGGTAGGTTGCTGGTTCATCATCATGATCCATAAGCAACACATTACCTATTTGAGACACGAGAAATCCATATCTCTCAGGCTCAAACCTCGGTCTACCAGATCTACGTAGGACTTGTGTTCCTTGAGCAGGTTCTCTAGCTACAACATCTTGTAGTCCTGACTCAGAATCCAATTCCGGTTCATTCACTACATGTGGTTCTTGAACTTCTTCAAGCTCTACCTTTTCAGTCTTTCTTGATAAGAACTCTTTCTCCAAGAAGACACCAGTCCTTGCGACAAACACTTTGCCCTCAGACGGTAGGTAGAAGTAATACCCTTTCGTTTCCTTAGGATATCCCACCAGATAACATTTATCCGATTTGGGTTCCAGCTTGTCAGGCATTTGACGTCTCACGTATGCCTCACAGCCCCAAATTTTAATGAACGACATACTAGGACGCTTCGCAGTCCATATCTCATATGGTGTCTTCAGAACCGTTTTCGTTGGAGCGCGATTCAACGTCATTGCAGCAGTCTCTAAAGCAAAACCCCAAAAGGAAACATGCAAGTCTGCATGACTCATCATCGAACATACCATGTCTAACAGAGTACGATTTCTTCTCTCAGACACACCATTATGTTGTGGTGTTCCAGGTGGAGTGAGCTGTGATACAATACCATACTCTTTCAGATGATCATGGAACTCATGACTCAGGTATTCGCCACCTCGATCAGATCGGAGTGCTTTAACCCTTTTACCCAACTGGTTTTCTACTTCATTCTTGAACTCTTTGAATTTTTCAAAGGTCTCAGATTTGCACTTCATAAGATACACATATCCGTATCTACTGAAATCATCAGTAAATGTAACAAAGTAGAAATACCCACTTCTAGCCATGGAACTCATGGGTCCGCATACATCACTATGTACAACACCCAAGAGATCCTCAGCCCTCTCAGTATAACCAGTGAAAGGAGCTTTAGTCATCTTGCCTAACAAACAAGATTCGCATCGCTCAAATGATTCATAATCAAATGAGTCCAAAAGTCCATCTCTATGGAGCTTGGATATGCGCTTCTCGTTGATATGGCCCAAACGACAATGCCAGAGAAAAGTAGGGTTCGAGTCATTTGTTCTTAGTCTTTTATTATTTTCAACATTACAGATTAGATGGTCCAAGTTCAAGACATAAAGACCATTAAACAATTGGGCTACAGCATAACAAACATCAGTCTTAAATATAGAACAACAGTTGTTCTTAATTATAAAAGAAAATCCAATCATGTCCAAACATGAAATAGATATAATGTTTCTAGTTATGGCCGGAACAAAATAACAATTATCTAGTTCTATTACAAGCCCACTAGGCAAAGAAAGACGGTAAACCCCTAAGGCTACAGCAGCAACTCTTGCTCCATTGCCGACGCGGAGGTCCACCTCCCCTTTACTCAGCAATCTTCTCCTTCCCAGTTCCTGCACATTTGTACAAATGCGAGAACCACATCCGGTATCCAATACCCAAGATGAAGGAGTAGAAAGGTTTATCTCTATAACATGAATATTTGAAGCGAAAGTCATACCTCCCTTCATTTTCTGCAGACCTTCAATGTACGAAGGACAGTTCCTCCGCCAGTGACCAGCCTTGCCACAGTGGTGGCATTTCCCTTCCTTCACCATGCTTTTCTTTTTCATCAGTGCAGAAGACTTGGGCTCAAGATATGGCTTAGGTCCCACCTTCGTCTTCTTAGAGCCCTTGGCCTTGCCCTTGCCCTTATGCACCATCAGTATGAGGCTGGCAGGCTTGGCCTTCTTCATATTGATTTCAGCAGTTCTCAACATGACTAGGAGTTTGGGCAGTGTCTTGTCTATTTCATTCATGTTGTAGTTCAAGACGAACTGCTCATAACTGTCCGGCAATGATTGCACGATCAGATCTGTGGCCAACTCTTGACCAAGAGGAAAACCCAGCCTTCCAAGGTTCTCTATATACCCAATCATCTTTAGTACGTGAGTCCCTACTGAGTCTCGAACTCCTATCATGCACTGAAACAATGCTTTTGTGATGTCGAACCTCTCTTGACGAGCCTGCCCTTGAAACATTTTCTTGAGATGCTCGTCAATCTCCTTGCACCCCATGCTCTCATGTTGCTTCTGAAGCTCAGAGTTCATAGTGGCAAGCATAAGGCATTCGACATCTAAAGCATCATCAGTATACTTCTTATAAGTATCCTTCTCAGCACGGGAAGAGTTCCCGGTCGGCACCTCGGGGGCTTCTTCTTCCAAGATATAGATCTTTCGCTCTTGCCTGAGAACAATTCTCAGGTTCCTATACCAGTCTATGTAATTTGTCCCACTGAGCTTATCCTTCTCAAGGATGGCTCTCAGAGACAAAGTGGAGTGTGAAACACTTGCCATGGAATTCTACAAGAATTTATGCAGAATAAAATCAGTACCAAAATTTCAAATACAATTTATTTTAATTTGGACTTCAATTAAAACACTCCCACTATTTTATTCGAAATGATAGCCCTCACTAACAATTCGGAGAGTTCATGCGAGCTACTCTCTTAGTGGACAAGATCCGTATTTCACAAACACAATGAGTCAGCTTTGGCTTTCCTCTCATGATGCGGTTATTTAGGTAGGCAACGCTTGCCAATTGCATCCTCATGCAATTCTTTCATGGTTGGTGAATAACTCCTTTCTCGCATCCATCATATGGTGCATGCCAACCCTATGCCTCTAGGCACTCAACCTTTGAGGTCACCTAGTTAAGTTGGACCCGATGTCGACAGTGGAATATCAACATTATCCGCTCGCACCCTTACCAAGATAGATTAATGCACCTTGCTTTGGCAAGCCCACACTTCATCGATCGAGGCAGGAAGAGTGTCATCCATCAGAAGGCATCCGAACACTTAATATTTGACGAAGGGATTTTAATTATAGGTTAACAGTTAACCATGATCAACATTTGATCAATGTGCACATCCAAGGAAAAACAAATTTTTCTTAAAACCACATGCATCCCTTATGTGCACAACCTGACACCATCAACATTTGATAGAAGGTAGGGCTAAATCTGAACATCTGGAAACTTCCAAATCCTCAGATTTACATGCATTGGCCAAAGGCAAAGACAACTCAACTTAAAGCAGTAGACAAGCTCATCTCTCTATGTTGGATTCAAAATCCAAAACAAAACGGAGGGATGGTTACTGCTAAGGAGACTACAATTTCTAACAATTAGAAATTTCCACGAAATCCCAGACGTTCTTGGCGGGGTATCAAGACTAAATCTAGACATTTAGAACACTTCTAAATCCCTAGGTTTACACGCACTGGAATAACAAAACTTCCAATACAACAATCATGGCCGAAACCTCCCTCTGATACCACTGTTGGGTTTCTCTATGAGGATGGAACAACACTTGTGCACGCAGCGGAAGAATAAAACATCAAGAAAACCCAAAAGAAATGGGATCGGGCCATGGCAGTTGAATCAAGAAGTTAACAAACAATTTAGCAAAAATTACCTCGGTGGCGTTGAGTCACAACTCAACGGAGATGCTCCAAGCTTCGTATTCCTGCTGGTGGCGAGTTCTACGTGGAATTATGTCCACGTATCTGCAGAGATCCACACGAGCGGGAGAACACCGATCTAATCCGTCGCACGGATTATCGGGAAGGAGAAAGACCGCACCTTGCTTTTCCACGGACTGCTAGGTCCGCGCCAGGAAGAGCAATACCAGCGACGATCGCCGGAGAGGAGGAGGTCGATGGAGCGAGCACGGCGGCGGCGGAACACTTCCATCGGCGGCGGGATTCGGGATTGGCGGAACGAACGGAAAGGAGGAACGCTTCCGTCGCGGGATTCAGTTCGAACAGCTGCCAGAGATCTATCGAGAGGTCACCCGAAAACCCTAAGTGTCCCTTTTATACCAAAGGCATAAATAGACTTAGGAATATTTCTATCCGCAGACCACCCAGAAAATAGGGTTCCAGAATCGGCGAGTATCAGTCGGCGAGAATCATCGAGATTCGGCGAGAATCGGTTAGCAGAATTGGTGAGAATCAGTCGGCAGAATCGACGAGCATCAGTCGGCGAGTATCACCTCGGATCGGAGAAAATCAGAGTACAATACTCGACGATTCTCGCCGAACGCATGGTGGACCATACTCGTCGACCGTCGACCCGCGGTCGATGAAACTCGACGATTCTCGTCGATCGTCGAGATGCTGTGACGACTCTCGACGATTCTCGTCGATCGTCGAAACGTTGTGACGACTCTCGACGATTCTCGTCGATCGTCGAGCCTCGGTCGACGATACTCGTCGATCCGCGATCGATGACTCTTACCAATCCTTCAAGGCAACATTTGCCCAACCCGATGATCCTTTAAGGCAACACTTTGCCCCAGACCCCATTCAGCTCGTTGATTGGTAACCTTTACCAACACAGTCAATCATCCAACTTCTCCATATCTCTTATGTGCGACCCTGCAGGCCCATATTGCGTTGGCAGTGAGATTACATGTTTGACCACTTCTAGATCACCATGGTAACTCCAATAGATTGTTCCTATAATGGGTGACATTTTTCATGTTGATCACTTTGCCCCCAGAGGCTCCAATAGTTTTCTAGAATTTCCCCAAGGTTCTATTAATTAATATGGTCTGCAGCTAGCCATACCGGATTGATTCCACGGCTGAGATAGACCCGTACCTGAGAAGATAAGCTTCTGTCCCCACAGCGGATCGACCACAAATCCGCTGTGGGGGGCACTGATGCTGAGGCATGGGCGGGATTTAAGAAGAGCCCAGCCGTCTGATCCCTATCATCGATCGGACGACAGCTGCACGTCGCCGGCGACGATCAACGATATATGATGCCACTGCAGCCAGTCATCATCGGGCACTGGCGTTGCCCCCTATCGGTTCGTTGGGGGCCTGCCACTCCCTGGGTGGTGGCCCGGTGACCTGCCGTCGTCGGCTACCGCCTGGTTCGGCCAACTAGAGAGCGGGGTGGCGGTGTATATGCTCCCAGCGTCACCGCACCACCCCGCCTCACCAAGGTTGAACCTAGCCCTGGAACCACCCCTGGTTGGCGCGCCGGGGGAATGAATCTTCTTTGATGGTGGTCCGACAACCATCCACCGTCGGCCATCACCGGAGGTAAAACAGAGCAATTTCCCTGCACTTCGGGTGCCGCCGGAGTGGTGTTTTCCGGCGGCACCCCGGCTTCCTCCCCACCGAAAAAGTCATCCCGGTGGCTCCATCCTTCTACCGCACCACCCCTGGTGTAGGGAAGGGCTAGCCTCCCTACAGCCGCTACCCGATCTGGAACAAGGGTCGGGTGGTACCGGCAGCTCTCCGGCCGCTGGGGGGTCCATGCAGGACATCAAAGACGAAGAGA
This sequence comes from Platanthera guangdongensis, assembly GCA_039583875.1. Classification (NCBI taxonomy): domain Eukaryota; kingdom Viridiplantae; phylum Streptophyta; class Magnoliopsida; order Asparagales; family Orchidaceae; genus Platanthera; species Platanthera guangdongensis. The sequence continues at coordinate 126,730,166 of CM077161.1, forward strand.
AGGGGAAGGGGAGGAGTTGCTACCTGAGGAGGAGGATCTTGGGAAGGTCCAGCCTGATCCACCATTTAAGGTGGCAGTGGTGGAGCTTGATGGTGGTGGTTTTTGGCAAGGGCAGCTCCGGCAGAGGGGGCCCTGGCTCGGTTTGGATTGGTGTGGAGGGAAGGGGGCCGGGCAAGGCCTTTTATAAGTCAGTGTAGGTCTATCCCCCCTCCCACCTGCGGTGTGGGATTATTCCATATAGAGGAGGGGTTCTTCCCCTCTCCTTTACATGATCCAACCACGTGTCATCATCTCATTGCTCCTAGGTGGCAGCTCCTTAGTGGGGAAAGGTTTGGTGGGCCTTTGGGCCTTGGTCCTTTAAGAGGAAAGGAGAGGGGGAGGAGGAAGGTGGGCCTACCTTGGCCCATGGATCACCTTCCCTACTTCCTTGCTGGTTGGCGGCACAACGGTGAGGGGTAAGGCCTTATTATTAGGGAAGAAGGGCGAGGGGGGGGGGGGTAAGGAGAAAGCATACCACTTATGGAAAAATCCAATATTTTAGATTTTTAGGGGGGGGGGGGGTTGACCAAAGTCAACCCTAGAATGGGTCACTCATGGGGGTCAAAGTCAAAATAGGTCCAAGTCATCAGGGTTGGGATGTTGGGTCACATTTGGTGCACACACGCTTTTCGGTGCAAAGTTGAGCTTGATTTGACCACGTTTTGACCACCTATTATAAAAACTGACCGGAATCAATTCCGTTGACTTTGTATTGATCATAAAAATACAAAGCCACTGACTGGGGTGGAATCGGAGTTCGTTTGGTAAAGGTCCAAAATCCGCGCGTCGCAGCGCGCTAAAATGATCAAAATGTCTATATCCGTCGTTAGATCTTGAATCGTGATGTGACGAGTTCCTATGCTCTTGTACTGACTATACGAGGTCACAGAAACTGACGGAACTCAAATCGCAGTTCTCTAGCTCTATTTCTCGCCTATAGTTACCTTCTACCGAGTCACGGGTATGGGTTCGGTTTACTTTTATTGTGCCCACTAGTATCCTGGTGGCCCAAAAAAAGTTGGGATGTTACAATCCAATAAAAATAAAAGGATTTTCGTCCCCGAAAATTTGCACGAAGTAGGGGAGAGAGTGACATACCTGGGGAAAGAGCTCTGGGTTCTTTTTGCGAACGAGCGCCTCTGGTTCCCAAGTATACTCATCTTGTCCGTGATTTGACCATAATATCTTGACCATTGGCATGGTCCTGCTACGTAGTTTCTTCACTTTAAGATCTACGATCCTGATTGATTCGAGCTGGACGGATATATCCGATCGCAGTTGTACTGGTGGTGTAGGTAGATGTTGCTCTGGTTGACGGAGAACTCATCTCAATGAGGAGATATGAAATGCATCATGGAGGTTTCCCAGTTCTGGGGGCAGGGCTAACAGGTAGGCAACAGGGCCAACGCGTTTTATCACCTGATAGGGGCCCAGGTAGCGAGGATCTAGCTTTACTGCTTCCTCAACCGGGAGACATCATGCATGGGTTTGATTTTTAAAAACACCATTTCCCCATGCTTAACTCCACAGGTCAGTGTCGTGCATCATAATATTTGTCCTTCCAGCTCCGCGCCTCCTGCGTCCATTCCTGGATTAGCCGTATTGTTGTTATTGTGTCATCAATGTATGCAACTCCCAGGGCTTCTGGGTCCTCTTCCTGAGCCCAAGTCAACGGGGTTCGACAACATCTCCCATACAACGCCTTGTATGGGGTCATCTTGATACTGGACTGGTAGCTGTTATTGTAAGAAAACTCAACCAGAGGTAACAACTATTCCCATGGTTCACTATATTCTATTATGCATAGTCGAAGTAGATCCTCCGTCCTCCGATTTGTCCTTTCTGTCTGTCCATCTGTCTGCGGGTGGAAGGCAGTGATAAAGGCCAACTTGGTCCCCAAGTATGCCTGTACCCTCCTCTACTGCTTCGATGTGAAATGCCCGTCATAATCTGACTCGATAGACTTTGGCACTCCTTGGAACCGAACTACCTGTTCTAGGAATATTTTGCCCAAGATGTCAATGCTGTCACTCTGTCGATTTGGAATGAATCGCGCTACCTTGGTAAGTTAGTCTACGACAACCCAAATTGAGTCGTTTCTGGCATGGGATTGTGGTAGGACTTGGACGAAGTCCATGGAGATGTCTTCAAATTTCCATTCTAGTATTGGCAGGGGCTGCAACAGGACTCTCGGGCTGCGACATTCAGCTCTAAGCTTCTGACATGTCTGACACTGGGCCACAAAGTTAGTAACGTCTCTTTTCATCTCAGGCCAATAAATGGTCCTGCGTAATTCTATATACATCCTGACCACACCAGGATGAATAGAGTATCTTGTCTGGTGGGCTTCTTGGAGAATTTCCTCGCAAATTCCTCCAGTAGAGGGAACAAATATATGATGCTTGAATTGTAGAATCCCGTCATGCAGATTATAATCCTCCTGTGCTCCATCTTGCAGAGGTCGAATGATCGAAACCACCTCTGGGTCGATCTTCTGAGCCTCTCGTATCTGATCTCATTTGTTGCACTGGATCTCCATCCAGTACAGCTGTGCATTGAATTCCTCCAGATCTCTTCGGGCAACCAGGGTAATTTCCAAGTCTATTAAAGACTGGAACAACTCCTTAGGGATTTGTTCCATCCAACTCCCGGCTATCGAAGGCTGGTGGCTCAAAGCATCAGTGACTCTATTAGCTTTTCCAGGGTGATATTGAAGAGCAAAATCATAGTCGTACAGGAATTCTAACCATCGGCACTGCCAAAGATTTAGTTCTTTCTGAGTAAAGATGTATTTGAGGCTCGTGTGGTCTGAGAAGATCTCACATCTTACTCCGTACAAGTAATGATCCAGATTTTAAGAGCGAAGACGACAACACCCAATTCTAGATCGTGAGCTGCATAATTTAATTCATACTGCTTTAATTTGCGAGATACGTAGGCCACCACCTTGCTATGCTGCATCAGGACGGCTCCCAACCCCTTCTGGGAGGCATCAGCATAGATTTGGAACCCCTCGGTTCCTATAGGGGTCATAAGGATTGGTGTAGAAGTCAATCGCTTCTTCAATTCAACGAATACGGTCTCACATTTCGTTGTCCATTGAAACGTAACATCCTTTCTGGTGAGGGCAGTTAGGGGTGAAGCAATCTTGGAGAAGCCTTCTACGAACTTCCTATAATATCCGGCAAGACCAAGAAAACTTCGGATATCTGCCACTATTCTCAGCGGCGGCAAATTTTGCACTGCCTGGATCTTGGCTTGATCCACTGCTACCCCTTTCTTGTTTATAGTGTGGCCTAAACATCCAACCTCTTCCAACCAATACTCGCATTTACTGAATTTGGCGAAGAGGGAGTGTTTTCGGAGTTTTAGTAGCACCATCTGCAGGTGCCTAGTATGGTCTACCTTGGTCATTGAGTATATCAAAATATCATCAATGAAGACGATCACGAAGTGGTCTAGGAAGGGCTCGAAGACTTTATTCATTAGGGCCATGAAGGCGGAGGATGCATTGGTGAGCCCAAAAGTCATCACCAGAAACTCATAGAGAATGTATCGGGAGCTGAAGGCAGTCTTGGGAATATCTTCCTCTCGGATTCGAAGCTGATAGTAACCTGACCTCAAGTCCATCTTGGAAAACACAGACGCACCTTGCAACTGATCGAACAGTTCATCTATCCTAGGGAGGGGGTATGTGTTTCGTATAGTAAGCTTATTTAGCTCCTTGTAGTGTATGCATAGATGTAATATTCCATCCTTCTTCTTTACGAATAACACTGTAGCTCCCCAGGTTGAGGAACTGGGACGAACGAATCCAGCATTTATTAGCTCCTGCAGTTGAATCTTTAATTCAGCCAATTCTCTTGGGGCCATCCGATAGGGTAATCGTGACACTGGTCGTGCTCCGATCATGAGTTCGATCTGAAAGTCGACCTCTCGCTGGGGTGGTAATCCGGGGAGGGACTCAGGAAAAATGTTCGGGAAATCGCGTACCAACGAAACTTTGGTGACTACTTGCGTTTTGTTTTCCATCTCGAAATAGATAAGGTAAACCTCATCCTTCTATCGGACTAACATTAAAATCTGTGTAGAAGTTAAAATAATACGTGAGACTGAAGTTACACCTGTCAACGTAACATCCTAACCATTTGTGTTCTGTAGGCGGACTTCTCGCATTGAACAATTTATTTGTGCCTTGTGATCCTCTAGCCAGTCCATTCCCAGAATAATATCGAATCCAGTTATTGCCAGGATGGTTGCGTAGGCCTCAAATTCTACTTCTCCTAGCTTGGCCTAGAACAAGCACTTTTCCGTGGACGTCATATCTGATACATCCGACAAACGAATTCGAATAGCTAGTCCGGTTATACGGATAACATTCTCTTTTGTTTCGATAAATGTGTTGGACACAAAGGAGTGTGTTGCCCTATATCGAAGAGGGTCTTGGGAATGTCCTCCTACCAACAGAATTCCTGAAGATATAGAAGCATTTATATCATATAACTAATATACAAGATGTATAAATACATGCAAAAACTGAACATAGCACATGTAACAACATCTGATATATCTTATCGCCTAATATATATACCTATCACTATGTCAGGGGATGGTCCGTGCTGCAAGTCTAGTGTGTAGGTCTCCAAGGGTGCTGCTCGGCCATGTTGACCTCTCCTGCCAGTTGTACCTCTGCGACCCCTCTGGCCTTGTCCCCGTGCTGGCTTCCCCCTCTGTACTGCTCCTAGTCCTGGCCCTCCTGTTGCTTGTGGGCAAAAGGCCCTCATATGTCTTGGCTGCTAACATAAGAAACAGTTCCCTGTAAAGGGAACATCATGTCGGGCCACTGGTGCGGGCAGTGGTGCTGGAGCTAGTCTGATGCCCTGATGCGGGGCTGGGGGTACAAGGGGTGTTGGTGGGTGTCTATAAGGCTGTATGTTGTGCCTCTTCATGCACCCTCTATCCTGTCGATGAGGAGCAGCTTCGCTGTCTCATATCAGGACTCTAGGGACATCAACCTGTTCTCTATGCTGCTGGGCTACCATCCGCTGGTCCAACTCAAGCACTGCTGCGTGAGTGTCTATGGTGTGGAAGGTAGACTGAGAGATCATAATTAGAGCTGACCTCAGGTTATTACGTAGGCCTCGGTAGAATCGGGAGGCTCTATCCCTGTCAGAGGCTGCCAAATTCCCGGCAAAACGTGCCAGGTGTATGAACTCCCTCTCGTACTCAGGCACAGTCAAATCTCCCTGTCGGATATGTAGGAACCTTTCCTACAGAACAGCTCTGTCTGCGTCTGTAATAAAAAAATCTAGCAGGGCATCCGAGAACTCTCCCCATAGTATATCGCTCATCGGTCGTCCTCTAAAGGTCGAGCAGCTGGCAGCTCTCCACCAATCTCTAGCGTATCCTTCTAATAAGGTCACTACCAATGAAACTGCAGCTACTTCTGGGCAAATCATGCCTACCAGTAGCTCCTCCACATGCTCCACCCACTCCTCTGCCTGCATAGCAGTCTCCATGCCTCTAAAAGTCGGAGGCCTCAATCCTTAGAAGGTTGTCAGCAAATCAGTAGGCGCCATTATCTCTCGTGGTGGCTGTGCCAAGGCTGTCCGGAAGGTGGCCAGGATGGCCGTCTATATCTGCCCCAAGTCGGTCTCAGCGAACGGTACAGTCGCGGAAAAAACTATTGAGTTCTTATATTATTTTGTTCTTTCATTTGGAAAAAAGGTTAGCAACAGAAATCGCACCCAAATGTGTCTTTTATGCTCCAAAGGCGCGCGAAGAAGCAAGCCTCTGAGCCTGGTAAGTCTAGAGCCTGAGGCGTGCCTGAAGCACGCCTTTAACAACGTAGCACGGCGGTGTCGGTCATGAACGCGGTGGTTATGAACCATTGTTCGTGAACGCCCGACCTCACCTAAGGGCTAAGGAAGTTCATCTACTATTATGTTCAAAATTAGTTTTTTTTTCTTGGTGGCGTTCATAACCACTGTCATGCCAAACATACATGATATGATGGTGGCTTTTTTGTCTAAACTCACCGAAACAAATAAGTCCCGGAGCCTTAGTCCACAACATGCAATTATCAGCAGAAAAGAACAAGAGATTAAAGCAAATGTTCTGTGAAAGAACTCAACTTTCAAGAAATTATTGTTTGAGAAGACGCAATCAGAACGAATGCTGAGAAACCACCATCTACATCTCCAAAATTTGAATCATGAAGAAGAAAGCGTGGAGAAACAAACCTTGTTGGATGTGCCGCCATGAGAGCGAAAGAGAGCAGCGTCGGAGGCAGAGCTGAGGGCGGTAACACTGCCAGCGCTGAGGAAGGCCGGGGAATCGAAGCGAGGGGCAAGGAGCATGCTGCTTCGATTGCTGCCGCCACCACCAGGCCTCAGGCTCAACACCGTCTGATCCGCCGGCATAACTAGCCGGAATCCTCCCTATTAAGTACCGATCTCGCCGGGAGGGGATCGGTTTTTGCCTGACAATAACAGGAAAGAATGATGGAAAGGAAACCTTTCTCTAATCCCTTTGTCTTGCCGAGAGAAGAAAAGGAAGAAGAGAGCGTCAATGGGGGTGGGGGGTGGGACGGGGAGAATATCTATAATTGATGCCTGGTTGATGGCGTTTTTGTAATTTATTGCGTTCTTCCGGGTGAAGAAAAGCGCCTTTCAAGTGAAAGTATAATAGGGCAGAGTAGAGTTACCCTAAAGTCGAGAACTTGGTTCCCCCGTTACTGTGCTCTGGTATATGGAGAAGTAACAGGAAAAGTGTCAGTACTTTGCAAGAGTAGGGTAAATTTACAAGAATTACTGACGAAGCGGAAAAAACGGTGTACGGGCATACTAACGTATAGTTTAGAATCCCTAAGATCCTACACTAGGGTCCACCAGGCTTCCGTTGCTAGGTTCATCATGAACCAAAGAACGAAGCGAGGGACCGAGGGATCCTGAGATTGCTCCACAAGGATGAATCGTGATGGCTCTGATCCCGTTTGTAAGGCCCCTTCCCCCAACTCCTCCCGGGTCGTGCTGGAGGGAATCTTACTACCCAATATGTCCACCCAGTGCTCTTTAGGGGCAACGTCCCCGCCCCCCCCCCCCCTTTATCTTTGCACTTGGTGGACGCCTTGCTTGGATAAAATCACAAAATTGACAACACATCAGAGATTTGCAGAAGCATTAATAGGAAACCAGTATATAATATTATCATATAATTTTACACTAGCATAAGGTCTTAGACTATATATATATAAGCCCGGAGACTGTACAAATATTGCATATAACTCCTCACTCTCTCTCCCTAATCAGCTCGTCGGTACTCACGTCATGAAACTTTGAAGATGTCGTGGGTTCTTCTCCTCGAGTAGTTCTTTCTGCTGGTGTAATCTCTTGCGGCTGTGGGACACTATGGTGCTCCATTTCCTGTCACCGGGTATTTAAATAACTGTTAGTCATAGAGTTAAGTAGAAACAAATCTCCTCCCCGAATACATATCCTGGGAACGAGCACTCACCCATCCAGCAAAAGTATATAGCCGAAGTAAGGGAACGTTAGTACACATTATATATATATATATATATATATATATATATATATATATAGGCTATAAGCATTTATAAGAAGCGCAACGTAGTAAAACCGAAAAAGCAGCAGCAATGCATTAAAGCTTCGCTAGCATAACAACACATTAAGTGTTCTCAACCTATATTCTTTCGTAGGCATTCACAGCCGCTCATATACCGCAGGCATTCACAGCCGAGCACACACCGTAGGTATTCACAGCCGCGCACACACCGCATGTATTCACAGCCGTACAAACAACCCTATGTCGACAAAGTTTGGATCTCTTCATTTCAAGCAGGGTAGCGAGCCACACGGGCCTCACCAATGTGGTTGTCGGTGATAGTGTCCAGTCCTGCCACTTCTGGGGGTGGTCGTACCGCACAGCCCAGGCCTTTACGTACAACCTCGTGTACTCTTGGATCTAAGCAACATCCGACGATTCAATATTTTGGCCGACCAATGGAGGAAAACCCAAAGGGGACAATATAACTGTCGGTAACCTATGGTATCCATCTCCCTGTCACCTTGAGTCATCGACCTTCCCGCACCGGTATGAACGGTATGCGAAAGGGACTGACCCGCCACATTTTACCACAAAGGAGTTTACAAGCAATCAATCAAATAATCACGCTAATATACATCGGGTCTGCGGCGACCTTCCCTACTATACGTTAATCGTCAGCCGGTGACGCTTTGCTCAAATTTCAACAAGGAGCTTGGGAGCGCTTTATTTGAAGCTAAACTCGGAGGAACACCTCAACTCCGATTATCCTCAAGTAAAGCTCTACCTTAAAAAGATAACTGCCCGTCAGAGCAGGACCCAGGATTATATTAGTGAAATGTAGGGATGAAGTGCAGTAAATAAAGCTACCAAACAAAAGCTGCATAATTTAAGCACTGTAATGAAGCGTGACCAGTACTAAACTGGAGTGGTACTGAAACGAAAGTACTTAATTGAACTGAACTTGACCAGTACTAGACTGGAGTAGTACTAAATTGAAGGTACTGAATTGAAATGAACTTGACCAGTATAAGACTGGAGTAGTACTGAATTGAAGGTACTGAATTGAAATAAACTTGACCAGTACTAGACTGTAGTAATACTGAATTGAAATTGCTGAAATGAAATAAACTTGACCAGTACTAGACTGAAGTAGTCCTGAATTGAAGGTACTGAATTGAAATAAACTTGACCAGTACTAGACTGGAGTAGTATTGAATTGAAGTACTGAACTGAAATGAATAAAGGAGCTAGACCAGTGCAAGACTGGAATAATCATAAAGAAAACGGTTAGTAGTCCAATCACTCAATCCAGGAGGCTTGAGTTCCATCTCCGTTCTCAGGAGGCACATTCAGTTTCATCTTCGTTCACAAGAGGCACATTCAGTTCTGTTTCAGTTTTTTATAAGATTTCCTTGGGTTACACCCATTATTAAGATCCGATTATGATTTGGTTGCGCCTTATTAATCACGGCTTAATCGGATCGGGGCTTATCAAGAGTTACACCCTCATTATTTATCGAGAATAATTTGCAACTCACTACTCGTACTCTCACTTTCCGAGCGTGCCCAGACCACTCGATAGTCGAGTCGCTCGACAGTTTCACGAAGTATCAGAACACACAGAACTTGGTCACTTGCCTCGGTCACTCTTGTCTATATAACAATTTGAATTTATTATTCAAATTAGAGAGGATAGTCGCACACTCCAATTTCCATTTTCGAAGGAAATGAGCGTAATATTTTCAGAGCGCGGTTTTAGGCTCTAAGAAATTGAGGAAAGTTCAATTTTGATCTCCAAATTCTGAAATTTTGATACAGCCTTTAAGGAGGTCTATAATGATCCTAGCAAAATTTTCATAATTTTTTGAAGAGTTTTGGGCCTTTAATTCGGCCAAGTAAATTTTATTTTGGTCTTTAAAAATACCAATTCAACTCCAAAAATTTTCTAAATTTTTGTGGTGATTGTTCTCATCATGGGGGACATTTTTCATGTTGACCACTTTGTCCCCATAGTCTCCAATAGTTTTCTAGAATTTCCCCATGGTTCTGTTAATTAATATGGTATGCAGATTGCCATACCAAATTGATCCCACAGTTGAGATCGAGTCATACCTGAGAAGATAAGCTTCTGTCCCCACAGCGGATTGACCACGGATCCGCTGTGGGGGGCGCTGATGCTGAGGTTTGAGCAGATTTAAGAAGATTCCAGTCGTCCGATCCCTATCATCGATCGAACGGCAGTTGCACATCGCCGGCTGCGATCAGCGATATCTGTTGCCACCGTAGGCCAGTCATCGCAAGGCATCAGCACTGCCCCCCTGCCGGTTTGACAGGGGCCGGCGACTCCCTGGGAGGTGGCCCGGTGACCTGCCGCCGCCAGCCACCGCCTGGTTCGGCCAACCCGAGAGCAGGGTGGCGGTGTATATGCTCCTAGTGTCACCGCGCCACCCCGCCTAAGCAGGGTTGAACCCAGCCATGGAACCACCCTCGGTTGGCGTGCTGGGGGTAGGGCTCTTCTTCGGTGGTGGTCCGACGACCATCCACCGCCGACCGCCGCCGGAGGTAAAACAAAGCAATTGCTCTTCTTCGGGGACCGCCGCAGGGAAGGGCTAGCCTCCCTATTGCCGCCACCCGACCTGGAGAAACGGTTGGGTGGTGCCGGCGGTGCTCCGGCTGCCGGGAGTCCATGCAGGACGTCAAAGAGGAAGGGAAGGGGAAGGGGAGGAGTTTCTTCCTGAGGAGGAGGAGCTTGGTAAGGTCCAGCCTGATCCACTGATGGCCCGACCAACGCTTAAGAAAAGAGAGCAGCCGAACTAGCAATCCAACTAGGCAAGTATACCTATCGAGCTGTAGCAAGGGGACACAAGTGTCGTATTAAAATCCGCGAACTATTGCGTAAGCTTACTCACACGAAGGCTATTATTTTATTGACCAAAATCTTAGGTTAAAATAAATCTAAATGCACTAAAGGAAATATTGCATAACAAAGAGGACTACTTGGAATAAAAATAAAGAGAGCATAAAAGAAACGATTACACTGAAGGGTTAGAATGATGAGAAGGAAAGGCACTCGATCAAGAATCACCTCAGCAAGAGTCGATCAAAAACACGATAAATAAGCCTAAACTTAATAGGGTAGAGGTCCTTGACCATGGAGGTTCCTAAAGCTTGAACATGCTTCTCTCGAAGTCATGCCCAACTGAGTTTAGGAAGGTCCGATCGACTCTCGTCTAAATCGGAGGCCTAAAGCTCGCTTTACGCGGTGAACCCTACTATTGGATTTTACTCCAATCCGGGAGATTTGGACGTCTGCCTCTCTTGAGGGGTGCGTAAACCTCCATTTACTCTTGAGTGCTTACTTCAATCTATCGGCCTCTCGTCTAGCCAAGAATGAAAGAAAAGGTAGAGAATATATATTAATGATATATCTCCAACCCTTGATAAATCAAGAGTAATTCAAGACTAAATCCTAAAAAAGAAAAGGTAAACTCAAAGAATCATAACTTAGTCACTCAAACCTCGGATCATCAAGATCGAGTACATGGAGGATTAGTTAATCATGGTGAAGTGGAGGAGGGGGGATGAGTAGTGAAGCATAAAGAACACAACGTAGAAAGGGAAGAGTAAACAACACTTCTTTACAAATGAAAACAAGGATCTTACAAAGTGAAAACAAAAGATTACAAGTACATGAAAAGCAACATTTCCTTACACACTCCAGAAAACTATATGGAATCAAGGGGGGGTCTAAATTTATAGAAATTCTAGAGGGGGTGACACGGCCGATGACACGGCCGTGTTGGTGACCGTCTCCCGTACTGGTTGACTTCGGGCTCTGGTTCTGGTTGGAAATTATTAATGCAACGCCGACTGGAGGGCACACCCATGCTGGCACGGCCAACGACACGGCCATATTGGTGGTCATGTCCTCTGCGGTTGATGGGCTCCAATGGGGGCGCATTAATGGCGGGCTGCATGTGCTGAGGAGGTGGCGACACGCCTGGCGACACAGCCGTGTTGGTGGCCGTGTCCAGCTCTGGAAATTCATCGACTCCTGGTGACACGGTCCATGTTGACACGACCAGCTTGACACGGCCAGAGACATGGCCAGTGACACGACCGTGTTGGAGGCCTTGTCCTAGTCGGGATGAACTCTGGACTTTACTCTGGTGGTTGATTCTTTGGGAACAGGTGACACGCCCCATGACAAGGCCGTGTTGGTGGCCGTGTCAAGTCATTTTGGGTGAAATTTGAGAAAGCCTGCAAAAGAGCATAAAAACATTAGTGGCATAAATAAATACAAGAAGAAGGGACATATAAGATAATAAGATAAGATTTGCACAATAAAAGACCTAAACAAAGCTCTAATAGCTTAAATACAAAACACACTATCAAATTCCCCCAAGCTTAAGCTTTGCTTGTCCCCAAGCAAAAATATAAAAACTACATAACCATAAAATAGGACTAATCGATAAGTTTTAATTATTCCTACACAAGTACTATGCGTAATTCTATGTAGGGAAAAGGTGAAATGCGAATCTAAAACAATTATTTAGGTATGGTTTAACTTTTATAAACTTTACTTAACGAAAATAAATCATCCAAAATTTTGACGAAATTCTTTAAATTGATTTAAACAAAGCAACGAAAATGAAAAAAAAACGCATTGAGTTGTTACTAGATCCAAGCAACGCATTATAATTATATCTAATAAATAACAAAAATCTAAGTTTACATCCAAAACTAATACTGATTTACTTTTCTTTTTTTCTTAGTTATTAAATAAAATTTAAAAAGACGTGAATCAAAAGGACTTAATAGGACCGAAGCGTTTGGTTTAGGATTATGATTAGGAGTGGAATTCAAAGATAAACAGGGAGGCTTAAAATCACACTAAAACAAAACAAAGAGTTTCAAAAAATTTCATTTTGAACAAAATATTTTTCTTTCTTTTTTCTTTTCCATTTTTTTTCAAAACAAAGGCCATAAATAGTTTCATTCTCATTTTGAATTGGCCAAACAAAAACATACATTTCTTTTGAGCATACATTTTTTAAAAACTTCTTCAAAAATATCACAAAATAACCTATCATAATCATGAAAATTCTTTATGAAACTCAAAAAGGCTAGTGTGATTAGATAGGTTGGAAATTTTGGCTTTGGTGAAAATGATATGAAAAGAGGAGCTATCAAATGAAATTGAAAAAAAGGCTCAAAAGCGGCTAACTAGTGGTGAAAGTTTTTAGGTTGGCAGGAAAGCTCAAACGAAAACAAAAATATCCTAAATCATTTTCACGCTTTTAAAGTTATTTAAAACATAGATTTGAAAAATTTCAAAAAGCAAGTCCTACATAATAAAAGAAGATTGATGAAATTATCTTGAAAATAGAAATAATAGGTGACTTGGATCGTTCACATATACTATGTTATTCAAACGTTGACCTTACAAAAATTATCTAAAAACGAAAAGGAAAATAGTGGATGATGAATTTTTGAGAAAGTAATGAAAATAAAGAACAAAAAACCATAATAGAAATGCGAGTTTTAGGAAAAAATTTCACCTTAACATACTACCGTGAATTAGAAACACAGCATGGCCAACATTTTTACTTGTGAAACATAATTAAAAAGAATGATTAGAAAAATTATTATTAGCTAAGTTGTTTATAAGGAATTTTGAGAAAAACAAAACAAAAACAAGGGGTACTATTGAAATACCAAAATGTCTAAACTATTTAAAAACAAAAAACATATATATTTTTTAAAATTTTGAAATATTCTTTTTTTTTTGGATTTTCTTTTCTTTGGATTTTGAAAAATATTCACAAAAAAACATGAAAATGTTCACAAAAAGCAAAAAGAATGAGAAAGTCCTCCCCTAAGCTTAAAATGGACATTGTCCTCAATGGAGAAGGAGATTAGAGAGAGAGAAAATTATAGTATATAATTGAAAAATAGGATTGAAAAACAGGTACTTCCCCGGATTTATTTGCTGCGAAAGTTGAGTGATGTCGCACCCCATGCTTGTGCTTTGAATCTTCATGAAATGTCTTCTTTGGACTTGGTGATGGATTCAGCAGCATTGGAGCAGGCGATCGCAGTAGCTTCAGCTTGTCGGAGCCGTCCGGGGAAAAAATTGCAAAATAAAGAAAACAGAAAAAGATAACTTGGGTTGCCTCCCAAGAGCGCCCTTTGTTTAAAACGTCGTTTGAGCTCGATGCAACAAAATAATATTGTCTAAAAATATTGTCTAAAACGAAATTCAAAGAAATAGTTCAAAGTTTTAAGAAATAAAACAAAGTTCCAAACTAATCAAAAGTTAGATCATGAAGGATAGAGTTAACCCAGTTAGGACTGACAACATTACAGAAATACAGTTTAAGATGCTGACCATTCACTTTGAAATTACCCTTATCAGGGTGGGAAATCAAAACAGTACCATAAGGAAAAACTTTTAAAACAGTAAAGGGCCCAGACCAACGCGATTTTAATTTTCCAGGAAATAAACGTAAATGAGAATTATAAAGAAGAACCTGGTCACCCGGCTTAAAGGTTTTTGGGTGCCTTAAGTGCTTATCATGAAAACATTTTGTCCGCTCTTTATAAAGTTTGTTATTTTTGTATGTGTAAGAGCGCCACTCGTCGAGTTCGTTGAGTTGAAATTTTCTAAGGTTGCCGACAGAGTGGGGATCGAAGTTTAAGAATATCAAGGCCCAAAAAGTGCGGTGTTCTAATTCTACAGGTAAATGGCACGATTTTCCATAAACCAATTGATACGGCGTACATTCGAGGGCGGTTTTGTACGCTGTTCGGTAGGCCCATAGAGCATCGTCTAATTTGGTTGACCAGTCTTTCCTAGAAGTTGAAACAGTCTTTTCTAAAATTCTTTTTATTTATCTATTCACTACTTTGACCTGCCCGTTAGTTTGGGAGTGGTAGGCGGTTGAAAGCTTATGCGTAATGCTGTATTTAGTGTGGATTTTAGAAAACTTAGCGTTACAGAAATGGGAACCCCTGTCACTAACGATGGCGGGCGGCGTACCGAATCGAGAAAATAATTTTTTAAAAAACGTAACCACGACTCGTGCGTCGTTCGTAGGAAGAGCTTGGGCTTTAGCCCATCACAAAACATAATCAACGACAACTAAAATAAACTTATTTCCGAAGTTAGAAGGAAGAGGGCCAACAAAATCAATTCCCCAGAGGTCGAAAATTTCGCACTCAAGGAAATAATTTTGTGGCATTTCATTTTTATTGGAAATGTTGCCCGACCGTTGGCAACTATCACACCTACTCACAAAGGCTTGCACGTCTTTAAACAGGCTAGGCCAGTAAAAACAAGTGCAAAGCACCTTGTGAGCGGTGTAAGCAGCTTGATAGTGCCCACCAGTCGGACCTTCATGTAAGTGTTTTAAAATATCTAATCCTTCTTCATAAGAAACACATCTCCTTATCACTTGGTCCGCACAGACTCTGAAAAGATGCAGGTCCTCCCAAAAATAGTTCTTCAACTCAGAAAAGAATTTCTTCTTTTGTTGAGAGGAGAACTCTTTTGGGAGCACATGAGCAACTAAGTAGTTTGCAATGTGTGCAAACCAAGGAGAGGGAGAAGTGCTAAATGAAAGCAGCTTCTCATTAGGAAAATAATCATTAAAAGATTTTTCATCTAGATTTTCAATAAAAGGATTATCTACGCACGAGAGGTGGTCGGCGGCCAAATTCTAGGCTCCTCGCTTATCATGATTTTCTAAGTCAAACTCCTGGAGGAGTAAGACCAAATGAATGAGGCACGGTTTGACATCCGTTTTGGCAAGAAGATATTTGATGGCCGAATGGTCCGTAAAAACAATAATTTTTGAAAGTGTAATATTAGGGCAGAATTTATCAAAAGCGAATACTACAACTAGGAGCTCCTTCTCGGTTGTGGTGTAATTTTCCTGTGCAGATGTGAGCGTCTTACTTGCATAATAGATGGGGTGGAAGTTTTTAGATATGCGTTGACCTAATATGGCTTACACCGCAAAACTACTCGCATCGCACATTATCTCAAATGGAAGGTCCCACACCGGAGCTATCATAATCGGGGCATAAATTAATTTTTCTTTTATTAAATTAAAAGCAGCTAGGCAAAAGTCATCAAAAATGAATGGGCCGCCTTTTTCTAAGAGATGGGTAAGGGGTTTGGTGATCTTGGAGAAGTCCTTTATGAAACGACGGTAAAAGCCAACATGCCCTAGGAAACTTCTTATAGCTTTGAAGTTCGTAGGTGGCGGTAGTTTCTCGATAACTTCTATCTTAGCAACGTGTACTTCAATACCTCTTGCAGAAATTTTATGACTCAAAACTAACCCTTCGCTCACCATAAAATGACATGTTTCCAATTTAGGGCAAGGTTAGTTTCTTCGCATCTTTCTAAGACATTTTCGAGGTTTTCTAAACAACTATCAAGTGCGTCACTGAACACGGATAAATCATCCATGAATACCTCCATAATGTTTTCTACGTACTTGTCAAAGATAGCGAGCATACATCGCTGGGATGTAGCTGACGCATTGTACAATCCAAACGACATTCTTCGGTAGGCGAAGGTGCCGAAGGGATAAGTAAACGTAGTTTTCTCTTGGTCCTCAGGAGAGATGGGGATTTGAAAATACCCCGAGAGGCCATCGAGAAAACAATAAAAGCTATGGCCGGATAATCGTTCTAAAATATGATCGATGAATGGTAAGGGAAAATGATCCTTGTGGGTGGCGTCATTTAACTTACGATAATCTATATACATTCGCCTTAAAGTCACCGTCTATTTCGGGATTAATTCATTATTCTCATTACTAACTACTGTTATCCCTCCCTTCTTTGGTACTACCTGAACTGGGCTAACCCACTTACTATCAGATATAGGATAGATAATTCCTGCATCTAATAATTTCATAACCTCGCCCTTAACTACTTCTTTCATGATGGGGTTTATACGGCGCTGAGGTTGTATAGAGTTACGTGAATTATCTTTCATTAAGATTTTGTGAGTGCAGAAAGATGGGCTTATGCCCTTGTTATCAGATATCTACAAAGTAATAGATCGGCGATGCTTACGTAAAACTAAAAGGAGTTTATCATTTTGCACATCCGTGAGGTAGGCCGAAACTATGACGGGCAGCTTGGAGTCCTTTTCAAAGAAAGCGTATCTAAGATGCTCGGGTAGTTCTTTTAATTCTAGGGTAGGGTGGTCTTCATACAAGGTTTTAGAAATTCTTTGTTTTTCAAAAACTATGTCCTCGTAGAATTTTTTATGTATAAAATTAAAAGGGGTGGGGCTAGCGGCCATGGAGGCTTCTTGCAGCGATGCAGTTGGAAGAGTAGAAGATGAACAAAAATCAAAAAATTCTTTTTCAAATTCAGAGAGGTGATAGGAGGATTCTTCACTTAGGTATAGCGATTCAATTGGAGGAGTAGAGGAGGAACAAAAATCAAAAAATTCTTTTTTAAAATCAGAGAGGCGGCATGAGTATTCTTCACTTAGGGCATCTATGAAAAAACAAGAGTCATCATTTGCTACGGTGTTCTTCATCGAGGGGGTGATAGAGAAAGTTACTTCGTCGTCACCTACGCGAAGGAAGAGCTTACCATTGCTTACGTCAATGATGGCTTGGGAGGTGGCAAGGAAGGGTCGGCCAAGGATCAGGGGAACCTCGACGTCTTCTTCGATTTCCAATATGACAAAGTCCACCGGGAAGATGAACTTGTCGACTTTAACTAGGACATCCTCCACGATTCCTAAAGGGTACTTGACAGATCTATCAGCTAGCTGGATACTCATGCGTGTGGGGTTAAGGTTACTAATTCCCAACTTCTTAAACAACGAGAGGGGCATCAGGTTAATACTCGCACCTAAGTCGGCTAATGCGTGCTTAACAAAAAGATAACCAAAGAAACACAGAATAGAAAAACTACCCGGGCCTCTAATTTTCTTTGGTAAACCGTTTGTCAAGACCGCCGAGCACTCGACATTTAACGTGACATGCGAAAGGTTTTCTAACTTCTTGTTGTTGGTCAGAATGTCCTTAAGATACTTAGTGTACTTTGGCATATGGGATATCGCTTCGTGAAAGTGCAGATTTATGTGGATTTGTTTAAACATTTCTAAGAAAAGTGTGTATTGATCGTCCTGATGTTGTTTATTAAGTTCAGAAGGGTATGGCGGGGTTGGATTATTTTTAAAGGTGGGTGGTGGAGTGAGTTCGTTTTCTAAAACAGGGGTGATAACTTCTTCGGCAGAGGGTGGAATTTTTAAAACGGGAGCGGAGCTTTGATTTTTTAAAACGGGAGCGGAGCTTGCCTCGGGCTCTTCACATACCACACCGGTAACTTGATTACCACTCCGAAGAGTTATAGCTTTCGCTTGCTCTCTAGGGTTGGGCTTGGTATTGGAAGGAAGAGACCCTGCGGGTCGCTTAGAAATTAGTTTTGCGAGTTGTCCTACTTGATTTTCTAGAAATTAGTTAAGATTCTTATAGTAGCGTCATTTGTGGTGATATATTTAGAAAGTAACTCCTCCAAGCTTGGATGTTTTGGAAAGTTCTGAAGAGGTGGAGGCGGTGCAGAAAAATCATTTTTTGGTGGTGGGCGCATTGTGTTCGATGGATTACACCATGAAAAACTCGGGTGATTTCTTAAAGCGGGATTATAAATATTTGGAAAAACAAAACCAGGAGGATGAAAATTCACAGTAGGAAAACTATTAAAAGTATTTCTAGGCATATTATTATTAACAAAATCTAATTGTTCTGGAGCTGGAGTTGCAGATTCCCATACCTGAGGGGCGGAGGCAGCAGTCATCTCCGTAATTTTTTTGCTTAATATTTCTACTTGCAGAGCTTGCTGGGAGATGTTATCCACTTCAAAGATACATGCAGGTTTGTTTGGGTGGGACCTGGGAACATTCCACTGGTAGGTGTTCATGGTCATGTTCTCAAAAAGCTCAAGAGCTGCTTCCGGGGTCTTATGGTTTAAATTACCGCCAGAAGCTACGTCTATCATTTGCTTTGTACTTTGATTTAGCCCATTATAAAATGTCTGCACTTATAACCATACAGGCAGAGTGTGATGTGGGCATCGTCTTAATAATTCTTTAAAACTTTCCCAGGTTTCATAATGTGTTTCAGATTCTATTTGTCCAAAGGCAGAAATGTCGTTCCTAAGTTTTGCAGTTTTAGCTGGCGGAAAATAGGTTCACAAGGGCTAGACAAGATAGCGGCACTTCAAACCGCTTTTCCCTTTTCGAAAGATTTAGGTGGTGTAGAAAAATTGTGCAGCGGGTTTCTATTAAGAGCGGTAATAAAAATTTTTTGATTTTAAAATTTTTTAGAAGGAGGATGATAAAGAGAAATGACAAAATTAATAGGTTCGTGTTTTCAATTTATCAACAAAAGTTGCTCCCCGGCAACGGCGCCAAAAACTTGATGGCCCGGCCAATGCTTAAGAAAAGAGTGCAGCCAAACCAGCAATCCAACTAGGCAAGTATACCTATCGAACTGTAGCAAGGGAACACAAGTGTCGTATTAAAATCCAGGAACTGTTGAGTAAGCTTACTCACACGAAGGATATTATTTTATCGACGGAAATCTTAGTTTAAAAGAAAGCTAAATGCACTAAAGGAAATATTGCATAAAAAGAGGACTAATTGCAATAAAAATAAAGAGAGCATAAAAGAAATGATTACACTGAAGGGTTTGAACGATGAGAAGGAAATGCACACGATCAAGAATCACCTCGGCAAGAGTCGATCAAAAACAAGATAAATAAACCTAAACTTAATATGGTAGTGGTCCTTGACTGTGGAGGTACCTAAAGCTTGAACATGCTTCTCTCGAAGTCGTGCCCAACTGAGTTTAGGAAGGTCAGACCGACTCTCGTCTAAATCGGAGGCCTAAAGCTCGCTTTACGCGGTGAACCCCACTATTGGATTTTACTCCAATCCGGGAGATTTGGACGTCTGCCTTTCTCGAGGGGTGCGTACAACTCCCTTTACTCTTGAGTGCTCACTTCAATCTATCGGCCTCCCGGCTAGCCAAGAATGAAAGCAAAGGTAGAGAATATATATCGATGATATGTCTCCAACCCTAGTTTAGCAGAGAAAAAGATTGTCATCTATAGGAAATTGAAGAAGAACATCAACACACATATCTTTAGTTTTCTTCAGTTTCTGCTTTAGACTTCAAAAGGACAACTCAACAACATCAGTCCAAGAGTTTCTGAAGAACTTCATCAAGGCCTACACCCTGTGCAAAGCTCTCATCTTCCTGAACCCTCTTTTTCATCTCAGGGGGAGCTTTGACAACATCTTCGACTAAAGTCTTCTCAGTTGTTTGAGAAAGATAAGACAATATTACTTTTCATTTCCAACTGTGTAGATGGTTATAACTCCCTTCAAAAGTTAATCTCTTTGGCTGTTAAGTCTCCTGATCAAAAGACTTAGTTTGGTTTTTGGGCACCTGATCAAAAGCTCAAAAGGGTTGTTAGATCTCCCGTGAAAAAATAGATCTTGTGATGACAGTGCACCTGAGCAAAAACCTGTAGTGGCAGGGCACCTGATCAAAAACATGTTAGTGGATTCCTACCAGGGTGGTAGAAGAGTGGATATACCTAATTTTAGGGGAACCACTATAAATTTCTTATGTCGTCTGGATTGCTTTATTGTTTATTTCTATGTGCTGTGATTGTTTTTTTTTTCTTCTCTCATTATATATTTACTTATCACTTATTTTAATCTGCTGTAAAAATTAATTAAAGTTTTAAAAAACTCCATTCACCCCCTCTAGAGTTAAAGCAGATCTATCCCTCACTTTCAATTGGTATTAGAGCGTAAGGTTGTTTGGTTTCATAGGCTAACACCTGAACCAAAAGTTTTTTGATTGATCCTAATATCTCTAGTGTCGCTCTCATATCATGGCACAGACTAAAGAATATTCAAGCACCAGACCTCCGGTCTGCAATCTGAATAAGTTTGCAATCTGGAAGGCATGAATCAGATTATATATGAACTTTATTGATGAAGATATCTATAATTATATTTTGACAGGTCCCCCTACTCCTTCTATAATAACTTTAACAAGTATCTGAGCAGTTCCACCACCTGAGTGGACAGATGCTTAGAAGAAGTTGAAGATGGATGATGCTAAAGCCATGAACATTCTGGCACAAACTATGTCTGATGACATCTTTAAAAAAGTAGTTGAATGCACATCAGCTAAGGACATTTGGAATTTTCTCAACCACATGGTTGCATGCTCTGCTGATGAGAGAAAGGATAGAAAATCTCATCTCATCTCTCAATATGAAAATTTCAAGAAAGATGAATATGAGTTAGTGGCTCACATGTATAACAGACTCAGTATAATCATCAATGAGATGAAGAATCTGGACAAGAATATCTCACTGACTGAGATAAATTATAAAATCCTAATGTGCTTCACTAGCTTATGGGATACTAGGATCTGGCCAATCAAGGAGGCCAGAAGCCTAGAAGAAATATATACTGAGGCTCTTCTAGGCAAGCTCAAATCTTATGAGCAGCTTATAAAAACAAGAGAAGCAGCTGAGCAGGAGACCTCCTCATCAAGAAGGAAGGAACAAAACATTGCTTTCAAGGCATCTAAAGAACAAGAAGCTCCTCCAGCAAATGATGAACTCCTAAGCTTACTAGCGAAAAGATTATACAAGATGACTAGAAAAGATTTCAGAAGGAAGTCATCCAGACAAGATGACAAACCAAGATATGAGAAAACTCCTATTAAGGAGATTGTTTGCTTTGGTTGCAGAAAAACTGGACACATTCTCTCTGAGTGTCCAGAGAATCAGAAGAAGGAGAAAAGAAGAGACAGGGACTCCACGAAGCACTACAACAAGCCCTCCCCAAGCATGCATAAGAGGAAGGAGAAAGGTTTTGTTGCTGAAACCTGGAGTGAAACAGAAGAAGAATCTTCATCTTCCAACTCCAGTGAAGATGAAGAAGTGGTTAAAGAAAAAGAAGCTTGCTTGATGGCTATCAATGCATCAAGCAATACATCAGAAGATGAAGAATCAAAAGAAGAAGGTTCTGAGACTAAAGAGGATCAGGTAATATCCTTATTTGATTTCAATTCAGATCATTTTAAAATGAAATTTAAATTATTATGTAATGATCTAATCAAATCTGAGAAGGAAATCAAACTTCTCAGAGATAAGCTAATTGAACGGGAAAATTTGTTATCTGAAAATATTGAAATAAAAGATAAACTAGTTATAGCTTCTGAATAGATTAATTCTCTAAAAATTAAACTGAATGAGGCTAAGTAATTTGAAGAATCCCTAAATGGGAGAAGCATCAAATTGATGTACATCACAAGCACTGTAAATTTCAGGCTTAATGGCAAGCTGGGCTTGGGTGCTTCATCAAGCCAACCTCATTTAATTCAAAAAAACATTCTCTCAACCCCCATTAAATTCATATCTGAAAAGGGTAAAGAAAAGGCAGATGAGAATAACAACCAACTGAATTAAATCAGAAACCCAAGAAAAAGAGAAAGAATAAGAAAAGCCTTAAGCATAACAATGTTCAACAGATTTCATCAAACTCAGATCGACGAAATGTGTATAGTTTGTCGAACTCAAGTCAACGAACTCTGAACGAAGATTTTTGTTACAATTATTCTTTGAACAGTGATCGACGAAACCAATATGGTTCGCCGAGTCGAGATCGACAATATTGGGGCACAGAGAATGAATATTTCCATTCTCTAAACGGAGTTCGACGAACTCATCCCTATTTGTCGAACTCAGTTCAATGAACTTATTAGAATTCGTCGACACCAGTTCAAATTAACAAAAACTTTAATTACCCCAGAACATTTAATCAATCAAAAGAATTTGTTAACCCTTTTACCCAATGGATATTTCCACTTAGGAAGTTTCACCCCTAGGATATAAAAACCAACCTGAATGTTCTTACATTTCTAGTTTTAAATTTGTAAAGTATCAAGGACCCAAGGTTACCTGGGTCAAGAACACATAACTTTTATTTTTCAGGTGAAAGGCTATCCTAACACAAAGGAACAGTGGTACCTGGATAGTGGATGCTCAAAGCACATGACATGCATCATGGATAATTTAACAAACTACAAGTCCAAGATTGGTCCAAAGGTGATATTTGGTGACTCCAACTATGGTCAGACTGAAGCTTCAGCAGTTAATGAAGAACTGATGAGTCTCTTTGCCAAGAGATTCTACAAAATGGCAAGAAAGCACTTCAGGAGAAAGTCATCCAGGAATGATGACAAGCCCAGGTATGATAAAACTCCTACTAAAAAAATAGTATGTTTTGGATGCAGGAAACCAGGACACTTCATCTCTGAATGTCTTGAGAATCAGAAGAAGGAGAGGAGAAGAGAAAAGGACTCCAGAAGTAAGCAATACAGCAGGACTTCTTCCAGCAAGCCCAAAAAGAAGGAGAAGGGTTTTGTTGCTGAAACCTGGAGTGACACAGAAGATGAATCCACATCTTCCAGTTCCAGTGAAGAGGAAGAAGAGGCAAAGGCAAGGGAAGTATGCCTCATGGCTATCAATGCATCTTGCAGCCCATCAGATACTGAAGAAGAATCTGATAATGAAGAAGCTTCAGAATCAGAAGCTGATCATGTACTATCATCATTTGATTATAGTTTTGATAGTTTTATAATTGAATTTAAAACCATGTGTATAAATTTAATAAATTTTGAAAAAGAAATCAAACTACTTAGAGAAAAACTAACTGATCATGAAAAGTGTATCTCTGAAAATGTTAAATTAAAGGATGATTTAGTTTTAGCAAATGAACAAATAATTTCACTAAAATCTGAATTAGCTGAGGCTAGGAAACTTGAAGAATCCCTAAATGGGAGAAGTATCAAGTTGATGGACATCACAAGCACAGTCTATGCTAGACTTAATTACAAACTGGGCTTAGGTGCATCATCAATCCAACCCCCACTTATTCAGAAAAATATATTAACTGCACCCATAAAATTTGTATCAGAAAAGGGAAAGGAAAAGTTGGACAATAATAATGATGAACAAATTGAATCAAAACCAAAGAATAAGAAAAGAAAACAAAATAAGAAAAATCCAAATAAAAACAATGTTCAGCAGATTTCGTCGAACGGAGATCGACGAAATATGTACAGTTCGTCGAACTCCATTCGACGAACTCCGAACGCAAATTTATAAAATAATTATTCGTTGAACTACAATCGACGAAACAGTATGGTTCATCGACAAAAGATCGACGATTTTGGGGCTCAGAAAATGACTTCTATCATTCTCTGAGTGGAGTTCGGCAAACTTATCCTAATTCATCGAACTCAGGTCGACAAACTCACCAGAATTCATCGAATGCAGATCAGATTAACAAAAATTTTAATTTCTCTAAAACTTATAACCAACAAAGAACATTTGATAATCAATTTAATCAATGGATAATTACACCTAGGAAATATCACCCTTTAGGATATAAAAGCCAACCTGAATGTTCATTTATTTCCAATTTTAGTTATGTAAAGAAAGAAGGACACAAGGTAACCTGGGTCAGGAATGGCTAATCTGTTTCATTGCAGGTAAAAGACTGTTCTACCACAAAGCAACAGTGGTATCTGGACAGTGGCTGTTCTAAGCACATGACTGGAAATAAGGCCAACTTAACACATTATAAGGCAAATTTAGGACCAAAACTAATATTTGGTGACTCAAATTGTGGCCAGACTGAAGGCTATGAACAAGTCAAAGTTGGAGCTGTCACCTTCATGAATGTTGCATATGTAAGTGGACTGAAGCATAAACTTATCTCCATTAGTCAATTATGTGATGAAAGGTAACATGTATCATTTGCTAAAACCTCCTATATTATTACTTCTTTAGATAATCTTGTAGTATTGACTGACACTAGATTAGGAAATATTTATGTAGTTAACTTCCACTCAACTAAATCTGAAATTTGCCTATTCAATTCAACTAGTAATAATAATGACCTTTGGCATAGGAGATTAGGTCATGTTAACTTGAAAAATATTGCCAAACTATCTAGGGACAACCTTGTTAGAGGATTGTCTTCTTGCCCCTGCAAAAAGGAAAGCCTTTGCAGGGCTTGTCAATTAGGCAAGCAAACTATAAGTAGTTTTAAATCATTAAACAAAAGTGACTCACCTCGGATATTATACTTACTACATATGGACCTTTTTGGCCCTATAGCAGTACAAAGTATAGGGGGGAAATCTTATACTTTAGTGATTGTATATGACTTGTCTAGATTCACTTGGGTATTCTTTCTGAGATCTAAGTCTGATAACTTTAAGGTTCTTACAGATTTTCTCAAAAACATACAGATTGAGTACTCTACTCAAGTTGCATTGATCAAAACTGATCATGGTACTGAGTTTGAGTCTCTTCTTATGCAAGAGTTCTGTAGGAAGGAAGGTATCAGACATTGCTTCTCAGCTACTAGAACACCTCAACAAAATGGGGTTGCTGAAAGGAATAATAGAACACTAATTGAATCAGCAGGAACTTTACTTGCAGATTCTTATTTGCCCCTATCCTACTGGGCAGAGGCTGTAAGTACAACAAATTATGTACTGAATAGAAGTCTTATATATAAGCTTAAGAATAAGACTCCTTATGAGCTACTAAAAGGGAAGAAACGTAAAGTAAACTACTTTAAAATTTTTGGATGTTCATGTTGTTTACACAACAACAATAAGGAACACATCAGAAAGTTTGAAGACAAGGATGAAATGGGAATTTTTCTTGGATATTCACAAGTAAGCAAGGCTTATAGGGTGTATAACAAATCTACCTTAAAAATTGAAGAATCTATTCATGTTGTTTTGATGAGACTAACATGTTTTTCAAGGAGAAGACTTCTTCTACTAATGAATCTTTGCAGGAACATAATTTATGTGAGAAGCTTAATGAACTGCCCCTCACCAATGAGGCAGTTAGCCATCCTTCTCCACAAGGTGTTGAGGAAAGTGAAGAAGAAGGCACTGTAATCAGTGATGAACCAACAACAACAAACCTAATTCCACAAGTGGAATTTACTCCCCAAGCTGTTGATCAACCAACTCCACCCACTGAATTTGTCAAACTTAGAGATCACCCTATATCTCAAGTGATTTGAGACATGTCAGTTGGTGTGCAGACAAGGCATCAAATCAACCAAGATTTGATGCATGCCTGCTTCATATCTCAATTTGATCCCCAATCCATCAAAGATGCAAAGCAAGATCCACACTGGATTATTTTAATGCAAGAGGAGCTCAATCAATTTGAGAGATGCAGAGTTTGGAACTTAGTTCCAAGACCCAAAGACTACCCAGTCATTGGAACTAAGTGGGTATATAAAAACAAGCTGGATGCCCAAGGTGTAATTATAAGAAATAAAGCACGGCTTGTTGCTCAAGGTTATAGGCACGAAGATGGAATTGATTATGACTAGACTTTTGCACCTGTTGCAAGGCTGGAAGCAATCAGGATTTTCCTTGCTTATCCTACCTACAAGAAAATCAAAGTTTTTCAAATGGATGTCAAAAATGCCTTTCTGAATGGAGAACTCAAAGAAGAGGTTTATGTTGAACAACCTCTAGGTTTCATATCTCCAACTCATTCCTCATATGTCTTTAGATTGCATAAAGCTCTCTATGGTTTAAAGCAAGCTCTAAGAGCTTGGTATGAGACCTTAGCTAGCTTCTTGTTAGAGTATAAATTTTCTAGAGATATTGTAGATAGGATATTATTCACTAGGCAGCATAAGGATCAAATATTGTTAGTACAAATTTATGTAGATGATATTATATTTGGGTCTACTGAGTCCAAACTATGCAAGAGGTTTTCTGACCTCATGCGTTCAAAGTTTGAAATGAGTAGCATGGGTGAGCTCTCCTACTTCCTTGGTCTCCAAGGAAGCAACTACCTGATGGCATCTTCATATGCCAGGCTAAGTATGCTATGCAGCTTATCAAAAAATTTGGGAAGGCTGATGCCTCAGCAAAGAAAACACCCATGGCTATAAATACTGTAATAGATTCTGATGAGCATGGGAAACCTGTTGATCAGAAATTATATAGGGGCATTGTTAGGTCCATACTATACCTTACAGCAAGCAGACCTGAAATAATGTTTGCTACTTATCTTTGTGCTAGGTTCCAGGTGAACCCTAAAAATCTCACCTAATTTTCTTAAAAAGGATTTTAAGATATATAAAGAGTTGTCCTAGTCTAGGACTTTGGTATCCTACTGAGTTAAAGTTTCAGTTAACTGGATACTTGGATGCTGACATTGCTGGATGCAGAGTAGATATAAAAAGTACCTATGGAACATGACAGTTCCTTGGTGCTAGATTAGTCTCCTGGTTTTGCAAGAAGCAGTCATCTGTGTCTACATCAACTGCTGAAGCAGAATACATAGCAGCTGGCAGTTACTGTTCCCAAATGCTGTGGATTCAGAACCAACTACTAGACTATGGGTTCAACTTAAATAATTCAACTCTACTATGTGACAAGACAAGTTCTATATCCATAACACAAAATCCAGTCCATCACAATAGTACTACGCATATAGATATTAGGCACCATTTCATTAGAGAGTATGTAGACAAAAATAAAATTAATCTTGTCTATATCTACACTGATTTACAAAGAGCAGAAATCTTCACTAAACCTTTGGATGAGAGAAACCATCTGTTCTTCACAAATCAACTTGGTATGATAAATGGAGAAGCTTTAATTTGATTTCTGTCTATGGTCGACGAATTTTTCAAAGTTTGTCGAATGGAGATCGATGAACATAGAAAGGTTCTAAAGAAATTTGTCAAACAGAGATCGACGAATTCTCTGTGAGTGGAGTTATTTTCATCCACCGGAGATCGACAAATTTGATTCAGAAAACTTTCGTCGAACAGAGCTCGACGAAATGTTTTCATATCTTCTGGCAAAGATCACCAAATTCTTTTGACTATAAAATATTTTGTCGACCTCAGATCAAAGAATTTTTATTATTCGTCGAATGGAGTCTGCTGGTTCATATTCTGAAAACCTTATATCTAGGTTTTCTTCGACCTCTATCCCACGCTTTCAGTTCCTTTGCACTTGATCTTTGTTTCTCTCTTGTAGGTGCATCCATGACGATTCCGGCAAGCGCTCTGTCCACCATGAAATTCGACATAGGTTTCGATATTGATTTTGACTCTTTCCAGCATTCTGACCCCATCACGTTGGACATTCTGAAATTGTTTGAAAATCAAAATCTAAAGCAGTTCATGACCCGCCGCATCAAGATTGCGATGATTGAAATCAAAGAATGGGTCTTTACCTCTACAGCAACAGAAGATACCCTGACATGCACAATTTCTGGTACCTCAGTGTCCCTTTCCCCCAATATACTAATCGAAGTTTTTAGTTTACTGAATGGCGAAGAAGAAATCGAAATGGATACTGAAGAATATGAAAATATGCTGACGAAGATGGGTCATTCTAGAGACAACCTTAACAAGATGCTGAAGAAAAACTTATCTGTCGAATATAAGTTCATAGCAGATGTTGTCAGAAAAGTGTTGCTGGGCAAACACACCGCCCACGATTACAAAAACCAGGCACCAGTTCATGGTGATGAGTGCCCTGGTCAAGAAGAAAGCAGCAAATTGGGGCAAGCTGCTATTTGAGTTAATCAAAAAGAAGAACAATAAGAAAGAGGTCTGCTTTGGAAGAATTCTGGGGATCTTTCTTCATGACAAGGGACCTGAATATCTGGTCTCCACGACCGTGTTCATTAATGCCTCCAAAAGGCTAACCTCTGCCTTGTTTGGCAGATGGGAGAGGAGAATTACAAAGTCATTCCAGGCTTCCTCCTCCTCTAGGCCTTCTAAGAGCATAAGGGCCGTCATAGCCACTCCTCCACCCCTAGAAGAAGTTCCTTCCCCCTCCACCATTCATTCTCTACCTCAACCTCAACCACAACAACAACAACAAGTTCACATTCTAACTCCAGCCCCATCTCATGAACATTCTCCATCACCAGCATCTCCACCTCCATCTTCTTCCCAGATACATATCTCTGACATACCATCCTCCTCCATGCAAGAACCCTCATTCAACCTCTTATCATCACCACATAAATCACCACAACCATCCCCACATCAATCTCCTTTAAAATCTCCACATCAATCTCCACTTCCACCTCATTTAACTGCCACAAACCCTGAAACATTTATCTGCTCCCACACTTTCAATCTATTGTTTCCTCCACCATCTCCACATCAGGAACCCATCTCCTCCCCCACAACAACAGTTCCCCTTTCTACATCTGCAACTCCCTCTGTCCCTTTTCCTCTACTTATCCAAACTGACCATTCATCTATTGTACCTGACTACACACACACATATATGTCCAATGCATTTTCTATCTGTTCAAATTGTGGTAATCATAATCCCTACTCCTCCACTGCTCCAGAATCCCTCTATCTTAACTTCTCTGATATTGCAAAGTATCTGCTAGCCTTCATCTCTCCCACTCTACAGAAACTCATAGATGATGCTCTAGCTCCCCTCACTGCCTCCATCCATACTCTCTCTGCCAAAGTTGTTGCTCTATCCCCTGTCCCTTCTTCTGGGGTACTCGCTCCAGGACCCTCTGCAGCTAGTTAGGGGGAGATGCTACATGATGAAGAAGTTCCATTGGTAGCAGCAACAACAATAATAGCAGAAATAGATTCTTTAATATCAGACTCTTCGGAAGAAGAAGCCACTCCTTCTGATATAGCAGATTTAATTGATTTAGATACAAAAATGGATGAGCCAGCTATGGCTGAAATTGATACTGCTGGTGATTTTATTCTAAATCCCACAGTTAATTTAAATTCTTTATTAGATTAATTCAATCTTGTGTATAGAGATATTCTTCCCAGCTCCTCTTATCAACATTCTTAGGCCATTGTACCATACACTGCACCAATCAGCCCCATAGTTACCCATCAACTTAAGGCTAGTCTTGCAGTTGCAGAGCCTCTTATAGTATCAAATCCCAAGAACATTGCTTCTCCTAAATCCATTTCACCTCCCACCTACAAAATGGATGACAGCCCACTGCGTTTTGGATGCAATCATCATGGCAGATATAGAAGAAGAAAATTTGTTAATTGATGAAAATAAAATAGTTACTCTTGAAGCTCCAGAACCTCCAGCACAACATCAGGCTGAAAAGCTTATTGACAAAGAACTTCTAAAAGCTTTGGATGCCTTATATGATAATTCTCAAGGCTCCTTTGAGGATGATGAAGATGATAATGATGATTCTGATGATAGCCCTTCTGCAAAGAAGAAAGTTTCAAAGAAAAGGAAGGCTCCTCCAGTTGCTGCTCCCAAGCCAAATCCAACTCATGATATTCCTTATTATATTATGTAGAAAATCACTCCTTACCCTGGGATACCAGTCTGGAGGTGGCTGTCCAAGAATCAACAAAAGGAAAGAAATAAAAGCAGAAGATATTCTCCTCCTCCCAAGAGAGATTGGAAAGGACCTCCTCCTCCTCCACCTGCTGCTGGTGCTTTCGGCAACATCTCTCAGAGGTCTACCTCATTCAGTCAAACATATTCTAGACAACAAGGTAGATCCTCTTCTCATCATGGAAGCAGCCAACAGAGGTACTCTTCCAGCAGGTAACAACATCAGCAACAGCAACAACAAGCTCCTGAACCACAAAAGGCTGACAGTCCTAAAAGGCCAGAGTCTCCTCCCATTCCCTTTGTAGATCCAGAGACAGAGACAACGGCTAGAATGGCCAGGTTCCAGGAACTTGTTGGACTTTCAATGATAAACAAAGCTAAAGCTGAAGGAAAGGATCCATCACAGTATTCTACAATATCCAAATACAGGAAAGAAGAATTAAATAGGTATGAGAAAGCTAACAAATTCTTTAATGTAGATGCTTATATGAATCTACATCCAGAGGCTGTTGTGCCTAGATCCACATCTCTCAATATCACTGGAGCTGCTGATATGACAATGTCCAAAAAGCAAGCAGCTAATCCCAACAGAGAGATCAAGTTTACACAGCCTACTGACAAAGAAAAGGAGGATAAGCCAAAGGAGAAAAAGAAGTGATTTATATTATAAGTTACTGTCTTTCTAAACTCTTTATGTATGCACTATCATAAAGCTTCTGTGTAAATATCTGCTGCTGTTCTAATTTTTCTAACAGATATATTTTCTTCTTTGTGATTGTTTTTATTTCATTTGTATTAGTGACCTCACCCAAATAGGGGGAGATAGTTGGATTCCTAGTTGATTTGGGCTAGGTTCACTAACTAGGATAATAGACCCACCATGTATAGCCAGAGTCATATCATTGTGTCCTAGAGTTTAGGCTAAGTCCTTAGAATCAACCACACATGGACCAGCCAACAGAAGAAATCAGGAGACTCAGACTTAGAAGAAAATCAAGTTCAGAAAAGTGAGTTCGACGTTCGTCGAACTCAGCTCGACGAAAGTCGTGCTCCGCTCGACGAACTCAGAGTAAATTCTCTGAGTTGAGCTCGACGATATTCGAGGTCAGGAAGACGAATACTGGAAGTTCATCTTCAACACTTGAGTCCAGGATACTTTCTCTGAACTCAGGTCGATGAACTTGGTTCTCAGTTCGACGAACAAGAATTCCCAGGTCGACGAATATGATTTCTCTGGTCGACGAACTTTGATCTTAGGTCGACGAAATCTATTCTCTGGTCGACGATTGCTATGCAGTTCCAGACTTGGAATTTTCCATCATTTTGCCTTTATTCTATAGCAGTAATTCCTGAGTAATTAATTCTTATATTCTCTGAATATAGTCGTTAGTGGCAACATTGATTATGGTCTTCATTAGGAATATTACTTGCCTTTTTAATGGGACAGTTGGGGAAATCCATTAATGAATATTCTCTCCAACTGATTTTCATTCTCCAGGCCGTCAGTAATTAATGGATTGGAATTCAAAATTCAAAAAGAGAATTTGACTGAAGATAAAAGAAGAGTTTTTTTTCCAGAACAAGCATATACATAGAATATACAGAGAACTGATAAAATACAGGAATACAGATACATTGAGAAGAGATCAACAGCAACAATACTCTGAACCTTCTCTATACAGAAAACAAATTATTTTTTCCTTGACATTGCTGAAGAAGAAGAGGAACAATCATTACAAATCAAGAATCTTCTTCAACCTTCATTCCAGGAGATTTCAAGGACAACACATCCATATCAGTCAGAAGTTCCTGGATCTCATTCTCAAGTCAAGGCCGAAGACTGAAGACCTACACCCTGTGCAAGACTCCAAGTGTTATTGAGAGGAGTTCTTGACAACAACAAAAATCCACTAGTCTTCTCTATTGAAAAGAGAAAGAGAAGACACCATCAATCTCTCTCCCCCCTCTGTATAAAGCGTTTATTAACTCGCTTCAAAAATTTATTTTAGTTTTTTTGCACCTGATGAAAAACTCATTGGTGGCAGTCACCCGATCAAAACCTGCAAGTGGATTCCTACCAGGGTTGTAGAATAGTGGATGTACCCTGATTGGGGAACCACTATAAAAGTTCTTTTGTTGTCTGGTTGCCCTTTTCTTTTTGTTCTTGCTGTGGCTGTGATAGATTAGGTTATCTGTGTTGTGATTAGATTAAATTAACTTAGGTTTATATTGTTTTATGGTTACCTTGGTATCTCTTATTTCATTACTCTGTTATTATTATATAAACAGTAAAAAGTTTTCAAGTTACTCTATTCATCCCCCCCCCCCCTCTAGAGTAAATCAGGTTTAACCCTCTCTTTTAGGTGCTTCTGCTCGAGTAGTTCTTTCTGCTGGTGCAAACTCTTACGGCTGTGGGACACTATGTATCTCCATTTCCTGTGACTGGTTATTTAAATAACCGTTAATCACAGAGCTAAGTAGAAACAAATCTTCTCCCCAGATCCATATCCTGGGAACGAGCACTCGCCTACCCAGCAAAAGTAGATAGCCGAAGTAAGGGAAAGTTAGTAAACATTATATATATATAGGCTAGAAGCATTTATAAGAAGCGTAGCGTAGTAAAACCAGAAAAGCAGCAGCAATGCATTAAAGCTTCGCTAGCATAACAAAACATTACGTATTCTCAACCTGTATTCTATCGCAGTCATTCACAGACCCACACATACCACAGATATTCACAACCGAGCACACACTGCAGTCATTCACAGCCGCGCACACATCGCAGGAATTCACAATCGTGCACACAACCCTATGTCGACAAAGTTTGGATCGCTTCTTTTCAAGCATGGTAGCGAGCCCCGCGAGCCTCATCGATGTGGCTATTAGTGACAGTGTCCAGTCCTACCACTTCTATGGTTGGTCGTACCGCATAGCCTGGGCCTTTACGTACAACCCTGTGTACTCTTGGATGTGAGCAACATCCGGCGATTCAATATTTTGGTCGACCAACAGAGAAAAACCCAACGGGGACAACATAATGGTCGGTCACCCGTGGTATCCATCTCCTTGTCACCTTGAGTCATCGACCTTCCCGCATCGGTATGAACGTTCTGCGAAAGGGACTGACCCGCCACATTTTACCGCAAAGCAGTTTACAAGCAATCAATCAAATAATCATGTTAATATGCATCGGGTCTGCGGTGGCCTGCCCTACTATACGTTAATCGTCAGGGGGCGATGCTTAGCTCAACTTTCAACAAGGAGCTTGGGAGCGCTTTATTTGAGGCTAAACTCGGAGGAACACCTCAACTCCGGTTATCCTCAAGTAAAGCTCTACCTTAAAAAGATAACTGCCCGTCAGAGCAGGAACCGGGTTTATATTAGTGAAATACAGGGATGAAGTGCAGTAAATAAAGCTACCAAACAAAAGCTGCATAATTTAAGCACTGTAATGAAGCATGACCAGTACAAAACTGGAGTGGTACTGAAATGAAAGTACTTAATTGAACTGATCTTGACCAGTACTAGCCTGGAGTAGTACTGAATTGAAATGAAGTTGACCAGTACTAGACTGGAGTACTACTGAATTGAAGGTACTGAATTGAAATAAACTTGACCAGTACTATACTGGAGTAGTACTAAATTAAAATTACTGAACTGAAATAAACTTAATCAGTAGTAGACTGAAGTAGTACTGAATTGAAGGTACTGAATTAAAATAAACTTGACCAGTACTAGACTAGAGCAGTACTGAATTGAAGTACTGAACTGAAATGAATATGGGAGATAGAACAGTGAAAGACTGGAATAATCACAAAGAAAATGGTTAGTAGTCCAATAACTCCATCCAGGAGGGTTCAGTTCTATCTGCGTTCTCAGGTGGCACATTCAGTTTCATCTTCATTCAAAAGAGGCACATTCAGTTCTGTTTTAGTTTTTTTATAAGGTTACTTTGAGTTACACCCATTATTAAGATCCGATTATGATTTGGTTGCGCCTTATTAATCACGGCTAAATTGGATCAGGGGTAATCAAGAGTAACACCCTCATTATTTATCGAGAATAATTTGCAACTCACTACACGTACTCTCACTTTCCAAGCATGCCCAGACCACTCGATAGTCGAGAAGCTCGATGGTTTCATGAAGTCTCGGAACACACGGAACTTGGTAACTTTCCTCGGCCACTCTCATCGATACGATAATTTGAATTTATTATTCAAATTAGAGAGGATGGTCACGCGCTCCAATTTCAATGTTCGAAGGAAATAAGCGTAATATTTTTCGAGCATGGCTCTAGCCTCTAAGAAATTGAGAAAAGTTCAATTTTGATCTCCAAATTCTCAAATTTTGATACAGCCTTTAAGGAGGTCTAAAATGAGCCTAGAAAAATTTAAATAGTTTTTTTTGAAGAGTTTTGGGCCTTTAATTCGGCCAAATAAATTTTATTTGTGCCTTTAAAAATACCAATTCAACTCCAGAAATTTTCCAAATTTTTGTGGTGATTGTTCCTATAATGGGGGACATTTTTCATGTTGATCACTTTGCCCCCAGAGGCTCCAATAGTTTTCTAGAATTTCCCTAAGGTTCTATTAATTAATATGGTCTGCAGCTAGCCATACCAGATTGATCCCACGGCTGAGATCGAGCCGTACCTGAGAAGATATTCTTCTGTCCCCACAGCGGATCGGCCACAGATCCGCTGTGGGGGCTGCTGATGCTGAGGCATGGGCGGGATTTAAGAAGATCCCAGTCGTCTGATCCCTATCATCGATCGGACGATAGCTGCACGTCGCCGACGACGATCAACGATGTATGCTGCCACTGCAGCCAGTCATCGACGGCCACCAGCGCTGCCCCCGGTCGGTTTGCCGGGGGCCTGCCACTCCCTGGGTGGTGTCCCGGTGACCTACCGCCGCCGGCCACCGCCTGGTTCGGCCAACTAGAGAGCGGGGCGGCGGTGAATATGCTCCCAGCATCACCGCACCACCCCGACTCACCAAGGTTGAACCTAGCCCTGGAACCACCCCTTGTTGGCACGTCGGGGGAAGGGCTCTTCTTAGATGGTGGTCCGGCGACCATCCACCGCCGGCCGTCACCGGAGGTAAAATAGAGCAATTGCTCTGCACTTCGGGTGCCACCGGAGCGGCATTTTCCGGCGGCACCCCGGCTTCCTCCCCACTGAAAACATCATCCCGATGGCTCCAGCCTTCTACTGCACCACCACTGGTGTAGGGAAGGGCTAGCCTCCCTACAACTGCCACCCGACTTGGAACAAGGGTCGGGTGGTGTCGGCAGCGCTCCGGTCGCCGGGGGGACCATGCAGGACGTCAAAGAGGAGGGGAAGGGGAAGGGGAGGAGTTTCTACCTGAGGAGGAGGAGCTTGGGAAGGTCCATCCTAATCCCCCATTGACGGTGGCAGTGGTGGAGCTTGAGGGTAGTGGTTTCCGGCAAGGGCAGCTCCGGCAGAGGGGGCCCTGACTCGGTTTGGGTTGGTGTGGAGGGAAGGGGGCAGGGCAAGGCCTTTATAAGTCGGTGTAGGTCTATCCCCCCTCCCACCGGCGGTGTGCGATTATCCCATATAGAGGAGGGGTTCTTCCCTTCTCCTTTACCTGATCCAGCCATGTGTCATCATCTCATGGCTCCTAGGTGGCAGATCCTTAGTGGGGAAAGGTTTGGTGGGCCTTTGGGCCTTGGTCCTTTAAGAGGAAAGGAGAGGGGGAGGAGGAAGGTGGGCCTACCTTGGCCCATGGCTCACCTTCCCTACTTCCTTGCTAGTTGGTGGCACAAGGGTGAGGGGTAAGGCCTTGTTATTAGGGAAGAAGGGCGGGGGGGGGGGGTAAGGAGAAAGCATACCCCTTATGGAAAAATCCAAAATTTTGGATTTTTAGGGGGGGTTGACCAAAGTCAACCATAGAATGGGTCACTCATGGGGGTCAAAGTCAAAATAGGTCCAAGTCATCAGGGTTGGGGTGTTGGGTCAAATTTGGTGTGCACACGCTTTTCGGTGCAAAGTTGAGCTTGATTTGACCATGATTTGAACACCTATTATAAAAACTGAACGGAATCAATTCCATTGATTTTGTATTGATCATACAAATCCAAAGCCACTGACAGGGGTCGAATCAGAGTTCGTTTGGTAAAGGTCCAAAATCTGCACGTCGCGGCGCACTAAAATGATCAAAATGTCTATATCAGTCGTTAGATCTTGAATCGTGACGCGACGAGTTCCTATGCGCTTGTACTGACTATACGAGGTCATAGAAACTGACGGAACTCAAATCGTATTTCTCTAGCTCTATTTCTCGCCTATAGTTACCTTCTACCGAGTCACGGGTATGGGTTCGGTTTACTTTTATTGGGCCCACTAGGATCCTGGTGGCCCAAAAAAGTTGGGATGTTACAATCCAATAAAAATAAAAGGATTTTCGTCCCCGAAAATTTGCTCGAAGTAGGGGAGAGAGTGACATACCTGGGGAAAGAGATCTGGATTCTTTTTGCGAACTAGCGCCTCTGGTTCCCAAGTGTACTCATCTTGTCCAGGATTTGACCATAATATCTTCACCATTGGGATGGTCTTGCTACGTAGTTTATTCACTTTAAGATCTACGATCCTTGCTGATTCAAGCTGGACGGATCTGTCCGATCGCAATTGTACTGGTGGTGTAGGTAGATGTTGCTCTGGTTGCCGGAGAACTCGTCTCAATGAGGAGATATGAAACGCAACATGGAGGTTTCCCAGTTCTGGGGGCATGGCTAACCAGTATGCAACAAGGCCAATGTGTTTTATCACCTGATAGGGGCCCAGGTAGCGGGGATCTAGCTTTTCTGCTTCCTCAACCGGGAGACATCATGCATGGGTTTGATTTTTAAAAACACCATTTCCCCCACGCTTAACTCCACAGTTCAGTATCGTGTGTCATAATATTTGGCCTGCCAGCTTTGCGCCTCCCGCATCCATTCCTGGATTAGCCGTATTGCTGTTGTTGTGTCATCAATGTAAGCCACTCCAAGGGCTTCTGCGTCCCCTTCCTGAGACCAAGTCAACGACAACGTCTCCCATACAACGCCTCGTATGGGGCCATCTTGATACTGGACTGGTACCTGTTATTGTAATAAAACTTAACCAGAGGTAACAACTGTTCCCATGGTTCAATATATTCTATTATGCATAGTCGAAGTTGATCCTCCATCGTAGGTTTGTCCTTTCTGTCTGTCCATCTATCTGTGGGTGGAAGGCGGTGATAAAGGCCAACTTGGTCCCCAAGTATGCATGTACCCTCCTCTACTACTTCGATGTGAAACGCCCGTCATGATCTGATTCGATAGACTTTGTCACTCCTTGGAACCGAACTACCTATTCTAGGAACATTCTGCCCAAGATGTCAACTCTGTCACTCTGTCGATTTGGAATGAATCGCGCTACCTTGGTAAGTTGGTCTACGATAACCCAAATAGAGTCATTTCCAGCACGAGATCGTAGTAGGCCTTGGACGAAGTCCATGAAGACGTCTTCAAATTTCCATTCTGGTATTGGCAGGGGCTGCAACAGGACTCTTGGGCTGCAACATTCAACTCTAACCTTCTAACATGTCTGACACTGGGCACGAAGATAGTAACGTCTCTTTTCATCTCATGCCAATAAATGGTCATGCGTAATTCTATATACATCTTGACCACACCAGGATGAATAGAGTATCTTGTCTGGTGGGCTTCTTGGAGAATTTCCTCGCAAATTCCTCCGGTAGAGGTAACAAATATATGATGCTTGAATTGTAGAATCCCGTCGTGCAGATTATAATCCTCCTGTGTTCCATCTTGCAGAGATCGAATGATCGGAACCACCTCTGGGTCTGAGAAGATCTCACATCTTACTCCGTATAAGTAATGCCTCCAGATTTTAAGAGCGAAGACGATAACACCCAATTCTAGATCGTGAGCTGCGTAATTTAATTCATGCAGCTTCAATTTACGAGATGCGTAGGCCATCACCTTGCCATGCTGCATCAGGACGACTACCAACCCCTTCTGGGAGGCATCAACGTAGATTTGGAACCCCTCGGTTCCTATAGGGATCATAAGGATTGGTTCATAAGTCAATCGCTTCTTCAATTCGACGAATGCGTTCTCACATTTCGGTTTCCATCAAAATGTAACATCCTTTCTGGTGATGGCAGTTAGGGGTAAAGCAATCTTGGAGAAGCCTTCTACGAACTTCCTATAATATCCGGCAAGACCAAAAATACTTCGAATATTTGCCACTATTCTGAGCGGCGGCCAATTTTGCACTGCCTGGATCTTGGCTTAATCCACTGCTACCCCTTTCTTGTTTATAGTGTGGCCCAAACATCCAACCTCTTCCAACCAAAACTCGCATTTACTGAATTTTGCGAAGAGGGAGTGTTCTCGGAGTTTTAATAGCACCGTATGTAGGTGCCTAGTATGGTCTGCCTTGGTCTTTGAGTAGATCAAAATATCATCAATGAAGACGATCACGAAGTGGTCTAGGAAGGGCTCGAAGACTTTATTTATTAGGGACATGAAGGCGGAGGGTGCATTGGTGAGCCCAAAAGGCATCACCAGAAACTCATAGAGAATATATCGGGAGCTGAAGGCAGTCTTGGAAATATCTTCCTCCCGGATTCGAATCTGATAGTAACCTGACCTCAAGTCCATCTTGGAAAACACAGACGCACCTTGCAACTGATCGAATAGTTCATCGATCCTAGGGAGGGGGTATGTATTTCGTATAGTAAGCTTATTTAGCTCCTTGTAGTGTATGCATAGACGTAATGTTCTGTCCTTCTTTAAGAATAGCACTGGGGCTCCCCAGGTTGAGGAACTGGGACGAACGAATCCAGCATTTATTAGCTCCTGCAGTTGAATCTTTAATTCAGCCAATTCTCTTGGGGCCATCCGATAGGGTGCTCGTGATACTGGTCGTGCTCCGGTCATGAGTTCGATCTGAAAGTCGACCTCTCGCTGCAGTGGCAATCCTGGGATGGACTCAGGAAAAATGTCCGGGAAATCGCGTACCAACGAAACTTTGGTGAGTACTTGCATTTTGTCTTCCATCTCGAAGTAGATAAGGTACACCTCATCCTTTTATCGGACTGACAGTACAATCTGTGTAGAAGTTAAAACAATACGTGAGACTGAAGTTACACATGTCAACGTAACGTCCTGGCCATTTGTGTTCTGCAGGCGGACTTCTCGCGTTGAACAATCTATTTGTGCCTTGTGATCGGGTAGCCAGTCCATTCCCAGAATAATATCGAATCTAGTTATTGCCAGGATGGTTGCGTAGACCTCAAATTCTACTTCTCCTAGCTTGGCCTGGAACAAGTACTTTTTCGTGGACGTCATATCTGATCCATCCGGCAAACGAATTCATATAGCTAGTCCGGTTGTGCGGATAACATTCTCTTTTGTTGCGATAAATTTGTTGGACACAAAGGAGTGTGTTGCTCCTATATCGAAGAGGGTCTTGGTGGAATTTCCTCCTACCAACAGAATTCCTGACAATATAGAAGCATTTATATCATATAACAAATATACAAGATGTAGAAATACATGCAAAAACTGAACATAGCACATGTAACAACATCTGATATATCTTATCGCCTAATATATATACCTATCACTACGTCAGGGGCAATTCCGTGCTGCAAGACTAGTGTGTATGTATCCAAGGGTGCTGCACGGCCATGTTGACCTCTCCTGCCGGCTCTACCTCTACGACCCATCAAGCCTTGTCCCCGTGCTAGCTTCCCACTCTGTACTGCTCCTAGTCCTGGCCTTCCTGTTTCTTGTGGGCAGAAGGCCCTCATATGCCCTGGCTGCTGACATAAGAAATAGTTCCCTATAAAGGGAACATCACGTCCGGCCACTGGTGCGGGCTGTGGGGCTGGAGCTGGTCTTATGCCCTGCTGCGGGGCTGGGGGTGCAGGGGGTGTTGGTGGGCGTCTATAAGGCTGTC
Organism: Platanthera guangdongensis; assembly: GCA_039583875.1. Classification (NCBI taxonomy): domain Eukaryota; kingdom Viridiplantae; phylum Streptophyta; class Magnoliopsida; order Asparagales; family Orchidaceae; genus Platanthera; species Platanthera guangdongensis. Next base: position 126,770,254 of record CM077161.1, read on the forward strand.
TGCTGTGCCTCTTCCTGCGCCCTCTATCCTGTCGATGAGGAGCAGCTCCCCTGTCTCATCTCAGGCCTCTAGAGACATCAACCTGTCCTTTGTGCTGCTGGGCTACCATCCGCTGGTCCAACTCAAGCGCCGCTGCGTGAGTGGATATGGTGTGGAAGGTAGACTAAGAGATCATAATCAGAGCCTGCCTCAGGTTATCACGTAGGCCTTGATAGAATCGGGAGGCTATATCCCTATCAGAGGCTGCCAAATTCCCGGCAAAACGTGCCAGGTGTATGAACTCCCTCTCGTACTCAGGCACAGTCTAATCTCCCTGTCAGATGTGCAGGAACCTTTCCTACAGAACAGCTCTATCTGCGTCTGTAATAAAAAATCTAGCAGGGCCTCCGAGAAATCTCCCCATAGTATATCGCTCATCGGTCGTCCTCTAAAGGTCAAGCGGCTGGCAGCTCTCCACCAATCTCTAGCGTATCCTTCTAATAAGGTCACTACCAATGAGACTGCAGCTACTGCTAGGCATATCATGCCTACCAGTAGCTCCTTCGCACGCTCCACCCACTCATCTTCCTACATGGCTGTCTCCATGCCTCTAAAAGTGGGAGGTCTCAATCCTTGGAAGGTTGTCAGCAAATACGTAGGCGCCATCATCTCTCGTGGTGGCTGTGCCAAGGCTATCCGGAAGGTGGCCAGGATGGCCATCTGTGTCTGCCCCAAGTTGGTCTTAGCGAACGGTACAGCTGCAGGGGAGACTGGGTCTGGTGGTGGGGTGGCGGGAACATATCCTCTGGAAGAGGTTCCACCATTACTGTGCTCCGGTATCTGGAGAAGTAACAGGAAAAGTGTCAGTACTTTGCAAAAGTAGGGTAAATTTGCAAGAATTACTGACGAAGCGGAAAAAACGGTATACGGTCATACTAACGTATAGTTTAGAATCCCTAAGCTCCTACACTAGGGTCAACCAAGCTTCCGCTATGAGGTTCATCCCGAACCAAAGAACGAAGCGAGGGACCGAGGGATCCTGAGATTGCTCCACAAGGATGAATCGTGATGGTTCTGATCCCGTTTGTAAGGCCCCTTCCCCCAACTCCTCCCGGGTCGTGCTCGAGGGAATCTTACTACCCAATATATCCACCCAGTACTCTTTAGGGGCAACGTCCCTCCTTATCTAAGCACTTAGTGGCCGCCTTGCTTGGATGAAATCACAACATTGACAACACATCAGAGATTTTTAGAAGCATTAATAGGAAACCAATATATAATATTATCATATATTTTTACACGAACATAAAGTCTTAGCCTATATATATAAAAGCCCAGAGGCTATACAAATACTGCATATAACTCCTCACTCTCTCTCCCTAATCAGCTCGTCGGTACTCACGTCACGAAATTTTGAAGATGTCGTGGGTGCTTCTGCTCGAGTAGTTCTTTCTGCTGGTGCAATCTCTTGCCCCTGTGGGACACTATGGTGCTCCATTTCCTGTGACCGGGTATTTAAATAACTGTTAGTCATAGAGCTAAGTAGAAACAAATCTCCTCCCCGGATCCATATCCTAGGAACAAGCACTCACCCACCCAGCAAAAGTAGATAGCCGAAGCAAGGGAAGGTTAGTACACATTTTATATATATAGGCTAGAAGCATTTATAAGAAGCACAGCGTAGTAAAACCGAAAAAGCAGCAACAATGCATTAAAGATTTGCTAGCATAACAACACATTAAGTATTCTCAACCTGTATTCTTTCGCAGGCATTCACAGTCGTGCATATACCGCAGGCATTCACAGCCGAGCACACACCGTAGGCATTCACAGCCACGCACACACCACAGGTATTCACAGCCATGCAAACAACCCTATGTCGACAAAGTTTGGATCTCTTCATTTCAAGTAGGGTAGCGAGCCCCGCGGGCCTCACCAATATGGTTGTTGGTGATAGTGTCCAGTCCTGCCACTTATGGGGGTGGTCGTACCTCACAGCCCAGGCCTTTACGTACAACCTCGTGTACTCTTGGATCTAAGAAACATCCGACGATTCAATATTTTGGCCGACCAATGGAGGTAAACCCAACGGGGACAACATAACGGTCGTTTACCCGTAGTATCCATCTCCCTGTCACCATAAGTCATCGACCTTCCTGCATTGGTATGAACGGTATGTGAAAGGGACTGACCCGCCACATTTTACCGCAAAGGAGTTTATAAGCAATCAATCAAATAATCATGCTAATATACATCGGGTCTGCGGCGACCTTCCCTACTATACGTTAATCGTTAGCCGACGACGCTTTGCTCTACTTTCAACAAGGAGCTTGGGAGCGCTTTATTTGAAGCTAAACTCGGAGGAACACCTCAACTCCGGTTATCCTTAAGTAAAGCTCTAGCTTAAAAAGATAACTGCCCATCAGAGCAGGACCCGAGATTATATTAGTGAAATGCAGGGATGAAGTGCGGTAAATAAAGCTACAAAACAAAAGCTGCATTATTTAAGCACTATAATGAAGCGTGACCAGTACGAAACAGGAGTGGTACTGAAACGAAAGTACTTAATTGAACTGAAGTTGACCAGTACTAGACTGGAGTAGTACTGAATTGAAGGTACTGAATTGAAATGAACTTGACCAGTACAAGACTTGAGTAGTACTGAATTGAAGGTACTGAATTGAATTAAACTTGACCAGTGCTGGACTGGAGTAGTACTGGAATGAAATTACTGAAATGAAATAAACTTGACTAGTACTAGACTGGAGTAGTACTGAATTGAAGGTATTGAATTGAAATAAACTTGACAAGTACTGAACTGAAGTACTGAACTGAAATGAATAAAGGAGCTAGACCAGTGCAAGAAAACAGTTAGTAGTCCAATCACTCCATCTAGGAGGCTTGAGTTCCATCTCTGTTCTCAGGAGGCACATTCAGTTTCATCTTCGTTCACAAGAGGCACATTCAGTTCTGTTTCAGTTTTTTCATAAGGTTTCCTTGGGTTACACCCATTATTAAGATCCGATTATGATTTGGTTGCGCCTTATTAATCATGGCTTAATCAGATCGGGGCTTATCAGGAGTTACACCCTCATTATTTATCGAGAATAATTTGCAACTCACTACTCGTACTCTCACTTTCCGAGCGTGCCCAGACCACTCGATAGTCGAGTCGCTCGACAGTTTCACGAAGTCTCAGAACACACAGAACTTGGTCACTTGCCTCGGCCACTCTCATCTATACAACAATTTGAATTTATTATTCAAATTAAAGAGGATAATCGCACACTCCAATTTCCATTTTCGAAGGAAATGAGCGTAATATTTTCCAAGCGCGATTTTAGGCTCTAAGAAATTGAGGAAAGTTCAATTTTGATCTCCAAATTCTGAAATTTTGATACAGCCTTTAAGGAGGCCTATAATGAGCCTAGAAATATTTTCATAATTTTTTGAAGAGTTTTGGTCCTTTAATTCGCCCAAATAAATTTTATCTGGGTCTTTAAAAATACCAATTCAACTCCAAAAATTTTCCAAATTTTTGTGGTGATTGTTCTCATCATGGGGGACATTTTTCATGTTGACCACTTTGCCCCCATAGGCTCCAATATTTTTATAGAATTTCCCCAAGGTTCTGTAAATTAATATGGTCTGCAGATTGCCATACCTAATTGATCTGACACCGGAGATCGAGTCGTACCTGAGAAGATAAGCTTCTATCCCCACATCGGATCGGCCACAGATCCGCTGTAGGGGGGGGGGGTGCTGATGCTGAGGCATGAGCAGATTTAAGAAGATTCAAGTCGTCCGATCCCTATCATCGATCGGACGGCAGTTGCACGTCGACGGCGACGATCAACGATATCTACTGCCACCGTAGGCCAGTCATTGCTAGGCATCGGCACTGCCCCCTGCAGGTTCGCCGGTGGCTGGCGACTCCCTGGGTGGTGGCACGGTGACCTGCAGCTGCCAGTCACCGCCTGGTTCGGCCAACCCGTGAGCAGGGTGGCGGTGTGTATGCTCCCAGTGTCATCGCGCCACCCCTCCTCAGCAGGGTTGAACCCAGCCATGGAACCACCCCCGGTTGGCATGACGGGGGTAGGGCTCTTCTTCGGTGGTGGTCCGACGACCATCCACCGCTGGCCACCGCCGAAGGTAAAACAAAGCAATTGCTCTGCCCTTCGGGGGCGGCCGGAGCGGCATTTTCCGGAGGCACCCCGGCTTCCTTCCCACCAGAAAAGTCATCCTGGTGGGTCAAGCCTTCTACCGTGCCACCCCTGGGGCAGGGAAGGGCTAGCCTCCCTACAGCCGCCACCCGAGCTGGAGGAAGGGTCGGGTGGTGTCGGCGGTGCTTCGGCTGCCGGGGGTTCCATGCAGGACGTCAAAGAGGAAGGGAAGGGGAAGGGGAGGAGTTTCTACCTGAGGAGGAGGAGCTTTGTAAGGTCCACCCTGATCCACTGATGGCCCGGCCAACGCTTAAAAAAAGAGAGCAGCCGAACTAGCAATCCAACTAGGCAAGTATACCTATCGAACTGTAGCAAGGGGACACAAGTGTCGTATTAAAATCTGGGAACTGTTGAGTAAGCTTACTCACACGAAGGCTATTATTTTATTGACAGAAATCTTAGGTTAAAAGAAAGCTAAATGCACTAAAGGAAATATTGCATAAAAAAGAGGTATACTTGGAATAAAAATAAAGAGAGCATAAAAGAAACGATTACACTGAAGGGTTAGAATGATGAGAAGGAAAGCCACTCGATCAAGATTCACCTCGGCAAGAGTCGATCAAAAACACGATAAATAAACCAAAACTTAATAGGGTGGAGGTCCTTAACCGTGGAGGTTCCTAAAGCTTGAACATGCTTCTCTCAATGTCGTGCCCAACTGAGTTTAGGAAGATCCGACCGACTCTCATCTAAATCGGAGGCCTAAAGCTCGCTTTACGCGGTGAACCCCACTATTGGATTTTACTCCAATCCGGGAGATTTGGATGTCTGCCTCTCTCGAGGGGTGTGTACAACTCCCTTTACTCTTGAGTGCTCACTTCAATCTATCGGCCTCTCGTCTAGCCAAGAATGAAAGCAAAGGTAGAGAATATATATCGATGATATATCTCCAACCCTTGATAAATCAAGAGTAATTCAAGACTAAACCCTAAAAAGAAAAGGTAAACTCAAATCATCATAACTTAGTCACTCGAACCTCGGATCATCAAGATCAAGTATAAGGAGGATTAGTTAATCATGGTGAAGTGGTGGAGGGGGGATGAGTAGTGAAGCATAAAGAACACAAAGTAGAAAGGGAAGAGTAAACAACACTTCTTTATTAATGAAAACAAGGATCTTACAAAGTGAAAACAAAAGATTACAAGTGCATGAAAAGTAAAATCCTATTCTAGCCCTACCATTAGCAACTAAAGCAATTACAAAGGCTACTTCAAAAGCTTAAACTAAATTACAATTAGGAAAAACTAAAATGAGAAAGAGAGAGAGAGAGAGAGAGAGAGAGCATGAAAAATTTCAGAAAATAAAAGGGCAGCACTTCCTTACACACTCCAGAAAACTATATGGAATCAAGGGTGGTCTGAATTTATAGAAATTCTAGAGGGGGTGACACGGTCGGCGACACGGCCGTGATGGTGGACGTATCCCATGTTGGTTGACTTCGGGCTCTGGTTTTGGTGGGAAATTATTAATGCAACGCCGATTGGCGGGCACGCCCATGATGACACGGCCAACGACATGACCATATTGGTGGTCGTGTCCTCGGCGGTTGATGGGCTTCAATGGGGGGTGCATTAATGGCGGGCTGCATGTGCTGATGAGGTGGTGACATGCCCGGCGACACAACCGTGTTGGTGGCCGTGTCCTGCTCTGGAAATTCATCGAAACCTGGTGACACGGTCCATGTTGACAGGACCAGCTTGACACGACCAGAGACACGGCCAGTGACACGGCCGTGTTGGAGGCGTTGTCCTGGTCGGGATGAACTCTGGATTTTACTCTGCTGGTTGATTCATTGGGAACAGGTGACACGCCCCATGACACAGCCGTGTTGGTGGCCGTGTCAGGTCATTTTGTGTGAAATTTGAGAAAACCTGTAAAAGAGCACAAAAACATTAGTGGCATAAATAAATACAAGAAGAAGGGACATATAAGCTAATAAGATAAGATTTGCACAATAAAAGACCTAAACAAAGCTCTAATAGCTTAAATACAAAACACACTATCAAATTCCCCCAAGCTTAAGCTTTGCTTGTCCCCGAGCAAAAAATATAAAAACTAGATAACCATAAAATATGACTAATCAAAAAGTTTTAATTATGCCTATACAAGTACTATGCGTAATTCTAAGTAGGGAAAAGGTGAAATGTGAATCCAAAATAATTATTTAGGTATGGTTTAAGTTTTATAAACTTTACTTAACGAAAATAAATCATCCAAAATTTTGACAAAATTCTTTAAATTGATTTAAGCAAAGCAACGAAAATGAAAAAAATGCATTGAGTTGTTACTAGATCCAAGCAACGCATTATAATTATATCAAATAAATAACAAAAATCTAAGTTTACATCGAAAACTAATATTGATTTACTTTTCTTCTTTTCTTAGTTATTAAATAAAATTTAAAAAGGCATGAATCAAAAGGACTTAATCGGACCGAAGAGTTTGGTTTAGGATTATAATTAGGAGTGGAATTCAAAGATAAACAGAGAGGCTTAAAATCATACTAAACCAAAACAAAGAGTTTCAAAAAATTTCATTTTGATCAAAATATTTTTCTTTCTTTTTTCTTTTCCATTTTTTTCTTTTTCAAAATAAAGGCCATAAATATTTTCATTTTCATTTTGAATTGGCCAAACAAAAACATACATTTCTTTTGAGCATACTTTTTTTTAAAACTTCTTCAAAAATATCACAAAATAACCTATCATAATCATGAAAATTCTTTATGAAACTCAAAAAGGCTAGTGTGATTAGATAGGTTGGAAATTTTGGCTTTGATGAAAATAATATGAAAAGAGGAGCTATCAAATGAAATTGGAAAAAAGGCTCAAAAGCGGCTAACTAGTGATGAAAGTTTTTAGGTTGGCAGGAAAGCTCAAACGAAAACAAAAACGTCCTAAATCATTTTCATGCTTTTAAATTTATTTAAAACATAGATTTGAAAATTTTCAAAAAACAAGTCCTAGATAATAAAAGAAGATTGATGAAATTATCTTGAAATTAGAAATAATAGGTGACTTGGATCGTTCACATCTACTACGCTATTCAAACGTTGACCTTACAAAAATTATCTAAAAATGAAAAGGAAAATAGTGGATGATGAATTTTTGAGAAAGTAAAGAAAATAAAGAACGAAAAACCATAATAGAAATGCGAGTTTTAGGAAAAACTTTCACCTTAACATACTACCATGAATTAGAAACACAGCATGACCAATATTTTACTTGTGAAACATAATTAAAAAGAATGATTAGAAAAAATTTTATTAGCTAAGTTGTTTATAAGGACTTTTGAGAAAAACAAAACAAAAACAAGGGGTACTATTGAAATACCAAAATGTCTAAACTATTAAAAAACAAAAAACATATATTTTTTTAAAATTTTGAAATATTCTTTTTTTTTGGATTTTCTTTTATTTGGATTTTGAACAATATTCACAAAAAAACATGAAAAATGTTCACAAAAAGCAAAAAGAAGGAGGAAGTCCTCCCCCAAGCTTAAAATGGACATTGTCCTCAATGGAGAAGGATATTAGAGAGAGAGAGAGAAAATTATAGTACAGAATTGAAAAATAGGATTGAAAAATAGGTACTTCCCCAGATTTATTTGTTGCGAAAGTTGAGTGATGTCGCTCCCCCATGCTTGCGCTTTGGATCTTCATGAAATATCTTCTTTGGACTTTGTGATGGATTCAGCAGTGTTGGAGCAGGCGATCGCAGTAGCTTCAGCTTGTCGGAGCCGTCCGGGGCAAAAATTGTAAAATAAAGAAAACAGAAAAAGATAACTTGGGTTGCCTCCCAAGAGCGCCCTTTGTTTAAAATGGCATTTGAGCTCGACGCAACAAAATAATATTGTCTAAAAATATTGTCTAAAATGAAATTCAAAGAAATAGTTCAAAGTTTTAAGAAATAAAACAAAGTTCCAAACTAATCAAAAGTTAGATCATGAAGGATAGAGTTAACACAGTTAGGACTGACATCATCACAGAAATACAGTTTAAGACGCTGACCATTCACTTTGAAATTACCTTTATCAGGGTGGGAAATCAAAACAGTACCATAAGGAAAAACTTCTAAAACAATAAAGGGCCCAGACCAACGTGATTTTAATTTTCCAGGAAATAAACTTAAACGAGAATTATAAAGAAGAACCTGGTCACCCGGCTTAAATGTTTTTGGGTGCCTTAAGTGCTTATCGTGAAAACATTTCGTCCGCTCTTTATAAAGTTTGTTATTTTTGTATGCGTAAGAACACCACTCGTCGAGTTCGTTGAGTTGAAATTTTCTAAGGTCGCCAACAGAGTGGTGATCGAAGTTTAAGAATCGCAAGGCCCAAAAAGCGTGGTGTTCTAATTCTACAGGTAAATGGCACGATTTTCCATAAACCAACCGATACGGCGTACATCCGAGGGCGGTTTTGTACGCTGTTCAGTAGGCCCATAGAGCATCGTCTAGTTTGGTTGACCAGTCTTTCCTAGAAGTTGAAACAGTCTTTTCTAAAATTCTTTTTAATTCTCTATTCACTACTTCGACTGTCCGTTAGTTTGGGAGTGGTAGGCGGTTGAAAGCTTATGCGTAACGCCGTATTTAGTAAGGATTTTAGAAAACTGAGCGTTATAGAAATGGGAACCCCTGTCACTAACGATGGCGCGCGGCGTACCGAATCGAGAAAATAATTTTTTAAAAAACGTAACCACGACTCAGGCGTCATTCGTAGGAAGTGCTTGGGCTTTAGCCCATCGCGAAACATAATCAACGACAACTAAAATAAACTTTTTTCCGAAGTTAGAAGGAAGAGGGCCAACAAAATCAATTCCCCAGAGGTCAAAAATTTTGTACTCAAGGAAATAATTTTGTGGCATTTCATTTTTATTGGAAATGTTGCCCGACCGTTGGCAACTATCACACCTACTCACAAAGGCTTGCACGTCTTTAAACAGGCTAGGACAGTTAAAACCCGCGCAAAGCACCTTGTGAGCGGTGCGAGCAGCTTGATAGTGCCCACCAGTCGGATCTTCATGTAAGTGTTTTAAAATATCCAATCATTCTTCATAAGAAACACATCTCCTTATCACTTGGTCCACACAGACTCTGAAAAGATGCGGGTCCTCCCAAAAATAGTTCTTCAACTCAGAAAAGAATTTCTTCTTTTGTTGAGAGGAGAACTCTTTTGGGAGCACACGAGCAACTAAGTAGTTGGTAATGTGTGCAAACCAAGGAGAAGGAGAAGTGCTAAATGAAAGCAGCTTCTCATTAGGAAAATAATCATTAAAAGATTTTTCATCTAGATTTTCAATAAAAGGATTATCTATGCGCGAGAGGTGGTCGGCGGCCAAATTCTAGGCTCCTCGCTTATCATGAATTTCTAAGTCAAACTCCTGGAGAAGTAATACCCAGTGAATGAGGCACGGTTTGACATCCGTTTTGGCAAGAAGATATTTGAGGGCCGAGTGGTTCGTAAAAATGATAATTTTGGAAAGTGTAATATTAGGGCGGAATTTATCAAAAGCAAATACTACAACTAGGAGCTCCTTCTCGGTTGTGGTGTAATTTTCCTGTGCAGATGTGAGCGTCTTACTTACATAATAGATGGGGTGGAAGTTTTTAGATATGCGTTGACCTAATACGACTCCCACCGCAAAACTACTCGCATCGCACATTATCTCAAATGGAAGGTCCCACACCGGAGATATCATAATCGGAGCATTAATTGATTTTTATTTTATTAAATTAAAAGCAGCTCAGCAAAAGTCATCAAAAATTAATGGGGCATCTTTTTCTAAGAGATGGGTAAGGGGTTCGGTGATCTTGGAGAAGTCCTTTATGAAACGACGGTAAAAGCCAGCATGCCCTAGGAAACTTCTTATAGCTTTGATATTCGTAGGCGGCGACAGTTTCTCGATAACTTCTATCTTAGCAACGTCTACTTCAATACCTCTTGTAGAAATTTTATGACCCAAAACTAACCCTTCCCTCACCATAAAATGACATTTTTCCCAATTTAGGGCAAGGTTAGTTTCTTCGCATCTTTCTAAGACTTTTTCGAGGTTTTCTAAACAACTATAAAATGCGTCACCCTACACGGAGAAATCAACCATGAATACCTCCACAATGTTTTCTATGTACTTGTCAAAGATAGCGAGCATACATCGCTGGAATGTAGCGGGCACATTGTACAATCCAAACGGCATTCTTCGGTAGGCGAAGGTGCCGAAGGGATAAGTAAACGTAGTTTTCTCTTGGTCCTCGGGAGAGATGGGGATTTGAAAATACCCCGAGAGGCCATCGAGAAAACAATAAAAGCTATGGCCGGATAATCGTTCTAAAATCTGATTGATGAATGGTAAGGGAAAATGATCCTTGCGGGTGGCGTCATTTAACTTACGATAATCTACACACATTCGCCACACAGTGACCGTCCGTTTCGGGATTAATTCATTAATCTCATTACTAACTACTGTTATCCCTCCCTTCTTTGGTACTACCTGGACTGGGATAACCCACTTACTATCAGATATAGTATAGATAATTCCTACATCTAATAATTTCATAACCTCGCCCTTAACTACTTCTTTCATGTTGGGGTTTATACGACGCTGAGGATGTATAGAGTTACGTGAATTATCTTTCATTAAGATTTTTTGAGTGCAGAAAGATGGGCTTATGCCCTTGATATCAGATATATGCCAAGCAATAGATCGGCGATGCTTACATAAAACTAAAAGGAGTTTATCATTTTGCACATCCGTGAGGTAGGCCGAAACTATGACGGGCAGCTTGGAGTCCTTTTCTAAGAAAGTGTGTCTAAGATGCTCGGGTAGTTCTTTTAATTCCAGGGTAGGGGGTCTTCATACGAGGTTTTAGAAATTCTTTGTTTTTCAAAAACTATGTCCTCGTAGACTTTTTTATGTATACAATTAAAAGGGGTGGGGCTAGCGGCCATGGAGGCTTCTTGCAGCGATGCAGTTGGAAGAGTAGAAGAGGAACAAAAATCAGAAAATTCTTTTTCAAATTTAGAGAGGTGATAGGAGGATTCTTCACTTAGGTATAGCGATTCAATTGGAGGAGTAGAGGAGGAACAAAAATCAGAAAATTCTTTTTTAAAATCAGAGAGGCGGCAGGAGGATTCTTCACTTAGGGCATCTATGAAAAAACAAGAGTCATCATTTGCTAGGGTCTTCTTCATCGAGGGGGTGATAGAGAAAGTTACTTCGTCGTCACCTATGCGAAGGAAGAGCTTACCATTGCTTACGTCAATGATGGCTCGGGAGGTGGTAATGAAGGGTCAGCCGAGGATCAGGGAAACCTCGACGTCTTCTTCGATTTCCAATATGACATAGTCCACCGGGAAGATGAACTTGTCGACTTTAACTAGGACATCCTCCACGATTCCTAATGGGTACTTGACAGATCTATCGGCTAGCTGGATACTCATGCATGTGGGGTTGAGGTTACCAATTCCTAACTTCTTAAACAATGAGAGGGGCATCAGGTTAATACTCGCACCTAAGTCGGCTAATGCGTGCTTGACGAAAAGATAACCAAAGACACACAGAATAGAAAAACTACCCGGGTCTTTGATTTTCTTTGGTAAATAGTTTTTCAAGACCGCTGAACACTCGACATTTAACGTGACATGCGAAAGGTTTTCTAACTTCTTCTTGTTGGTCAGGAGGTCCTTAAGATACTTAGTGTACTTTGGAATCTGGGATATCGCTTCGTGAAAGGGTAGTTTTATGTGGATTTGTTTAAACATTTCTAAGAAAATGGTGTATTGATCGTCCTGATGTTGTTTATTAAGTTCAGAAGGGTATGACGGGGTTGGATTATTTTTAAAGGTGGGTGGTGGAGTGAGTTCTTTTTCTAAAACAGGGGTGATAACTTCTTCGGCAGAGGGTGTAATTTTTAAAACGGGAGCGAAGCTTTGATTTTTTAAAACGGGAGAGGAGCTTGCCTCACTCTCTTCACTTACCACACCGGGAACTTGTTTCCCACTCCGAAGAGTTATAGCTTTGCTTGCTCTCTCGGGTTAGGCTTGGTATTGGAAGGAAGAGACCCTGCAGGTCGCTCAAAAATTAGTTTTATGAGTTGTCCTACTTGATTTTCTAGACTTTTTACAAACCCGGTTAAGGTTCTTATAGTAGCATCATTTGTGGTGATATATTTAGAAAGTAACTCCTCCAAGCTTGGAGGTTTTGGAAAGTTCTGAAGAGGTGGAGGCGGTGCAGGAAAATCATTTTGTGGTGGTGGGCGCATTGTGTTCGATGGATTAGTCCATGAAAAACTCGGGTGATTTCTTAAAGCAGGATTATAACTATTTGGAAAAACAAAACCGGGAGGATGAAAATTCATAGCAGGGAAATTATTAAAATTATTTCTAGGCATATTATTATTAACAAAATCTAATTATTCTGGAGCTGGAGTTGCAGATTCCCATACCTGAGGGGAGGAGGCAGCAATCATCTCCATAATTTTTTTGCTTAATATTTCTACTTACAGAGATAGCTGGGAGACATTGAACACTTCAAAGATACATGCAGGTTTCTTTGGGCAGTAACTGGGCACATTCCACTGGTAGGTGTTCATGGTCATGTTCTAAAAAATCCCAAGAGCTGCTTCCGGGGTCTTATGGTTTAAAGTACCGCAAGAAGCTGCGTATATCATTTGCTTTGTACTTTGATTTAGCCCATTATAAAACGTCTGCACTTGTAACCATACAGGCAGAGCGTGATGTGGACATCGTCTTAATAATTCTTTAAATCTTTCCCAGGTTTCATAATGGGTTTCGGAGTCTATTTGTCCAAAGACAGAAATGTCGTTCCTAAGTTTTGCAGTTTTAGCTGGCAGAAAATACTTCGCCAAAACTTTTTCAGTTAATTGAGTCCAGGTTGTGATGCTATTTTTAGGTATAGTGTTCAACCACTACTTAGCCTTATTTCTAAGGGAGAAGGGAAATAATCTTAGCCTAATAGCATCATTTGTGACACCATTTATCTTGAAGGTATCACTAATCTCAAGAAAGCTCGATATATGTGCGTTTGGATCTTCTTCTTGAAGTCTGTCAAATTGCACATACTGCTGCACCATTTGAATTATGCTAGGCCTCAGTTCGAAGTTATTATTTGCTATTGCAAGGCAAACTATGCTAGATTCAGTACCATCGAAATTCGGTGGTGCATAATAAGACATAGGCCTTTGCACGACTTCCTCCACCTAAGGTTCTTCCATTCTTAAAGTAGAAAATGACTCGGAATCCTCAACCGGTATTTGGAAAGTATGTCCTTGAAATCATCTCCAAAGAGTACGCTCAATTTCATGGTCCAGGTCCAAAATAACCGACGGATTCCCGCGGGTCATACACTAGAAGAAGAGAAGAGAAGAAAGAGAAATAAAAAAAACTAGAAAAAGCGAGTTACTAATTTTTTTGAAATATAATTCTTTAAGTTATGTTTTAACTCCCGAACTTCCCAAGGGCTACCCGGTGAAGGGTTCGCAAGGTACTAGACAAGATAGCGGCACTTCAAACCGCTTTGCCCTTTTCGAGAGATTTAGGTGGTGTAGAAAAATTGTGCAGCGGGTTTCTATTAAGAGCGGTAATAAATTTTTTTTGATTTTAAAATTTTTTAGGAGGATGAGAAAGAGAAATGACAAAATTAATAGGTTCATGTTTTCAATTTATCAACAAAAGTTACTCCCCGGCAACGGCGCCAAAAACTTGATAGCCCGGCCAACGCTTAAGAAAAGAGAGCAGCCGAACTAGCAATCCAACTAGGCAAGTATACCTATCGAACTGTAGCAAGGGAACACAGGTGTCGTATTAAAATCCGAGAACTGTTGAGTAAGCTTACTCACACGAAGGCTATTATTTTATCGACGGAAATCTTAGTTTAAAAGAAAGCTAAAGGCACTAAAGGAAATATTGCATAAAAAAAGGACTACTTGCAATAAAAATAAAGATAGCATAAAAGAAATGATTACACAGAAGGGTTTGAACGATGAGAAGGAAATGCACACGATCAAGAATCACCTCGGCAAAGTCGATCAAAAACACGATAAATAAACCTAAACTTAATAGGGTAGAGGTCCTTGACCGTGGAGGTTCCTAAAGCTTGAACATTCTTCTCTCGAAGTCGTGCCCAATTGAGTTTAGGAAGGTCTGACCGACTCTCGTCTAAATCGGAGGCCTAAAGCTCGCTTTATGCGGTGAACCCCACTATTGGATTTTACTCCAATCCGGGAGATTTGGACGTCTGCCTCACTCGGGGGGTGCGTACAACTCCCTTTACTCTTGAGTGCTCACATTAATCTATCGGCCTCTCGGCTAGCCAAGAATGAAAGCAAAGGTAGAGAATATATATCGATGATATATCTCCAACCCTAGTTTTGCAGAGAAAAAGATTGTCATCTACAGGAAATTGAAGAAGAACATCAACACACATATCTTTAGTTTTCTTCAGTTTCTGCTTTAGACTTCAAAGAACAACTCAACAACACCAGTCCAAGAAGTTTCTGAAGATCTTCATCAAGGCCTACACCCTGTGGAAAGCTCTCATCTTCCTGAACCCTCCTTTTCATCTTAGGGGGAGCTTTGACAACATATTCCACTAAAGTCTCCTTAGTTGTTTGAGAAAGATAAGACAATATTATTTTCATTTCCAATTGTGTACAGGGTTATAACTCCCTTCAAAAGTTAATCGCTTTGGTTGTTAAGTCCCCTGATCAAAAGACTTAGTTTGGTTTTTGGGCACCTGATCAAAACCTCAAAAGGGTTGTTAGATCTCCCTTGAAAAAATAGATCTTGTGGTGACAGTGCACCTGAGAAAAAACCTATGGTGGCAGGGCACCTGATCAAAAACCTGTTAGTGGATTCCTACCAGGGTGGTAGAAGAGTGGATATACCTAATTTTAGGGGAACCACTATAAATTTCTTATGTCGTCTGGATTGCTTTATTATTTATTTCTGTGTGTTGTGATTGTTTTTGTTTTCTTCTCTCATTATATATTTACTTATCACTTATTTTAATCTGCTGTAAAAATTAATTAAAGTTTTAAAAAACTCCATTCATGCCCCTCTAGAGTTAAAGCAGATCTATCCCTCACTTTCAATTGGTATTAGAGCGTAAGGTTGTTTGGTTTCACAGGCTAACACCTGAACCAAAAGTTCTTTGATTGATCCTAATATCTCTAGTGTCACTGTCATATTATGGCACAGAATAAAGAATATTAAATCACCATGAAAGTGCAGCTAGATCTGATATACTCTAGAGGGAGGGGGGAATAGAGTATATGGTGATTTTGAAACTTTTACAACTGCTGTTGTATTTTAGGTGTGTGTATGTGTGTGTTCAGGGAAGCAAATAAAATAAACCAACAAGAAGCAATGGACTAATCACAGCACATTCACAGAGCAAGGGCAGAAAACAAAAAGGAAAAGAAAGTAACCAGACGACACAAGAATTTTATAGTGATTCCCCAAATCTGGGTAGTCCACTCTTCTACCACCCTGGTAGGAATCCACTGCAGGAAGGGGTTGATCAGGTGTCCTGACACCAATGGGGTTTTGATAAGATTCCCAAAAACCAAACCCTCAAGTCTTTTGGTGGGAGACTTGCAACCAGAATAGTTTTGAAGGGAATTAAAACCCTGTACAGAGGTGGAGTGAGAGGATGATGAGGTCTTCTCTTTCTCAAATCAAATAAGAAGACTTGTGGAATGTTGTTCAGCAGCTTTGCTCCCCCTGAGATGTAGAATGGATCAGGAAGAATACTGGAGCACTGCTTCAGGGTGATAGGTCTTCAAAGACCCAGATTTCCTGGTCCAGAGAAAGTCTTCAGGAACTTCTTGCAACTGATATGAATGTATTGATTTGAAGTTCTCCTGAGTAAAAGCGGATGAAGAAGACTCTTGATATTGATGTAATGTTCTTCTTCTTCTTCTAGATCAATTTCTCTCTGGGCCAAGAATGAATTCCTTTTTTTGTGTTGTCTGAATCATTGTCTATGCTCTTCTTCTTGTTGTCTGTTGTTGTGTACTAGTTGTATTACTTCTGGTTTCTGTATATCTCTGTCTGTCATAGAAAAACATTCGAATTTTGAATCTCGAGCAGTAATGACAGACGGCCTGGAAAGGAAGCAACAATTAATTATTTCCCCAACTGTTTCCATTGGAAAACGACATGTAATAACCCAGAATTAACTGCGCATCCTAACGGTAGTATACTGAGAAGATGTTGGGTACATTGGTCAAATGTACCTGATTTGAAGAAGCCTCACCTAACTCAATGATATACATCAGAATGTATTTGATGTTTGGTTGAGTTAATTGTGCAGGTTAGACATACACTGGACTGAAGCTGAAAATTTCTAAGTCCATGTGTCGACACCCAGAGGCAAAGTGTCGACACTTGAGAAAGCATGTGTCGACACCCAGACAAGCAGTGTCGACACTTGGAGTCATTGTGTCGACACCTGGGAAGAAGTGTCGACACCAGTCAGAAAGTGTCGACACTTGGAGCTGTGTCGACACTCAGTGTAGAAGGATGCAGAAAAGCTGTGTCGACACTTAGCAGAAGTGTCGACACCTTGAAGAGCTGAGTCAACACCAGAAAGTGTCGACACTTGGAGTTGTGTCGACACTCAGCATAATTCTGCAGAGACTAAGTACAAGTGTCGACACTCAACCCAATGTGTCGACACTCATTCAGCAGAAGTCAACACTTGAAGTTTGTGTCGACACTCAGCACAATGTGTCGACACACACTCAAAGAAGTCAACACTAAAGGAATGTGTCGACACTCAGCACAATGTGTCGACACATAACTAGAAGACTCAACACTTGAAGAAAGTGTCGACACAAGGAGCTGTGTCGACACTTAGCAAAGAACAGAAAACTTGTAAAATATTCTAAGTATTAGTGTCGACACTAATGGAGTGTGTCGACACTCAGCTGATGAATCAAGAATGAAGACTTGTGTCGACACCAAGAAGCAGTGTCGACACTTGACAGTTTCAACACATGAAGATGTGTCGACACAAAGGAGATGTGTCGACACTTAGAAGAATACTGATAAAGACTGAAGTACAAGTACTTGTGTCGACACTCAATTTCAGTGTCGACACATGCAGAAGAAACTGTGTCGAGACATACAAGGGAATGTGTCGACACCTTGTAGACTTGTGTCGACACTTACACAACATGTGTCGACACTTGGTCTATAAGTGTCGACACTTAAGAACAGAAAGTCTCGACACTAACTGACAGTTAGAGAATTTCAAGAAGTGACTGGTTGACATGACAGCTGCCAATCCAGCCAGTCGACAGCAACTGTCAGAGATATCAGAAGACAGTTATGAACCGGATCAGCCGGTTACTATAAAGGAAGCCTATAAATAGGCACCCATAGTTTACAGAAAGTAGTGTGGTCATTAAGAAACAAGAGTAACAACTTGTGAGAATAATTAAAGTAGTTGATCAGTCTAAATCAAGAAGAGATACACAGAGGATCAACTCAAGAAGATCAGGCAGTCCAACTGCAGATCTAAGTAGTTGGAGAGAGAGAGCTCCAACCAAGGATTCAGTCTTTGGAACTAAGGCTGAGAAGAAGAATTCAGAGTCATCTGGATTTCAAGAAGCAGAGATCAAGGATCAACTGCAGAAGATTCAGACTAATTCAGTTCTACTCAAGAAGCTTTGAAGAAAGCTAAGTCAGTTTGGATCTAGCTGAGTTCTTCCAAGAACTCTCCAAGAAACTCTCAACTCCTCTCATTCTTTCTGAGTTGTAGAGTTAGCAATTTATATTTTCTATTATAACTTGTAAGATCCATTGGATCTGAGTGATTGTAAGCCTATTTTATAAAGGCTGAGGGTAGGGCTTGGTGCCTGAGTGTAGGAGTTGAAGAACTCTGAGTGTAGGCCTTTAATTGGCTGAGTGTAGGCCTGGGTGGCTGAGTGTAGGCCTTTTGGCTGAGTGTAAGGCTGTGGGCCTGAGGTAGGAACCTTGTTGGGTTCTGAGCTAGTGGAGAAGTTTGGCCGAATCTAGTACACTGCTAGATAGGCGAAGGGGGAAAGTGGATGTACCCAAAGATTGGGGAACCACTATAAAATCTTGTGTATTCTGTGCTGTGATTGTGCTGTGTTGAGAATTGCTGTGTGCTGTGATTACTTATTCAGAAATCTGTGTTATAAACTGTTGATTGCCAAACAAAAGTTAGAAAAGGATTAGGTCACCTATTCACCCCCCCCCCCCCCCTCTAGGTGTTTAGGTACCATATCTTTCAAGTGGTATCAGAGGGAGGTTTCTCAAAATCAGGACTAACTGTCTGAGGAGATCCTGTTTGGCAGATTCAGTTAAGTCAGGAAACAGGAAACAGTTTCAAGAAAATCAAGAACATGGGTTCTTCAGAGAATCATAAGGAGTTGGGTTCAATGAAACTACCTATATGCAGAAAAGAGATCTTTGGGATCTGGAAAGAGAGGGTTAGGCTTTTTATGGAAGCCTCTGACCCTAGAATATACATCACAGTCAAAGAAGGGCCATATGTGCCCATGAAGATTTCAGTATTGGATGCAAATCAGAGGACTCCAAAGGATTTCTCTGAAATGACCAAGGATGAGATTGTCCTAGCAACCATGGACAAAAGAGCACAGAACATAATAGTTAGTGCAATTGATGATGCCACCTTCCAGAACCTAATACACTGTAAAACTGCAAAAGAAATGTGGGATACCCTCATTGTCTACATGGAAGGTTCTGAAGAAGTAAGGCAAGATAGGAAGTCCTTGCTTAATCAAGAATATGAGAGTTTTAGGCAAGGAAAAGGAGATAGCATCACTGAATGCTATAAGAAATTTTATAGAATTGTAAATGAACTCATGTCATATGGAAGAGAGTTCACAAACTATGAGTTGAATGACAAATTCTTAAGGTCCCTAACCAAAGACTGGGACACCAAGATTTGTGCCATCAGAGAAATGGCAAAGTTGGGAGAAATTCCTCCTCCCACACTTTTTGGCAAGTTGTTATCCTATGAGATGCAATTGTCAGTAAGAAAAGAAGAAGAAAAGTCAACAAGGACTGAATACAGAGAAAAGACTGTTGCTTTTAAGTCAGATGTACCTAGAAAGAGCAGGACCAAGTCATCAACTCCTCCTCCAGAGGTAGTTGAATCAGAATCTGAAGAGTCTGAAAGTACAAAATCTACAAGCAGTGAAAGTGATGAAGACTTTGCTGCATTCACCAGACATTTTCAGAAGTTCCTTAAGAAGAAACAGTGGAGGTCTAGACCTTCATCTTCCAAAGGGAAAGAGGTTCAGTATCAGGAAAAGAAGCCTTCAAAGAAGGACAAGAAAAGGACCAAGACAAGTAAGGCAACTGGATCCAAGATAATTTGTTACTGCTGCAATAGACAAGGCCATGTTATTGCAGACTGTCCTGAAAGAAGGAAGGAATCCAGTGACAAGAAGAAAACACACTTCAAAGGAAAGAAGGAGAAGTCCTTTGTTGCAAAGAATGAGAAGACTCTTTCAGATATGTCTTCTTCAGACACAGAGACAGATGCTGAAGCCTATATTGGGCTATTTGCTGAAGAAGAAGAAGAGTTTATGGAGATTATGGAATCTATCTATAAGCAAGAAGACTGTCAAAGCCAAGGACTGATGGCTTTGACTGAAAGTACCAAAAACCTGGAGCAGCCAGGACCCAGTCAGGTACAAGGTTTAACTCAAAGTTCTGATTCCAGTTCAAGTTCAGAGTCAGAGTATTCTTCATCAAGTGATGAGAATATGTCTGAGTCTGAGGGAGATATTCATCAACTCCTAGATGAATATCAAGTACTATTGCAAGCCTATAAGAATAGCAAGACCCTAGCCAAAAAATTGGCCAAGGAAATTGCTGATCTCAGGGCAGCTGCAATAGATTATGAGAAGAATTATGATCAAAAACTGAATGAAGTGGCCAGGCTGAAACACATTACTGTGATTCAGATGGGTACCATTGCATTTAAGAATGATCAAATTAAGAAACTGGAGATTGATCTTCAGAAGGAGAAAGAGCTAGTAGCTAGGTTTTCAAAACCTAAATCAGTGCTACCCTTGATTGATGATTTTGTTCATCATAAAGGAAAGACTGGACTGGGATTTGTTAATCCAGCAAGGACTGTTCAGAATCAGTCCAAGTCCAAGGGCAAAGCCCCAACATTCACTAAGACTGCTGTAGTTAAGACAGCCAAGTCTGTACCTAAGCAAAGGTACAACAAATTTGAATGTTGGTGCTGTGGCAAAGTTGGCCACTTTGCTTTGGACTGTTGGCACAATGTTAGTGCCAAAGGTAGTAACAAGATATCTGGTGGAAAGCCAGTAGGTAGCCTTGTTAAGTTGCAAGCTAACAGTTACCAAGGACCCAAGAAACCATTGGGTTCTAAGGTTCAGTAATTTGTTTTGTAGGAGAATCCAAGTGACCATACCCCAACATGGTACTTGGATAGTGGATGTTCCAGACACATGACTGGAACTAGGGGACTACTGAAGGATTTCATTCCAATCAAGAATGGTCCAAAGGTGACCTTTGGTGGTTCAGAAAAAGGAATCATCAAAGGGTTTGGTAACATATCTTCTAACTTAGTTACCATTACTCAAGTGGCTTATGTTAAAAGTTTGAAACACAACCTTATAAGTATAAGTCAATTAAGTGATGTAGGGTATGACATCTCATTTGTTAAAAATGGTTGTCATATCAAGAGGTCAAATGATCAAAAGATCATTTTGACAGGTTATAGGAAGAGAAATGTCTATTGTTTAGACATTATGGTTGAGAACAATAGTTCTCCAGTTTGTCTTGTAGCTGATGAGACAGTCTCTCAATGTGTCAAGTGGCACAAGAGGCTTGCTCATCTAAATTACAAGACTATTGGCAAACTCTTTAGTAAAGAGTTAGTGAGGAATGGTCCTCAAGTTAAGTGTGTCAAAGATGGCATTTGCTCAGCTTGTCAAAAGGGCAAGCAGACTAAATCCACCTTTAGAAGCATTGACAACAAGGATGCTGTGAGATGTTTATATCTCTTGCATATGGATCTATTTGGTCCAATGCCAGTTCACAGCTTAGGTAGGAAGGTCTACACCTTTGTAGTTGTTGATGACTACTCAAGGTTTTCCTGGGTGTTCTTCTTAAAGCAGAAATCTGAAACACCTAGTGTCTTCCACAGTTTTGTTAAGCAAATTCAGAATGAATTGAACTGTACAGTGGTCAAAATTAGAAGTGACCATGGTACAGAGTTTCAATCTGAAAGCATGACAAAACTATGTGAAGACTATGGGATATTTCAAGAATTCTCTTCACCTAGAACACCTCAGCAAAATGGCATTGCTGAGAGGAAAAATAGAACTTTGATAGAAGCTGGTAGGACTCTATTAAGTGATTCTTCACTACCAGAATATTTCTGGGCTGAAGCAGTAAACACTGCATGCCATGTGATAAATAGAGCTACCATAACTAAAAGGTTAAACAAGACCCCCTATGAAGTAGTGAAAGGCAGGAAACCAAACCTATCCTATTTCAGGATTTTTGGTTGTAAATGCTTTATACTTAACAATGGGAAGACTTACTTAACTAAGTTTGCTGCCAAATCCCAAGAGGGAGTGTTTGTTGGGTACAGCAGTAATAGTAAGTCTTATAGAGTCTACAACTTGACTACACAAGTTGTAGAGGAGTCTGTGCATGTAGTTTTTGATGAGACACTTCTTATTAACAATGAGTTGTCAAGTAGTGTGTGCAGCCCTACAGGTCTTTCTAAGAAGATGGACAAGCTAACCATAGAAGATGTACCTGCTGCAAGACAGCAAGTAGAGGAAGATGGCTTATGTCCAGGGGGAGAACTACATGTACCAGGAGTTGAAGAAGTTCAAGGAACTCAGCATGATGAAGATGCTGAAGAAGTACAACCAGAAGTAAGGATGCCTCCAGCCAACAGGCATCTAAGAGATCATCCAGTGGAGCTGATCATTGGAGATCCAAGACAAGGTGTTCAGACAAGGAGCAGAAATCAGAATGCTGCAATATATTCTAGTTTTCTGTCTCAAATAGAACCAAAGAAATTTGAAGAAGCTATACAAGATCCACAGTGGACTGAAGCTATGCAGGAAGAGCTAAACCAGTTCAAGAGGTGCAAGGTTTGGGACTTAGTTCCTAAGCCTAAAGATCACAATGTGATAGGAACCAAGTGGATCTACAGAAACAAGTTAGATGAACAAGGAGTCATCATTAAGAATAAGGCAAGATTGGTTGCAAAAGGATATAGGCAAGAAGAAGGTATTGATTTTGATCAAACCTTTGCTCCAGTAGCCAGACTGGAAGCCATCAGGATGTTCTTGGCCTATGCAACCTACCAAGGATTCAAAGTATACCAAATGGATGTGAAGTCAGCATTCCTTAATGGTAATCTAAAAGAAGAAGTATATGTGGAGCAACCTTCAGGTTTTGTTGATTCTACTTTTCCACATTATGTCTATAGACTTAGGAAAGCATTGTATGGGTTAAAGCAAGCTCCTAGAGCTTGGTATGAAACCCTATCTAGTTTCCTCATTGAGAACAAGTTCACAAGGGGGAAAATAGATAAGACTCTATTCCTTAGGGAGTCTAGAGGCAAAGTAATACTTGTCCAAATATATGTAGACGACATTATATTTGGGTCTACTGAAAGTAGCCTTTGCAAAAAGTTTGCAAAGCTTATGCAGAGTCAATTTGAAATGAGTAGTATGGGAGAACTGAAGTTTTTCTTGGGTCTCCAAGTTAAACAGACTGAAAGTGGTCTTTCCATATGTCAGTCTAAGTTCACCCTAGAACTCATAAGGAAATATGGTATGGATTCATCCACTACCATGAAGACTCCTATGGGGTCAAGTATGTCTCTAAGCAAGGATGATGC
This sequence comes from Platanthera guangdongensis, assembly GCA_039583875.1. Taxonomy (NCBI): domain Eukaryota; kingdom Viridiplantae; phylum Streptophyta; class Magnoliopsida; order Asparagales; family Orchidaceae; genus Platanthera; species Platanthera guangdongensis. The sequence goes on from CM077161.1 coordinate 126,793,372, forward strand.
AGGGAAACCTGTAGATGAAACCTTGTATAGAGGGATAGTTGGCTCCCTACTATACTTGACTGCAAGTAGGCCTGACATTATGTATGCTACATGTGTTTGTGCCAGGTATCAAGCCTGCCCCAAAGAATCTCACTTGACTGCAGTCAAGAGAATCTTGAGATATCTAAAGGGCACACCCTATCTAGGCCTCTGGTACCCTAGGAATGGAGATTTTGATCTAACAGGTTATTCAGATGCAGACTTTGCAGGATGCAAGGAAGATAGAAAAAGCACAACTGGATCCTGTCAATTCCTAGGTGGAAGACTCATCTCATGGAGTAGTAAGAAGCAAACCAGTGTGGCCATCTCCACAGCTGAGTCAGAGTATATAGCTGCAGGAAGTTGCTGTGCTCAACTTCTATGGATTAAACATCAGCTAGAAGACTATGGATGTCAGGTAAGTAGAACTCCACTTTATTGTGATTCTACTAGTGCTATTTCCATAGCTAATAATCCTGTATCTCATAGTAGAACTAAACATATTGAGATAAAATATCACTTTCTTAGGGAGCATGTAGAAAGAAATGATATTGCACTTGAATATGTTAAAACAAATAATCAGATAGCTGATATGTTCACTAAGCCCTTAGATGAAGCTAAGTTTAATAAGTTCAAAATTGAAGTAGGTATGATAAACTTAGACTAAGTATACAGAACAAAAATAAATCATATGAGGAGAATGGACTCCAGAATATTCTCAAGATGGGAAAGGGTGCTGGTGTCAAAGGACTTGGGCACCCCTGAGAAACAAACTTCTAAGACAGACTCTCCTCCCAGGAAGAAGAGGAAGACAGCTGCTGTGCCTCAAGAGACCTCCAGCAGCTCAGGCAGTGAAGAACATGTGGTCTTCACTCCTGAAACTCCAGTTGATGTGGCTGCAGAAAAATCACCTGCTCCTCAGGAGCCAGCTGATATCCAGGGGGAGCCTCCAGCTGTAGAACATCCATCTACACTGGATAGTGAGCAGGCTACTCTCATCATTCAAGAGGTACTTGTTGATCTTAACACTTTGAATTTTTGTATAACAAATTCTGATTTGTCTGATGACCATCAGCCAACTCAGCAAGCACAAGAACCAGATGTTGTTCTTCCAGACACATCTGTTGTGATACCTGATGCAGTGGTAGAAGAATCAAGGACATCTCCTGCACAGTCTCCAGCAGAGTATACCATGGAAGATCTGTTTTTGAACTTGGATCAAGAAGATTTTGATCTGGAAAAGACTGCTGCTGATGCAGTAAAGGTTGCTGTTGCTGAGGGGGAGACTTTGGATAGACAAGAAGAGCCTATAAGGCTAGATTCTAAGCAGGCACAAGATGTGCATACTGACAAGCCATCCAGCCCTAAGGAGAGGGTGGATATAGCAAGTACATCTGAATCTGAAGATGAGGAAGCTGAGCAGGCTCAGAAGAAGAAGTTCTTTGTTTTCAAGAGGAGAAGCCAAAGCTATAAGAAGGCTCTACAAACAGTTGCTCAGCATTCACTAGTTCAACAAGCTCCATCCACTGATTATAGTGCTCTACTGCTTGCAATGCAAATCAAGATGGATGAACAAAGAAAAGCCTTAGAAACTTATGTTGATGAAGGGCACAAAGCACTACAGTCTGATCTGGGCCAGGAAATCAAGTCTATAAGGTTTGAAATGAACCTTAATAAAACTGCAATGACTGATTGTTTTACCAAGGGTGCTAATGCTGTGGTATATCTTGCTAAACACCAAGAAGCAATTAAAGAGAAAGTGGATGATATAGCAGTCAAGCAAGGCTATGTACTGGAGAATCAGTTGAGAATGAATGATAATCTGACTGCATCTCACAATGCCATAGTCACTGAACTCAAGAATAAGTCAGATGAACCTTCCACTTCCTCAGCTGCTGCCAAAGCTGATTTTGATAAGCTATTTCAAGCAGAGCTTGCTGCTGTTAAGAATGCCATTACAGATTCCCAGAAGGTCATATCAGAACAGCTTACAAAGCTTAGACCTTTCTTTAAAGAGGGCATAAGATATTTGGATAGCCAAATCCGTTTTCAGAAAGATGATGTAAGGGATCATATGGCTCAAGAAGTCATAAAGGGGGAGAGAGTGTTAGTCAAGGCCAGTTCTGAGCATGCAAAATGGATTTCAAATTCTATAAGGGCTACACTTGGATACCCTCCCCTATGTGATGACAATGAAGTAGGTGAATCTGGTATTCAAGGAACATGTCTTGGAGGTGAGCAACAAGCAGTGGCTGATGTAATCTATCCACCTCCAGACTTTGAAATGATTCATGCTGATGTAAGCACTATGTATAGTCCAACTGCTGGCAAGCCAAATGTTATTCTGGAAAAGGTTGTTCAACCTATCACAGCTGCTATGCAAGAGGCTTTGGACAAGGAAGAAGAAACTAGGCTGTCAAAGAAGAAGTTTAGGGAAATTGCTGAGCAAAAGCCAGATTTTGAACAATGGAGCCCTACTTCTAGAAACATAATTCTTACAGCCTGGAAAGCAGCTAAGGACAATGCCCATGAGAGAAACAAGTGGTTTTCAGAGGCTGAATGGAGAAAGCATGAAATTAGACAAGAAGCCATTGTCCAACACAGAAGGAAGGCCAAGTTAGGAAAGCTACCTCCAACAGCTGTGGAGCCTAGCAAGTACTTTCCCAAGCCTTATCATTATTTTGAAAGGCAGAAGATCAAGGCAGATAAGCAAGATCTAAAAGGGAAGAAGACTGCTGAAGCTGAGCCTGCTGCTGCTGCTGCTGTGAAAGCTCAAGTCAAAGCTGGAAAAGGGATTGTCATCAAAGAACCTGATCAGCACTAGATTAGGAATTAACTTGATGCTTATTGTAGTTTTGTTAAGAGGAAAACATTGTAATACTTCATTGAAAATGTATAAGAAACATTATTGGAACAGTATATGATAAATATAGTTTGAATGTTCTGAAATATGTGTGTTTCTTAATTGTTCTGCAATGTTTAATAAGTATACATGTGTGGTTTATTACATGTTCAAGTTTTCCCTGTTGTCATTTATATGTTTTACATCATTTTGTAATTTTTAATTATGAGTGGTGTATATCATTGACTAAGGGTTATGACTTCTCCAAATAGGGGGAGATTGTTGGGTACATTGGTCAAATGTACCTGATTTGAAGAAGCCTCACCTAACTCAATGATATACATCAGAATGTATTTGATGTTTGGTTGAGTTAATTGTGCAGGTTAGACATACACTGGACTGAAGCTGAAAATTTCTAAGTCCATGTGTCGACACCCAGGGGCAAAGTGTCGACACTTGAGAAAGCATGTGTCGACACCCAGACAAGCAGTGTCGACACTTGGAGTCATTGTGTCGACACCTGGGAAGAAGTGTCGACACCAGTCAGAAAGTGTCGACACTTGGAGCTGTGTCGACACTCAGTGTAGAAGGATGCAGAAAAGCTGTGTCGACACTTAGCAGAAGTGTCGACACCTTGAAGAGCTGAGTCAACACCAGAAAGTGTCGACACTTGGAGTTGTGTCGACACTCAGCATAATTCTGCAGAGACTAAGTACAAGTGTCGACACTCAACCCAATGTGTCGACACTCATTCAGCAGAAGTCAACACTTGAAGTTTGTGTCGACACTCAGCACAATGTGTCGACACACACTCAAAGAAGTCAACACTAAAGGAATGTGTCGACACTCAGCACAATGTGTCGACACATAACTAGAAGACTCAACACTTGAAGAAAGTGTCGACACAAGGAGCTGTGTCGACACTTAGCAAAGAACAGAAAACTTGTAAAATATTCTAAGTATTAGTGTCGACACTAATGGAGTGTGTCGACACTCAGCTGATGAATCAAGAATGAAGACTTGTGTCGACACCAAGAAGCAGTGTCGACACTTGACAGTTTCAACACATGAAGATGTGTCGACACAAAGGAGATGTGTCGACACTTAGAAGAATACTGATAAAGACTGAAGTACAAGTACTTGTGTCGACACTCAATTTCAGTGTCGACACATGCAGAAGAAACTGTGTCGAGACATACAAGGGAATGTGTCGACACCTTGTAGACTTGTGTCGACACTTACACAACATGTGTCGACACTTGGTCTATAAGTGTCGACACTTAAGAACAGAAAGTCTCGACACTAACTGACAGTTAGAGAATTTCAAGAAGTGACTGGTTGACATGACAGCTGCCAATCCAGCCAGTCGACAGCAACTGTCAGAGATATCAGAAGACAGTTATGAACCGGATCAGCCGGTTACTATAAAGGAAGCCTATAAATAGGCACCCATAGTTTACAGAAAGTAGTGTGGTCATTAAGAAACAAGAGTAACAACTTGTGAGAATAATTAAAGTAGTTGATCAGTCTAAATCAAGAAGAGATACACAGAGGATCAACTCAAGAAGATCAGGCAGTCCAACTGCAGATCTAAGTAGTTGGAGAGAGAGAGCTCCAACCAAGGATTCAGTCTTTGGAACTAAGGCTGAGAAGAAGAATTCAGAGTCATCTGGATTTCAAGAAGCAGAGATCAAGGATCAACTGCAGAAGATTCAGACTAATTCAGTTCTACTCAAGAAGCTTTGAAGAAAGCTAAGTCAGTTTGGATCTAGCTGAGTTCTTCCAAGAACTCTCCAAGAAACTCTCAACTCCTCTCATTCTTTCTGAGTTGTAGAGTTAGCAATTTATATTTTCTATTATAACTTGTAAGATCCATTGGATCTGAGTGATTGTAAGCCTATTTTATAAAGGCTGAGGGTAGGGCTTGGTGCCTGAGTGTAGGAGTTGAAGAACTCTGAGTGTAGGCCTTTAATTGGCTGAGTGTAGGCCTGGGTGGCTGAGTGTAGGCCTTTTGGCTGAGTGTAAGGCTGTGGGCCTGAGGTAGGAACCTTGTTGGGTTCTGAGCTAGTGGAGAAGTTTGGCCGAATCTAGTACACTGCTAGATAGGCGAAGGGGGAAAGTGGATGTACCCAAAGATTGGGGAACCACTATAAAATCTTGTGTATTCTGTGCTGTGATTGTGCTGTGTTGAGAATTGCTGTGTGCTGTGATTACTTATTCAGAAATCTGTGTTATAAACTGTTGATTGCCAAACAAAAGTTAGAAAAGGATTAGGTCACCTATTCACCCCCCCCCCCTCTAGGTGTTTAGGTACCATATCTTTCAAGTGGTATCAGAGGGAGGTTTCTCAAAATCAGGACTAACTGTCTGAGGAGATCCTGTTTGGCAGATTCAGTTAAGTCAGGAAACAGGAAACAGTTTCAAGAAAATCAAGAACATGGGTTCTTCAGAGAATCATAAGGAGTTGGGTTCAATGAAACTACCTATATGCAGAAAAGAGATCTTTGGGATCTGGAAAGAGAGGGTTAGGCTTTTTATGGAAGCCTCTGACCCTAGAATATACATCACAGTCAAAGAAGGGCCATATGTGCCCATGAAGATTTCAGTATTGGATGCAAATCAGAGGACTCCAAAGGATTTCTCTGAAATGACCAAGGATGAGATTGTCCTAGCAACCATGGACAAAAGAGCACAGAACATAATAGTTAGTGCAATTGATGATGCCACCTTCCAGAACCTAATACACTGTAAAACTGCAAAAGAAATGTGGGATACCCTCATTGTCTACATGGAAGGTTCTGAAGAAGTAAGGCAAGATAGGAAGTCCTTGCTTAATCAAGAATATGAGAGTTTTAGGCAAGGAAAAGGAGATAGCATCACTGAATGCTATAAGAAATTTTATAGAATTGTAAATGAACTCATGTCATATGGAAGAGAGTTCACAAACTATGAGTTGAATGACAAATTCTTAAGGTCCCTAACCAAAGACTGGGACACCAAGATTTGTGCCATCAGAGAAATGGCAAAGTTGGGAGAAATTCCTCCTCCCACACTTTTTGGCAAGTTGTTATCCTATGAGATGCAATTGTCAGTAAGAAAAGAAGAAGAAAAGTCAACAAGGACTGAATACAGAGAAAAGACTGTTGCTTTTAAGTCAGATGTACCTAGAAAGAGCAGGACCAAGTCATCAACTCCTCCTCCAGAGGTAGTTGAATCAGAATCTGAAGAGTCTGAAAGTACAAAATCTACAAGCAGTGAAAGTGATGAAGACTTTGCTGCATTCACCAGACATTTTCAGAAGTTCCTTAAGAAGAAACAGTGGAGGTCTAGACCTTCATCTTCCAAAGGGAAAGAGGTTCAGTATCAGGAAAAGAAGCCTTCAAAGAAGGACAAGAAAAGGACCAAGACAAGTAAGGCAACTGGATCCAAGATAATTTGTTACTGCTGCAATAGACAAGGCCATGTTATTGCAGACTGTCCTGAAAGAAGGAAGGAATCCAGTGACAAGAAGAAAACACACTTCAAAGGAAAGAAGGAGAAGTCCTTTGTTGCAAAGAATGAGAAGACTCTTTCAGATATGTCTTCTTCAGACACAGAGACAGATGCTGAAGCCTATATTGGGCTATTTGCTGAAGAAGAAGAAGAGTTTATGGAGATTATGGAATCTATCTATAAGCAAGAAGACTGTCAAAGCCAAGGACTGATGGCTTTGACTGAAAGTACCAAAAACCTGGAGCAGCCAGGACCCAGTCAGGTACAAGGTTTAACTCAAAGTTCTGATTCCAGTTCAAGTTCAGAGTCAGAGTATTCTTCATCAAGTGATGAGAATATGTCTGAGTCTGAGGGAGATATTCATCAACTCCTAGATGAATATCAAGTACTATTGCAAGCCTATAAGAATAGCAAGACCCTAGCCAAAAAATTGGCCAAGGAAATTGCTGATCTCAGGGCAGCTGCAATAGATTATGAGAAGAATTATGATCAAAAACTGAATGAAGTGGCCAGGCTGAAACACATTACTGTGATTCAGATGGGTACCATTGCATTTAAGAATGATCAAATTAAGAAACTGGAGATTGATCTTCAGAAGGAGAAAGAGCTAGTAGCTAGGTTTTCAAAACCTAAATCAGTGCTACCCTTGATTGATGATTTTGTTCATCATAAAGGAAAGACTGGACTGGGATTTGTTAATCCAGCAAGGACTGTTCAGAATCAGTCCAAGTCCAAGGGCAAAGCCCCAACATTCACTAAGACTGCTGTAGTTAAGACAGCCAAGTCTGTACCTAAGCAAAGGTACAACAAATTTGAATGTTGGTGCTGTGGCAAAGTTGGCCACTTTGCTTTGGACTGTTGGCACAATGTTAGTGCCAAAGGTAGTAACAAGATATCTGGTGGAAAGCCAGTAGGTAGCCTTGTTAAGTTGCAAGCTAACAGTTACCAAGGACCCAAGAAACCATTGGGTTCTAAGGTTCAGTAATTTGTTTTGTAGGAGAATCCAAGTGACCATACCCCAACATGGTACTTGGATAGTGGATGTTCCAGACACATGACTGGAACTAGGGGACTACTGAAGGATTTCATTCCAATCAAGAATGGTCCAAAGGTGACCTTTGGTGGTTCAGAAAAAGGAATCATCAAAGGGTTTGGTAACATATCTTCTAACTTAGTTACCATTACTCAAGTGGCTTATGTTAAAGGTTTGAAACACAACCTTATAAGTATAAGTCAATTAAGTGATGTAGGGTATGACATCTCATTTGTTAAAAATGGTTGTCATATCAAGAGGTCAAATGATCAAAAGATCATTTTGACAGGTTATAGGAAGAGAAATGTCTATTGTTTAGACATTATGGTTGAGAACAATAGTTCTCCAGTTTGTCTTGTAGCTGATGAGACAGTCTCTCAATGTGTCAAGTGGCACAAGAGGCTTGCTCATCTAAATTACAAGACTATTGGCAAACTCTTTAGTAAAGAGTTAGTGAGGAATGGTCCTCAAGTTAAGTGTGTCAAAGATGGCATTTGCTCAGCTTGTCAAAAGGGCAAGCAGACTAAATCCACCTTTAGAAGCATTGACAACAAGGATGCTGTGAGATGTTTATATCTCTTGCATATGGATCTATTTGGTCCAATGCCAGTTCACAGCTTAGGTAGGAAGGTCTACACCTTTGTAGTTGTTGATGACTACTCAAGGTTTTCCTGGGTGTTCTTCTTAAAGCAGAAATCTGAAACACCTAGTGTCTTCCACAGTTTTGTTAAGCAAATTCAGAATGAATTGAACTGTACAGTGGTCAAAATTAGAAGTGACCATGGTACAGAGTTTCAATCTGAAAGCATGACAAAACTATGTGAAGACTATGGGATATTTCAAGAATTCTCTTCACCTAGAACACCTCAGCAAAATGGCATTGCTGAGAGGAAAAATAGAACTTTGATAGAAGCTGGTAGGACTCTATTAAGTGATTCTTCACTACCAGAATATTTCTGGGCTGAAGCAGTAAACACTGCATGCCATGTGATAAATAGAGCTACCATAACTAAAAGGTTAAACAAGACCCCCTATGAAGTAGTGAAAGGCAGGAAACCAAACCTATCCTATTTCAGGATTTTTGGTTGTAAATGCTTTATACTTAACAATGGGAAGACTTACTTAACTAAGTTTGCTGCCAAATCCCAAGAGGGAGTGTTTGTTGGGTACAGCAGTAATAGTAAGTCTTATAGAGTCTACAACTTGACTACACAAGTTGTAGAGGAGTCTGTGCATGTAGTTTTTGATGAGACACTTCTTATTAACAATGAGTTGTCAAGTAGTGTGTGCAGCCCTACAGGTCTTTCTAAGAAGATGGACAAGCTAACCATAGAAGATGTACCTGCTGCAAGACAGCAAGTAGAGGAAGATGGCTTATGTCCAGGGGGAGAACTACATGTACCAGGAGTTGAAGAAGTTCAAGGAACTCAGCATGATGAAGATGCTGAAGAAGTACAACCAGAAGTAAGGATGCCTCCAGCCAACAGGCATCTAAGAGATCATCCAGTGGAGCTGATCATTGGAGATCCAAGACAAGGTGTTCAGACAAGGAGCAGAAATCAGAATGCTGCAATATATTCTAGTTTTCTGTCTCAAATAGAACCAAAGAAATTTGAAGAAGCTATACAAGATCCACAGTGGACTGAAGCTATGCAGGAAGAGCTAAACCAGTTCAAGAGGTGCAAGGTTTGGGACTTAGTTCCTAAGCCTAAAGATCACAATGTGATAGGAACCAAGTGGATCTACAGAAACAAGTTAGATGAACAAGGAGTCATCATTAAGAATAAGGCAAGATTGGTTGCAAAAGGATATAGGCAAGAAGAAGGTATTGATTTTGATCAAACCTTTGCTCCAGTAGCCAGACTGGAAGCCATCAGGATGTTCTTGGCCTATGCAACCTACCAAGGATTCAAAGTATACCAAATGGATGTGAAGTCAGCATTCCTTAATGGTAATCTAAAAGAAGAAGTATATGTGGAGCAACCTTCAGGTTTTGTTGATTCTACTTTTCCACATTATGTCTATAGACTTAGGAAAGCATTGTATGGGTTAAAGCAAGCTCCTAGAGCTTGGTATGAAACCCTATCTAGTTTCCTCATTGAGAACAAGTTCACAAGGGGGAAAATAGATAAGACTCTATTCCTTAGGGAGTCTAGAGGCAAAGTAATACTTGTCCAAATATATGTAGACGACATTATATTTGGGTCTACTGAAAGTAGCCTTTGCAAAAAGTTTGCAAAGCTTATGCAGAGTCAATTTGAAATGAGTAGTATGGGAGAACTGAAGTTTTTCTTGGGTCTCCAAGTTAAACAGACTGAAAGTGGTCTTTCCATATGTCAGTCTAAGTTCACCCTAGAACTCATAAGGAAATATGGTATGGATTCATCCACTACCATGAAGACTCCTATGGGGTCAAGTATGTCTCTAAGCAAGGATGATGCAGGGAAACCTGTAGATGAAACCTTGTATAGAGGGATAGTTGGCTCCCTACTATACTTGACTGCAAGTAGGCCTGACATTATGTATGCTACATGTGTTTGTGCCAGGTATCAAGCCTGCCCCAAAGAATCTCACTTGACTGCAGTCAAGAGAATCTTGAGATATCTAAAGGGCACACCCTATCTAGGCCTCTGGTACCCTAGGAATGGAGATTTTGATCTAACAGGTTATTCAGATGCAGACTTTGCAGGATGCAAGGAAGATAGAAAAAGCACAACTGGATCCTGTCAATTCCTAGGTGGAAGACTCATCTCATGGAGTAGTAAGAAGCAAACCAGTGTGGCCATCTCCACAGCTGAGTCAGAGTATATAGCTGCAGGAAGTTGCTGTGCTCAACTTCTATGGATTAAACATCAGCTAGAAGACTATGGATGTCAGGTAAGTAGAACTCCACTTTATTGTGATTCTACTAGTGCTATTTCCATAGCTAATAATCCTGTATCTCATAGTAGAACTAAACATATTGAGATAAAATATCACTTTCTTAGGGAGCATGTAGAAAGAAATGATATTGCACTTGAATATGTTAAAACAAATAATCAGATAGCTGATATGTTCACTAAGCCCTTAGATGAAGCTAAGTTTAATAAGTTCAAAATTGAAGTAGGTATGATAAACTTAGACTAAGTATACAGAACAAAAATAAATCATATGAGGAGAATGGACTCCAGAATATTCTCAAGATGGGAAAGGGTGCTGGTGTCAAAGGACTTGGGCACCCCTGAGAAACAAACTTCTAAGACAGACTCTCCTCCCAGGAAGAAGAGGAAGACAGCTGCTGTGCCTCAAGAGACCTCCAGCAGCTCAGACAGTGAAGAACATGTGGTCTTCACTCCTGAAACTCCAGTTGATGTGGCTGCAGAAAAATCACCTGCTCCTCAGGAGCCAGCTGATATCCAGGGGGAGCCTCCAGCTGTAGAACATCCATCTACACTGGATAGTGAGCAGGCTACTCTCATCATTCAAGAGGTACTTGTTGATCTTAACACTTTGAATTTTTGTATAACAAATTCTGATTTGTCTGATGACCATCAGCCAACTCAGCAAGCACAAGAACCAGATGTTGTTCTTCCAGACACATCTGTTGTGATACCTGATGCAGTGGTAGAAGAATCAAGGACATCTCCTGCACAGTCTCCAGCAGAGTATACCATGGAAGATCTGTTTTTGAACTTGGATCAAGAAGATTTTGATCTGGAAAAGACTGCTGCTGATGCAGTAAAGGTTGCTGTTGCTGAGGGGGAGACTTTGGATAGACAAGAAGAGCCTATAAGGCTAGATTCTAAGCAGGCACAAGATGTGCATACTGACAAGCCATCCAGCCCTAAGGAGAGGGTGGATATAGCAAGTACATCTGAATCTGAAGATGAGGAAGCTGAGCAGGCTCAGAAGAAGAAGTTCTTTGTTTTCAAGAGGAGAAGCCAAAGCTATAAGAAGGCTCTACAAACAGTTGCTCAGCATTCACTAGTTCAACAAGCTCCATCCACTGATTATAGTGCTCTACTGCTTGCAATGCAAATCAAGATGGATGAACAAAGAAAAGCCTTAGAAACTTATGTTGATGAAGGGCACAAAGCACTACAGTCTGATCTGGGCCAGGAAATCAAGTCTATAAGGTTTGAAATGAACCTTAATAAAACTGCAATGACTGATTGTTTTACCAAGGGTGCTAATGCTGTGGTATATCTTGCTAAACACCAAGAAGCAATTAAAGAGAAAGTGGATGATATAGCAGTCAAGCAAGGCTATGTACTGGAGAATCAGTTGAGAATGAATGATAATCTGACTGCATCTCACAATGCCATAGTCACTGAACTCAAGAATAAGTCAGATGAACCTTCCACTTCCTCAGCTGCTGCCAAAGCTGATTTTGATAAGCTATTTCAAGCAGAGCTTGCTGCTGTTAAGAATGCCATTACAGATTCCCAGAAGGTCATATCAGAACAGCTTACAAAGCTTAGACCTTTCTTTAAAGAGGGCATAAGATATTTGGATAGCCAAATCCGTTTTCAGAAAGATGATGTAAGGGATCATATGGCTCAAGAAGTCATAAAGGGGGAGAGAGTGTTAGTCAAGGCCAGTTCTGAGCATGCAAAATGGATTTCAAATTCTATAAGGGCTACACTTGGATACCCTCCCCTATGTGATGACAATGAAGTAGGTGAATCTGGTATTCAAGGAACATGTCTTGGAGGTGAGCAACAAGCAGTGGCTGATGTAATCTATCCACCTCCAGACTTTGAAATGATTCATGCTGATGTAAGCACTATGTATAGTCCAACTGCTGGCAAGCCAAATGTTATTCTGGAAAAGGTTGTTCAACCTATCACAGCTGCTATGCAAGAGGCTTTGGACAAGGAAGAAGAAACTAGGCTGTCAAAGAAGAAGTTTAGGGAAATTGCTGAGCAAAAGCCAGATTTTGAACAATGGAGCCCTACTTCTAGAAACATAATTCTTACAGCCTGGAAAGCAGCTAAGGACAATGCCCATGAGAGAAACAAGTGGTTTTCAGAGGCTGAATGGAGAAAGCATGAAATTAGACAAGAAGCCATTGTCCAACACAGAAGGAAGGCCAAGTTAGGAAAGCTACCTCCAACAGCTGTGGAGCCTAGCAAGTACTTTCCCAAGCCTTATCATTATTTTGAAAGGCAGAAGATCAAGGCAGATAAGCAAGATCTAAAAGGGAAGAAGACTGCTGAAGCTGAGCCTGCTGCTGCTGCTGCTGTGAAAGCTCAAGTCAAAGCTGGAAAAGGGATTGTCATCAAAGAACCTGATCAGCACTAGATTAGGAATTAACTTGATGCTTATTGTAGTTTTGTTAAGAGGAAAACATTGTAATACTTCATTGAAAATGTATAAGAAACATTATTGGAACAGTATATGATAAATATAGTTTGAATGTTCTGAAATATGTGTGTTTCTTAATTGTTCTGCAATGTTTAATAAGTATACATGTGTGGTTTATTACATGTTCAAGTTTTCCCTGTTGTCATTTATATGTTTTACATCATTTTGTAATTTTTAATTATGAGTGGTGTATATCATTGACTAAGGGTTATGACTTCTCCAAATAGGGGGAGATTGTTGGGTACATTGGTCAAATGTACCTGATTTGAAGAAGCCTCACCTAACTCAATGATATACATCAGAATGTATTTGATGTTTGGTTGAGTTAATTGTGCAGGTTAGACATACACTGGACTGAAGCTGAAAATTTCTAAGTCCATGTGTCGACACCCAGAGGCAAAGTGTCGACACTTGAGAAAGCATGTGTCGACACCCAGACAAGCAGTGTCGACACTTGGAGTCATTGTGTCGACACCTGGGAAGAAGTGTCGACACCAGTCAGAAAGTGTCGACACTTGGAGCTGTGTCGACACTCAGTGTAGAAGGATGCAGAAAAGCTGTGTCGACACTTAGCAGAAGTGTCGACACCTTGAAGAGCTGAGTCAACACCAGAAAGTGTCGACACTTGGAGTTGTGTCGACACTCAGCATAATTCTGCAGAGACTAAGTACAAGTGTCGACACTCAACCCAATGTGTCGACACTCATTCAGCAGAAGTCAACACTTGAAGTTTGTGTCGACACTCAGCACAATGTGTCGACACACACTCAAAGAAGTCAACACTAAAGGAATGTGTCGACACTCAGCACAATGTGTCGACACATAACTAGAAGACTCAACACTTGAAGAAAGTGTCGACACAAGGAGCTGTGTCGACACTTAGCAAAGAACAGAAAACTTGTAAAATATTCTAAGTATTAGTGTCGACACTAATGGAGTGTGTCGACACTCAGCTGATGAATCAAGAATGAAGACTTGTGTCGACACCAAGAAGCAGTGTCGACACTTGACAGTTTCAACACATGAAGATGTGTCGACACAAAGGAGATGTGTCGACACTTAGAAGAATACTGATAAAGACTGAAGTACAAGTACTTGTGTCGACACTCAATTTCAGTGTCGACACATGCAGAAGAAACTGTGTCGAGACATACAAGGGAATGTGTCGACACCTTGTAGACTTGTGTCGACACTTACACAACATGTGTCGACACTTGGTCTATAAGTGTCGACACTTAAGAACAGAAAGTCTCGACACTAACTGACAGTTAGAGAATTTCAAGAAGTGACTGGTTGACATGACAGCTGCCAATCCAGCCAGTCGACAGCAACTGTCAGAGATATCAGAAGACAGTTATGAACCGGATCAGCCGGTTACTATAAAGGAAGCCTATAAATAGGCACCCATAGTTTACAGAAAGTAGTGTGGTCATTAAGAAACAAGAGTAACAACTTGTGAGAATAATTAAAGTAGTTGATCAGTCTAAATCAAGAAGAGATACACAGAGGATCAACTCAAGAAGATCAGGCAGTCCAACTGCAGATCTAAGTAGTTGGAGAGAGAGAGCTCCAACCAAGGATTCAGTCTTTGGAACTAAGGCTGAGAAGAAGAATTCAGAGTCATCTGGATTTCAAGAAGCAGAGATCAAGGATCAACTGCAGAAGATTCAGACTAATTCAGTTCTACTCAAGAAGCTTTGAAGAAAGCTAAGTCAGTTTGGATCTAGCTGAGTTCTTCCAAGAACTCTCCAAGAAACTCTCAACTCCTCTCATTCTTTCTGAGTTGTAGAGTTAGCAATTTATATTTTCTATTATAACTTGTAAGATCCATTGGATCTGAGTGATTGTAAGCCTATTTTATAAAGGCTGAGGGTAGGGCTTGGTGCCTGAGTGTAGGAGTTGAAGAACTCTGAGTGTAGGCCTTTAATTGGCTGAGTGTAGGCCTGGGTGGCTGAGTGTAGGCCTTTTGGCTGAGTGTAAGGCTGTGGGCCTGAGGTAGGAACCTTGTTGGGTTCTGAGCTAGTGGAGAAGTTTGGCCGAATCTAGTACACTGCTAGATAGGCGAAGGGGGAAAGTGGATGTACCCAAAGATTGGGGAACCACTATAAAATCTTGTGTATTCTGTGCTGTGATTGTGCTGTGTTGAGAATTGCTGTGTGCTGTGATTACTTATTCAGAAATCTGTGTTATAAACTGTTGATTGCCAAACAAAAGTTAGAAAAGGATTAGGTCACCTATTCACCCCCCCCCCCCCTCTAGGTGTTTAGGTACCATATCTTTCAGAAGAACTGTCATTAATTGTCCAGGAATCAGCGCCATGGAATGAGATAGGAATGGAAGAAGACCTAGTCTGGAATCGTCGACCGAAGAACAGAATTCGTCGAGCTAAGTCTTGAATTCGTCGAGCTAAGCTGAGTTCGTCGAGCTGAGCTGAGTTCATTCGTTGAATAGACAATCTTCAATATCAGACAAACATTATTCGTAGAGCAGAGAACCAAATTCGTTGAGCTGAGAATAAACTTCGTCAACCTGAGAAAAGTTCTGGACTTGGACGAAATACTCTGCATCTGCTGAAATGCTTTGTCGACACAAAATGGTGTCGACAGATTGATCTTGGTGTTGACACAACTCCTCTGGTGTCGACAGATTGGTCTAGGTGTCGACACAAATCCTTTGGTGTCGACACAAGCTGGTGTCGACTGAAATCCTGGGTGTCGACACAAATCGTCTGCTGTCAACACAAGCCCTAAGTGTCGACACAGATTCTCTGAGCACAAAAATCATCGAGTAGAGATTAGCATTCGTCGACTTGAGAAGCTGTGAACTTGAGGTCCAAGTTCGTCGAGCTCAGAATATAATTCGTCGATCTAAGCATGGAGCTAGGCTTAGAGAAACTTGAAGCAGTCCTGAGAATGCTTGAAGTAGAATCCGGTGTTCGTCGAGCAAAGAACAGAGTTCGTCGAGCTCAGCACTGCGAATTGTCTCACGATCGTCGAGCGCACAACTTCCTTCGTCGAGCTGAGTTCGACGAACGTCGAACTCATTTCACTTAGACTAAAAAACTGATGGATCTGAAGTCCTGATGGTCTTGAAGAAGGCTGGTCCATCTAAAGTTGAGATAGAGGACTATCCTAGACTCTAAGACACAAACTTGACCCAGACTATACATGATGGGTCACATCCTAAGTCAGTGAACCTAGCCCAAATCAACTAGGGATCCAACAATCTCCCCCTATTTGGGTGAGGTCACTAACAAAAACTCCAAGCAAAGAACAGACAGAAAAACAAAGCAAAATTAAGAGATATATCTGGCAGAGAATTTACAACACATGCAACAGATATATATATACATACTGGCTTTGTTTTAATGCATAGATATAGACTGAAACAGAAGCAGAAATGAAAAGAAAACACAAAATTACTTCTCTGATTTCTTCTGTTTTGTCTTGACTTCTGGTGCTTTTTCTCCTGGCTTCTTGAAAATGATTTCCCTATTGGGATCTGAAGCTTGAGCCTTGGTCATAGTCATGTCAGCTGCCCCTATGATGTTCAGTGAAGTGGCTCTGGGGACAACTACTTCTGGGTGAAGATTCATGTACTCATCAACATTTAGTAGCTTGTTTGCTTTCCCAAATCTTTTTAGCTCATCTCTCCTATACTAAGACATAGTAGTTAAGTATGTTGTGTCCTTGCCTTCAGCTTTAGCTTTGTTGATTAGAGATAAGCCAATGATTTCTTGGAATCTTGCCATTCTGGCTGTGTTGGCTGTTTCTGGATCTTCAGGAGGGGAATAGGGCCTTTCAGCTTCATGTTTCTTAGATTCCTGGTGCTACTGCTGTTGTTGTTGAGGGTGTTGACTGCCTGAAGATGGTGGCCTTGGCTGACTGCCACCAGAGGATCTCCCTGTTTGTCTCTGATAGGTTTGAATAGGAGCAGGTCTCTGAGAGCTAGAGCCAGAGGCACCTGCTGCTGGAGGAGGAGGAGGAGGAGGATCCTTTCTGTATCTATGAACTGGGGGAGGAGAGTATCTCCTACTCCTCTTCCTCTCTTTTTGCTGGTTCTTAGATAACCACATCCATGCAGGCATCCCTTTATAAGGAGCAACATTATGCAGAATATAGTATGGAGTGTCTGCAGTGGGATTTGTCTTGGGAGCAGGAGGAGGAGGAGCCTTCCTTTTCTTAGAGAGCAACTTCTTTCTCTTTTTAGTAGCCTCCTCATCTGATTCATCATCATCATCATCATCAGAATTTGAACTATGAGGATTATCATACAAAGCATCCAGCTTCCTCAGAGTGGCATCAGGAATGATAAGAGGTTGTTCTTGAGGGGGAATAGAAGGTTCAGAGGGTGAGGGTTCAACAGTAGTAGAAACAGAACTTGCAGCTGCTGTCTTGTTCTCTTCCTCAATGTCTGCCAGAATGAGCTCATCCAGATCAGGCATGGGAGAATCATCCATGACAAAATCTGGGATAGGGAAGATGTCTGGAATAGACACAAGAGTTGGAACAACAGCAGGAGCAGCAAAGGATGCACAAAGTTGCCTGGCAACTGCTGGACTTGCTGGAGAGGTATACTGGATAATAGCCAAATATGGCTTAGCAATCTCTACTGAAGGAAGCTTCATATGTACAGGATCAAAGATCTGAAGTATCTCAGATAAATTAACTGTGGGATTTATAAGGAAATCACCAGCAGTTGTTACTGATTCTACTGACTCATCAAAGCTACTGTAAGTGTCCATGAATTGAATAAAATCTATTGCTGTATCTGTAACTGCATCATCAATCACTATAATAACTGCATCTGTGGTGTCAAGAACTGTATCTGCAGTATCTGTATCTATATCAACTATATTTACATCTGCAACTGCTGCACCAGCTTCATCATGGAGCATCTCCCCCTGCCTGGGTTCAGGAGAACCTAGAGCCAGGCCCCTGAATGAAGAGGGGGCAGCAGAGAGGGCTGTGATGTGGGCAGATAAAGAAGCAATGGAGTTCACTAGAGGTGTAATGGCCTCTATGATGAGTGATTTAATAAGAGGAGTCAGAAGAGAGATGATGGAGGGAATGGTGGAAGAATCCATAGGTGGAGAGAAAGGAGTAGAGGGGGAAGGAAGAATATGTGGAGGGGATAAGGGAGGTAGAACAGGTTGTGGTTCAGTGGGTATGGTGTAGGATGGAATAGTGGAAAGGTGTGGTGGAAGAGGGGATTGAGGGGGTGAGGGAATATGTGTTGCAGTGGGGGAAACTGGAGGTGTTGGCATAGGTGTAAGATCAGGCGGTGGAGATTGATGTTGAGGTGGAGTCAATTGAGGTGCAGGAGGAGTGGGAAGAGATGTGGTAGGGGGAATGACCTCTGCAGAGTCAGGGTGGGGAGAGACCTTGACGGTCCAGGTGCTCTCAGAAGCATTGATGGAGGAGGAGGAACCCGTGGAGGGTTTGGAGATTGTCCTCTCCCATCGGCCAAACAAGGCGCAGGTGAGGCGCTTGCTGGCGTTGATGAATGTGGTCAGGGATACCAAACATTCGCTGGCCTTTTCCTGAAGGAAAATCCCCAGGATTCTGTCGTAGCAGACTTCCTTCTTGCTAGTTCTTTTCTTGATAAGGTCAAAGAAAACCATGCCCCAATCGACCTGGCGCTTGTTGAGCACTGCGCACATGATCAGGAATTGATGGCGAGTGATTTAGTCGTGTGCCGAGTGCTTGCCCATTAGAATTTTCAGTACAATGTCAGCCAAAAATTGATAAGCGGCTGACAGTTGTTTCTTCAGAAGCTTATTAGGGTTGTTGCCAGTGAAACCCATGACTTTCAACATATCAGCATATTCCTCAGCGTCCATTTCCAAGTTGTCTTCCCCTTTGATCAGACCAAATATTTCAGAGAGAACTGCTGAGGGCAGGGAAACGGCAGTGTTTCCAATATTTCCTGTCAGATTTCCATCTTCAGAAATTGCGGCAGTGTACACCCATTCTCTGATCTCGGTTGAGTGTAGCTTGATGCTGCGTGTCATGAAGTCCTTGAGATGCAATTCTTCAAGTAGTTCAAGGATATACAGAAAAATTGGATCGGAATGTTGGAAGGACTCAAAGTCCATTGAGAATGCTGCATTAAACTTCATCGCTGCAAGTGCTCCTGGAGGAATCGCCATTGATGATCTGCAAAGAAAATTACAGAGAAAACGGCGATCAAGAGCAAAGGAATTGAAAGCAAGGAATGGAGGTCGAAGAAAACCTAGATATAAGATTTTCATAATATGAATCGACAAGCTCTGTTCCATGAAAAAAAAGACAGATCTTCGAACTGAGATCGACGAAATAAGGTATAGGAGAGTAGTTCGTCGAACCCATTCAGAAAAATTGAAAACAGTTCGTCGAACTCCGTTCGACGAAATGGTTTCTGAAACAAGGTTCGTCGATCACCGGTCGACGAAAACTGTTTCCACACAGAGAATTCGTCGATCTCCGTTCGACGAGAATCTCTCGAACTTTCCCTAATTCGTCGAGCTCCGTTCGACGAACTCTGGAAAATTCGTCGAATGCAGACAGAAATTAATTTAACTCTTCTCCATCAATCATTCCCAGTTGATTTATAAAGAACAGATGGGTTTTCTCATCCAAAGGCTTGGTGAAGATATCTGCTCTCTGTAGATCAGTAGGAATGTGGATCAAGTTAATTTTCTTTTTATCCACATTATCTCTAATGAAATGATGTCTTATTTCAATATGTTTAGTCCTATAATGATGAACTGGATTCTGAGCTATAGCAATAGCACTTGTATTATCACAAAATAAGGTTGAATTATTTAAGTTGATACCATAATCTAGGAGTTGATTTTGTATCCATAGCATCTGTGAACAGTAACTGCCAGCAGCCATATACTCTGCCTCAGCAGTTGATGTAGACACAGATGTCTGCTTTTTGCAAAACCAGGAGACAAGTCTCATACCCAGGAACTGGCAAGTTCCAGAGGTACTTTTCCTGTCCACTCTACATCCAGCATAGTCAGCATCTGAGTATCCAGTTAACTCAAATTCTGACTCTGCAGGATACCAGAGTCCTAAAGCAGGACAACTCTTTATATCTCTCAAAATCCTTTTTAGAAAAATAAGATGAGATTCTTTAGGATTCACTTGGAATCTAGCACAAAGGCATGTGGCAAACATTATGTCAGGCCTGCTAGTTGTTAAGTATAATAGGGATCCAACAATTGCCCCATAATGTTTCTGATCTACAGGTTTCCCTGCTGCATCAGAATCCACAACAGCATTTGTAGCCATAGGTGTTTTCATTCCTGAGGCATCACCCATCCCAAACTTTTT
Organism: Platanthera guangdongensis; assembly: GCA_039583875.1. Classification (NCBI taxonomy): domain Eukaryota; kingdom Viridiplantae; phylum Streptophyta; class Magnoliopsida; order Asparagales; family Orchidaceae; genus Platanthera; species Platanthera guangdongensis. The sequence goes on from CM077161.1 coordinate 126,813,425, forward strand.
AATAAGCTCTTTAGCATACTTAGATTAGGAGAGGAAGATACCATCAGGGAGCTGCTTCACTTGGAGACCAAGGAAGTAGGAAAGCTCACCCATGCTACTCATCTCAAATTTGGAATGCATGAGGTCAGCAAACCTCTGGCATAATTTGGGATCAGTAGACCCAAAAATAATGTCATCCACATATATTTGTACCAATAAGATTTGGTCCTTATGATGTCTAGTGAAAAGGGTTTTATCTATTGTTCCTCTTGTAAATTTATGCTCTAAAAGAAAGCTAGCTAGGGTCTCATACCAAGCTCTTGGAGCTTGCTTTAAACCATAGAGAGCTTTTTGAAACTTGTAAACATAAGAGGGTTGAGTTAGAGAGATAAAACCTGGAGGTTGTTCTACATAAACCTCTTCTTGTAGTACACCATTCAGAAAGGCACTCTTAACATCCATCTGGAATACCTTGAACTTTTTATATGCTGCATATGCTAGGAATATTCTAATGGCCTCCAACCTTGCAACAGGGGCAAAGGTTTGGTCATAGTCTATTCCTTCTTCTTGCCTATATCCTTAGGCAACCAGTCTAGCCTTGTTCCTTACTATGTTCCCTTCTGCATCTAATTTGTTCCTATAGACCCATTTGGTTCCAATAACTGGGTAGTTATGGGGTCTTGGAACCAAATCTCAAACTCTACATCTCTTAAATTGATTTAGTTCCTCTTGCATTGCAAGAATCTAGTGGGGATCTTGCTTAGCCTCATGGATGGTGAGAGGTTCAATTTGAGAGAGAAAACAGGCATGCATCAAGTCTTGATTGAGCTGATGCCTTGTCTGTACACCAACTGAAATGTCCCCAATCACTTGAGATCTGGGGTGATCTCTAAGTGTGACAAGATCAGTTTGTGGAGTTGGTTGAGCAACAGCTTCTGCAAATAATTCCTCTTGAGGAATGGTACTGGCTGTTGATGGAAGTTCAGTTACTTCCTCTTGGATTTATTCTTCACTATCTTCAGCAGCATGTGGAGTGGGATGATTTGGAACCTCTTGGGTAAGGTTTGGTCCATCCATAGACTCACACATTGGTTAAACCTGCAAAGAACTATTGGTAGAAATGTCTTTCTCCTTATAATACATGTTAGCTTCATCAAAAGACACATGGACAGATTCTTCAATTTTAAGGGATGATTTATTGAAAACCCTATAGGTCTTGCTTACTTGGGAATATCCTAGAAAAATCCCTTCTTCAGCCTTAGCCTCAAATTTTCTGATGTATCTTTTGTTATTAGTGTGGATGTAACATATGCAACCAAAAACATTAAAGTAAGTGATTTTAGGTTTCTTTTCTTTAAGTAATTCATAGGGGGTCTTGTGTTTTAGTTTATGTATAGGACATCTGTTCAGGACATAGTTAGCTATGTTTACAGCTTCTGCCCAAAAGGATAGAGGCATGTAGGCATCTGCTAACAATGTACCTGCAGCTTCAATGAGTGTCCTATTTTTCCTTTCAGCAACCCCATTTTGTTGGGGAGTTCTAGGAGCTGAGAAGCACTGCCTGATACCTTCCTTCTCACAGAACTCATGCATAAGAAGAGACTCAAACTATATGTCATGATCACTTCTGATCAATGCAACATGAGTAAAGAACTCAATCTGTATGGTCCTGAGAAAATCTGTAAGAACTTTGAATGTATCTGACTTAGCTCTCAGGAAGGCTACCCAACTGAATCTGGAGAAATCATCAACAATAACTAAGGTGTAAGACTTCCCTCCTAGGCATTGTACTGCAATGGGTCCAAAAATATCCACATGAAGCAGATACAATGTAACAACCCCATCCATTCATATGATATATTCTAGAAGGTCCGGCCGGGGCCCCACAGGATATATCACAAAATAGTCGGTGAAGGTACAGGATGATACCAGAGTCGCGCATCGCACCTAACACAAAGCATTCTAGCGGAAGCCTAGACTACAACTTAAACTCCTCATGAATGTCCAAATATAAAACTCCACATTTTATAGACTATAGGAATGTCTTACAATAAGTCAAAAGAGTTGGCCTTATGGCCTTACATGGCTTTCAAACAGTGGCCTAAACAGATTGGCACGCAGTCCGGCCACAATAAAAGAAAACGCACAACAACACAAATAGCCTTCGAGGGCTAACAACAGTAGCAGCAACACCAGTAGGAACATCAACCTCTATGCATCCCGCTCGGCTCTCCAGCACCTGTACAAGGACAATCCACCCAACGGTGGCAAACAAATGCAACGGTCAGCGTTCAGCTGACCAAATTATAACGACCCTACTCATTCTCTCGGGGCAGCGGTATTCTTCCCTGCAGGCAGATCATATCACAAGTATGGCAATATAGCATAAAAATGTGCTTTCACGCATACAAGCCATCACAACCGTTCGCCACCCGGCCCAACGGTCCGTCCACTCAGGGCACATTCTTGGTGTTCTGGCAAATCTCTTGCCCACCACCATATCAGGGTCACAACCCAACGGTAAATCTCTTGAGCATTTACTCCATGGCGTGCAGCCGGAGTTAGTCTTCCTACACCGGGATGGCCCGTAGCCCCCCATTGTGTCATGGCGCGCAGGCCGAAGACTCTTGCTATGCGCTCCAACAGACCGCACCTTTTGGTCTCACGTCGGACGGATATAGCGCAGGTCGGATCCTCCACCCCCCGTTGCTCAAATCGCCTTGCCTTCTCCGAGTACATCGTACTCATGGCTATATCAAAGGCGCGGGTCGGTCTCACCAATCCTGTTCTTGGAATTCAAGCCTGAGTATTTCTCTATACCCATTTATTTAGCACAACAGCGGGTCTTTCCTGGGCCTCCAAATACTTCCTGTAACTCTCTCCACAGGTGGACACCGCACAAGCACAAATGTCAGGGGTCTTTCCTAGTTATCATGCCAGTACTTCCTGTTACTCGCTTCATAGGTGGACACCCTACGACATCAAGCATCACAAAGGGCCTTTCCTGGTCACACTAGTACTTCTTGTGCCTCATTCACAGGTTGGACCCAAAAACCTCACACGGCTATTTTTCTTGGGCTACCACTCCAGTACTTCCTGCTACTCCTTTTCGCAGTTATAACCCATAGACTCCTTACACTACACGTTATCACGTAGTCTTCTCCGGTTTGTATGCAACATCACCAATCCAGACCAACCTGTCCAGATGGGCTTCACACAGCATGCCTATTCCGTACTCCATTTCCGGATCTATATGCTAACAAAGGGGATTTCAAGCATCCACCCAAAGATTCCCAAAATCAGCCACCTCTTGGTGGGGGAAATCACAAGATATGCCAAAAGGAAGCCTTCACATGGCTAGGAAGAAAAGTCGTTACCCTTGACGACCGCTTCGGTGCCATGACCTCAAAGCTTGCTTGAAAGACTCGCAAGAGCGTTTCCTCTGTAACGCCGACTTCGGATTTCTCGTCGGTAAACCACAGCACCACCAGCAGCAGCCCCTTTCCCTCTTCCTCCTCGTTTCTCTCTCTCTTTCTCTCTTAACTTGAAGAAAGATCAAGGCCAAGCAAAAATGAGAATCACTTCTCAGATTTTGGCCTTAAGAAAAAGAGGAAGAAGCTTCAGACCTTGGATCCCAGCTGAAGGAATGGACGACCACAAAACTGCCAAAATGCTAAATTTGACCTGACACGGCCTGTGACACGGCTGTGTCCCAGGCCGTGTACCTCAAGCGGTGGTCAACCGACTTATCCAAACCAGTGACACGCCCATGGGACACGCCCGTATCATGGGCCGTGTCACCAACACGCCTTCAGACACGACCGTGTCTGTGGCCGTGTACCTGGGTGAAAAAAATCCCAAAACATCCCGAGACTTCACACGGCCTGTGACACGCCCGTGTCCCAGGCCGTGTGCCCAGACACGGCACAAAGACACGCCCTATCGAAATCCTTTGGCAGGCTGAGTTCGTCGACCTGATTTGACACGCCCTGTGACACGCCCGTGTCACAGGCCGTGTTCAATACTCAACACTCACATCGCGACACTCGACGATCGTCGAGTAAAAATCATCGAGCACATGACATGGCCGTGGACACGCCCGTGTCCTGGGCCGTGTGCCTCCTCTCTACACATCGTCGAGTGAAAAATCGTCGAAACGAAGGCCGATCGTCGACACAACCTCGACACGCCCTGCGACACGCCCGTGTCGCAGGCCGTGTCAAGCTGACACGCCCTGGGACACACCCGTGTCCCAGGCCGTGTCACCTAAAAATTGCTGTTTCAGAAATTTGGACTGTTACAATCCTCCCCTACTACAAGAAATTTCGTCCTCGAAATTCAGACACAGGAAAGGCAACAATAACCAGCAAGAAAAATGTTACAACATACAAAATTCTCTGTTACAACATCCTCTCTAGAGATTACAAAAACAACTTAGGGAACTCTTCTCGCATGGTTTGCTCTCGCTCCCATGTCAGTTCTTCACAGCCTCAGTTGTCCCACCGGACTTTCACCATGGCGACCGTCTTGTTCCTCAACTGTTTTTCGGCTCGATCTTCGATCTGAATGGGTCGAACTCTCGTTGTTAGCCCATACTCCACCGGCACATGATCATCCGCGATCACTTGAGTTGGATCTTTCACGGCCTTCCGAAGCACCGAGATGTGAAAGACATCATGTAACCCACCCAAGTCCGCCGACAGAGCTAGCCGATAAGCCGCTTCGCCAACTCGCTCAACCACTTCAAAAGGACCCAAATATCTTGGACTCAACTTTTTCAATCGTCGAATCCTGGAGACACCTTTGAATGGCTTGATCTTCAAGTAGACCCAATCGCCAACCGCAAATTCCACATTCCGGTGCTTGGCGTTGTAGTACTTCGCATGTCGATTTTGAGCAATAAGCAATCTCTCTCGAATAGTCCGGATGGTTGATTTTGCTTCATCAACCTAATTTGGTTGAAAAATTCGAGCTTCGCCCGCTTTTACCCAAGCCAAGGGAGTACGACACTTCCTTCCATATAGAGCTTCATATGGTGCCATCCCAATGCTTGCCTGGTAGCTGTTATTATAGGCAAACTCTATCATATAGAGATGATCTTCCCATTTCGTTCCGAAATCAAGGGCACACATTCGGAGCATGTCCTCCATTATTCTGTTGGTACGTTCAGTTTGGCCATCCGTTTGGGGATGAAAGGCCGTACTGAAAGTCAACTTCGTGCCCAACAGTCGGTGAACTAGCATCCAATCATTTGACGTGAATCGCCCATCTCGATCACTTACGATGCTCCGAGGAACACCGTGAAGCCGCACAATCTGGTCAACATATAACTTTGCCAAACTTTCAACTGAATCATCTCGCCTGTTCGGGAGAAAATGTGCTACTTTCGTTAGCCGGTCCACAATTACCCAAATGGAATCATTTTCTCGCTGCGATCTTGGCAACCCATGCACAAAATCCATGGAAATATCATCAAATTTCCACTCTGGGATCGGCAGTGACTTCAAATAACCGCCCGGCTTTTGGCATTCCGCCTTCACCATCGCACATATTTGGCATTTAGAGACATAAAGGGCAACATCTTTCTTGAGCCCTGGCCACCAGAAAATCTTCTTCATATCGTTGAACATCTTTGTGCTCCCGGGGTGAATGGAATATTTTGTATAATGTGCTTCATACATCAGTTCTTCCCGTAATTTCCCCACATTTGGGACGCACAAACGGCCCTCTTTTCGGAAAAGACCGTCAATCCAGGTGAATTTGCCCTCTGGCCCTTCATTCACATAGCGTAAGAAATCTTCATCCAACTCCATTGCCCGTCGAACTCGGTCTGCAAGGTCACATTGCACCTCAGTCTAGTTCAAACATGCAATGGCAGTGGAATTCTTGTCAACACAATAAATCTCCAACGCCTCCAGTTCTTGGATAAGACGTTCATCATGCCTTTGTAACCAACTTGCTTTAGCCGGAACCCTCCGACTCAACGCATCCGCGATAACATTCCCTTTACTTGGCGTATAGTGCATCTCAAACGTGTAGTCCCCAAGGAACTCCAACCACCTTCGTTGTCGCATGTTCAAGTCTTTCTGCTCCAAAAGATACTTGAGGCTCTTATGATCGGTATAGATCTCCACCTTCACGCCATAAAGGTAGTGTCGCCACAACTTGAGTGCAAAACTCACCGCCGCTAGTTCCAAATCATGGACGGGATAGTTTCGCTCGTGCACCTTTAGCTGGCGTGAGCCATAAGCAATAACCTTTCCATTCTGTAGAAGAACGCAGCCTAAGCCGCTCCCTGAGGCATCACTATAAATCACAAATCCATCGGTTCCACATGGCGAAGACAACACCAGCGCTGTGGTCAACCGAATCTTCAGCTATTCAAAAGCTCGTGCGCACTCTGGCGTCCAAACGAACTTCTGATCTTTTCGCGTCGGTGTGGTTAGCGGCAAAGCGATCCACGAGAAGTTTTCCACAAATCTTATATAGTAGCCCGCAAGTCCATGGAAACTCCTGACCTCGGCCACGGAAGACAAGATTGGCCACTCCTGTATGGCCCTTATCTTCACTGGATCCACTGCAATGCCCGCTCCACTCACCACATGGCCCAAAAATGCCACTGACGATAGCCAAAACTCGCACTTTGAGAACTTGGCATAGAGCTGATTTTGCCTCAACGTGTTCAACACCAACCGCAAGTGAATCTCATGCTCAGCTTTGGACTTCGAGTATACCAGGATGTCATCAATGAACACGATCACAAACAGATCCAGGTACTCACGAAAAAGACGGTGCATCAGATCCATAAACACCGAGGGCGCATTGCACAGTCCACATGGCATGACTGTGAACTCATAGTGCCCATAACGTGTTCCAAATGCGGTTTTGGGAATGTCACCTTCCCGAATTCGTAACTGGTAATAACCAGACTTCAGGTCCAACTTCGAATAGACAGTTGAGCCCACCAGCTGATCGAATAATTCATCAATCCGGGGTATCGCATACTTATTCTTCTCGGTCAGCTTATTCAGTTCACGGTAATCAATACACAACCGTAACCCACCATCTTTCTTCTTTACAAAAAGCACAGGCGCGCTCCAAGGTGACATACTTGGGCGGATATAACCTTGCTCCAACATTTCTTGCAGTTGAACCTTCAATTCAGCCATCTCTTTTGGCGCAACGCGATATGGCGAGCGGGCCACAGGTTTCGCACCTGGCACCAACTGAATTATGAAGTCAATCTCTCGCTGGGGTGGTAGCCCAGGGAGATCCGCGGGAAACACATCTGTAAATTCTTCCACACTCGGAACCTCGCACAAATTGGCCTTAGGCACAACAGCCTGAATTAGTGCAAAGTAACACTCCGCACCCTTCCGAACAGCTTTGACGACCTGGAGTGCAGACATCAACGTCCTGCCCACTCCTCGCATACCCTCGAACTTGGTCTCCTGTTCGGTATTCGGGCCCAACGTGATTTCTTTGGACTGGAAATCAATCATAGCATGCTGCTCCGTAAGCCAATCCATCCCAAAAATCACATCAAATTCCGATATTGGCAAAACAAATGCAGTCAAACGAAAATCCCGACTTCCTAACTGAACCGCCACATCGTATGCTTGATCCGCAAGCATCCAACAACCATTCGGCAACACCACTCTGACGCTATCTGTCTTTGCACGACTGGGTATCCCAAGCCGCGTAATAAACTCACTAGACAGAAAAGAATGTGATGCACCTGTATCAAACAGTGCTCGCGCCAGCGTGTCCCGAATCATCACAAAGCCTGTGACCAACATGTCACACACAAACCGCAAACATACATGTACGAGGTAAAGCATACAAACAATAACATATGCAAAACTAAACTCATACCTGTGACAACGTCACTCTGCTTGATGGCCTCCTGCAGGTCGAGATTGTAGACCCGGGGTTGCGCCTGCGAGGCAGAGGAATCCACCACCCCCTTTCCTTTTTCCGCATACGATGCTCCCGCCTTCTTTTCACTCTTTGGCGGCATCCGACAATCTCGCGCAATATGCCCCATTCGGCCACAATTGAAGCAGATACGAGTATCTGGCTTGGAGGTAGCCCCTGACGGTGCTCCTGTTGCAACTGATGAAGGAGCTTGTCCACTAGACTTGGACTTCTTGCCCCATCTCTTCTTATAAAATGGTTTTCCCGACCGGGGCGCCTTCCACTCCGGTTGCGACACAGCCAAAGCTCTCTTCCGTTGCACCCTTTTCATATCCTTTTCCAACGCACTCGCAATGTCAACCAATGCTTGGAAACCTTGGTTCACTGAACTTGACACAAGGAACCTCAGCTCGTCCCTCAGTCCTTCATAGAACCGATTAGTCTTCCTCTGCTCATCAGCAAAAATAGAACCCGCATACCGCCCCAAGCGAGTAAATTCATGCAAGTATGCGTCAACACTGCCATCACCTTGTGTTAACCGTTGGAATTCATTTTCCTTGGCTATCCGTTGAGCCGCAGGAAGGTGCTTTGCTAGGAAGAGTCTGGAGAATTCTTCCATCGATACTTGGGTTAACGGACGACCCGCCAAGTGATGCAACTCCATCTCATCCCACCATAATCGAGCTTCTCCTTTAAGCAAAAAGGTAACTAAAGTAACTTTTTGATGCTCCACCGTTCCTATCGTCGTCATCACTCGCTTGACGCACGATAGCCAATCCTCAGCCTGCGTCGGAGTTCCCGCTCCCGAGAACGTAGGCGGATGGAAACTCATAAACCGCGTTAGCTGCTTCTCAGCCGCTCGAGGAGCCATATCCACGACAGGTTCAGGCCTTGCCGCCACCTGTTCTGGCCTCACAGCCGCTTGTTCCTGCCTAAGTGGCTGGCCTTGGATCATGGTAAATAAGGCCTCCGCAACTAAACACACATGTTCCGCAGACGGTGGAGGTGTAGGCACCGCGGCTGGTGCCGTACTTTCATCAGAACGCTGGGAATCAGACGGCCCAGCTCCACTTCGTGTTACCTAAAGGTGGACAATACACACACATTAGCGGTCGTACCCAAGCAAACAACACAAAATAAGAACACGCAGGTTCCTCAAACACACCAATTTGCATTCCTATCATGGACATTCAGGAGTTCATGCGTAGACTTGGGTTTGCACAAAAGAAGTCGGCCACGACTTCGAGAGGGAAAGACCAAGACGACTGATACCACAAATGTAACAACCCCATCCGTTCATATGATATATTCTAGAAGGTACGGCTGGGGCCCCATATCATATATCACAAAACAGTCGGTGAAGGTACAGGATGATACCAGAGTTGCGCATCGCACCTAACAAAAAGCATTCTAGCGGAAGCCCAGACTACAACTTGAACTCCTCATGAATGTCCAAATATAAAACTCCACATTTTATAGACTATAGGAATGTCTTACAACAAGTCAAAAGAGTTGGCCTTATGGCCTTACATGGCTTTCAAACAGTGGCCTAAATAGATTGGCGCGCAGGCCAGCCACAATAAAAGAAAACGCACAACAACACAGATAGCCTTCGAGGGCTAACCACAGTAACAGCAACACCAGCAGGAACATCAACCTCTATGCGTCCCGCTCGGCTCTCCAGCACCTGTACAAGGACAATCCACCCAATGTTGGCAAACAAAAGCAACGGTCAGCGTTCAGCTGACCAAATTATAACGACCCAACCCCTTCTCTCGGGGCAGCGGTATTCTTCCCTGCAGGCAGATCATATCACAAGTATGGCAATATAGCATCAAAATGTGCTTTCACGCACACAATCCATCACAACCGTTCGCCACCCGGCCCAACGGTCCGTGCACTCAGGGCACATTCTTGGTGTTCTGGCAAATCTCTTGCCCACCACCGTATCAGGATCACAACCCAACGGTAAATCTCTTGAGCATTTTTTCCATGGCGTGCAGTCGGAGTTAGTCTTCCTACACCGGGATGGCCCGTAGCCCCCCATTGTGTCATGGCGCGCAGGCCGAAGACTCTTGCTATGCGCTCCAATAGACCGCACCTTTTGGTCTCACGTCGGACGGACATAGCGCAGGTCGGATCCTCCACCCCCCCCCCCCCCCCCCCCGTTGCTCAAATCGCCTTGCCTTCTCCGAGTACAGCGTACTCATGGTTATATCAAAGGCGCGGGTCTGTCTCACCAATCCTGTTCTTGGCATTCAAGCCTGGGTATTTCTCTATACCCATTTCTTTAGCACAACAGCGGGTCTTTCCTGAGCCTTCCAGTACTTCCTGTGACTCTCTCCACAGGTGGACACCGCACAAGCACAAATGTCAGGGGTCTTTCCTAGCTATCATGCTAGTACTTCCTGTTACTCGCTTTACAGGTGGACACCCTACGACATCAAGCATCATAAAGGGCCTTTCCTGGTCACACCAGTACTTCCTGTGCCTCATTCACAGGTTGGACCCAAAAACATCACACGGCTATTTTTCCTGGGCTACCACTCCAGTACTTCCTGCTACTCCTTTTCGCAGGTATAACCCGTAGACTCCTTACACTACACGTTATCACGGAGTCTTCTCTGGTTTGTATGCAACATCACCAATCCAAACCAACCTGTCCAGATGGGCTTCACACAGCATGCCTATTCCGTACTCCATTTCCGGATCTATATGCAAACAAAGGGGATTTCAAGCATCCACCCAAAGATTCCTAAAATCAGCCACCTCTTGGTGGGTGAAATCACAAGATATGCCAAAAGGAAGCCTTCACATGGCTAGGAAGAAAAGTCATTACCCTTGATGACCGCTTCGGTGCCATGACCTCAAAGCTTGCTTGAAAGACTCGCAAGAGCGTTTCCTCCGCAACGCCGGCTTCGGATTTCTCGTCGGTAAACCGCAGCACCACCACCAGCAGCCCCCTTTCCCTCTTCCTCCTCCTTTCTCTCTCTCTTTCTCTCTTAACTTGAAGAAAGATCAAGGCCAAGCAAAAATGAGAATCACTTCTCAGATTTCGGCCTTAAGAAAAAGAGGAAGAAGCTTCAGACCTTGGATCCCAGCTGAAGGAATGGACGGCCACAAAACTGCCAAAATGCTAAATTTGACCTGACACGGACTGTGACACGATCGTGTCCCAGGCCGTGTGCCTCAAGCGGTGGTCAACCGACTTATCCAAACTAGTGACACGCCCATGGGACACGCCCGTGTCATGGGCCGTATCACCAACACGCCTTCAGACACGACCGTGTCTGTGGCCGTGTACCTGGGTGAAAAAATCCCAAAACATCCCGAGACTTCACATGGCCTGTGACACGCCCGTGTCCCAGGCCGTGTGCCCAGACACGGCACAAAGACACGCCCTGTCGAAATCCTTCAGTAGGCTGAGTTTGTCGACCTGATTTGACACGCCCTGTGACATGCCCGTGTCACAGGCCGTGTTCAATACTCAACACTCACGTCGCGACACTCGACGATCGTCGAGTAAAAATCGTCGAGCACATGCCACGGCCTTGGACACGCCCGTGTCCTGGGCCGTGTGCCTCCTCTTGACACATCGTCGAGTGAAAAATCATCGAAACGAAGGCCGATCGTCGATACAACCTCGACACGCCCTGCGACACGCCCGTGTCTCCGGCCGTGTCAAGCTGACATGCACTGGAACACGCCAGTGTCCCAGGTCGTGTCACCTAAAAATTCTTGTTTTAGAAATTTGGACTGTTACATACAATATCCTAGGTGAATCACTATTATTAATTGATTTGAAGCTAGTTTTAGTTTGCTTGCCTAGTTGACAAGCCCTGCATAGGCTTTCCTTCTTGTAGGGACCAGAAGGTAAACGTCTAACAAGGTTGTGTTTAGATAACCTAGATATGTTCTTAAGGTTTACATGTCCTAGCCTTTTGTGCCATAACTCATTTTGGTTACTAGTGATATTGAGTAAACAAATATCAGTTGTGACAGAAATGAAATCTACTAAATATATGTTTCCTTGTCTAAGTCCAATTAAAACAGTTTGGTTTTTATCATTTATAATAGAACAAGAGGTGGAGTTGAAATGTACCTGATAACCTTCATCACATAATTGACTTATGGATATAAGGTTATGTTTAAGTCCTCTTACATATGTCACCTTTTTGAAGGTCACTGCTCCAATGCTTACTCTTCCATACCCTTCTGACTGACCACTCTTTGAGTCTCCAAATATCACCCTTGGTCCTAGCTTGGACTTATAGTTTGTGAGATTTGCTTTGCTGCCAGTCATGTGCTTGGAGCAGCCACTGTCCAGGTACCATGTCTGACTTAGCCTTGGACAGTTCTTCACCTGTACCTACATCAAAAGATAAAGCTCAATTGTTCTTGACCCAGGTTACCTTAGGTCCTTGGTTTGGTTGAAAAGTAAAACTAGAAATGACTGATAATGAAGGTTGAGACTTATACCCTATAGGGTGATATCTCCTAGGTGGAATTATCCAATCAGCTACTGGATTAAATGTCTTGTTAGCTGTTTTAAGATTTCTATAGGAGAAATTATTTATATTTGGTCATTCTGGGATCGACGAATTATTGTAAGTTCGTCGACCAGAGTTCGACGAATGGGCATGAGATCGTCGACCTCCACTCAAAGAATGACCCTGGTCATTTTCTGCGTCCCACGTTCGTCGACCTCTGCTCGACGAACCGTACACAGTTCGTCGATCATAGTAGGACGAATAATTATTTCTGAAGTTTGCGTTCAGCGTTCGTCGATCGGGGTTCGACGATCTTGCAGGATTTCGTCGATCTAGGTTCGATGAATTCTGCTGAACTTTGTTTTTAACAGCTTTCTTATGTTTTCTGTTGCTATTGTCTAGGGGATTTGACTTGTTTTCTGATCTGGATTTTTCAGTTAGTTTCTCTTTACCTTTAGCAGTGATAAACTTTATGGGAGTGGAAAGTATGTTCTTCTTTATTATGGGGGGTAAACTTGATGAAGCACCCAAGTCCAGCCTACCATTTCATCTGGAATATACTGTGCTTATGATATCCATCGGCTTGAGGCTTCTCCCATTGAGAGATTGCTCAAGTTGTTTTGCCTCACATAATTTAGATTTTAACTTGATTATTTGTTCATTAGCTAGAGTCAATTGGTCAGTTAGTTTTCTATTTTCTGTGCTGACAGATTCAAAATTTTCTAGTCTAGTCCTTAGGGTTTTTATCTCTTTTTCTGAGTTTATTAGATCCATGCACATGGTTTTAAACTCTACTTTAAACAAATCAGAATTGAAATCAAAACTAGAAATCACTTGATCAGCCTCTGAGTCTGAGGCACCTTCATCTTCAGAATCATCTTCTGATCCACAGTTGCTTCTGGAGGCATCTATTGCCATTAGGCACACCTCCTTGGATCTGGCTTCTTCCTCTTCTTCACTAGAGCTGGAGGAGGATGTTTTCTCTTCTGTGTCACTCCAGGACTCAGCAACAAATCCTTTGTCCTTCCTTTTATACTTGTTGGAGGAGGGTCTGCTGCTTTGTTTTCTTCTGGAATCCTTGTCCCTGCCCTTGTCCTTTTTCTGATTCTCTGGGCATTCTGAAATATAGTGTCCTGGCTTTCTGCATCCAAAACACACAACCTCCTTAGTTAGTGTATTGTCATACTTGGGTTTATCATCCTGTCTGGATGATTTTCTTCTAAAGTCCTTTTTTGCCATTTTGTAGAATCTTTTGGCAAAAAGGCTCATTAACTCTTCATTGGAGGTAGATGTTTCACTGTCTTCAGAAGATTTGAGGGCCAAGCTGTGCTCCTTCCTAACTGGGGTAGTTGCCTTCTGTTCTGCTGCCTCTTTTGATTTGACAAGCTGCTCATATGACTTCAGCTTGCCTAGCAGAGATTCTGTTGAGATCTCATTGAGGCTTCTGGCTTTTTTGATTGGCCAGATTCTGGAGTCCCATGAACTGGGGAAACACATCAGTATCTTATCATTCACCTCAGTTAAGGTGATGTCCTTGTCAAGAGTCTTGAGTTCACTAATGATTGAACTTAATCTATTATACATCTCAGCCACTGATTCTGTCTCATCCTTTTTGAAATTCTCATAGAGAGAAATGAGACTGGATCTCCTATCCTTTCTTTCATCAGCTGAACCTGCTACCATTTGATTGAGTGAGTCCCAAATGGCCTTGGCTGAGGTGCACTCAGCCACCTTTTGGAATATGTCATCTGACATTGTTTGGGACAGAATATTCATAGCCTTTGCATCAGCCATCTTGGCTTTCTTGTAGGCTTCAGTATTGTCTGGAGGTGGTACTGCACTCAGATTAGTTGATGTGCTGGCAAAAGTTGTAGGAGCTGGAGGAACACCTGTTGAAGTGACAGAGAAAATATCCTCATCAATGGAGTTCATATATAATCTGATTCTTGCCTTCCAGATGGCAAACTTATTAAGATTGCACACTGGAGGTCTGATGCTTGTATAATCCTTATTTTGGGCCATGTCTGTGATAAGGATAAGTCCAATAACAGAATAAAAACAATGAGATCTAACTAAGGGATCTTTGGGTTCAGGTGTTAGCCTGTGCAACCACCAAGGTGTGGTATGTTTAACCAACCTGGCTTTGATACCAATAAATAGTGCAGGTAGATCTGATATACTCTAGAGGGCGGTGGGAATAGAGTATATGGTGATTTTGAAACTTTTACAACTGCTGTTGTATTTTAGGCGTGTGTATGTGTGTGTGCAGGGAAGAAAATAAAATAAACCAACAAGCAGCAATTGACTAATCACAGCACATTCACAGAGCAAGGCCAGAAAACAAAAAGGAAAAGAAAGCAACCAGACGACACAAGAATTTTATAGTGGTTCCCCAAATCTGGGTAGTCCAATCTTCTACCACCCTGGTAGGAATCCACTGCAGAAAGGGGTTGATCAGGTGTCCTGGCACCAATGGGGTTTTGATCAGGTTCCCAAAAACCAAACCCTCAAGTCTTTTGGTGGGAGACTTGCAACCAGAATAATTTTGAAGGGAATTAAAACCCTGTACAGAGGTGGAGTGAGAGGATGATGAGGTCTTCTCTTTCTCAAATCAAATTAGAAGACTTATGGAATGTTGTTTAGCAGCTTTGCTCCCCCTGAGATGTAGAATGGATCAGGAAGAATACTGGAGCACTGCTTCAGGGTGATAGGTCTTCAAAGACCCAGATTTCCTGGTCCAGAGAAAGTCTTCAGGAACTTCTTGCAACTGATATGAATGTATTGATTTGAAGTTTTCCTGAGTAAAAGCGGATGAAGAAGACTCTTGATATTGATGTAATGTTCTTCTTCTTCTTCTAGATTAATTTCTCTCTTGGCCAAGAATGAATTCCTTTTCTTGTGTTGTCTGAATCACTGTCTATGCTCTTCTTCTTGTTGTCTATTGTTGTGTACTGGCTGTATTACTTCTGGTTTCTGTATATCTCTGTCTGTCATAGAAAAACATTCGAATTTTGAATCTCGAGCAGTAATGATAGACGGCCTGGAAAGGAAGCAGCAATTAATTATTTTCCCAACTGTTTCCATGGGAAAACGACATGTAATAACCCAGAATTAACTGCGCATCCTAACGGTAGTATACTGAGAAGAACTGTCATTAATTGTCCAGGAATCAGCGCCATGGAATGAGACGGGAACGAAAGAAGACCTAGTCTGGAATCGTCGACCGAAGAACAGAATTCGTCGAGCTGAGTCTTGAATTCGTCGAGCTAAGCCGAGTTCGTCGAGCTGAGCTGAGTTCGTTCGTTGAATAGACAATCTTCAATATCAGACAAACATTATTCGTAGAGCAGAGAACCAAATTCGTCGAGCTGAGAATAAACTTCGTCGACCTGAGAAAAGTTCTGGACTTGAACGAAATACTCTGCATCTGCTGAAATGCTGTGTCGACACAAAATGGTGTCAACAGATTGATCTTGGTGTCGACACAACTCCTCTGATGTCGACAGATTGGTCTAGGTGTCGACACAAATCCTCTGGTGTCGACACAAGCTGGTGTCGACTGAAATCCTGGGTGTCGACACAAATCGTCTGGTGTCGACACAAGCCCTAAGTGTCGACACAGATTCTCTGAGCACAAAAATCGTCGAGTAGAGATTAGCATTCGTCGACTTGAGAAGCTGTGAACTTGAGGTCCAAGTTCGTCGAGCTCAGAATATAATTCGTCAATCGAAGTATGGAGCTGGGCTTAGAGAAACTTGAAGCAGTCCTGAGAATGCTTGAAGTAGAATTCGGTCTTCGTCGAGCAAAGAACAAAGTTCGTCGAGCTCAGCACTGCGAATTGTCTCACGATCGTCGAGCGCACAACTTCCTTCGTCGAGCTGAATTCGACGAACGTCGAACTCATTTCACTTAGACTGAAAAACTGATGGATCTGAAGTTACTGATGGTCTTGAAGAAGGATGGTCCATCTGAAGTTGAGATAGAGGACTGTCCTAGACTCTAAGACAGAAACTTGACCCAGACTATAGATGATGGGTCACATCCTAAGTCAGTTAACCTAGCCCAAATCAACTAGGGATCCAACACACCAGACCTCCGGCTTGAATTCTGAATAAGTTTGCAATCTGGAAAGCATGAATCTGATTATATATGAACTTTATTGATGAAGATATCTACAATTCTATTTTGACAGGCCCCCTACTCCTTCTACAACAACTTTAACAAGTACCTCAGCAGTTCCACCACCTGAGTGGACAGATGCTCAGAAGAAGTTGAAGATGGCTAATGTTAAATCCATGAACATTCTGGCACAAACTATGTCTGATGACAACTTTCAAAAAGTAGCTGAATGCACATCATCTAAGGACATTTGGGATTCTCTCAACCACATGGTTGGAGGCTCTACTGATGAGAGAAAGGATAGAAGATCTCATCTCATCTCTCAATATGAAAATTTCAAGAAAGATGAATCTGAGTTAGTTGCTGACATGTATAACAGACTCAGTCTAATCATTAATGAGATGAAGAATCTGGACAAGAATATCTCACTCACTGAGATAAATGATAAAATCCTAATGTGCTTCACTAGCTCATGAGATTCTAGGATCTGGACAATCAAGGAGGCCAGAAGCCTAAAAGAAATATCTACTGAGGCTCTTCTAGGCAAGCTCAAATCTTATGAGCAGCTTATAAAAACAAGAGAAGCAGCTGAGCAGGAGACCTCCTCATCAAGAAGGAAGGAGCAAAATATTGCTTTCAAGGCATCTAAAGAACCAGAAGCTCCTCCAGCAAATGATGAACTCCTAAGCTTAATAGCCAAAAGACTCTACAAAATGACCAGAAAATATTTCAGAAGAAAGTCATTCAGACAAGATGACAGACCAAGATATGACAAAACTCCTATTAAGGAGATTGTTTGCTTTGGTTGCAGAAAAACTGGACACATTCTCTCTAAGTGTCCAGAGAATCAGAAGAAGGAGAAAAGAAGAGACAGGGACTCCACGAAGCACTACAGCAAGCCCTCCCCAAGCATGCACAAGAGGAAGGAGAAAGGTTTTGTTGCTGAAACCTGGAGTGAAACAGAAGAAGAATCTTCATCTTTCAGCTCTAGTGAAGATGAAGAAGAGGTTAAAGAAAAAGAAGCTTGCTTGATGGCTATCAATGCATCAAGCAATACGTCAGAAGATGAAGAATCAAAAGCAGAAGGTTCTGAGACTGAAGAGGATCAGGTAATATCCTCATTTGATTTCAATTCAGATCATTTTCAAACGAAATTTAAATTATTATGTAATGATCTAATCAAATCTGAGAAGGAAATCAAACTTCTCAGAGATAAGCTAATTGAACGGGAAAATTTGTTATATGAAAATATTGAAATAAAAGATAAACTAGTTATAGCTTCTGAACAGATTAATTCTCTAAAAATTAAACTGAATGAGGCTAAGTAATTTGAAGAATCCCTAAATGGGAGAAGCATCAAATTGATGTACATCACAAGCACTGTAAATTTCAGGCTTAATGGCAAGCTGGGCTTGGGTGTTTCATCAAGCCAACCTCATTTAATTCAAAAAAACATTCTCTCAACCCCCATTAAATTCATATCTGAAAAGGGTAAAGAAAAGGCAGATGAGAATAACAACCAACTGATATAAATCAGAAACCCAAGAAAAAGAGAAAGAATAAGAAAAAGCCTTAAGCTTAACAATGTTCAACAGATTTCATCGAACTCAGATCGAACTCAAATCAAACTCAGAGTTGGTCGAACTCAAGTCGACGAACTCTGAACGAAGAATTTTGTTACAATTATTCTTCGAACAGTGATTGACGAAACCAATATGGTTCGTCGAGCCAAGATCGACGATATTGGGGCACAGAGAATGAATATTTCCATTCTCTAAACGGAGTTCGACGAACTCATCCCTATTCACCGAACTCAGTTCAATGAACTTATCAGAATTCGTCGACACCAGTTCAGATTAACAAAAACTTTAATTACCCCAGAACATTTAATCAATCAAAAGAATTTGTTAACCCTTTTACCCAATGGATAATTCCACCTAGAAAATTTCACACCATAGGATATAAAAACCAACCTAAATGTTCTTACATTTCTAGTTTTAAATTTGTAAAGAATCAAGGACCCAAGGTTACCTGGGTCAAGAACACCTAACTTTTATTTTTCAGGTGAAAGGCTATCCTAACACAAAGGAACAGTGGTACCTGGATAGTGGATGCTCAAAGCACATGACAGGAATCAAGGATAATTTAACAAACTACAAGTCCAAGCTTGGTCCAAAGGTGATATTTGGGGACTCCAACTATGGCCAGTGTTGAAACCGGAACCCGGCTTCCTGTAGAGCTCGCCCTTGGGGAAAGGGGTGGTCTCGCGCCTACTTCGTTCCTGCAAGGAAAAACAACTAGACAGGGAGAAACAGGCCCAAGGGCTCGGCGGGGAGGTCCCACCACAAACCCGGAAGATCTCAGAGCGCTTCCCCTCCTTAGCCTGAAGCCGAGCTAAGGTAACCTCAGAAAGCACTTAGAGAATTCGGGGAGAGGAGCACAAGGAGAAAAAGAAGTGCCTTCTGGGGTACCCCTTGGGTCCTATTTATAGTTTTTGAAACCCGAACTGCCAATAACCAAAATAGCTGACCTGAAATTACCAGGAAACCCTCGGCTGGGCCTGCCAACAGCCAAACTCCGCTGTTTCGAAGGGCTATGGGCAGGCCAGCAGGGGTAAAATAGTAAACAATACCTCTGATTCCCAGGCGAGCTGGGACCCCTGGCTACCTCGGCGTGCTTTGCTCGCCAGCTGCTGCCGAGCTCTACTGCGGGGTCGCGAGCTGCAGCTCGCTCGGCGAATGCCGAGCTCCGGGTCGCCGATCGTCGATCTCTGGTCGACGGATGCCGAACTCTGGCCCGCTCCTGCTGCTGCCGAGCTCGCCTACTGCTGCCGAGCTCGCCTACTGCTGCCGAGCTCGCCTGTTTGGCCTTTGTTGAACTTGCTCGCCGGACACGGGGTTGTACACAATCCCCGCTCTTTTCGAGCTTGTCAAAAGCTCGGAAAGAAACATCCAACCCGAGGTGTGCGGCGAGCTCCGGCTGGCGAGTCGAAGGGAATCTTATGGTGGGGGCCACCTGCGGCTATATATATGCGCCTGCTCTGCTGCCTGGCTCTTGCCATTTCCCCTGCTGCCTTGCCAAGATGCCCCTTCCCAAGGAGATTCAAGAGCGCGTAGATCGAGCTCGCCGGGCTTCCGAGGCTCGTATTGCCGCGCTGACGGCGGTCCCCGCAAAGGTCCCTCAAATTGATCCCGCCGAGCCGGGCTCAAAGAAGTCAAGGCCATTTCTCGAGGCGGCTGAGCCCATCTTCCACGACCTGAGGGCCACTTTGGCTCGCGAGACCGGCTCTTCTACTCGAACTGTTCTGGAGAATGATAGGGAGGTCGTTGTTGTTGGTGACGATCAGGGCGGCCTTCCAGATGACGAGGGGACCGCGCCGCGGGTTCCTATGCCGCGAGGCGAGGCTGTCCCCGCCACTTCACAATTTTCGGCCCCGGACAACCATCCACGGGATCCGCCGCTCCTCTTCGGGATCCTGCCTGTGAGTTCGCAGAGGCCAGCTTCGCCGCCTGGCTCCCCTCCTCGGCACATTGACGCGCCCGCCGGGGGGGGCCCGGGGTCCATTCCTGTCCCGGGCTTCGAGCCCATCTCGCCGGGAGCTCGCGGCCCAGGTCGCGGGAAGGTCCTGAGGTTCATCCCTCCTCGCCTCTCTTTGGAGCCGCCGAGCTCTTCAGGTCTGCCTCGCTCAACCCTGTGCTTCACAAGCTTTTGCTCTGCTGACATCTGCCTTCACAGGCCTTCCCAGTCAGTCGGCTGCCGAGGAGTCCTCGCGGGCGGCCTCTCCCCTCCCATCCCCGAGCTCGCTGGACTCTTACCTGGGTCCGGAGGTGGATCAGGGCGAGCTGTTGAGGAGGGAGGTCAAGCTCCTCAAGAAGCTGGTGTGCAGCCTGCGCGAGGTGCAGGGAGTCAACGAGACGCTGCAGCGTGACTATGCGCGCCTTGCTGAGGAGGTGCGCCTTGGCCGGCCTGGCGAGTTGATGTCTCCTTCCCGACTCCTGGATGAGATAGATGACGGCCTCCTGGTCGCGCAAAGGAACTCTGGAAGGATCCGCGAGCTTCTCCGCGCGCGGCAGCTTGGGGGGCGGGGATCGCGAGGCCGGGGTAGGTAAACTTGCGGGCTCCCCTGCCGAGCCGACCGGCGCTCGCATCCTGGTGCCCTCCCTGCTCGCGCGCCCTGTTTTTTTCCTGTTTCGAACTGTCCCCTGCGGGGATGAATAATTTTTAGGACATTTTTAATTGTTATTTAAATAAAATGCTGTAATGTTTTGACTTAGCCTTAGTGAGGATGCGCCGGAAGTCGGCGAGCTGGGGTGGTGAGCTGGGGTGGCGAGCTGGGGTGGCGAGATGCGCCGATGTGACAGCCGGCCTCAGATTCCTTTTCCTATAAATAGCCCCCCCCCCCCCCCCCTCACCTACCCCCGTACTGTCTTTATTGCTCTGCTTCCCTTCTTGCTCTTTCCTGCTCGCGCTGCGCTTTGTTTCTTTTCTGCGACCATGGGCAAGACTAATCCGGACGCTGACGGCCGCTCCAAGTGCGCGCAGCACTTCGCGGATTATTGTTTCTTTGACGGTCATACCAGCGAGGAGGAGCTCGTAGAATTCAAAGCCCAGTATGTGCCGCCGGGCTTTGAGGCGCGCAGGCCGGGGCCGGGCGAGGCCATCAATACATTTTACGAGAACGAGCTCGCCTTCCCCATCTCTCATTTCGAGGTGGGGCTGCGACTTCCTTTGTGGTCGGAGATCCGGCAGATCTTGAAGTAATACGGGGCCGTCCCCGCGCAGCTGAACTCGAACGCCATCGCCATGATGGTGGCGTTCGCGAGCTATCTCCGGCGGGAGAGGATCGAGTTTAACCTGACGGTGTTCAGGAAACTCTTCTCATACAAGGCGACGACGGACGGGGTCGCCTACTTCGGCGGCTACCTGATCAAAGTTCGCGAGATCGCGAACAAGCACCACACCTGGATGACCAAGATCGCCTTCATCAAGGGCGATCTCGGCAACATCCCCTACTCGCCGCAACAGAAAGGCGAGGAGGTGTACCGCCCGCCGGCCGTGTCCGGCAACGACGCCGAGCTCCACAAATTCTTCCTCCACAAAGACTTCGAGGTCGCCTTCCTGCGGAGGGGCCTCGACGCGCTCCCCCCGGTTCTGCCCGGCGAAGGTACGTTTCCTTCCTCTTGCCGAGCTCGCCTTACTTGCGGACTCGGCACATTATCATTCCTGAGTTTCCTAACCTTCCAAGTATTTTTCTTTCAGGGGAGCGAATAATCCCCGCGAACCCGCCTTTTGCGGACCCGGGGCTGGAGACTGACCCTCTTGCTCGCGAGAGGGCGGCGGCAGCGGCCTGCCGAGACGAGGCGCTCTCCTCGCAACCCTCTTCCAGCAAGAGGCGTCCTGAGGACGCGGGGTCGAACCCGCCATCCGGCCCCCATCAGGCGAAGAAGATGCGGAGAGCCCTGCTGGCTCCGCGGGGGCAACAACAACAACATCAGCCCAGCCCCAAGTACATCAGCTCGTCGGAGACCCCTCCCGACGTGTCTCCGGGGAGCCCGCTGAAGGAGACTACCAGCAAGGGCAGAAAGGGTGGCAAGGCCCCCTCTTCCTCGGTCGCGATCTCCCCTCCTCCCTCGGCGAAGAGGGCTGCCCGCGAGCGCGCGCCGCCGAAGCAGCACCCCCTCTTCAACTTCGGCGCGCGCTGGAAGGATTCCGCGGGCGAGCCCATGTTGCAGTGGGACGAGCTCGCACATCGAGTCTCCGTCTCCACCCTGCACCCGTCCTGGCACGACCGCGAACCCGCCACCGGTCACGCCTACGCCCTCGGCTTCGGCCTCTATGGCCGGGAAGATGCCGAGGCCTACAAGAGGGCGACCCTCCGGCAGCTCGGTCATGAAGGCTTGCAGTCCCACCTGCGGACTCTGGAGCTGCACCACATGCTGGCGCGCCGCAGCTTCGCCCTCAGTCACCAGCTCGAGAAGGCCGAGCAAGCTCGCGACCTTGCCAAGGAGCAGGTTGCCGATCAGGCGAGGCGGCTCGGCATCGCGGACGGTCTCCTCGCCAAGGCTGCTGGCGGGCTGGTAAGTGTCACGCACCACTTTTTTACTTTGGAAAGCTTCTTGTGCTGCTGCTAAGTGAACTCTTTTTCCAGGATGCCAAGGCGGCGGGCGAGCTCCAGGCTCGCAATACTGAGCTTGAGGAGGAGAATGGCCGCCTGCGCGCGCAGCTGGCCATGGACGCTGACGCTGCCGGGGAGCTCCAGGCTCGCGATGTTGAGCGAGGGGAGGAGATCGTCCAACTGCGCGCACGCCTTGGCGAGTTGGAGAGCGCGAACGCGAAGCTGAAGGGGGAGAACCAGCACCTTCTCGGCGAAGTGCGTCGCCAGGCGGAGATCTTCTTCCCGGGGCACGACATCGATCCCACTCTCCCCTACAAGTCTCCGCGCATCTTCGGCGAGGCGGATCTCGTTGAGAGACTGCGGATCAACTCCATTCAGACCGCCGAGTGCACCCTCGCGATGATGAAGGATTCAGGGGTGCTGGTGGAAGGATGCGGGGAGATCTCAGCTCGGGACCTGATGCCGAGTCTGTTTCCGGCGACACCGCCCAGCGAGAAGGAGGACAGCCTGGACGCTATGTTCGGGAAGAGCTTCCAGGATCACTCGGGCGACGGCGAGGATCAGTCCGGCGGAGGGGGCGAGGCCAGCTGACGGCCTAGTATTTGTCTTTTCTCTTTTTTGACTACTCGCAGAGGCGAGCTCCCTGTACATTTATAAATAATAAAAAGGCGTTTTGATCATACCAGTGTTCTTTTTACTGTTCATTGTCATGAATGTATTTTCTCCCGCGACCTCGCCGAGACAGGTTCCGCGAGTAGTGATTATGAGAGCGTGCCCACGAGCGGTGTGCTTGGAGTGTTCGCCGAGTCCCAATGATTTCTTGGCGAGTTACCCTCCGCCCTTATTACGCCATTACCATTCGCGCGCGGCCTCCTGCCTTTTTTCTGCCTACCTATACTCGCACGCGAGCCGCCCGGGTTGTGCTCATCGAAGAAATTTCTCGAAGTATGATGGGCCTGGTGTGCGAGGAGCCCTGGTCAGGTTCGTCTTTGGCGAGGCCCGGGCTCGCGGCCGGCTTCCCTACGCCGAGCCGGAGATGATGAGCCCGAACTCGCCTATGCCGACCCCTCCGGTCCAGCTTACTTTCTTGATTATGCCGAGCTGAGTTCGCCGAGCCCGAGCTCGCCCTATCAAAACCCTTCCCCTTCGTTTCCTGCCACAGACTTTGACCTACACCTGACGACTTCAGGGCCGACACCATCGAGTGACTTCCAGCCCTGTCAGCTAGGTGAGAGCCTGACAGCGGGATTTGCTCGGGGCCAAGGATGACACCGAGTGACTTCCAGCCCTGTCAGCTAGGTGAGAGCCTGACAGCGGGGTCTGCTCGGGGTCCACAATACATCACCATCGAGTGACTTCCAGCCCTGTCAGCTAGGTGAGAGCCTGACAGCGGGATCTGCTCGAGGCCAAGGATGACACCGAGTGACTTCCAGCCCTGTCAGCTAGGTGAGAGCCTGACAGCGGGATCTGCTCGGGGTCCAAAATACATCACCATCGAGTGACTTCCAGCCCTGTCAGCTAGGTGAGAGCCTGACAGCGGGATCTGCTCGAGGCCAAGGATGACACCGAGTGACTTCCAGCCCTGTCAGCCAGGTGAGAGCCTGACAGCGGGATCTGCTCGGGGTCCAAAATACATCACCATCGAGTGACTTCCAGCCCTGTCAGCTAGGTGAGAGCCTGACAGCGGGATCTGTTCGAGGCCAAGGATGACACCGAGTGACTTCCAGCCCTGTCAGCTAGGTGAGAGCCTGACAGCGGGATCTGCTCGGGGTCCAAAATACATCACCATCGAGTGACTTCCAGCCCTGTCAGCTAGGTGAGAGCCTGACAGCGGGATCTGCTCGAGGCCAAGGATGACACCGAGTGACTTCCAGCCCTGTCAGCCAGGTGAGAGCCTGACAGCGGGATCTGCTCGGGGTCCAAAATACATCACCATCGAGTGACTTCCAGCCCTGTCAGCTAGGTGAGAGCCTGACAGCGGGATCTGCTCGAGGCCAAGGATGACACCGAGTGACTTCCAGCCCTGTCAGCTAGGTGAGAGCCTGACAGCGGGATCTGCTCGGGGTCCAAAATACATCACCATCGAGTGACTTCCAGCCCTGTCAGCTAGGTGAGAGCCTGACAGCGGGATCTGCTCGAGGCCAAGGATGACACCGAGTGACTTCCAGCCCTGTCAGCTAGGTGAGAGCCTGACAGCGGGATCTGCTCGGGGTCCTAAATTCATCATATTCCACCATGCAGGCCAATTGCAACGAGATCAGAGAGCTTGGAAGAATTTATTATAATCTGAGTGTCGCTTACATGGTTCAGGGAAAAAAGCGTTTGAGGTCGTCACCACTCCAGGTGAGACTCAAGGTCTCGCCTTCTACATTTTGAAGTCGATAGCCCCCCGACCCCAAGGCCACCTTTACAATGAACGGTCCCTCCCAGCTGGGATTGAGTTTCCCTACTGATGCCGACCTCCCTGCTGCATCGACTTTCTTTAACACCAAGTCCCCCTCCACGAACTGCTTGATCCTGATATGCTTATCAAAGTATTTGGCCATTCTTCTTTTTACCTCCTCTTGTCGGATGGCGGAAAGGTCTCTTACTTCTTCCACCATGTCAAGGGAGAGCCTTAGTTCCTCCTCATTCTCTGCTTGCCATTCCTCGCGGCCTTCCTTTGCTGTCACGACTCGCGGCGTTTGGACTTCGAATTCAATGGGGAGCACTGCCTCGCATCCGTGGGAGAGTTTGAAGGGGGTCTCTCCTGTAGCTGTGTTGGGGGTGGTCCTCAGGGCCCAGAGGACCGCGGGAAGCTGCTCCACCCAGCTCCCTTTTAGGTTCTCCACCTTTTTCTTGAGGAGGTTGACGATGATCTTGTTTGCGGCCTCCACTTGTCCGTTACTCCTGGGGTGATGAACCGAGGCGAACCTGAGATCGATCCCAAGCTGCTCGCAGAAGCTGGTGAACTCGGCGCTAGCGAACTGAGGCCCATTGTCTGTTACGATGGCCTGGGGCAGCCCGTGGCGACAGATGATCTCCCCCCATACAAAGTTCCTGATTACCTGGGAGGTCACCTTAGCCAACGCTTTCACCTCCATCCACTTTGAGAAGTAGTCAATCATCACTAGGAGGAACCTTCTCTGACCGCTGGCTTGGGGAAACGGCCCAACCAGATCCATTCCCCAGATTGCGAAGGGCCATGGGGCCGTGATACTACGGAGCCGTTGGGCCGGCTGCAGCTGGAGAGGGGCAAACAGTTGGCACTTGTGACATTTTCTTGCGAATTCTGCAGCGTCCCGGCCCAGGGTGGGCCAAAAATAACCTTGCCTGACTATTCTTCCTTCCAGGGTCCGACTCCCGGAGTGACTTCCACATTCCCCGGAGTGGACCTCCTCCAAGATCCTTCGCACTTCTCCCTCGGCCACGCAGCAGGCCAGCATCCCTGAGAGGGTCTTTCTGTATAGCTGCCCGTCCTGGAGGAGGTAGTATGCTGACTTGTGCCTCAGCTTCTTCTTGTCCACCCCTTCTGGAAACTCTCCCGTGGAGAGAAAAACCATCACAGGATCCATCCATGAACCTTGTTGATCGATCTCCATGAGCTCTCCTTCTTCGATGGAGGGGCGAAACAGGTCGGTGATGGTGCCCCCCACCTGGGGACCCTGCTTAGCCAACTGATCGGCCTGTTCATTTTCTTCCCTGGGCACATGTTGGATGGCGAAGGTTTGAAAAGTTCCAATGATCCCCTTTACTTTGGCCAAATACGATCGCAGGGTGGGCTCCCTTGCCTCGAACTCCCCGTTGATTTGGGAGGCTACTACCATGGAGTCTGTGAGGACCTCCACATCTGACACTCCAAGTTCCCTGGCCAGACGAAGCCCTGCTATCACGGCCTCGTACTCGGCTTGGTTGTTGGTAATGGGAAAGTGCACCACCACCGTTTGCTCGATTCGGGTCCCTTGGGGGCTTTCTAGGATCACTCCTACTCCTAAGGAATGCCTTCCCGATGCTCCATCCACTCTCACCTTCCAGGGAGCCGGGCGAGTGAGTTCTTCCTCCGCCACCTCCACCACATAGTCAGCAAGGAAGTCGGCCATTGCCTGGGCCTTGATCGAGAGCCGCGGAACGAAGGAGACGTCGAACTCGCTCATCTCCACCGACCACTTAGCCAATCTGCCTGAATGCTCCACCCCCTCGAAGATGTTGCGGAGGGGATGGTCGGTCACTACTCGGATTGAGTGTGCCTGGAAATAGGGTCGCAGCCTCCGAGCCGAGATGATTAGGGCGAACGCGAGCTTCTCCAAGATCGGGTACCGGAGCTCGGCCTTCCTCAAGACCCGGCTCACATAATAGACTGGGAGCTGTCTCTTCCCTTCTTCTCGAACCAGGACCGAGCTTAAGGCCTCCGTCCCGACTCCCAAATACAGGAACAGATCCTCCCCCTCCTTTGGTCCTTGGAGCAGCGGAGCCTATGTCAACTGCACCTTGAGGGCCTGGAAGGCCTCTTCGCATTCCCTACTCCATTCAAACCTCTGACCCCCTCTCAGTGTCTTGAAGAAGGGGGAGCACTTCTCCCCTGCCCGAGAGAGGAAGCGACTCAGCCCTGCTAGCTTCCCTGTCAACCGTTGGACTTCCTTTGCATTCCGCGGGGATCCCAGTTCCAAGATGGCCTTGACCTTGTCTGGGTTCGGCTCGACCCCTGCGGGGGTGAGGAGATGCCCCAAGAACTTTCCCCTGCTGGCCCCAAAGACACATTTTAGTGGGTTCAATCGCATCTTGTACTTGCGCAGGGTGGCGAAGGTCTCCTCCAGGTCCCGGAGGTGGGAGTCCACATCCCGGCTCTTGATCATGAGGTCATCTACATATACCTCCAGATTCCTCCCCCTCTGCTCCTTGAAGACCCTATCCATCATTTTTTGGTAGGTGGCTCCAGCGTTCTTCAACCCGAACGGCATCATCTTATAGCAGTAGCAGCCGTCCCCTGTGATGAATGAGACATCCTTTATGTCCGGGGGGTGCATCCTGATCTGATGGTAACCTGAAAATGCATCTAAAAAACTCATTACAGAAAAACCGACGGCTGAGTCAACCAGCGCGTCGATCCGAGGCAAGGGGTAACAATCCTTAGGACAAGCTTTATTAAGAAGGGAAAAATCGATACACAACCGCCAGCGGCCGTCTCCCTTTTTGACCATCACAACGTTCGAGACCCAGCCAGGGTATTGAATTTCGGACACGAAGCCCGCTTTGAGAAGTTTCGCCACCTCCTCCCTGATGGGTTCTGCTAGCTTGTCCGCTGTGGACCTTTTCTTCTGCTGAACGGGGCGTGCTCCCGGGTCCAAGTTGAGGCGGTGGCAGGCCACATCCGCGTCAACCCCCGGCATCTCCGCGGCGTTCCAGTCGAAAATGTCCACGTTCTTCTGGATGCACTCCAGCATCCTGCCCTGGTCTTCCGGGGTCAGCCCCCCGCTGACGCGGATCTTTTCCACCGTTCCTCCCCGGGTGAGCACCTCCAGATCCACCACCTCCTCAGCTGCCTCCAGCCTGGGTTGCTCCGCCCATCCCTCGGCGTCCCCTTTCTCCGTGGCGGGGACCTCTACCTCCATCGCTTCCTCCTCGACCCTCACCTCGGTCACCTCCAAACTTTCTCCGGCCGCTTCCTCTGCGCAGCCCTTCTCTCCGAGCTCTTCCTCCTCAGCTTCCTCTTCGACCTCCTCCATCCTTCGCCCCATCTCCTCGGCTCCCTCCTGCCAAGAGATGGTGTTCACCGCAGTGACATAACACTCCCGCGCCACCTTTGGGTCTCCCCTAACCCTGACTTGGACCCCCTCGGTGTTGAACTTCAAGCATTGATGAAAAGATGAGGGGACGCAGCGGAAGGCGCTGATCAGGGGCCTTCCAAAGATGGCGCTGTAGCTGTTGGGGGCGTCCACGATGACGAACTTGCAGTTTCGGGACTGCCCCCCCAAGGTGACATGGAGTCCGACTCCTCCTTCTACCTCCTTCCTTTCTCCTGAAAACCCGAACAGGGGGCCATCCGAGGCCAGCACTCTTCTCGCCTCCACCTTCATCGCATCAAACGCCTTTTTGAAGACGACGTTGACGGAACTCCCGTTGTCCACGAGGATCCGTGAGACGATGAAGTTCTCGATGGCCGTCTTGATGACCAGCGCATCACAGAACGGGTCCTCGTGGTCTGGTAGATCACTCCTGGAAAAGGTGATCCTCTCCTCCGGTGGCGGGGTTTGGGATGTAGAGGCGACGCTTCGCCGGTACATGGTGTGGAGGCTAGCCTTGCGGGAAGCCTCGATCCCTGCTCCCCCGTGGATCATCCCGATCCCTCCTCGGGTTCCCACATCCACCCGGTCTTCGCACCGATCCTCCTCCGCCCGAGGCAGGACCTCCTCGATCCTCACCTCCTGCCGCGCCCCCTGCTGCTGCTGCTGCTCCCTGTTCCCTCTCATCTCCAAGAATTCTGGGCACGTGGCTGTTGCGTGCCCCTCTTCCTGATGGAAGTCGCAATAGGGTAGCTCCACCCTAACCTCCCTCCTTCTTCTCCTCCACGCTCCTCTCCTGGCCCCCAAGGCTATGGCCATGGCCTCCTCTTGATCGGGGAGCCGGGGCCTCTGACCCTGCCTCCATCCTGGGGGGTGGAACTGGTCTTGCCTCCCCTGGAAGTGACCTCTTCCGAAGTTCCCCCTCTGAGGCCCCTGCCCCTGCCACTCTGGCCTCCAGCCTAGCCGACGGTCGGGCTCCTGACGCCCCCACCCCGGCTGCTGCTGCCCTTGGAGCTGCCTCTGCTCCCTCTGCCTGGGCTCCCCTCTTCTTTCTTCCTGACCTCTTCCTCCCTTTGACTCCCTCTCCTCCTCTGTGGCCCACCTGGCCAATTTTCTTGCAAACTCCGGGTTTGACGCCTCCCCGTCAACCTCTCTTGCCGCCCTTTCCATCAACTCCTCATAGGAGAAGGGGGGAACTCTCTTCAGCTCCATCCGGAAGAAGCCCTGCTGCAGGCCTAGGGTAAAGGCCATCATCAGACTATGGCCCGGCATCTCCTGGACCTGAGTAACCTCCTCCTGGAATCGGTCCACGTAGCTCCCCAGCGTCTCGTTCACCCCCTGCTTGATGTGAAACAGGGACTCGGACTCCTTCTTCCTCTTCTTCGAAGTGGTGAATCTCAGCATGAACCCCCGGCGCAAGTCCTCGAAGCAATAGATAGAGCTGGCCGGTAGCTGGTGGAACCATTCCCTCGCTTTATCTCGGAGGGTGATGGCGAAGAGCCGGCACTTGAATCCGTCTGACATCTGACGGATGGAGACCACGTCCTCGAACCATTGGACGTGCTGTATTGGGTCTCCCTTCCCAGTGTAATAGGACATCTCGGGCTCCCTGAACCCATCTGGAACTGGAGCTGAAGAGACCAGCTCGCTGAAAGGACTCCCTCCTCCCACCGGGCGAGCTGGCGAGTCTCGCGAGCCCAGCTCGCCGAAGCGACCTCGGCCTGCCGAGCCGGGGAAGAGCTCGCGCCCGGGGAGCTCGCACCCTCGGCCTTCCTCGGCCACTTCCTTCCCAGCTCGCCTGCCGGGCGCGTCCTCGCCCAATGAGGGGGCGGCCGCGATCTGATTCGCCGGAGTCGAGCACTCGGCCCGCGTGCCGAGTGCGAACTTGACCAAATTCAGCACCTCGCTTCTGAAGTCTTCGAACATTCCTACTGTTGCGAGAGGCGGGGGGGGGCGGCGAGCTCGGCCTGTCGGATCCTTGTCCCGTCATTGAACTCGCGAGAACTTTTCTGTGCTCACCACGCTCCACGCTCACCGCACCAAAATGTTGAAACCGGAACCCGGCTTCCTGTAGAGCTCGCCCTTGGGGAAAGGGGTGGTCTCGCGCCTACTTCGTTCCTGCAAGGAAAAACAACTAGACAGGGAGAAACAGGCCCAAGGGCTCGGCGGGGAGGTCCCACCACAAACCCGGAAGATCTCAGAGCGCTTCCCCTCCTTAGCCTGAAGCCGAGCTAAGGTAACCTCAGAAAGCACTTAGAGAATTCGGGGAGAGGAGCACAAGGAGAAAAAGAAGTGCCTTCTGGGGTACCCCTTGGGTCCTATTTATAGTTTTTGAAACCCGAACTGCCAATAACCAAAATAGCTGACCTGAAATTACCAGGAAACCCTCGGCTGGGCCTGCCAACAGCCAAACTCCGCTGTTTCGAAGGGCTATGGGCAGGCCAGCAGGGGTAAAATAGTAAACAATACCTCTGATTCCCAGGCGAGCTGGGACCCCTGGCTACCTCGGCGTGCTTTGCTCGCCAGCTGCTGCCGAGCTCTACTGCGGGGTCGCGAGCTGCAGCTCGCTCGGCGAATGCCGAGCTCCGGGTCGCCGATCGTCGATCTCTGGTCGACGGATGCCGAACTCTGGCCCGCTCCTGCTGCTGCCGAGCTCGCCTACTGCTGCCGAGCTCGCCTACTGCTGCCGAGCTCGCCTGTTTGGCCTTTGTTGAACTTGCTCGCCGAACACGGGGTTGTACAGCCAGACTGAAGGCTATGGGAATGTCAAGATTGGAACAGTCACTGTCAAGAAAGTTGCCTATGTGAGTGGTTTAAAACATAACTTGATATTCATAAACGAATTATGTGATGAAGGTTATCAAGCATTCTTTATCCATTATTCTTACATTATATCTTCTATAGATTATAAAATTATCTTAACTGGACTTAGGCTTGGAAACATCTATGTTGTAAACTTCAAATCTGCTAGGTCAGAAATTTGCTTATTTAATCAAATCAGTAATAATAATGAATTATAGCATAAGAGATTAGGATATATTAATCTTAAAAATATTGTTAAACTCTCTAGGGACAACCTTGTTAGAGGATTGCCTTCTTGCCCCAACAAAAAGGGAAGTATTTGCAGGGCTTGTCAATTAGGAAAGCAAACCAAAAATAGCTTTAAATCTATTAATAAGAGTTATTCACCCAGGATTCTGTACCTGCTACATATGGATCTATTTGGACCCATTGTTGTACAGAACTTGGGAGGGAAATCTTATACCTTAGTTATTGTAGATGACTTCTCTAGGTTGACTTGAGTGTTCTTCTTGAGAATCAAGTCAGATAATATTAAAGTTCTTACAGACTATCTTAAGAGCATAAAGATTGAGTACTCTACTCCAGTTGCATTGATCAGAAGTGCTCATGATACTGAGTTTGAATCTCTTCCTATGCAAGAATTCTATGAGATGGAAGGTATCAGGCACTGCTTCCCCGCTCCTAGAACTCCTCAATAAAATGGGGTAGTAGAAAGAAAAAACAGAACCCTCATTGAAGATGTTGGTACATTGCTTGTAGATGCTTACTTTCCCCTATCCTTTTGGGTAGAGGCTATAAGCACAGCAAATTATGTTCTGAATAGAAGCTTAATATTTAAACTTAAGGGCAAGAATCCCTATGAACTACTGAAAGGGAATCAACCTAAAATAGATTACTTTAGAATTTTTTGCTGTAGATGTTATATTCACAATAATAATAAGAAACATTTTAGAAAGTTTAAAGCCAAAGCTGAAGTGGGAATTTTTCTTGGATATTTCCAATTCAGCAAGGCCTATAGGGTTTTTAATAAATCAACCATAAAAATGGAAGAATTTGTACATATAACCTTTGATGAAGCTAACATGTATTACAAGGAGAAGGATTCTTCTACCAAAGAGTTATTGCAGGTACCCCAACTATATGGGAAATTGGATGATTTATACCTCACCAATGAGGCTACATCACATCCATCTCCATATATTGAAGAAGACAGTGAAGAAGTTTTAAATGAAGTGATTGCTGAACCTCCAACAACAAGTATAATTCCACAAGAGGAAATAAATCTCAATGTTGTTGCTGAACCAAATTCTCCGACTGATCATGTCACACTTAGAGATCACCCTATATCACAAGTGATTGGAGACATATCAGTTGATGTGCAAACAAGACATCAACTCAACTAAGACTTGATTCATGCTTGCTACATATCTCAACTTGAGCCCCAATCCATAAAAGATGCAGAGCAAAATCCCCACTGGATTATTGTCATGCAAGAGGAGCTCAATCAGTTTGTGAGATGCAGAGTTTAAGATTTAGTTCCAAGACACAAAGACTACCCAATCACTGGAACTAAATGGGTTTTTAGAAATAAATTGGAAGTACAAGGAGCTATTATTAGAAATATAGTAAGGCTGGTAGCACAAGGATATAAATAGGAAGAAGGAATTGACTTTGTTCAGACCTTTGCCCCTATTGCAAGACTAGAAGCTATCAAGATATTTCTTACTTATGCAGCCTACAAGAAGTTCAAGGTCTATCAAATGGATGTCAAGTGTTGAAACTGGAATCCGGTCTCCTGTGGAGTTCGACCCTTGGGGAAGGGGTGGTCTCGCGCCTACTTCGCTCCTGCAAGAAAAACAACAAAGAAGGCAAGGAGAAACAGACCCAAGGGCTCGGCAGGGAGGTCCCACCACAAACCCGGAAGATCTCAGAGCGCTTCCCCTCCTTAGCCAGAAGACGAGCTAAGGTACCCTCAGAAAGGACTTGAAGATTGGAGCAGCAGAGCACAGGGAAGAACCTGCTTTCTGGGGTACCCCTTGGGTCCTATTTATAGCTTTTGAAATCCGGACTGCCAATAACCAAAAGAACTGACCTGAAATTACAAGAAAACCCTTGGTTGGGTATGGCAACAGCCAAACTCCGCTGTTTTGAAGGGCTATGGGAAGACCAGCGGGGGCAAAACAGTAAAAAGTACCTCATACATCCAGGCGAGCTGGGGAGTTTTGGCCACCTCGGCATGTTCTGCTCGCCTACTATTGCAGAGCTCCACTGCAAGGATGCGAGTTGTGTGTCGCTCGGCAAATGCCGAGCTCGGGGTCACCGATTGTCGATCTCTGGTCGACGGATGCCGAGCTCGGGTTCGCCCCCTTTACTGCCGAGCTCGCCTATTGTCCTCAGCCCGATTTGCCTATACCCTGGTGACCTTGCTCGCCGTACACGTGGTTGTACACAATCCCCGCTCTTTTCGAGCTTGTCAAAGCTCGGAAAGAAACATCCAACCCCAAGTGTGCGGCGAGCACTGGTTGGCGAGTTGGAGGGAATCTTCTGGTGGGGGCCACCTGCGGCTATATATATGTGCACCTGCCCACCTGCCTGGCTCTTGTCATTCCCTCTGCTACCTTGCCAAGATGCCTCTTCCTAAGGAGATCCAAGAGCGCATAGACCGAGCCCGTCAGGCCTCCGCGGCTCGCGTTGCCGCTCTGACGGCGGTCCCCGCGAAAGCTCCCCAAACCGATTCTGCCGAGCCCAGTTCCAAGAAGTCAAAGCCATTCCCTGAGGCGGCCGAGCCCATTTTCAACGACCTGAGGGCCACCCTGGCTTGCGAGATCGGCTCTTCCACCCGAACTATTCTGGAGAAGGATAGAGAGGTTGTCGTGGTTGGCGACGACCTAGACGGTCAACCAGATGGCGAGGGTATCGCGCCGCGAGACCCCACACCACGAGGTGAGACCACGCCCGCCACCTCGCGATTCTCGGCACCGGACAGCCATCTCCGGGATCCGCCGCTTCTCTTTGGGATCCTGCTTTTGAGCTCGCAGAGGCCAAATTCGCCAGCGGGCTCCCCCCTCCTCGCCAAATTGACGCGGCCGCGGGGGAGGGTCTGGGGACCATTCCCACCCCGGGATTCGAGCTCATCTCGTCGAGCGCTCGCGGCCCAGGTCGCGAGAAGGATCTGTGGTTCATCCCTCCCCGCACCTCCCTCGATCTACCGAGCTCGTCTGGTCAGTCTTGCCTGACTTCTCGCTTCATGAGTTTTTTCCTGCCTCTTTTTGCTAATACCTGTCTTCACAGCTCTTCCCAGTCAATCGGCTGCCGAGGAATCCTCGCGGGCAGCCCACTATTCTCCCCTCCCCTCCCCAAGCTCCCTGGACTCTTACTTGGGTCCTGAGGTGGAACAAGGAAAGTTGACAAGGAGGGAGGTCAAGCTCCTCAAAAAGCTGGTGTGCGGGCTGCGCGAGGTGCAGGGGGTCAACGAGACGCTGCAGCGCGACTACGCGCGTCTTGCTGACGAGGTGCGCCGCAGCCAAGCTGGCGAGCTGATGTCCCCCTCCCGGCTCCTGGACGAAATAGATGACGGTCTCTCGGTTGCGCAGAGGAATTCCGGAAGGATCCGCGAGCTGCTCTACGCGCGACAACCTGGGGGGCGGCGGTCGCGAGGCCGGGGTAGGTAAGTCAGCGGCTCCTTTGCCGAGCCGACCGGCACTCGCATCCTGATGCCCTCCCTGCTTGTGCGCCCTGCTTCTTTAAATCCTGAACTTTATTTCTGCAATAAATAAATCTTAAAATATTCTTGATCATGTTACTTAAATAAAATGCTGCAATGTTCGACTTAGCCTTGGATGGGATGCGCCGGAAGTCGGCGAGCTGGGGTGGCGAGTTGGGGTGGCGAGCTGGGGCGGCGAGCTGAGTTGATTTGACGGCCCGCCCCAGATTTGTTTTCCTATAAATAGCCCCCCTCCTCTCACCTACCCCCCATACTGTGTCTTTATTGCTTTGCTTCCCTTTCTCTGTGTTCTCTTCTATCCCTGCTCGCGTAGTGCTTTTTTCCTGCGAATATGGGCAAGACCAAACCGGATGCCGATGGCCGTTCCAAGTGCGCGCAGCACTTCACGGACTACTGCTTCTTCGAGGGGCACACCAGCGAGGAGGAGCTCGCTGAATTCGTGGCGGAGTGCGTGCCACCGGGCTTCGAGGTGCACAGGCCGAGGCCTGGTGAGGCCATCAACACCTTTTATGAGGATGAGCTCGCCTTCCCCATCTCGCACTTCGAGGTGGGGTTGCGCCTTCCCCTGTGGCCGGAGATCCGGCAGATCTTGAAGTACTACAGGGTCGTCCCCGCGCAGCTGAACTCTAACACCATCGCGATGATGGTGGCGTTCGCGAGTTACCTCCGGCCAGAGAAGATCGAGTTCAACCTGACGGTGTTCGGGAAGCTCTTCTCCTACAAGGCGACGCCGGACGGGGTCGCCTACTTTGGCGGCTCGCTAATCAAAGTTCACGAGATCGCAAACAAGCACCACACCTGGATGACCAAGATCGCCTTCATCAAGGGCGATCTCGGCAACATCCCCTACTCGCCTCAGCAGAAGGGCGAGGAGGTGTACCTCCCGCCGGCCTTGTCCGACAACGATGCCGAACTCCACAAATTCTTTATCCACAAAGATTTCGAGGTCGCCTTCCTGCGGAGGGGCATCGACGTGCTCCCCCTCGTTCTGCCCGGCGAAGGTATGCTTCCCTCCTTATCTTGCCGAGTTCGCCTGCCCGCCGAACTCGCCATATCATTGCTGAATTCCTAACTTTTAAGTGTTTTCCTGCAGGGGAGCGAATAATCCCCGTGAACCCGCCGTTCGCGGATCCGGGGCTCCATACCGACCCTCTTGCTTGCGAGAGGGAGGCGGCGGCGGCCTGCCGAGATGAGGCGGCCCTCTCGCAGCCCTCTTCCAGCAAGAGGCGACCTGAGGACACGGGGTCGAACCCGCCATTCGTCCAACGACAAATGAAGAAGATGCGGAGAGCCCTGCTGGCTCCGCGGGGGCAAAACAAACAGCCCAACCCCAATTACATCAGTTCGTCGGTGACCCCTCCCAACGCGTCGCCCGAGAGCCCGCTGAAGGAGATAACCAACAAGGGGCAGAAAGGTGGCGAGGGCCCCTCTTCCACGGCGGCGATCTCCCCTCCTCCATCGGCGAAGAGGGCTACCCACGAGCGCGCGCCACCGAAGCCACACCCCCTCTTCAACTTCGGCGCGTGCTGGAAGGATTCGGCGGGCGAGCCCATGCTGCAGTGGGACGAGCTCGCTCATCGAGTCTCCGTCTCCACTCTGCACCCATCCTGGCACGACCGCGAGCCTGCCACCGGTCACGCCTACGCCCTCGGCTTCGGCATATATGGCCGGGAGGATGCCGAGGCCTATAAGAAGATGACCCTTCGACAGCTCGGCCATGAGGGCCTGCAGTCCCACCTGTGGACCCTGGAGCTGCATCACATGCTAGCACGCCACAGCTTTGCCCTCAGCCACCAACTCGAAAAGGCTGAGCAGGCTCGCGACCTCACCAAGGATAAGGTCACCGATCAGGCGAGGCGGCTCGGCATAGCGGAGGGTCTACTCGCCCAAGCCGCCGGTGGGTTGGTAAGTTTCAAGCGTTGTTCTTCTTTTTCACTTAGAATATTTTGTGCTGCTGCTAAATGGACTCTTTTCTAGGATGCCAAGGCAGCGGGCGAGCTTCAGGCTCACAACACCGAGCTGGGGGAGGAGGTCAGCCAGCTGCGCACACTACTGGCCGCGGATGCCGAGGCTGCAGGGGAGCTCCAGGCTCTCAACGCTGAGCAGGGGGAGGAGGTCGGCCGGTTGCGTGCATGCCTTGCCCAGCTGGAGGGCACGAACACGAAGATAAAGGGGGAAAACCAGTACCTCCTCGGCGAGGTGCGTCGCCATGCGGAGATCCTCTTCCCGCCTCACGACATCGACCCTACCCTCCCCTACAAAAGCCCGCGGATCTTTGGCAAGGCCGACCTCGTCGAGAGATTGCGGATCAACTCCATCCAAGCCGCTGAGTGCACCCTCCAGATGATGAAGGATTCTGGGGTGCTGGTGGAGGGGTGCGAGGGGATCTCGGCTCGGGACCTGATGTCGAGCCTATTCCCGGCAACGCTGCCCAGCGAGAAGGAGGACAGCCTGGACGCGATGTTCAGGAAAAGCTTTCAGGATCCTTCGGGCGACGGCGAGGACCAGTCTGACGGAGGGGGTGAGTCCTGAGGATAGCCTGTACTTTTGTTTTTCTTTTTTCTTTGTTCACTCGCCGAGGCGAGCCCCCCTGTAATTATTTTTTGTAAATAATTAATGAAAGTTTTTGATCATACCCATGCCACTTCCTTTTCTTTTTTCTTCACTTTGTTTGTACTCTGAATATATGCGAGTGCTTCCCCACGCGACCTCGCCGAGACAGGTTCCGCGAGTAGAGTAGTTACGAGAGCGCGCCCGCGAGTGGATGCGTTTTGAGTGTCCGCCGAGCCCCAAACGATTCGGGGGCGAGTTGCTCTCCGCCCTTGTCACGCCACCATAACTCGCACGCGAGCCATCCAGGTTGAGCCCGAAAAAGAGATTTTTTAAGTCTAATGGGCAGAGGGGGCGAGGTGCCCCGGTCTGGCTTGCTTTCCTTTGGCGAGGCACGGGCTCGCGTTCCACTCGCCAATGCCGAGCCGGGAATGACGAGTCCATACTCGCTTATGCAGAGTCCTCCAGCCTGGCTTGCCTTCTT
Organism: Platanthera guangdongensis; assembly: GCA_039583875.1. NCBI lineage: Eukaryota > Viridiplantae > Streptophyta > Magnoliopsida > Asparagales > Orchidaceae > Platanthera > Platanthera guangdongensis. The sequence continues at coordinate 126,851,364 of CM077161.1, forward strand.
GATCATGTCGAGCTGGGTTTGCCGAGCCCGAGCTCGCCCTGACAGAACCTTTTCCCCTTTGCTCCCTGGCACTGAGACTTTGACCCGTATCTGACGATTTCAAGGCCGACACCATCGAGTGACCTCCGGCCCTGTCAGCTAGGTGAGCCTGACCGCGGGATCTGCTCGATGCTAAGGATGACACCGATTGACTTCCAGCCCTGCCAGCTAGGTGAGAGCCTGGCAGCGGGATCTGCTCGAGGTCCACTACTAACACCATCGAGTGACTTCCAGCCCTGCCAGCTAGGTGAGAACCTAGCGGCGGGATCTGCTCGAGGCCAATGATGACACCGAGTGACTTCCAGCACTACCAGCTAGGTGAGAGCCTGACAGCGGGATCTGCTCGGGGTCCACTACTAACACCATAGAGTTACTTCCAGCCCTGCCAGCTAGGTGAGGGCCTGACAGCGGGATCTGCTCGTGGCCAAGGATGACACCGAGTGACTTCCAACCCTGCCAGCTAGGTGAGAGCCTGACAACGGGATCTGCTCGGGGTCCACTACTAACACCATCGAGTGACTTCCAGCCCTGCCAACTAGGTGAGAGCCTGGCAGCGGGATCTGCTCAAGGCCAAGGATGACACCGAGTGACTTCCAGCCCTGCCAGCTAGGTGAGAGCCTGACAGCGGGATCTGCTCGGGGTCCACTACTAACACCATCGAGTGACTTCCAGCCCTACCAGCTAGGTGAGAGCCTGACAGCGGGATCTGCTCGAGGCCAAGGATGACACCGAGCGACTTCCAGCCCTGCCAGCTAGGTGAGAGCCTAACAGCGGGATCTGCTTGGGGTCCACTACTAACACCATCGAGTGACTTCCAGCCCTGCCAGCTAGGTGAGAGCCTGGCGGCGGGATCTCCTCGCGGTCCAAAATACATTACATTCCTCTATGCAGGCCGGCTATGATAATATTAGAGAGTTGAAGGAATTTATTATAATCAAAGTGTTGCATACATGCTTCAGGGGAAAAATCATTTTAGGTCGTCACCACTCCAGGTGAGACTCAGGGTCTCGCCCTCTACATTTTGGAGTCGATAGCCCCCTGACCCCAAGGCTTCCTTTACAATGAATGGTCCCTCCCAGCTGGGATTGAGCTTCCCTACGGATGCTGATCTCCCGGCTGCATCCACCTTCTTCAGCACCAAGTCCCCTTCCACGAACTGCTTGACCCTGACATGCTTATCGAAGTACTTGGCCATTCTTCTTTTCACCTCCTCCTGCCGGATAGCGGAAAGGTCCCTCACCTCTTCCACCATGTTAAGGGAGAGCCTCAGTTCCTCCTCATTCTCCGCTTGTCATTCCTCACGGCCTTCTTTTGCCGCCATGACTCGCGGTGTTTGGACTTCGAATTCTACGGGGAGCATTGTCTCGCATCCATGTGATAGTTTGAAGGGTGTCTCTCCCGTAGCCATGTTGGGGGTGGTCCATAGGGCCCAAAGAACTGCAGGAAGCTGCTCCACCCAGCTCCCCTTCAAATTCTCCACCTTCATCTTGAGGAGGTTGACGATGATCTTGTTTGCGGCCTCCAACTGCCCATTGCTCCTGGGGTGATGGACCGAGGTGAACCTGAGGTCGATTCCAAGCTGCTCGCAGAAGCTGGTGAACTCGGCACTGGCGAACTGGGGCCCGTTGTCCGTGACGATGGCCTGGGGCAGCCCATGGCGACAGATGATCTCCCCCCAAACAAAGTTTCTGATCACCTGGGAGGTCACCTTGGCCAACGCCTTCACCTCCATCCACTTTGAGAAGTAGTCAATCATTACTAGGAGGAACCTTCTCTGACCGCTGGCTTGGGGGAATGGCCCAACCAAATCCATTCCCCAAATTGCGAAGGGCCATGGGGCCGTGATACTTCTGAGTCGCTGGGCCGGCTGTAGCTGGAGAGGGGCAAACAACTGGCACTTATGACATCTTCTTGCGAACTCGGCGGCGTCTCGGCCCAGGGTGGGCCTAAAATACCCTTGCCTGACTATCCTCCCTTCTAGGGTCCGACTCCCGGAGTGGCTCCCACATTCCCCGGAGTGGACTTACTCCAAGATACTTCGTACTTCTCCATCGGTCACGCAGCGTGCCAGCATCCCTGAGAGGGTCTTCCTGTATAGCTTCCCGTCCTAGAGGAGGTAATATGCTGACTTGTTCCTTAGTTTCTTCTTATCTACCCCCTCCAGATACTCTCCCGTGGAGAGGAAAACCATAACTGGATCCATTCACGAAGATTGTTGATCGATTTCCATGAGCTCTCCCTCTTCAATGGAGGGGCGAAACAGGTCGGTGATGGTGCCCCCCACCTGGGGACCATGCTTCGCTAGCTGATCGGCTTGTTCATTCTCTTCCCTGGGCACGTGTCGGATGGTGAAAGTTTGAAAAGTGCCAATGACCCCCTTCACCTTGGCCAAGTACGATCGCAAGGTGGGCTCCCTTACCTCGAACTCCCCGTTGATTTGGGAAGCTACTACCATGGGGTCAGTAAGGACCTCCACATCCGACACCCCCAGCTCCCTGGCCAGGAGAAGCACTGCTATCACGGCCTCGTACTCGGCCTGGTTGTTGGTAATGGGAAAGTGTACCACCACCGTCTGCTCGATTCGGGTCCCTTGAGGGCTTTCTAGGATCACCCCCACTCCAAGGGAATGCCTCCCTGAGGCTCCGTCCACCCTCACTTTCCAAGGAGTTGGGCGGGTGAGCTCTTCCTCTGCTACTTCAACCACATAGTCGGCCATAGCTTGAGCCTTGATCGAGAGTCGTGGAAGGAAGGACACATCGAACTCGCTCAGTTCCACCGTTAACCAGCCTACCTGAATGCTCCACCCCCTCAAAGATGTTGCGGAGGGGATGGTCGGTCACTACCCGAATTGAGTGTGCCTGGAAGTAAGGTCGCAGCCTCCTGGCCGAGATGATTAGGGCAAAAGCTAGCTTCTCCAAAATCGGATACCTGAGCTCGGCCTTCCTCAGGACCCGGCTCACGTAATAAATAGGGATCTGCCTCTTCCCTTCTTCACGAACCAAGACAAAGCTCAAGGCCTCCGCCCCGACCCCGAGATATAAGAACAGGTCCTCCCCCTACTTCGGTGCCTTCTTAAATGGTGAACTCAAAGAGGAAGTATATATGGAACAACCACCAGGTTTTATCTCTCTAACTCATCCCTCTTTTTTATTTTCAAATTGTATAAAGCTCTCTATGGTTTAAAGCAAGCTCCAAGAGCTTGGTATGAGACCATAGCTAGCTTTCTTTTAGAGCATAAGTTCACTAGGGGCATTGTATATAGAACCTTGTTCATTAGGAATCATAAAGATAAAATATGTTGAAATTTATGAAGTGGAAGTCGTTGACGGGACAGGCCGGGCGGCCTGGGCGGACAGCTTTGGCGTACTAGGTGGACTGGGCGGACTGTGATGTGCGGCCTGGTGGAAGGTCTAGTGAAAAGTCGGCTGTCTTCTGAGCGGGTTGTTTGCATGAAGTCCGCGGACTATGCAACCTGTTATCTGCGGATAGGGCGTTTGTTGATTGGTTTTTCCAAGGAGCGTCCTGAGAAGATAGAGGCTTGCAGACTGGTGCTTTGCTCAGTGGCCGTGGTGCAAGCTTGTGCTGATAGGCGGTTTGGCTCGTGTCCGCGGTGTGGGCTATTGCGGACTGGGCTAAGAGCTTGGTTGAGGCCTTGTCAAGCTCTGGTAGTACAACAGGTGCTTTGTTGTGGAGGTCATTGGAGGACTGGTTTTGTAGTCCGGGAGATGTTTGCTGCATTGGGCAGGAGTGCGAGGAGCTTGTGGACTGCTGGCGGTCTGTGCTTCGATGTTTGGCGGACGGGAGTTTGAGTCCGCCATGCTCGCATTGGCCTTTGATGGTTTTGGACTTGGTCACACTCTGTGCCAAGACCATGGTATCCGCCGTATCCGCCAAGTCCGCTGTGACCGGGCGGACTGTTGCTATCTGCCTTTGGTCGTGGACTTGTGGCGGATTGAGGCTTCAGTCTTGTGGACTGCCTCGGGTTGTGCGGACAGCCATTGAAGGGGGTTGCTGCCCTGCAGTGGTCAGAAGCTTTGCGGGCTGTTGCCTTGTACGCATAGCTTGGGCGGACTAGAGAGGGTTCGCCAATGTTGCCTTGCTCCTTGCGGTTTTCCTTGGTATTCGGCTAAGTTCTTGCGGACTCGGCGGACGGTGTTTTGCTATCGCACGGGCTAGGGCGGTGTCGCTATCTCTAGGGCGGTGAACACACTCCTCACCTCGCCTATAAATAGGACCCCGCTGGCACATCTACAGTAACTTGAGTGAACAGTAAGTTGGGTTGGGCGAGGAGCTGCGGTCTCAGTTTGTCTGTCCGCGCAGATTGATTCAGTGCTGACGTTTGCTGTGTGCAGGTCGCGCGGATAGCTTCAAGGAGCTAGGAGTTTGGCTTTGACTTCGGTCATGTACTTGGAAGTTGTGCGATCTCTGCGGATTCAGCAGGAGGTCGCTCTGTGGCTTGTCAGCTCTGTTTCATCTTTACCAGCTTCAATAACCTGTCCGCCGGCTTCAGGCGGGTAGGGGGTGTTCCTCAGTTCAGCTTCAGCAGGAGACGAATAACGGTGTGTCCGCGCGGCCTCGCGGCTTCGGCGGACTCAGTGGCTATTCGGCAGACTGTAGCTTAAGTTCGGGCAATCTCAGCGGACTCGGCGACCTCGGCGACCTCGGCGGTCTCGGCGGACTCCGGTGCTGTCCGCCCGGCTTGGTTTTTGGTGCTTTCTGTTTACAGCTGTTATACTAGCGAAATCATGTCTCGCTATGTACGCCTCGTATTGTAAAGAAGTGAATGAATAAAAGATCTGTTTGTATTTCCATTGTTTGTTGGGATTAACCTTTGTTCCTTGGTTTTTCGCTGGTTCAATGTGAGAACTGGGTAGTTCCGAAGATATTCATTTGGCATTTGGGCTATCTTGCTGACCACGTTGAGAAAATTTAACATGGTATCAGAGCCAGGTTCAGTTGCGTGAGCGGAAGTCAGCCAATATTGTTACTCAGTGATTGAGTGGTGATCAACCTGTGTTGTTGCTCGGAGCTTCTGAAAGGTTGCCAACAGGTGTTGCAATGGAAGGGAGCTTTACAAGAGGTCTGGGCATTGAACTCTTAACGCCGACTAACTTCAAGAAGTGGAAGTCGTGCATAAAGAGTTATCTTCTTGGCGAGGAGCTGTGGGAAGTCATCGGTGGTGATGACAGACAGGAAGTCACTGCTTCTTTCGGTACTGTTGAGCAGGTTAGGCTCTGGAGAAGAACAAATGCTAAGGCGGAGTTCATTCTGAAGAGAGCCGTGTCTCCGGAACTGTTTGATCACATCGTTGGATGTGAGTCGGCTGCTGATATTTGGACAACCATTGATGAGTTGTTCAATAGGAAGAATGTGGAGCGGCTTCAGTTCCTGGAAAATGAGTTGGCCAGGGCAACTCAGGGAGACCTTTCCATTTCCAAGTACTTCTTAAAGATGAAGAGCTTGTGTGCTGAGCTGTTGGCACTGGATCCTGATGAGCCTATCTCTGAGGCTAAGATGAAAAGGCACATTATTCGCGGCTTGCGGAAGGAGTATGTGGCCTTTGTAACATTTGTTCAAGGGTGGGCTACTCAGCCATCTTTGCTGGAGCTGGAGAATCTGCTTGCATCGCAGGACAGCTTAGCAAGACAGATGGCTGGAGTGAACCTGAATCAGGAAGGCAACGAAGCTCTCTTCTCAGGCAAGATGAAAGGATGGGAAGGGAAGAAGAAGAAGAAGGTGCAGGTTGTTGGTGAGAAGGAGACTTCAACTTCATATCCGCCGGAGAGGAGCAATGCTCCTAAGGATTGGAAGAAGAACTTGAAGTGCTACCGGTGTCATCAGCGAGGGCACTTCAAGCGGGACTGCAAGGTCAAACTACAGCCTGGGCATGCTGCGGGAAAGGAGGAAGCTTGCTCGAGAAGTGAAGAAGTAGAATGGGGCGGAGCTTTTATGACGGGCACTTGTGTCCGGGCCTTGTCTGCTGAGGACTTCAACGACGAGTGGATCGTGGACTTCGGGTGTCGTCATCACCTCACCGGAGACAAATCGAAGTTCACCTCCATGCATGCTTACTCGGGTAATGAAGCTATTATCACTGCTGATAATACTGTTTATGCAGTAGAGAAAGAGGGAGCTTTGTCTTTGGGTAGTGATCAGGGGCCACTCACGTTAAGGAGTGTGTATCACGTGCCGGGCCTGAAGAAAAACCTCTTCTCAGTGACCAATGCGGTGGACGCTGGTTATCACGTTCTGTTTGGGCCAACAGATGTGAGGTTCCTTCGCAATGTATCAGCGGTGAAGGCTGATGTTTCTCATGTAGGGAAGAGGGTGAAGAACTTGTTTGTTCTTGCCACCAATTCATATGTTGATAGGATGAGGGCCAATGATAGCGCTGCTATTTGGCATGAGAGGCTAGTGCATGTTGGCATGGACAAGATGAAGGCGATGGCTAGTAGAAGTCTGGTGAGGGGGTTGCCGAAGTTGTCCTCCTTTGGTGATGGGCATGTTTGCGCGGGCTGTCAATACGGTAAGGCACATCGCCTTCCGTTTGATAAATCATAAACAAGGAGCAAGAAACCATTGGAGTGCATTCATGGCGACCTGATGGGACCGACGGTTACTGCCAGCCTTGGTGGAAGCAGATACATGCTTGTCTTGGTTGATGACTACTCAAGGTATACTTGGGTGTACTTCTTAAAGGAGAAGTCGGAAGCCTTCCATTTGTTTGTGGAGTTTAAGGAGTTGGTAGAAGGCCGGCTTGGCTTGCGGATTAAGAAGCTTAGAACTGATAACGAGGGTGAATTTGTTTCCTCCGAGTTTTCTAACTTCTGCAGGAAGCACGGGATCCAACGGGAGCTTACTTGTGCTCGCACTCCACAACAAAATGAGGTAGCAGAGCGGATGATCCGTCATCTGACGGAGACCTGCAAATGATGGCTTTATGCGAAAGATATCCCAAGGTCCTTTTGGGCAGAGGGGATGTCTTGTGCTGCTTATGTCATCAACCGGATGCCACTCAGCCAATTCAACATGAAGACTCCTATTGAGCTATTGCTGAAGGAGAAGTCGAGTGTTGGACACCTTCGGGTGTTTGGTTCAACTTGCTACGTGCATGTCCCGGATGCTTCACAGACAAAGCTGGGTGCGAAGGCAAGGAAGCTTGTCTTTGTTGGCTACGATGAGCGGAAGAAGGGATGGAAATGCATGGACCCTATGACGAAGAAGTTCGTGGTGTCAAGAGACGTTGTCTTTGACGAGCTGACGTCATATGGAGGTGGCTCGGTTGAGCTAACCAGAAGTAGCAAGGTTGATGAAGCATCAGTGGCAGCTGCTGAAGGCTTGGAAGAGGAGCTTACTGTTTCACCAGCAGCTCCTGTTGCTTCTAACTCTGAGGCTGAGCCTTCTGGCTCAGGAAGCAGGGGGAGCACTGCTCAATGCTTGCCCCAGGTAGGAGTTGAGCCCAAAGAAGCAACGGAAGTAGTGAGCAAGGAGCCGACCCTTCGGAGATCGAAGAGGGTGGTTAAGCCACCGACTCGGTACTGTGATGGGAATGCAGTGAGCTTTGTCTCCTGCTTCTTTGTAGGTCCTCTGGATGAGCGAGAGCCTGCAAACTTCAATGAGGCCACTGGAGTGAAGGAGTGGGAAGGTGCCATGAAAGAAGAGATTGATGCTCTGATGAAAAATGAAACCTGGGACCTTGTGCCCAAGGTTGATGGCATTACTTCGGTTACTTGCAAGTGGGTGTACAAGTTGAAGAAGAAGGCTGATGGGAGCATTAATCGGTTCAAGGCTCGCCTGGTCGCTAGAGGATTCTCACAGCAGTATGGAGAAGACTATGAGGAGAAATTCAATCCAGTTGCGAAGATGACTTCAGTAAGAGTGGTGATCGCCTTGGCTGCTAGCAAGGGATGGAGGTTGTGGCAACTCGATGTGAAGAATGCCTTTCTTTACGGAGAGATTGACAAGGATATCTTCATGGATCAGCCGCTTGGTTTTGTCTCTGAAAAGCATCCGGACTATGTCTGTAAACTCAGGAAGGCTCTCTATGGGTTGAAGCAAGCTCCTAGAGCATGGTATGGGAAGATTGCAGAGTACTTGCAATTCTGTGGATACCTTGCTTCCAACTCAGATTCAAGCTTGTTCGTCAAGAAGAAGGGGGAGCTATAAGTCTTGGTCCTGCTATATGTGGACGACATGATCATCACAGGGAATTCGGAGGGGGAAGTAGCAAGGCTCAGGGCAGAGCTTGCTATACGCTTCGAGATGAAAGACTTGGGAGAGTTGCATCACTTTCTCGGTCTTGAAGTGGAGAGGAAGGAGTGAGGGGTTCTCATTTTCCAGAAAGGGTATGCTGATCGCATTGTGAAACGGTTCGGCATGGGCGAAGGGAAGAAGTGCTCTACTCCACTGGAACCTTGGCTGAAGCTTCGACGAGATGAGGGAAGGGTTCTTCCTCATCCCTTGGTGTTCAGGGCTCTTGTTGGGAGCTTGATTTACCTGACGATTACAAGGCCGAACATTGCTTATGTTGTTGGCCGAGTAAGTCGGTATATGGCTGAACCAAGACACTCTCATCTAGTGGCGGCAAAGGGTATTCTGAAGTATATCAAGGCTTCTTCTGACATGGGACTCCTCTATAGAAGGGACTCGGAGTTTTCGTTGCTCGGGTACACGAATGCTGACTATGGCGGTGATTCGGATGATCGGAGGTCTACTTCAGGTTATGTGTTCACTTGCGGTTCAGCTAGCATCTCGTGGTGTAGCAAGAAGCAGGACTCGGTGTCAGTTTCAACCACGGAGGCGGAATATAAGGCTTCGGCCTTGGCTGCTCGGGAAGCCGTTTGGTTGAGGAGGCTTATAGAGGATGTTCATGAAGAAGTGCAAGGGCCTACTTTACTCCGGGGTGACAATGAGAGTGCTCTCAAACTGGTTAACAGCCCAGCGTGTCACGCCAGGACCAAGCATATAAAGATTGATCACCACTTAATCAGGGAGAAGGCGTTGGAGGGGTCTCTGCTGGTCGGGCATGTTCGGAGTGAAGATAATCTTGCTGACATCTTCACGAAGCCACTGTCGAAGGGGCCCTTTGAGCGATTGCGCAGCTTGTTGGGATTGGTCACCACTTCCCACTTCAAGGGGGAGTGTTGAAATTTGTGAAGTGGAAGTGGTTGACGGGACAGGCCGGGCGGCCTGGGCGGACAGCTTTGGTGGACTAGGCGGACTGGGCGGACTGTGATGTGCGGCCTGGTGGAAGGTCTAGTGAAAAGCCGGCTGTCTTCTGAGCGGGTTGTTTGCATGAAGTCCGTGGACTATGCGGCCTGTTATTTGCGGATAGGGCGTTTGCTGATTGGTTTTGCCAAGGAGCGGCCTGAGCGGATAGAGTCTTGTGGACTGGTGCTTTGCTTAATGGCCGTGGTGCAAGCTTATGCTGATAGGAGGTTTGGCTCGTGTCCGCAGTGTGGGCTATTACGGACTGGGCTTAGAGCTTGGCTGAGGCCTTGTCGAGCTCTGGTAGTACAGCAGGTGCTTTGCTATGGAGGTCATTGGCGGACTGGTTTTGGAGTCTGGGAGATGGTTGCTGCGTTGGGCAGGAGTGCGAGGAGCTTGCGGACTGCTGGCGGTCTGTGCTTTGGTGTTTGGCGGACGGGAGTTTGAGTCCGCCATGCTCGCATTGGCCTTTGATGGTTTTGGAATTGGTCACACTCTGTGCGGAGACCATGGTATCCGCCGTATCCGCCAAGTCCGCTGTGATCGGGCGGACTGTTGCTATCTGCCTTTGGTCGTAGACTTGTGGCGGATTGAGTCTTCAGTCTTGCGGACTGCCTCGGGTTGTGCGGACAGCTATTGAAGGGGGTTGATGTCTTGCAGTGGTCGGAAGCTTTGTGGGCTGTTGCCTTGTCCGCATAGCTTGGGCGGACTGGAGAGGGTTCTCCAATGTTGCCTTGCTCCGGACGGTTTTCCTTGGTATCCGGCTAAGTCCTTGCGGACTCGGAGGACGGTGTTTTGATATCGCGCGGGCTAGGGCGGTGTCGCTATCTCTAGGGCGGTGACCACACTCCTCACCTCGCCTATAAATAGGACCCCCTGACACATCTACAGTAACTTGAGTGAACAGTAAGTTGTGTTGGGCGAGGAGCTGCGGTCTCAGTTTGTCTGTCCGCGCAGATTCATTCAGTGCTGACGTTTGTTGTGTGCAGGTCGCGCGGATAGCTTCAAGGAGCCAGGAGTTTGGCTTTGACTTCGGTCAAGTACTTGGAAGTTGTGTGATCTCTGCGGATTCAGCAGGAGGTCGCTCTGCAACTTGTCAGCTCTGTTTCATCTTTGCTAGCTTCAATAACCTGTCCGTCGGCTTCAGGTGGGTAGGGGGTATTCCTCAGTTCAGCTTCAGAAGGAGACGAATAACGGTGTGTCCGCGCGGCCTCGCGGCTTCGGCGGACCCCGTGGCTATTCAGTAGATTGCAGCTTAAGTTCGGGCAATCTCAGCGGACTCGGCGACCTCGGCGACCTCGGCGACCTCGGCAGTCTCGGCGGACTACGGTGATGTCCGCCCGGCTTGGTTTTTGGTGATTTCTGTTTACAACTGTTATACTAGCGAAATCATGTCTCACTATGTATGCCTCGTGTTGTAAAGAAGTGAATGAATAAAAGATCTGCTTGTGCTTTCATTGTTTGTTGGGATTAACTTTTGTTCCTTGGTTTTCTGCTGGTTCAACGTGAGAACTGGGTAGTTCCGAAGATATTCATTTTGCGTTTGGGCTATCTTGCTGACCACGTTGAGAAAATTTAACAACCTTGTTCATTAGGAATCATAAAGGATCGCCTGCTGCAGGCGATGTGTGACTAACCCAAACCAATAGGACCGAGGGGATATTCCGCCACACAAGGGGGGCCCACCGGGGTCAACACCCAGACCTGGAACGCGATGGGGAAAGCCCAAACACGCGGTCCCACACACACGTGTCCTGCTGGCTAATATAGTCTCAACAGATTGCAAGTTAAACTATTTCTTAAGCATAACCATGAGAAGACAAGGTAATAGATTATAATTTATAGGGTTAATTACAAAACCTCAAACCAAATATAAGAAAGAATGAAAGATAAAGACAAGGAAGATGAAGAGGAAGACAAGGAGGAATAAAGAGGCCAGGAAACTCACCGGCGGCGGCTGCGAAAACTCCTATCCTAATCAGCGAGGCGAGAAAAGGAGCAGTGTCGCGCGAATGCTTCCGTCAAAACCTAAGGTCGGCTGGTAGAGAACGAAGGGGGAATGCAATTTATTTATTTGATTCAAGAATATTTGCCACTATTTTTAATCGTGGCAAATAATATTATAGTATCTGCCACGGTTAAAAATCGCGGCAAATACTACTTGCTAAAAAAATTTGCCGCCCACACTGAACCTAAGGTATGTCCGCCCATGGCTATGGACACCCCATAATACTAAAATGAAACTTCTAAAAATCCTAATCTTTTTCCTTTCTCTCAGCCGCTAGGTACGGCCAAGCACGTGCTTTCTGTCGCCCCGAACTAGCCTCGCTCCTAGCTTAGCACCGCCGCCGAAACAGAGCTTGGCTACATGTGGAGCTTGACTGCGTGTGGAGCTTGACAACGGTGGTGTGCAGGTCGGCCCTCGTTGGCGCCAGCGTGCGGTGATTGGTAGCTGTCCAGGTAAGTTTCTCGCAACCCCTGTGGTGGCGGCCATCTGCTTGCTGGTGTCCTAGTGTGTACGACCAAATGGGGAGGAAGGTCAAAGGCTAACTGCATGTCAACAACAGTCCCAAGCTGAATTCAGTTCAAGCCCCGTTTGAATTTGAGAATGGGATGATCTGTCAGATACTTGCTCTTTCTCATCCCATTCATTTTCTTCGAAAGCTAGCAGTGGCGTTTCGCTGGAATCTAACATGCAGTAGCAGTTTTCTGTAAATCAAATCTGCACGCCAGGTGTTCATGGAAATGCTGCTTCAAGCTGCCTGGTAGATGTTTGTCGAATTGCCTCGGCGAATTCTGCAGTCGTTTCATCCTTGCCAAAGTCGAGAATTCACAGTCATTTAAATCTCAATGTTAAACCGTTCATTCTTGGTTCGGTGGATGATCCATACTTGCAGTTCTAAACTAGTTGGATGGACATATACAACAAAGGTTAAAAAATGCAACAATTATATAAAAATTATAGATTTAGTGTGGAGAGATAATGTAAAAATGTAAAATGAGAAATTTTTTAGACCTAAACTCAAATAGTTTGTGCAACGGACTCTTTAATGTATTTAGTTCTACCATTAATGTTTTTAAAAATTGTTTGGATGTTTAAATGATCTCTTTACTAGTACTTGGTTTGCAAATAATAATTTAGTGTGTACATAGTGTGATTGGATTGTACTTAGCGATATTGGGTTGTACATAACCGTTGGCTCTTCATAACCTTTATTGGTGTGTCCATAACGAGTAAAAATTGGGTCCGGACAGTGGACCTTTCTTTAGGTCCCCACCAATGACAAGGTGGATAGCCTTGTAATTTTATGGGGTCCATAGTGCACAGTAAAACTGTGCACAATGGCCCCACTTGTTCACATCTTTTTATTGACCGAGTGTACCTTCCGTTACGTCCGCTCGGCGGACCAAAAAAATTTCCGTCCATAAAACCACTCTAAATTTATTGGAGGTGGTGGATTGGGAGGCCAGCCGGCAATGATGGGGACGGGAATTAGTAAATCAGGATCGATTATTGATATGATTGATGAAGATATTTAAAAATCCATTTTCACCTTTTTTTTTTCTAATATAAGAACCTAATGAGTTTCCTGGAAACCAAGGTCAAGTGGGGGTCTCCATCTGTCCAGGTGCAGAGCTCAACCCGGGCATCGTCCACAACAGAGAGAGTTGAAAAGCCTGAGATGGGCCGATGCCGGAGATGAGAAGTCGAAGGCGAGGAAGAAGATGACGACGAAGCAGTTGATGCCGGAGCAGTGGGAGCACGGCTCCCCTGTGAAAAGCTTTATATTTATAATTTAAAATCGGAATTATGCATCAGCCGGAAGGAACCGGAGAGACACATGCGTGACTGACCCGCAGTTTAGGCTAAAAAGCTGATAAGATATTTATTAATTATGCAGAGTGGTGTAAATGTTTGTCGGGCTAAATATTTTATGCTGGAAAGCTCCATCTTCCGTTATAAAAGGAATATTGATCCATGAATAGAAGATGAGTTCCCCTCGCCGCTGCCATGAACTCCTTCTACACCATGGAATGCAAGCTTTTGAGCTTCGTGAGAGCATTATTCGTGAGCTCCAAAGAAGAAGAAGAAGAAGAAGAAGAGGTGAGTACTGGCGATGGAACAGCGGAATATTGTGTTATCTGTCTCTGCAAGATTGAAAGAGCGGGTCATGAGGATCATGGCATCACATCTGGCGCCGTTGATATTGCTTTGAGATGCGGTCATGTGTTCCACAAACACTGTTTTGATGGGTGCCGACGAAGTCTTGGAGTAAAACTACATGTCCCCTTTGCAGGGCCAGGATCGACCGAGGAGGAGATGTTAATGGACGGCTAATAAGATCTCTGCCTGTCTATAAGATCTCTGCCAATGCCCATTTAAAAAATTTATCCACCGCCACGGCGACAAAGGGGGCCTAAAAGAAACCTATTATCAATTAAGCTGCTGTATATAGGAATAAAGCTCTCTGCCTGTCTATAAGTACTCGTATATATTAATTAGTGTAAATTTCTCCATATGATATTTTTTTTAAGGATGGACACGTTCAAACTCTCTTTAATTACTCGGCTCTAAGTTTTGGTGTGAAAAAATGGGAAAAAATTTCGGTGGGTTATTCTTACTTAGAAATAGGTGCAGTATTAAATATTGACCGTTAATTTCTTACAAAAATAACATAATTGATCGAAATACTTATCAACGGTTAGCATTTAATATCATATGGGACGGAGGATATCAGATTAACAGTCAGTATTCAATATTGCTTCAATTTCTTGGTGAGACTCGTGAGAGTAACCCACCTAATTTTGTTTTTGGAAAAAATGGCACTGCTCAAGATAGTCATTTGGTAAACCTTCATTTTTCATTCTCAGCGTTTCAAAACATCATATTTCCCCTCCCTCCATTTCTACTGCTCACATTTATAAGTCATAATGCTCTAAAATGCCGCCGCCCAAACAAACATAATATTCAGTCTGATCCCGGTGATGTTCACTGGATAACCGTCAAGAACATCCTAAAGTACTTGAGAAGGATTATGGATACATTCTTGGTGTACGGTGGAGAGGAAGAGCTCATTATAAGGGGTTACACGAATGCTAGTTTTCAAACTGATAGGGACGACTCAAAGTCTCGTTCATGGTTCATATTTTGCCTAAATGGACGTGCTATTAGCCCGAAGAGTTCCAAGCAGGAGACAGTTGCAGATTCTACAACTGAGGACGAGTATATCACTGCAGTAAATGCAGCGAAGGAGGTTGTATGGATTAGAAAATTCATCCGCGAGTTAGATGTAGTTTCTAGCATTGTTAGTCCCGTAGATCTCTACGGGCACAAGAACGGTGTCATTGCCCTTGCTTCGGAACATATATTTCATCAGCGCTCCAAGCATATACTTTGTTGGTTCCATCTTATTCGAGAGATTGTCGATCGAGGAGATGTAAGCATCTGCAGAGTGCTGACTGAAAAAAATATTGTGGATCCACTGACAAAGCCTCTAGCACATAGAAACTAGGATGATCATGTTAGATCTATGGGTATACGATACCTTAATGATCAGCCCCAGTGGGAGTCTTGTGGATTATATGTTTGTTGGCTGTAATAATTCATTTGATGAATAGAGTACTGTATACATTTCATTTATATATTTTGGCAAGTTCTTTTATTTTTTAAATTTATTTCTATTGTGATAAGAGGAATTTAACATAATAAATGTCCTTAGAATGTTTGTTTTCATAAGAGTCAAGTGGCGACTTGAATGTGAGAGTCTATGTTTTAAAAACTTCATTCTTAAATGGTCCCTGGTCGAGTACGTGTCATCTTAGAAGCTAAGGGCAATGATGACACATTAAGACAAGCATGTGTTGAATTTTGTGAAGTGGAAGTGGTTGACGGGACAGGCCGGGCGGCCTGGGCGGACAGCATTGGCGGACTACGCGGACTGGGCGGACTGCGTTGTGCGGCCTGGTGAAAAGTCTGGTGGAAGCCGGCTGTCTTCTGAGAGGGTTGTTGCATGGAGTCCGCGGACTATGCGGCCTGGTTTCTGCGGATAGGGTGTTTGCTGAATGGCTTTGCTAAGGTGTGGCCTGAGCAGATGGAGGCTTGTGGACTGGTGCATTGCTCAGTGGCCGCGGGTGCAAGCTTGTGCTGATAGGCGGGTTGGCTCATGTTCGCGGGAAGCTTGCGGACTGATGTGTCCGCGGTATGGGCTATTGCGGACTGAGCTTAGAGCTTGGCTGAGGCCTTGTCGAGCTCTGGTATTACAGCAGGTGCCTTACTGTGGAGATCGATTGGCGGACTGTTTTTGGAGTCCGGGGAAGGTTGCTGCGTTGGACAGAAGTGCGAGGAGCTCGCGGACTGTTAGCGGTCTGTGCTCCGGTGTTTGGCGGACGAGAGTTTGAGTCCGCCATGCTCGCATTGGCCTTTGATGGTTTTGGACTTGGTCACACTTTGTGCCAAGACCATGGTGTCCGCGGTATCCGCCAAGTTCGATGTGACCGGGCGGACTGTTGTTATCTGCCTTTGGTCGTGGACTTTTGGCGGATTGAGGTGTGAGTCTTGCGGACTGCCTCGGGTTGGTGCAGACTACCATTGAAGGGGGATTGCTGTCCTGCAGTGATTGAAGCTTTGCGGGCTGATGCCTTGTCCGCATAGCTTGGGCGGACTGGAGAGGGTTCGCCAATGTTGCCTTGCTCCTGGCGGTTTTCCTTGGTATCCGGCTAAGTCCTTGCGGACTCTGCGGACGGTGTTTTGCTATCGCGCGAGCTGGGGCGGTGTCGCTATCTCTAGGGCGGTGACCACACTCCTCACCTCGCCTATAAATAGGACCCCCCTGGCAGGTCTACAGTAACCTGAAAAAACTTGAGTGAACAGTAAGTTGGGTTGTGCAAGGAGCTGCGGTCTGAGTTGTCTGTCCGCGCGGATTGTTTCAGTGCTGACGTTTGTTGTGTGTAGGTCGCGCGGTTTGCTTTAAGGAGCTAGGAGTTTGGCTGTGACTTCGGTCAAGTACTTGGAAGTGTGCGGTCTCTGCGGATTCAGCAGGAGGTCGCTCTGTGGCTTGTCAGTTCTGTTTCATCTTTGCCAGCTTCAATAACCTGTCCGCCGGCTTCAGGCGGGTAGGGGGTGTTCCTCAGTTCAGCTTCAGCAGGAGACGAATAACGTTGTGTCCGCGCGGCCTCACGGTTTCGGCGGACTCCGTGGCTATTCGGCGGACTACAGCTAAGTTCAGGCGATCTCAGCGGACTCGGCGACCTCGGCGACCTCGGCGGTCTCGGCGGACTCCGGTGCTGTCCGCCCGGCTTGGTTTTTGGTGCTTTCTGTTTACAGCTGTTATACTAGCGAAATCATGTCTCACTATGTATGCCTTGTGTTGTAAAGAAGTGAATGAATAAAAGATCTGCTTGTGCTTTCATTGTTTGTTGGGATTAACCTTTGTTCCTTGGTTTTCTGCTAGTTCAACATGAGAACTGGGTAGTTCCGAAGATATTCATTTTGCGTTTGGGCTATATTGCTGACCACGTTGAGAAAATTTAACAACCTTGTTCATTAGGAATCATAAAGATAAAATATAGTTAGTACAAATATATGTAGATGACTTCATTTTTGGCTCTACTGATTCCAAACTATGCAAAATGTTTTCTGACCTGATGCATTCCAAGTTTGAAGTGAGTAACATGGGTGAGCTTTCTTACTTCCTTGGTCTCCAAGTGAAGCAATCCTCTGATGGCATTTTCATCTCCCAATCTAAATATGTTAAGGAGCTAGTTTAAAGATTTGGGATGTCTGATGCCTCAACAATGAAAACACTCATGGTTTCCAATGCTGTGATTGATTCTGATGAACAAGGCAAGCCAGTTGATCAGAAAACATATAGGGATATTGTTGGGTCATTGTTGTATCTCACAGCTAGTAGGCCAGATATTATGTTTGCTACATGCCTTTGTGCTAGGTTCTAGGTGAACCCTAAAGAATCTCACCTTATTTTCCTTAAAAGAATTTTGAGATATATAAAGGGTTGTCCTAATCTAGGACTTTGGTATCCAACAGAGTCAGAATTTGACCTAACTGGATTGTCAGATTTTGACAATGTTGGATGCAGAGTGGAAAGAAAAACCACATCAAGATCATTCCAATTCCTTGGTGATAGGCATGTGTCCTGGTTTAGTAAGAAACAGACATGTGTGTCAACTTCAACTGCTGAAGCTGAATATGTTGCAGCTGGCAGTTGTTGTTCACAAATATTATGGATTCAAAACCAACTTCTGAATTATGGTCTCGACTTAAATAATTCAACTATACTTTGTGACAATACCAGTGCAATTTTTGTGTCACAAAATCCAGTACTACATAGTAGGACTAAGCATATATAGATTAGATATCATTTCATTAGAGATTGTGTGGACAAAAAGAAAGTTAATCTTGTCTTTATCTCTACTGATTTGCAAAAAGAAGACATCTTCACTAAACCCTTAGATGATAAGAAACATCTATCTTTCTGAATCAGCTAGGTATGATTAATGCAGAATTTTTATTTGATTTCTGTCCAAGGTCAAAGAATTGATCACATTTCGTCGAACGGAGATCGATGATCTGAGAACTATTCTTGAGATATTTCGTAAAACTGAGATCTACGAACTCTCTGCGTGAAGTTACTTCGTCGAGCGGAGATCGACGATCCTGCTTCAGAAAAGTTTTCATCGACCTGAGATCGATGAAAGGTTTTCCCCTCTTCCAACTGAGATCGACAATATCTTTTCCTCATGAAACTTTTCGTCGACCTGAGAACAAAGATTTTTTTATTTTTCGCAGGACAAAGCATGTCGCTTCATATTCTGAAAACCTTATAACTAGGTTTTCGTCGTGCTTTATCCCGCACTTTCTGTTTTATTGCACTTGGTCTCTCTCTTATTTTTGCAGGAAAACCAATGACGATTCTGATGCTCTCCCTCTCCAGCATGAAGTATGACACCAGTTTCGACATCGACTTTGATTCCTTCAACCATACTGATCAAATTTTCATAGACATTCTATAGCTGTTTGAAGAACAGCAATTGAAGAAATTTATGATCACCAGAATCAAGTTGCCAGCAACTGAAATAAGAGAATGAGTTTATACTTCAACCTCTCCAGACGCAGACACTATGGCTGGTACCATCGCCCGCAATCAGGTTACGCTAACCCCTGATATTTTAACTGAGATTTTTGATTTGGCAAGTGGAGAAGAGGACATTGAATTAGATAATTCTGAATATGATAATATGCTGACTAAAATGGGTCACTCTGAAGGAAACCCTAATAAACTACTGAAAAAGAATCTCTCTGTTGAGTATAAATTTCTATCAGATGTTGTTGGTAAAGTCTTGCTGGGTAAACACACGGCCCATGATTATATAACTAGGCACCAGTTATTGGTGATGTGTGCTCTGATAAATAAGAAAGAAGTAGATTGGGGAAGGTTACTGTTTGAGTTGATTAAGAAGAAAAAATTCTAAGAAAGAGCTTTGTTTTGGGAGGATACTAGGAATTTTCCTCCAGTCAAAGACACTTGAATTATTGGTCTCTCATACCACATTCATAAATGCCTCCAAGAGGATAACCTCTGCCTTATTAGGCAGATGGGAGAGGTCTATCCCAAAACCCTCCAGGGATTCCTCCTCCAGAACTCTGAGGACACCAGGGCAGTAATAGCCTCTCCACCACCTCCAGAAGAAGTTCTTCCACGCACCAGCATTCCTTCACCTCCTCCACAACAACAACAACAACAACAACAACCATCTTCACCTCTTCCAACACCATCACCTCCACGTTCTCCAATCATCATCCATGAGAACATTCCATCTCCACCACATTGATCTCCACTTACAACTCATGTATCTGATATTCCATCCACATCCTCTCAGCCTACTTTCAATCTGCTATCTCCACCTCCCCCATCTCCACATCATTCCCCAGTTCCATCTCATGTTCAGGAACCCACATCAACACCCACTACCCAAGTTCCTACCTTCACTACTGAAATTCCATCCAACCCTAATTCTACATTCCCTGAATACACCCATACAGATTTCTCCCATGCCTTCTCTGTATGTTCCAACTGTGGCCATTATACCCCTTACACTACCTCTGCTCGTGAACCTCTATTCTTAAATTTCTCTGGCATTGCCCAAGATCTTCTAGCTTTTATTTCTCCAACTCTGGAGCAATTAATAGCACAAGTTATTGTTCCTCTTTCTGCCTCCATCATTTCTCTCTCTACCAGAGTTGCTGCTCTCACCTCTGATCCTTCTTCTGGAGGACTGGCTTCAGGACCCTCTGAAACCAGCCAGGGGGAGATGTTCCATGAAGAAGTTCCAATTCCTCCTCCAGCAGCAGCACCAGCAGATTCAGCTATGATTGATAATTCAACAGAGGTAGACATTCCAACTGAAATAATAGATATAGTTGATGATTCAGATACTGACATGACTTGTGATACAGTTGCTGAAATAACCACTGTTGGTGATTTTATTATAAATCCCACAGTTGATTTGGATTCTTTACTAAATTCCTTTAATTTAGTTTACAGAAATAATTTATCAAGTTTTGATACTCAGTACTCTAAGGCTATTATATGTTATACAGCTCCAATAAGTCCTGTAGTTGTGGATCAACTAAAGTCAAGTTTTGTAGTTCCTGAGATTACAGAAAGTTTAGCAGTTGAAGATATTAGTGAGCCAGCTCCTGTGCATAAGGCCTTCTCTCCACCAACTTTTGGCTGGTGTGAATGACCAATGCCCAATCTTGATGATATTATGTTTGCAGACATGGAAGAATAAGTAAGTGTTCAGACTACTATAGAGAGTTTTGTAGAGCCAACAAGTCAAGCACAGCCACAGGTTCCAGGATTCTCAGCTGAATTGCTAAAGCAGTTGGATGCTCTTTATGATAATCTAGAAAATTCTGCTGATGATAATGATAATGAGTTAGATGACTCTGAAAATACAAGTACCAAGAAACGCAAGGCAAAGAAGAAGTTTGCTCCTGCCAAGGCTGTTCCTAAGCCTAATCCATTTGCTGATATTCCTTATTATATCCTGCATAATATAACTCTCACTCCAGACACCCCAAACTAGATGAGATATTCCAAGAAAGAGCTAAAAGCCAGGAAGAAGAGCAGGAGATACTCTCCACCTCCTAAATTCAGGAGAGGTCCTCCTCCTCCTCCTATAGCAGGATCTTCTGGAAGTGTTGCTCAAGTTCAAAAATATGCATCCTCTCATAAGTCCAAACCTTCTAGCAGCAGACATCAGCATAGGTCTAGCAGTAGTAGCAGGCAACAATAATATCAAAAGCACAATAGACAGCAGAAGACTTCTGAAGATACTCAACTAGATAAAGCAAGTCCTGAAAGGGCTTTATCTCCAATTTGTGATCCACAGATGGACCCCAACTCCAAAATGGCCAGATTTCAAGAATTAATAGAGCTTTCTCAAATACGAAAAGCAAAGAAAGAAGGACAAGACTTCTCAAAGTACACTACTATGTCCTCCTATAGAAAGAAAGAGATAGATAAATATTAGGTGCACAATCTTTTTAATGTTGATGCTTATATGTCATTACATCCTGAAGTAGTTGTACTAAGAGCTGCTTCTGTGACAATCCTTGGAGTAAGTGATATGAAAATGACAAAACAGCAAGCTGCATATCCCAAAAGAGAAATCATCTTCACCAGACCAGATTTAGATGAACAGAAGAAAGACTCAATGAAAGCCTAAAAATTTTCTTTCTTTATTTTGATTTGAACTGTTATTTGTTATTTGTACTTCACAAGTCACTGTTGTTAATATCTGTTGAACAACTTTAATTCTGCCAGATATCTTTTTATGCTTTGTGATTTTTTCTCTTTTTTGTTGTTCATAGTGACCTCACCCAAATAGGGGGAGATTGTTGGATCCCTAGTTTGGATTTGGGCTAGGTACACTATTAGGTTATTGACCCTCCATTTATAGCCTAGGGTCAAATTGTTAGTTCTATGGTCTAGGCCAGTATGACTTGGTTAGACAGACATTGATTTAGCCCTCAGAGGAATTCAGAGATCTAGACTTAGAAGAATAGCAGTTTTTAAGAGTTCATAGAATCAGTTTGAAGTTCTTCGAACTCAGCTCGACGATCGTCGATTGCAGATCGATGAACTTAGAGTCCCTACTCTGAGCTGAGCTCAACGAACTTATAGCTCAGGTCGACGATATTCCCTCTTCTCTCAAGTTCTCTGGTAAACGAAATTCTATCTCAGGTCGACAAACTTGGAGCTCAGCATTGACAGTCTACTTTCCAGATCAACTTTCTCTGAGCTCTGCTCGATGAAGACAATTTCTCAGCTCGACGAACTTGTAGTTCAGGTCGATGAAATCTATCCCGAGTTCAACGATTTCTCTCAGTATCAGTTTGGGGTTTTCTCAGTTTGATTTCAGTTTGGATTATTCTAAGGTAGTAATTATTTGATAATTAATGCTCATATTCTCAAGAATATGACAGTTGCTTGGCAACATTAATTATGGATTTCACCGAGTAATTACTTGACTTATTTACTGAGACAATTGAGGAAACACATTTAAGACAAATTTCAGCTGTTCAACTCCCAGGATTTCGATATTAATTTCAGGAATTCTTTTTCAAACTTCAAATGACAGAGATCTTTCAGAATATTAAAAAAAATCTTCTCTCCAGAACAATAAGGAAGAGGAATTACAAGAGATCTTTTACTCAACAACTGATACAAGTTTTGAAGAGAAAAAGACTGCCATCTACAGGAAATTGAAGAAGAACATCAACACATAGATCTTTAATTTTCTTCAGTTTCTGCTTCAGACTTCAAAAGGACAACTCAACAACACCAGTCCAAGAAGTTTCTGAAGATCTTCATCAAGGCCTACACCCCGTGCAAAACTCTCATCTTCCTGAACCCTCTTTTTCATCTAAGGGGGAGCTTTGACAACATCTTCCATTAAAGTCTTATCAGTTGTTTGAGAAAGAGAAGACAACATCACTTTTCATTTCCAACTGTGTACGGGGTTATAACTCCATTCAAAAGTTAACCCCTTTGGTTGTTAAGTCTACTGATCAAAAGACATAGTTTGGTTTTGTGGCACTTGATCAAAAGCTCAAAAGGGTTGTGAGATCTCCCTTGAAAAATAGATCTTGTGGTGACAGGGCACTTGAGAAAAAACCTGTGGTGGCATGGCACCTGATCAAAAATCTGTTAGTGGATTCCTACCAGGGTGGTAGAAGAGTGGATGTACACAATTTTAGGGGAACCACTATATATTTCTTGTGTCGTCTGGATTGCTCTATTGTTTGTTTCTATGTGCTGTTATTATTTTTGTTTTCTTCTCTCGTTATATACTTACTTATCACTTATTTTAATCCACTGTAAATAAAGTTTTAAAAAACTTTGTTCACCCCCCTATAGAGTTAAAGCAGATCTATCCCTCAGTTTCACATCCCTCCTCTCCATAGTGTGGGACTAAACCAAGAGGAGTGTGCTTCCCCTCTTCCTCCTGGCCAAGTGGCGCCATCCTAAGAGGGTTGGTACTGTCATATCATAGCTTCAAAGGGGGGGGGGGGGAGAAAGAACCTAGTGGACTTGTGTTTTAGAAAGGAGAGAAAGAGAGGGGAGTGGGTGGGTTGAGTTTGTGGGCCTACACTTGGCCCAAGAATGGGCTTGCTGGTTGGGGACCCAATGTGGGTGAGGGGGCAAGGCCCTAGCTAGCCATGAAGGGGGTTGGCCTTCTTCTTTAGGGGAAATTTTAAAAACAAATGGAAAAAATGGAGGGTTTGACAAAAGTCAACCCTGGGGGGGGGGGGGTCCCCATGCTGGTCAAAGTCAAAGCATGGTCCAGGTAATCGGGGTCGGGTCAAAGTTGGGGTGTCGTGTCACAATTAGTTTGAGCACGCTTTTCAGTACACGATTGTGCTTGATTTGACCACGAGTTGACCACTCCTCATCGAAATTGATCGGGACAACTTCTGCTGACTTAGTATCGATCATATGAGTCTAATGCCACTATCTGAGGTCGAATCGATTTTTGTTTGGTAAAAGTCCAAAATCTGCGCGTTGTGGCACACTAAAATGGTCAAAATGTCTATATTCGTTGTTAAATTTTGAATTGCGACACAACGAGTTCTGACGTGTTCGTATTGACTATACGAGCTCACAAGAACCAAATCGGAGTTCTCTAGAATGATATTAAAAATCTTGTCTTCACGCTGTTTTACGAGGAATGGTCATATCCACCATATGACCACAGGGTCGAACAGAACGAGTTCCGATGCGCTCATATTAACTAACGAAGCCACAATAACTGACAGAAATCAAATCGGAGTTCTGTAGCTCCATTTCCCACATAGGGTTACCTCCTACCAGGACGCGGGTAGGGGTTCAGGGTACTTTTATTGGGCCCATTAGGGTTCTGGTGGCCCAATAAAAGTCGGGATGTTGCAATCCAATAAAAATAAAATGATTTTTCGTCCCCAAAAATTTGCTCGAAGTAGGGGAAAAAGTAACATACCTGGGGAAAGAGCTCGGGGTGCTTTGCTCGGACGAGTGCTTCAGTTTCCCATGTAAACTCTTCTCGTTTGCAGTTTGACCACAATATCTTGAACATCGGAATGGTCTTATTACACAAGGACTTCACCTTATGATCCATTATTCTGACTGGTTCGAGCTGGACGAATCTATCTGACTGCAGCTGTACTGACGGTGTAGGAAGATGTTGTTCTTGTTATCAGAGGACTCGTCTCAAGGAAGAGACATGAAATACATTATGAAGATTTCCCAATTCTGGTGGCAGGGCTAATCGATAGGCAATAGGGCCAACACGCTCTATCACCTGATAGGGGCCCAAATAACGGGGATCTAGCTTCTTCTAATTTCTCAACCGGGAGACACCATGCATGGGTTTAATTTTTTATAAACACCATTTCACCCACACTAAAATCCACAGGTCAGTGTCATGCATCATAATACTTGGCCTTCCATCTCTGCGCCTCCAGCATCCATTCCTGGATTAGATGTATCGCTGCTTTAGTGTCGTCAATATAAGCCACTCCGAAGGATTCTGGGTCCTCTTCCTGAGCCCAAGTCAACGGGGTTCGATAACATCTCCCATACAATTCCTCGTACAAAGCCATCTTAATGCTGGTCTGATAGCTATTATTGTAAGAAAATTCGAATAAAGGCAACAAATGCTCCCACGGTTCGCTATGTTCTACTATGCAAAGTCAAAGTAGATCCTCCATCATCTGATTCATCCTTTCCATTTGTCCATCTGTCTGAGGGTGGAAGGCAGTGCTAAAGGCCAACTTGGTCCCCAAGTATGCCTGCACCCGTCTCCATTCCTTCGATGTGAATATCCCATCACGATCCGACAAAATGGACTTGGGTACTCCGTGGAATCAGACTACTTATGTTGGGTATTGTAACCACAATAACCCAGATTTGTATGAAGTCACCCTTGAACTAAGATGAATTAAGTTGTATTTGATGTATTGTTTGAGTTATGTGTTTGCAGGACTAAATTGCCAAGTGTAGACGAATGTCAGTCTACAATGGGTCACCAAACACAGAACCATACAATGTAATCCCTCATTGTGTTATCCACGGTGTTGACTCATGTGTAGCCTCTCTATTGGGATACACTTCATTTTTCAAACACTAGAATTGTTGGAGAAAGACATGTTGTTGATTCCATTGAAGAAAGGAAAATATTCATAACCAAATTTTTCTAAAGTGTTTCACTTGAGTAGAATTATAGTACTCCAGTGGAACCTTTACTTGTACTCGAGTAAGTCTAGTCTGAATTTCGATTAAAGGAAATGGTTCTCGAGAATCTTAAATCTGTTCTCGAGTGGCTAAGTCCATTACTCGAGTAGACTTCTTCTCTTTCTCGAGTTGATAGATTTTCCCTCTCAGAAATTTTATAAGTATTATATTCGAGTAGTCAAGTTCACCACTCGAGTAGATGAGCTCTTTAACTCGAGTGACAGAAGGAAGGTTCTCGTGAAGTATGTACACCACCCGAGTAGTGTAGCTCCTGTACTCGAGTAGTCTATCTACTTCTCGAGAAGTCTTGTTACAGTACTCGAGTAATTAGTTTCATTTCCCAGAATTTTCTCTCAGTCTTTTTCTCGAAAAGTTCACTTTCACCACTCGAGTAATACTTCTATCACTCGAGTAACCCTCATTCCACTCGAGTGAATATGATTTAGTTCTGAATTTTCCTAAAGGGCTTGTTTTCAAGTTGTCTGATATTGTCCTCTCGAAAACTCAGTGTAGTACTCGAGTAGTTTTTATTTCACTCGAGTAATTCAGTCATTTTTCCAGAAAATTTCGCTAAGTCCTAACAGACGAGATTTTCAAATGACTTGACGTGATTGGTCCACGTGGACGTCATTAATGATAATTATGACCGTTATGGAGATCTTATATAAGGTCTTGTCATTTCGACTAACCCTAACAAGCGCGTGAAAGAAATGTTCTAAGATTTCTGAATTGATTTTTCTCTTTCCAAAAATGGAAGCCGCCGCCGCTCCTCATCATGCAAATCGCCCAAGGCTTTTGTTCAAGAAGATTCCGACCGGTCGACGTGCAGATCGAGATTGTTCTTCAACCTCTTCATCTTCTCTCTAATCTTGTGAGTCAAGAATTTTCAGATCTGATCTTGCCGTGTTCTTCAAAGTTTTCTGACAGTGCCGCAAATTTCAAGAAGGAAGACCAAGGCTAAAATTTCCAGATCTGAGAAAAGATACTGTTTGTAATTTTGATTTCTATTTATTCTTGTAGGAGATTATTCTCCGAGTGTAGGAGCGTTGTTCTCCGAGTTGTAGGAAGTTTTCATCTTCCGAGTGTAGATCCGTTTAGTAGATCGAGTTGTAGGAACGTTGTTCCGAGGTTTAGGATTGGTTTCAATCCGAAATAGTGGAGTAGCCGAGTCTAGTGCTTTGCTAGATCGGTGAGTGGAAAGTGGTTGTAACCCAAGGTTGGGGAACCTCTATAAATCTTTGTATCCTCTGTGATTGCTTGGTTGTTATTTTCTGTGCATAGATCGCTAAAATGTTTATTCCGCAAAAAATGCAAAAGTCACATATTCCCCCACTCTAGGTGATTTAGGTATGACAACTAATAATTTCAATTGGTATCAGTGGGAGGTTGATCATTAAAAGGATAACACCTTGATCTGATCTGACCCTAGCTGTCTTTTGAGTTATCCAAGCATGGACAATTCCAATGATTTTGCTAAGCTTCCCTTGTGTACAAAGAACAA
Organism: Platanthera guangdongensis; assembly: GCA_039583875.1. Lineage (NCBI taxonomy): Eukaryota > Viridiplantae > Streptophyta > Magnoliopsida > Asparagales > Orchidaceae > Platanthera > Platanthera guangdongensis. Next base: position 126,877,908 of record CM077161.1, read on the forward strand.
CTTTCCCATGTGCAAAGAGAGGATCAAATTTTTCATGGAAGCTGTAGATCCAAGGATCTTCATGATTGTTGAAGAAGGTCCTTATGTTCCTATCACCGTCTCCACTATAGATCCAACAAAGAAAGTTACTAAGAAGATGATGGATCTAGAAAAAGATGAGATTGCACTTGTATCTTTAGACAAGAAGGCCAAAAATATTATCGCAAGTGTAGTTGATGACTCGATGCTGCAGAACCTGATCCTCTGCCAATCCGCTAAGGAAATGTGGCAGTCCCTCATCACCTAGATGGAAGGCACAGAAGAAGTTAGGGATGATAGAAGATCCTTTCTTAATCAAAAATATGAAGCCTTCCGACAAAGACCCAAGGATACAATTGTAGACACTTTTGAAAACTTCTTCAAGATAGTTAACGGCCTAAGAGTCTGCGACCGAGTCTTCACCAACGGAGAACTGAATGATAAGTTCTTGTGATCCCTAACTAACGAATGAGATAACAAGGTTTGTGCTATTCGAGAATTTGGAAAACTAGCTGAGACTGACCCGCAAAATCTCTTTGGAAAGCTTATGTCATATGAGATGCAAATTAATTCGAGAAAAGCTGAAGAAGAGAAGAACAAGTCTTCATCCAAGGAGAAGTCTGTTGCTCTCAAGGCATACACCTCAAGGAAGTCTAAGTCTGCCTCTCCTACCCCAGCACAGGAAGAAAGTGAAGAAGAAACCTCGGAGCCAAGTGTAACACCCCCATCCATCACATGGCATATAACAGAAGGTCCAGCTGGAACCCGGCGCCATATACCACAGACAGTCGGAAGGGTTACATAAGAATATTCAAACTATCCATTTAAGACTACTCATCCTGCACAGAGCATTCTAGCGGAAGTTTTTAAAGTTGAAAGAACCCAAACTTAAATCCAATAAACATGAATGTCCACAACTAAAACTACTGGAAAGAAACCCAAATACACTGAAAGGGGGGTACATGGCCTTATGGCCTTACAAATGTTCACTTAAATAAATCATGTCTTACATACATCGGCTCGCAGGCCGGCCACACATGATAAAATAAAAACAACTATTCGCTTTGAGCTTTTAGGGCCAGCACAGCAACATGGGCTCCAGCCAGCTATTTGGTACTCGGCTCCGCAGCACCTGCAAGCACATTCCACCGCACGGTGGCAAACAAAGCAACGGTCAGCCAAAAGCCGACCAAATTATAATGACCCTGCCACTTACTCGAGACAGTGGTGCTCTTTCCCTGTAAAATATTAGCCCAGTAAAACAATAAAGCGCAACTATACTACGCCACATGTGTAGGCTCGCACGACCAAACACCCCGTGCACTCATGGCACATTAACAGTGAATCCTGACACTTCAGCGTCTTCACCACCATCCCAACGATGGCAACCACGTGAGCATTTAGCCTTTCTGACCACCGTCTAAGGCTCCCGACTATGCCAACAGCCAGTCCCCTTTTCGGGTCTCTCGCACCAAACCATATAGCATATGTCCGATTCCACTTGCCCGTTTCTCACACCACGTAGTCACTTTAAGACGTACGCACGAGCCAAGCTTCTCTCGGATCCCAAAATTTTCCAAACAATCACATAACCTAGTTATATTCAAGGCCGGTACCCATACCACCAAGTTAGCAAAACAATGATTCCGCTCAATTTTCCGGGTGCGCCTTGGAGCTAACCTCCAAGGATCCCTGCTGCAATCTACCGCGTAAAAACCTGAAAAAAACCCAAAGCACGGAGTCTTCTCCAGCAAATCATAACAAATGCAACATCACCGTTCCAAACAATACACGTCCGGGTAGGCTTCACACACAATGCCTATGCCCGTACTTACGATTCCGGACTCTATACGCAACATAAGGGGGACTATTCACATCAACACTAAGGAATACCACGCACTCACCGCACACTCGCGGGAGCGGGATTTTCTATGCAGAAAGAAAGAGCTTCACATGCTAAAGTAGAGAATCGTTACCCTTGTAGTCCGCTTTGGCGCCTTGGAAAAACTACACAGACAGAACTCTTCGCAACGTACTTCCCTCTACGGATCCGCTCCCAGATTTCAAAACAGTGCTCTGATGATCCGCCAGCGGCCGAAATCCTTCTTCTTCTTCCTCCTCTCTCTAACACCTTGGAAAGAGAAAGCCTAGGAGAGAAATGAAGGATTAACTCCCCTATTCCCGGCCTTAACAGAGCAGGAAACCATCTGGGCCGTTGGATCTTAATTAAAGAAAATGAACGGCTCAGATCCACTCAAAAATCTCCAAACCTGGGCCGAACACGGCTTGGAACACGGTCGTGTCCCAGGCTGTGTGCCTCGATCCAGGCACGATCGTCGAACGTAGAAAAACCACACGGGCTCAGACACGCCCGTGTCCCACCTGACACGCCTGTGTCAGGTCCTCGACATGCCCGTGACTGGGGGTGTGTCACGCATAACCGCCACGCTAACCGACACGACCCAACTGAACACGGGTACGGACACGGGTAGGCACACGCCCGTGTCATGAAGCCTGTTCCTGGCCGTGTCCTTCTCGGGATGAAAACATACAAAAATCACCAGCAAGACACGGCCTTGGACACGCCTGTGTCCTTGGCCGTGTACCCCTATACAGGCACCAAAAAACCCTTTTTACGCGACCGACTCAAATACGATTTTCGGGGCGTTACAAATCTCCCCCACTTAAGGAATTTCGTCCCGAAATTAAGTAAAGGTACACAAATCTAAATAATACCTGAGTGGAATAACTCGGGGTATTCATTCAACATAGCTTGCTCTCGCTCCCAAGAAAGCTCCTCATGTCCGCAGTTATCCCAACAGACTTTAACCATTCGGACCTCCTTGTTGCAGAGTCGTTTGACTGTAATGTCTTCAATACGTACTGGCTTGACCCTTGTTGTCAACTCATAATCAACCGGTACTTGATTGTCCGCAATGATCTGCGAAGGATCTTGCACCGCCTTATGCAACACCGACACGTGGAACACGTCATGTACCCACTCAATTCCGCCGAGAGCTTCAATCTATACGCCACCTCGCCAACACGCTCCAGGATTTCAAATGGTCCAAGGTATCTCGGACTCAACTTCTTCAAGCGTCGAACCCGCGATACACCCTTGAACGACTTGATTTTTAGATACACCATGTCGCCAAGATTGAACTCCACGTTCCTATGCTTGGCGTTGTAATACTTTGTCTGCCTGTCCTGAGCGACCTTCAACCTTTCCTGAATTGTACACACCATTGAAGTGCCGTCTTCCACCTTTTAACGTTTATACAACTTTGATTCGCCTGCCTCCAACCAAGACAACTACGTACGACACTTCCTCCCGTATAAGGCCTCGAAAGGAGTCATTCCAATACTTTCCTGAAAGATGTTGTTATACGCAAACTCTACCATGTACAGGTGATCCTCGCACTGCTTTCCAAAATCTAGGACGCACATGCGAAGCATGTCCTCCAACGTCCGGTTGACCCTCTCGGTTTGGCCATCCGTCTGCAGATGAAAGGTTGCACTGAACTTTAGCTTAGTACCCAATAGACTATGCACCAACCCCCAGTCATTCAACGTGAAGCGTCCATCTCGATCACTAACAATACTGCGGGGCACACTGTGCAATCGTACAATATTCTCCACATAGAGTTTGGCTAACTTTTCCACCGGATCTTCCTTTCTGACCAGTATAAAGTGCGACACCTTTGTCAACCTATCTACGACCACCCAAATGGCGTCATTTCCCTTCTGTGACTTCGGCAAACCATGCACAAAATCCATAGATATGTCATTGAATCTCCATTCTGGGATAGGTAGGGACTTCAAGAAACCTCCGGGCTTCTGGCATTCCGCCTTCACCAATGTGCAAGTACGACACTTGGCCACATAAAGTGCCCATCCTTCTTCAAACCTGGACATCAGAATAATTTCTTCATGTCTCTATACATCTTCGTGCTTCCCGGATGGATTGAGTACTTGGTATGATGAGCCTCATACAATAATTCCTCCCGAAGATTATCCGCACTAGGAACGCATAGGCGACCGTCCTTCCTTAGCAACCCATCCTCAACAACAAACTGGGAATTTGACCCATCCAATGATTCTTACAAGATCTGCTTCATGCTGTTATCCTGAACCAAAGCCCGCCGAACTCTATCAGCTTGGTCACACTGCACCTCCGTCCAAAATAGTTTCTCCTTAACACTAAACTGCTTGTCGACGCAAGATATCTCCAAAGCCTCCAACTCATGTGTTGGAACACCCTATTACTAATTTGGGTCAGGATCACTATATCTATAGGAATATGTGTTTTGACCTCCTGTATAGATTTTAGGTCAAAATAGAATTGAGTCTAAGGTTCAGTAGGCTAGGATTGGAAGCAGCTCTGAAGATTCAAGTTTTTGTAGTGACTAAGTCCAAATCGTCGAGCTCAGCACGACGTTTCGTCGAACTCCGGTCGACGATCGTCTAGCTCAACTTTGGCAGATCGTCGAGCTCCATTCGACGATCGCTGAGCTTAAGCCTCATAAATATCGTCGAGCTCTGGTCGACGATCGCTGAGCTCAACTTCTCAATATCGTCGAGCTCCATTCGACGATCGCTGAGCTCAGGTCGACGATTTTGACTCTGAACTGGATCCTTATCTCTGAGCTCAGTTCGACGATCTTTGAGCTCAGATCGACGATTTTCTGCTGCTTACATCTTTCATTTTCGCTGAGCTCAGCTCGACGATAGCAGAGCTCAGTTCGACGATTTCAGTTGACCTTCAGAATTCTAATTCAAAATCAGATAGAAGTTATTCTGCATTTAAGTCAGAAGATCTGCCAGCCGTTTTCATTTACTTCTGGAGCAAGTTTCAAGGGATTTTCTAAGGAACAAATCAGTGGACTTTCCTTCAGAACATATTATACAATTAAGGCTGTAATTAATGCAGACCAACGGCTATCTTTGACAGAGCTATTTTCCTATTGAGATTCAGAGAATAAAAGAGAGAATGTTTTTGAATCAAAAAGAACACAGTTAAGAGAGATTGACAAGAACAGGACACCCCTCAATATACAGAGACTCTGAAAAATATTCTGTCAACAAGAATTCAGAAGAACACTCATCAAGAGATCAAGCTTTCAAACATTCTTCAGATCTCTTCAGCTCTCAAGTGTTCAAGGCCAACATCATCTCAAGACTCCAGACACTCAACATTTCAGCTTGCTGAAATCATCATCTGCTGGAGATCTATTTTTGAAGGCCTATCACCCTCAGCAAAGCTCATCTTCCTGAAGACTTCAAGGACTCAGGGGGAGCTTTGAAATCAATCCACATAGTCTTCTCAGTTGCTTGAGAAAGAGAAGACTGCCATAACTCTCTCACCCCCAATCTGTAAAGGGTTTTTCAAACTCCCTTCAAAAGTTTGAAGTTGGTTTTTGAGCACCTTGTCAAAAGCTCATTGGTGGCAAGACACCTGATCAAAAAATCTGTTTTGGTTTTTGAGCACCTTATCAAAAGCTCATTGGTGCCCAGGACACCTGATCAACTCATCCTGCAGTGGATTCCTACCTAGGGTGGTAGAAGAGTGGATGTACCCAAGTTGGGGAACCACTATATTTCCTTGTGTCATCTGGTTGTGCATGTTTTCTTTTTGTCTCTGGCCTAGATTTTCTTGTGCTTAGTTTCTGCATAGATTAGTTTTGTGGTTAATTTTACCTCTGCTTCCCTGCTTACACTTATTACAACAACTGTTGTAAAGCTTTGCAAAAGTTTTTCTTTGTGTTTTAAAAAGCACCATATACTCTATTCACCCCCCCCCCCTCTAGAGTATATCAGATCTAGTTTCCCCTTTCAATTGGTATCAGAGGGAGGTTGGTTAAACATACCATATCTGTTTGGTTGTACAGGCTAACACCTGAACCCCAAAGATCCCAAACTAGATCCTTCTTTTTTTTTTCTTTTTGTATTAGATTTAGCTTGCACAAATCATGGCCCAGAACAAAGATTATGCTAGCACCAGACCTCCAGTGTGCAATCTATCAAAGTTTGCACTTTGGAAGGCAAGGATTAAACTCTACATGAATTCAATTGACGAAGATATTTTTAATTCTGTTTTGACAGTGTGCCCAAGACCTCCAGAGAGCACAAGCACAAATGCTGTTCCACCTCCATCAGGAACAGATGCTGACATTAAAAGATGGAATGTAGCTGATGCCAAGGCAATGAACATTCTAGCTCAGAAAATGTCAGATGACATTTTTCAGAAGGTAGCTGAATGTAATTCAGCCAAGGAGATCTGGGACAAGCTTTCAGAAATTGTCTCTGGCTCAGCTGATGAGAAAAAGGACAGAAGATCTCATCTCATCTCCCAATATGAGAACTTCAAGAAGGGAGAAACTGAGTCAGTGGGAGACATGTACAATAGATTGAGTCTAATTGTCAGTGAACTGAGGACATTAGATAAAGAAATCTCACTGACAGAACTCAATGACAAGATCCTAATGTGCTTCCCCAGCACTTGGGATTCAAGAATCTGGCCAATTAAAGATACCAGAAGCCTAAATGAGATTACCACTGAAGCCTTGTTGGGTAAGCTCAAATCTTATGAGCTACTCATCAAGAACAGAGAAGAAGAACAGAAGGCTGCTTCTCCAGCCACAAGAAAGGAGAAGACTATTGCATTCAAGGCAGCTGAGGATCTGCCTGAAGAAAAGGCCACAAGCAATGATGAACTTCTCAGCCTATTGGCCAAAAGATTCTATAAGATGGCCAGGAAGGACTTCAGAAGAAGATCATACAAGGAGCAAGACAAGCCAAGGTATGACAAGTCCATTGGCAATAACAAAGATATCATTTGCTTTGGTTGCAGGAAACCAGGGCATATAGTTCCTGACTGTCCAGAGAATAAGAACAAGGACAGAAGGGAAAGAAAAGAAAGAAGAAAGGAGAAGGACTCCAAAAGGCATGGAAATAACAAACCTTCCACCAGCAAAAATAAGCACACAAGGAAAGGATTTGTTGCTGAATCCTGGAGTGAGACTGAAGAGGAGTCAGAGACCTCTTCCAGCTCAAGTGATGATGAGGATGATGCAGAGGAAAAGGAGTTCTGCATGATGGCAATCAATGCCTCACAGAACAGCTCAGAGGAAGAGGAGTCAGAGTCAGACTCAGAGACTCAACCAGAAGAAGATCAGGTAATCAGCTCTTTTGATTTTACCTCAGAAGATTTTAAGCTTGAATTTAAAGCACTATGTTTAGACCTGCTAAAGTCTGAGAAAGAGATCATCTCTCTCAGAAATCAATTATCTGAACAAAGTGATTTAAAATCAGAAAACCTCAAACTCTCTCAGGAGTTGGAGAACTATAGGGAACAGATAGCTTCACTGAATAGTGAGCTCTCTGAGGCAAAGAAACTTGAAGAATCCCTTAATGGGAGAAGCATCAAGCTGATGGACATCACAAGCACAGTGAACTCTAGACTCAACAGTACACTGGGCTTGGGTGCCTCATCCAGCCAACCTATTGTTCTAACAACCCCTATCAAGTTCATTTCTGACAAAGGAAAGGGAGTTGTAGAGGTTGCCAGAAAAAATTCTGATCTGCCTCAGAAAACTAAAGTCCAGCACAAATCGTCGAACGGAGATCGACGATCGCCGAATGAAGCTCGACGATCGCCGAACGCAGCTCGACGATCTCAGGAAATATCGTCGAACGCAGATCGACGATCTCAGCCAAGATCGTCGAACGCTGCCCGACGATCCCATATACCTGACCTCAGCCACAGTCGACCGTCGAACGGAGCTCGACGATCGGACCCACGATCGTCGAACGCAGCTCCACGATCGTCGAACAGAGGTCAGAGCTCTGGAAATTTTTCTAAAGGCAAGTCAAAATTGAAACCCAAGGGTTCTTCATCCCAAACCTTCAACCCCTATACTGAATGGATCATACCTCCAAGGAGATATCATCCTGAAGGATATAAGAGTCAGCCAGGGATATCTTTTATTTCTGAGTTTAAAGGTCATCAACCTAGGCCCAAGGTAAACTATGTCAAAAACAAGTAAATTGCTTTATGTGCAGGTGAACACCTATCCAACATCTAACCAGCAATGGTATTTGGATAGTGGGTGCTCCAAGCACATGACAGGGAACAAGGACAACCTCAATTCCTTTAGAGCCAAGCTTGGACCCAAAGTTATCTTTGGTGATTCCAACTTTGGACAAACTAAAGGATATGGAGCAGTCCAGATTGGTTCTGTAACCTTCAAGAAGGTAGCATATGTGGAAGGACTGAAGCACAACCTAATCAGCATCAGTCAGCTATGTGATGAAGGCTACCAGGTGAACTTCAGCAAAACTTTATGCAAAATCAAGTCAGAGGACAACACAACTGTGTTGACAGGTAAAAGGAAAGGTAACATCTACTTAGTAGATTTTCTTTCAACTACTGTAGACATCTGTTTATTCAATTCAGTTTGTAGACAAAATGTTTTATGGCATAAGAGATTAGGACATCTAAATCTTAGAACCATTGCTAGGCTCTCCAAGGACAATCTTGTTAGAGGACTACCCTCTGGCCCCTACAAGAAGGAAGGACTCTGCAAGGCTTGTCAATTAGGCAAGCAAACTAAAAACAGTTTTAAGTCACTTAATAAGAGTGATTCACCTAGGATATTGTATCTGTTACACATGGATCTATTTGGACCCATCACAGTACAAAGCCTAGGAGGGAAATCCTCCACCTTAGTAATTGTAGATGACTTCTCTAGATTCACTTGGGTGTTCTTTCTAAGGAAGAAGTCTGATAACTTTAAGTGTCTGACAGAGTTTCTCAAATGTATAAAGATTGAGTTCAATACTCACATTGCCCTGATCAGAAGTGATCATGGGATAGAGTTTGATTCTCTTCTTATGCAAGAGTTCTGTCAGAGTGAAGGGATCAGGCATACTTTCTCAGCTCCTAGAACTCCTCAACAAAATGGGGTAGCTGAAAGGAAAAATAGAACCCTTATTGAATCTGCCACTACATTGTTGTCAGATGCTCATCTACCTCTATCCTTTTGGGCAGAGGCAGTGAACACCTCCAACTATGTGCTGAACAGAAGCCTGATACATAAACTGAAGGGAAAGACTCCTTATGAATTACTCAAAGGGAAGAAACCTAAAGTTGACTATTTCAAAATTTTTGGTTGCATTTGCTATATTCACAATAATGATAAGAAACATCTAGCAAAATTTCAAGCCAAAGCTGATGAAGGAGTGTTTCTGGGATACTCCATGATCAGCAAGGCCTATAGGGTTTATAATAGATCATCATTGAAAATTGAGGAATCTGTTCATGTTTCTTTTGATGAAACTAACATGTCTTCCAAGGAGAAGGTTTCTTCTACCATAGAACCATTGCAGGAACACACTCTAGTTGAAGATATGAACAAGCTACAGGTTGCTCAAGAGGATGAAAACAGTGAAGATGAGAGCAATGCTCAACATATTGAAACTCAACCTGAAGAGCCAGTTGTTGTACCACAAGAGGAAACAACAGCACAGGTTGGGGAACAATCAACACCCCCTGTTGATTTAGTAACATCAAGAGACCATCCAATTTCCCAGATAATTGGAGAACTCTCAGCTGGTGTGCAAACCAAAAATCAGGTCAACCAAAACCTGTTGCACACCTGCTTCCTTTCTCAAATTTAACCTCAGTCCATTCAAGATGCAGAGCAAGATCCACACTGGATCATTGCCATGCAAGAGGAGTTGCATCAATTTGAGAGGAACAAAGTATGGGAACTAGTGCCAAAGCCTAAGGATCATTCCATTGTTGGAACAAAATGGGTATTCAGAAACAAACTGGATGATCAAGGAGTAATAATAAGGAACAAGGCAAGGCTAGTTGCCCAAGGATATTCTCAAGAAGAAGGAATTGACTACGACCAGACCTTTGCACCTGTTGCAAGACTAGAAGCCATCAGGATATTCTTAGCTTATGCAGCTCACAAAGGCTTCAAGGTTTATTAGATGGATGTCAAGAGTGCCTTCTTAAATGGAGACATCAAAGAGAAAGTCTATGTCAGACAACCTCCAGGTTTTATCTCTCCAACTCATCCTGATTTTGTTTATAGATTAAATAAAGCATTATATGGTCTCAAGCAAGCTCCTAGAGCATGGTATGAGACCCTAGCATGCTTTCTCTTGGAAAATGGTTTTATAAGGGGTAGAGTAGACCAAACTCTTTTCATTAGAACCCATAAGTCCCATACCCTTCTAGTACAAATCTATGTGGATGATATCATTTTTGGCTCTACTGACTCAAAACTGTGCAGAAGGTTTTCCAACCTAATGCATTCTAAATTTGAGATGAGTAGCATGGGTGAGCTATCCTTCTTCCTAGGATTGCAAGTCAAACAACATGCTGAGGGCATCTTTATTTCTCAAACCAAATATGCTAATGAGCTGGTTAAGAAATTTGGGATGTCTGAGGCATCTTGTATGAAAACACCCATGCCTACCAATGCTGTATTGGATGCTGATGAACATGGGAAACCTGTTGATCAGACAACATATAGGGCAATGATTGGCTCTTTACTGTATCTTACAGCTAGTAGACTAGATATAATGTTTGCTACATGTATATGTACCAGATTCCAAGTTAGCCCTAGAGAGTCACACCTCACATTAGTAAAGAGGATTCTCAGGTATGTTAAAAGTTGTCCAAATCTAGGTCTCTGGTATCCAAAAGATTCAGCATTTGAGTTAACTGGATTCTCTGATGCTGATTATGCTGGATGCAGAATTGACAGGAAAAGCACCAGTGGAACTTGTCAGTTCCTTGGTGATAGACTTGTCTCCTGGTTTTGCAAGAAACAAACATCTGTGTCAACCTCAACTGCTGAAGCTGAATATATGGCTGCAGGCAGTTGTTGTTCATAAATACTGTGGATTCAAAATCAACTCCTAGACTATGGTTACAACTTAGAAAAGTCAAAAATCTTTTGTGACAATACAAGTGCTATCTCCATAGCTCAAAATCCAGTCCTCCATAGTAGGACAAAACATATAGAGATTAGGCATCATTTCTTAAGGGATAATGTTGAGAAGAATAAAATTGAATTGCAGTATATCCCAACTGATTTACAAAGGGGAGATATTTTCACCAAGCCTTTTGATGAAAAGAAACATACCTTCTTCCTAAATCAGTTAGGAATGTTAGATGGAGGAAGTCTTAAATAAAACCCAAGATTTTGAAAGCTAAAACTGACCAAGACTAGGCAAAATTTCTGATTTTTCTTAGTATCTAGAAATTCTCTGATCTCTGAACTGCGCTCGACGATTTCCCCAAAGATCGTCGAACGGAGTTCGACGATTTCCTGAATCGTCGAACTGAGTTCAGCGCCCCTCAGACAGCATGAACTGTCTCCTTCGGTCAACGATCGTCGAACGGCGCTCGACGATTTTGTTCACTGAACGATCGTCGAACGGAGCTCGACGCCTTTCCAGATCGTCGAACGGAGATCGACGATTTTGGAGTCTCTTCAGATTCCTTTAGAAGCCTCGATCGTCGAACTGAGTTCAACGATCTTTCCTTTTCTGCGTCGAACCCTAATATAAAACTCATTTTTCGCCGTCGTTCTCTCTTGCGCTTTCAATTTCTCTGCAAACTTTTCTTCCCTCCAAACAGTTCTACACTTGGTCGTTTTGTTTGTTGATTTTTTGCAGGTACCATGGCCGTTTCTGTTGCTGTGCTCGCTGCCATGAAATTTGATGCCGGCTTTGACATCGATTTTGATTCCTTCAACACAACCGATCAAATCTTCCAAGATATTCTCACCTTATTCAAAGATCAGCAATTAACTGCCTTGATGACAACCAGAATCAAACTTGCATCTGATGAGATTAAAGAATGGGTTTACACTGCCCACAACCTTGACACAAACACCATAGTTGGTTCCATTGGTGGCACCCAGGTACCTCTGACTCCAGCAGTATTGACAGAAGTTTTTGGCTTCAGGAATGGTGAAGATTCTGCTGACCTTTCTGGAGAAGAGTTTGCTGATGTTCTTGCCAGGATGGGTCATCCTGAGGGGAACCCTAGCAAGCTGTTTAAGAGAAACCTGTCTGTGGAATACAGGTTTTTGGCTGATGTAGTAGGCAAGGTCCTTTTGGCCAAGCATTCTGCTCATGATACAATCTCCAGATACCATCTCTGCCTTATGGGAGCTCTTGTGGACAGGAAAAGTTTGAACTGGGGAGAAGTATTCTTTGACTTGTTAAAGAAAAAGATAAATAAGACTTTTGTGAATTTTGGAAGAATACTGGGAATCTTCCTCCAGGCTAAATGCCCTACCCTGCTAGTCTCCTCTGGAGTGCACATAAATGCCTCCAAGAGACTCACCTGTGCCCTTTTTGGCAAATGGGACAGGCAAATCTCCAAGCCCAGCAGGCCCTCTTCTTCTGGCCCTTCAGGCACCAGGACTCTAAGAGTCACTCCACCACAGGCCTCTGCCCCTGCAGAGGACCTGCCTGCTAGTGCTGCTGCTTCACCTCCTCCAAGCCCAACCCTACCAATTCCATCCACCACTCCAGCAACCTCCACCATTACCATTTACAGCCCATCTCCAACATCTATTCCATCCCCAGCAACTATTTCCTCTCCACCAGCAGACCTCTTCCACCCCCTATTCTCCTATCCCCCACCAGCTGTCACCTCATCCCCATCCATTCCCTCCTTCACACTTCTGGATGAATCCTATATGGATAATTCCCCCTCCTCTCCTCCAGAATTTCCCTCCACCTCAACAACTTCTTTCCAAGACCTTCTCCATCATATCCTTGACCAACCATCCTTCACTCCATCCATTTCTATACCCTTGTCCTCCATCTCCACAATTCCCACACCTCAGCCCTCTATCCCTTCACCCTCCAGCCCTCCACCTCCAGCTTCCTCAGCCATCCCAATGCCCTCTACCTCTGCTCCTCTCATTGAGCATGTAGATCTCCCAGCCCTTGCTGATCAGTTGTATGAGCTCCTTGCACCTAGGCTCTCCCTTCTCATGGAGGCCTCCTTAGCTCCTCTGCAACAATCAGTGGCATCTCTCTCTGCCAGGCTGTCATCTTTCCTTACCCCTATAACAGCACCCCCAGCAGTGTGCCTTGATGCACAAGTTTCTGCATCCAGGCAGGTGGAGATGCCCTATGAAGCCAGCTTCCAGGCTGCTGTTGCTGCTGCTGCTCCTCCTGCTGGTGTTTCTGATGCTGCTACTGCTACTGCTGCTGTGTCTGTTTCTGCTGCTGCTGCTATTCCTGTCATAACACTAGACCTAATGTCTCTGCTATCTACTTTTGATACTGCTTACTTCAGCTGCCTCCCAGAGCCATATGCTGCCCAGCCCTCAGAAGATATGTCCAAGGCCCTAGTGCCCTTCTCTTGCTGTGACCCCAGAACCATTTCTGATTTTCTTCTGTCAGTGACTGCTACTTCTGATGTTCCTGCTGCTGCTGCTGCTGCTGAAGACACTGCTGTGTCTACCTCTGAAGTTGTATCTGCTGCTGAAGAAATTGTTTCTGATGAGCCTATTTCACAGGATTTTTTGATGACAGAGGCTGTTGATTGTGAGCCTGCTGTAGAAGTTGTTGGTTCTGAAGCTGCTGCTGCTGCCCTCATTTCTGAAGTAATTTCTGTTGTAACATCTGCTGCTCCAGTACCTATAGTTACATCTGTTGCTCCTCCTGCTTCTGTATCTTCTGCCCCATCAGCTGCTGTTAAACTAAAAGAGGATTTGATGAAAAGGATTGATGCCTTGTATGATGCACAAAGCTCTGAATCTGAGGATTATAACACTGCTTCTGATGACTCATCAGCCACAATTGCAAAGAAAAGAAAGGCAAGAAGTAAGGCCTTGAAGAGAGTTCCTCCTGCCAAAGTCAGAGATTACAATGATGTTCCATATTATATTCTGCATAATTGCCCAATCACTGAGCATTGGATGCAATTCTCCAAAAATCAGTTGAAGGCTATGAAAAAGAAGAGGAAATATGAGAAAGGTTCCTCTCAGTCCAAGCACCCTCATCCTCCTCCACCACCTCCACCTGATGCAGGTGCAGGTGGCAGCTCTGCAAGCTCAGGCCCTGCTAGAAGCCAGGCTCCCTACCAGCCTCATGCCAGAACATATCAAAGGGAAGGCTATTCTAGGGGCTCTTACTCAAAAAGGGGAGGATATAGGGGAAATCAAAGAGAAACTCAGGTTTACTCTAAAGGACACTCCAGGCAGCATCCTTATTCTAGGGGAGGACATGTTCCATCTGACACATCTTCTGGTCCTTTTCCCTACAAGCTCAAAGATACAGTGACTGCCAGGACACCTCAAGTTACTACTTCCAACAGGTATGAGCCACCTGTTCCATTTGAGGATCCTGAGAAAAATCCCATGGCTTGGACTGCAAGAATGAAAGAGCTGGCTGCTCTGGATCAAATCAAGAAAGCAAGAGAAAAAGGGCTAGACACTTCCAATATATCTACTATGTCAGAGCAAAGGCAAAAAGAGTTAGAAAGATATGCCTCCAGTAAGTTTTTTGATGCAGACAGATACATGGAGTTGCATCCAGCTGCAGTGGTTCCCAGGACATCAAAGCAAATCTATTTGGGTGCAGCTGATGATACCAGATCAAAACAACAAGCTTTAGATCCTAACAGAGAAATTAAAATGGTAAAAGGCAAAGAAAAGGAATAACTCTGTAAGGTGATAATTCTTGACTTCTGTGACTGCCTTCTGGATATCATGGTTATATATCTCTGAGATGGTTCTGTGATGTTTAGCTGTGTTGTTTTTATGTTTCTGTGACTGTATTCTGTTGTTTGTTTTTCCTATGTCTGTAAATAGTTTTCCTAACCCAAATAGGGGGAGATTGTTGGAACACCCTATTACTAATTTGGGTCAGGATCACTATATCTATAGGAATATGTGTTTTGACCTCCTGTATAGATTTTAGGTCAAAATAGAATTGAGTCTAAGGGTCAGTAGGCTAGGATTGGAAGCAGCTCTGAAGACTCAAGTTTTTGTAGTGACTAAGTCCAAATCATCGAGCTCAGCACGACGTTTCGTCGAACTCCGGTCGACGATCGTCTAGCTCAACTTTGGCAGATCGTCGAGCTCCATTCGACGATCGCTGAGCTCAAGCCTCATAAATATCATCGAGCTCTGGTCGACGATCACTGAGCTCAACTTCTCAATATCGTCGAGCTCCATTCGACGATCGCTGAGCTCAGGTCGACGATTTTGACTCTGAACTGGATCCTTATCTCTGAGCTCAGTTCGACGATCTTTGAGCTCAGATCGACGATTTTCTGCTGCTTACATCTTTCATTTTCGCTGAGCTCAGCTCGATGATAGCAGAGCTCAGTTCGACGATTTCAGTTGACCTTCAGAATTCTAATTCAAAATCAGATAGAAGTTATTCTGCATTTAAGTCAGAAGATCTGCCAGCCGTTTTCATTTACTTCTGGAGCAAGTTTCAAGGGATTTTCTAAGGAACAAATCAGTGGACTTTCCTTCAGAACATATTATACAATTAAGGCTGTAATTAATGCAGACCAACGGCTATCTTTGACAGAGCTATTTTCCTATTGAGATTCAGAGAATAAAAGAGAGAATGTTTTTGAATCAAAAAGAACACAGTTAAGAGAGATTGACAAGAACAGGACACCCCTCAATATACAGAGACTCTGAAAAATATTTTGACAACAAGAATTCAGAAGAACACTCATCAAGAGATCAAGCTTTCAAACATTCTTCAGATCTCTTCAGCTCTCAAGTGTTCAAGGCCAACATCATCTCAAGACTCCAGACACTCAACATTTCAGCTTGCTGAAATCATCATCTGCTGGAGATCTATTTTTGAAGGCCTATCACCCTCAGCAAAGCTCATCTTCCTGAAGACTTCAAGGACTCAGGGGGAGCTTTGAAATCAATCCACATAGTCTTCTCAGTTGCTTGAGAAAGAGAAGACTGCCATAACTCTCTCACCCCCAATCTGTAAAGGGTTTTTCAAACTCCCTTCAAAAGTTTGAAGTTGGTTTTTGAGCACCTTGTCAAAAGCTCATTGGTGGCAAGACACCTGATCAAAAAATCTGTTTTGGTTTTTGAGCACCTTATCAAAAGCTCATTGGTGCCCAGGACACCTGATCAACTCATCCTGCAGTGGATTCCTACCTAGGGTGGTAGAAGAGTGGATGTACCCAAGTTGGGGAACCACTATATTTCCTTGTGTCATCTGGTTGTGCATGTTTTCTTTTTGTCTCTGGCCTAGATTTTCTTATGCTTAGTTTCTGCATAGATTAGTTTTGTGGTTAATTTTACCTCTGCTTCCCTGCTTACACTTATTACAACAACTGTTGTAAAGCTTTGCAAAAGTTTTTCTTTGTGTTTTAAAAAGCACCATATACTCTATTCACCCCCCCCTCTAGAGTATATCAGATCTAGTTTCCCCTTTCATCATGGACCAATCTCTCATCATGTACCAACAACTAGCTGGCCTGCGCCGGAGTCCTGCGACTCAACGTATCCGCCACTGCATTTCCCTTCCTAAGCACATAATGTATCTTGAAAGTGTAGTCCCCTAAGAACTCCATACATCTCTGTTGCCTCATGTTCAGATCCTTTTGGTCCAACAGGTACTTCAAGATCTTATGATTAGTGTAAATATCGACCTTCACACCGTACTGGTAGTGCCTCCAAAGCTTTAGAGCAAATATCACGGCCGCTAACTCTAAGTCATGGACAGGATAATTCCTCTCATGAGCCTTCAATTATCGTGAACCATAGGCTATCACTCTTCCATGCTGTATCAAAACACAGCCCAAACCACTGCCCGAAGCATCACTAAAGATCTTGAACCCTTCGGTTCCACTTGGCGAACATAAAATAGGCGTCGTGGTCAACCGCCTCTTCAACTCTTCAAAAGCCCGTTCACACTCCGGAGACCACACAAACTTCTGATCCTTCCTAGTCAACGTCGTGAGTGGTAGCGCTATCCACGAGAAGTTCTCTACGAAGCGCCTGTAGTAGCCAGCAAGCCCCAGAAAGCTCCGGACTTCCGCCACCGTAGTCAAAGCAGGCCACTCCTGTATCGCCACTAACTTCGCCGAATCCACAGCTATCCCCTCTACACTAACAACATGACTAAGGAATGCTATCGAGGATAACCAGAATTCACACTTGGAGAACTTAGCATACACCTGATTCCTCCTCAACGTCTCCAACACCATGTGTAGATGATTGTAATGGTCCTCTTCACACTACAAGTACACCAGGATATCATCGATAAATACTATCACGAAACGATCCAGGTACTCTCTTAATGTCCTGTTCATTAGATCCATAAATACGGATGGCGCATTCGTCAACCCAAACGGCATGATCGTGAACTCGTAATGCCCAAACCGCGTACTGAATGCTGTCTTTGGGATGTCGCTCTCCCTTATACTCAACTGGTAGTAACCGGACTTCAGATCTAACTTCGAATATACCGTTGACCCAACCAACTGATCAAATAGATAGTCAATCCTCGGAATCGGATACTTATTCTTTTTTGTAAGCTTGTTCAATTCCCGATAGTCGATACAAAGCCGCAAGCTCCCATCTTTCTTCTTAACAAAGAGAACTGGTGCGCTCCAAGGCGACGAACTTGGACGCACATAAACTTGCTCTAGCAACTCTTGCAGTTGCACATTCAACTCTGCCATCTCTCTTAGCGCTATCCGATATGGAGAGCGTGACACCAGTTTGGCACCCGGTACCAGCTCAATGGTAAAATCAATCTCCCGCTGAGGAGGGTCTCCTGGGAGAACATCTGGGAACACATCGGGATACTCGGACACAACTGGAATACTGTCAAGACTTGGCTTAGGCGTCGAAGTCTGCACTAGAGTGACAAACAGCTCTGCCCCAGACTGAATTGCCTTGAACACCTGAAGGGCTGAAATCAAAATCTTACCCGACCCCTTCATGCCCGCAAAAATAGCCTCCCGATCGGTGTTCATACCCTACTTAACTTCCTTACGGTTGCAATCAATGCATGCACCCTGCTCCGAGAGCCAATCCATACCGAATATTACGTCGAACTCCACTAACGGTTGAACCAACGCCCGCAAAACAAACTCCTGGTCTCCAATCTGAAGCTTCACAATGCAGACCCTATCCCCACGCATTGAGCACCCATTGGGCAACAACACATCCAACTTGTCTTTTGCCATCGAGGACGGAACCCCGATGCGCAATAAGAATTTTTCGGACAAGAAGGAATGCGATGCTCCCGTATCAAACAGGGCTCTCGCCGGAAACTCAAAGATCAACACAAAGCCTATCACCAATAAAAGTAAGCTAACAAATACGAAGGTAACAACTATAGAAGTTAAACCACTGAAATTTAACTCATACCTGTCACCACGTCCGCCTGCTTTATGGCCTCTTGCATACCAAGGTTGTAGACTCTAGGCAGGGCTGGAGCATGATGGGATGCGGTTGACTCCATCGCCTTCCCTTTCTCCTCAAAAGTCGCTCCAGACTTCCTCTTGGACTTTGCACGTTCGCTCCAACACTCACGAGCAAAATTCCCCGTCTTCCCGCAGTTGTAGCAAGCTCCTGGGACTCGACTTGTAGTTGTCCCCGACGTATCAGCCGAAGGGGCTGAGTTCAAAATCCTCCGCTTCTTGTTCCACCTGCGGAAACTTGACTTGGCATTTGGCACCTTGAACTCAGACTTCTTTTCTCCTGGGTCCTTCTTCTCTTGAACTTTCTTAACGACCGTCTCCAACGATCAGGCCGAATTGAGCAAGGCTAGAAAACCCTGCGCCTTAGTCCCAGCAAGGAGTAACTGTAGGTCACCGCGTAGACCCTCATAAAATCGGTTGGTCTTCCGTTCTTCCTCCATAAACGTAGCACCAGCATAACGACCCAACCGTGTGAACTCATGAAGATACTCGTCCACGCTTCTCGCTCCCTGAGTCAGCCCAAGATACTGATTCTCCATCTCTAACTTCTGAGCAGAGGGTACAAATTTGGCTAGGAACAACCTCGAAAATTCCTCCATAGGCACATGAGCAAGCTGCCTACCCACTAAGAGATGAAACTCCAACTCATCCCACCACAGCTTCGCTTCACCCACCAAAAGGAAAGTCGTTATGGTGGTCTTCTGCAACTCCTCATTTAGCATGGCTATTAGGACCCTCTTTATCGAAGAGAGCCAGTCCTCAGCTTGAGCTGGCATTCCAACCCCATCGAACCTCGGAGGATTAAAGCCCATTACATGCTTTAGCTGCTTCTCCGTAGCTTTCCCCAGCTCTACCAGATCAACTGCTACGCGCTCCACCACTCTCGGCTCTGCCACCCTAACCGGTTCTTGCTCATTCGCAGGAGGTACGCGATGCATTTGCCCTGCAAGTTGGGCATTTATCATTGCAAATACGACTTCATCCACCATCCTGATGGTTTCCTCTGAAGGAGGTGTTGTAGGCACGTCCCTTAGTGCACTAATTTCCGCTGATTGCGGACGCTCTGACTGACCAGCACCGCTCCTAGCTGCCTATAGTAGCAAAGATACACGATTAGTCGACAAATAAACTGCTAAAAGCAATCATTGGAACACTCAGATTCCATAGAATAAGTGTATTTTTCATTCCTAAGTGGACATTCATGGGTTCTTTTTGATGTTATAACGATGACGGACACATGTGCTCAACACCCCTTAAAAGAATTAGCCCACGAATTCATTTAAGCCTGACCTTAACCAGAAGTCTGATACCAAATTGTAACTCCCCTATCCGTCACATGACATATAACAGAAGGTCCAGCTGGAACCCGACGCCATATACCACAGACAGTCGGAAGGGTTACATAAGAATATTCAAACTATCCAATTAAGACTACTCGTCCTACACAGAGCATTCTAGCGGAATCTTTTAAAGTTGAAAGAACCCAAACTTAAATCCAATAAACATGAATGCCCACAACTAAAACCACTGGAAAGAAACCCAAATACACTGAAAGGGGGTACATGGCCTTATGGCCTTACAAATATTCACTTAAATAAACCATGTCTAAAATACATCGGCTCGCAGGCCGGCCACACATGATAAAATAAAAACAACTATTCGCTTTGGCCTTCTAGGGCCAGCAGAGCAACATGGGCTCCAGTCTGCTATTTGGTACTCGGCTCCGCAGCACCTGCAAGCATATTCAACCGCACGGTGGCAAACAAAGCAACGATTAGCTAAAAGCCGACCAAATTATAATGACCCCGCCCCTTACTCGGGATGGCGGTGCTCTTTCCCTGCAAAACATTAGCCCAGTAAAATAATAAAGCGCAACTATACTACGCCACATGTGTAGGCTCGCACGGCCAAACACCCCGTGCACTCAGGGCACATTAACGGTGAATCCTGACACTTCAGCATCTTCACCACCATCCCAACAATGGCAACCACGTGAGCATTTATCCTTTCTAACCATTGTCTAAGTCTCCCGACTATGCCAACGACCAGTCCCCTTTTCGGGTCTCTCACACCGAACCACATAGCCTAGGTCTGATTCCACTTACCTGTTGCTCACACCACATAGTCACTTTAAGACGTACGCACGATCCAAGCTTCTTTCGGATCCCAAAATTTTCCAAACAATCACATAACCTAGTTATGTTCAATGCCGGTTCCTAGACCGCCAAGTTAGCAGAACAACGATTCCGCTGAGTTTTCTGGGTGCGCCTTGGAGCTAACCTCCAAGGATCCCTGCTGCAATCTACCGCTTAGAAACTCGAAAAAAACCCAAAGCACGGAGTCTTCTCCTGCAAATCATAACAAATGCAACATCACCGATCCAGACAATACATGTCCGGGAAGGCTTCACACACAATGCCTATGCCCGTACTTACGATTCCGGGCTTTATATGCAACACAAGGGGGACTATTCACATCAACCACAAGGAACACCACGCACTCACCGCACACTCGCGGGAGCGGGATTCCCTATATAGAAATAAAGAGCTTCACATGCTCAAGTAGAGAATCGTTACCCTGGTAGTACGCTTTGGCGCCATGGAAAAACTACACGGACAGAACTCTTCGCAATGAACTTCCCTCCATGGATCCGCTCCCTGATTTCAAAATGGTGCTCTGATGCTCTGCCGGCGGCAGGAATCCTACTTATTCTTCCTCCTCTCTCTAACACCTTGGAAAGAGAAAGCCTTGGAGAGAAATGAAGGATTAACTCCCCGATTCCCGGCCTTAACAGAGCAGGAAACCATCTGGGCCGTTGGATCTTAATTAAAGAAAACGAACGGCTCAGATCCGTTAAAAATCTCCAAACCTGGGTCGAACACGGTTTGGCACACAGCCGTGTCCCAGGCCGTGTGCCTCGATCCAGGCACGATCGTCGAATGCAGAAAAACTATAAGGGCTCAGACACGCCCGTGTCCCATCTGACACACCCGTGTCAGGTCCTCGACACGCCCGTGACCGGGGGCGTGTCACGCATAACCGCCACGCCAACTGACATGACCCAACTGAACACTGGTGCGGACACGGGTAGGCACACGCCCGTGTCAACGGACACGCCCGTGTCATGAAGCTGTGTTCCTGGCCTTGTCCTTCTCGGGATGAAAACGACCAAAAATCACCAGCCAGAAACAGCCTTGGACACGCTCGTGTCCTTGGCCATGTACCCCTATACAGGCACCAAAAATCCCTTTTTACGCGGCCGACTCAAATACGATTTTCGGGGCGTTACACCAAGTACCTCAGGCTCAGAACTATCTGAAGGAGAGTTCTCTCTACTCTCTATATAGTTCAAGAAATTCTTGAATAAGAAGAAGCAATGGAAAGGCAAGGATTCGTCTTACAGAAGATTACGTCATGATGATGATCGACACAGAAAAGGCAGAAGCAGCCATGATAGGTATACTGCTAAACAGAACAAACATATTTCTTCTGACATCGTTTATTATTGCTGTAATAAGCCAGGTCAGGTTATTGCTGACTGCCCCCACAAGAAGAAGGAGGGTGGAAAAAGAGACGAGAAGAAATCTTCTTACAATAAGAAGAGAACAGAGAGAAGCCTTGTAGCCAAGAAGGGAAAAACTCTTAGCAACTCTGACTCATCTGAGTCAAGTGAAGAAGAGCAAGCCTACTTCGGGCTTATGGCACGAACTGATGATGAACTAGAACCCCAGTTCACTGGTAAGTTAAATTCTCACATTCCTCTTTCTGAATCTGATGTTTTTGAACATGATCATGAGGACAGCTGTTCTGACGATGAGTATAAACTCATGGCCCAGTATAAGGAGTTGATCAAGGATTACGACAAAGGTCAAAAAGTCGTGAAAACGCAAGCCAAAGAGATAAAGTCTCTTAAGGATGAAGAGAGCACTTTGAGAGAGGAAGTCGCTAAGACGGACTCACTCAGAGAGAACTTCAATGGTGCCATTCAAGAATACAATAAGGCTCTCGAGCACCTAAACCTAAAGGAGAAGATCATAAAAGAACTGGAAGCACAACTTGAAGCAGAAAAGAAACTTGTTGAAAGTTTCTCAAAGCCCAAGTCTATACTTCCTTTCATTGCTGAATTCTCAGCAAGGCCAAAGGTGCTGGGCTAGGCCATGTTGAAGCTCCTAGTAAATCTTCTAGGAGGAATAAGGCTCAGAGAAAGAATAAGGTGACCAAGAAGGCTTTGGCCAAAGAGAAGAGGAAAGCTCCACAAGATCCAGCTTCTTTTAAGAAGGTCATATTTCCATCAAACGAGTTTGATCTTGACTCGTCCTCTGGTCAATTTGCTAGGCCTACATATGTAGAGCCCAAGTCTCGTTACCAAGGATGGATTCGTCCCCGTAACTTTGGTGAAAATGTCTTTAAGGCACCCTATGAAGATATTACTCTTCAGAGCTATGGCCCTTATAATCATGGTCATAACATCAAGAAGGCACCAAAGGTAAAGCCTATTATAGAAAAGCCTCTCAAGGAGAAGAAGACTTGTGATTGCCATTAACATGAAGCTTCTTCCTCCAAGAATGCTTCCCCTGCTAGACCACCATCTCAAAAGGTCAAGCAGGAGAATTTGAGGCAAAGATACAACAGGTTTGACAGTTGGTGCTGTGGCAAAATTGGTCACTTTGCCATTGATTGCTGGTTTAATCCCAGGAACTATGTAACCCCTCAAGTTAGCAATATGAGAAAGGCCACTCATAATGATAATACTCGTAGGGGGAGTATTCTAACAAGAGACTAAGGATCCAAATGTGTTTGTGTTCCTAAGGCAATTTGATTTGTGATTGCAGGTATGTCCAAAGGGCACCAAAACTCCTATCTAGTATTTGGATAGTGGATGCTCTTAGCATATGACCGGGACAAGAAGCCTGCTTCAGAACTATTCTCCAGTCTTGAACGAGCCAAAGGTCATCTTTGGAGGCTTAGATCGAGGAATTACAAAAGACTACAATATGAAGTTTCAAAACATTCCTTTGTTTTGCGACTCCTCCAGTACTATCGCAATAGCCAGCAACCCAGTCTCTCACAGCTGGGCAAAGCACATAGAGCTGTGTTAGCACTTCATCTGGGAGCATGTGGAGCATGGGGACATAGATCTACAATATGTCCCAACTAACAGGCAGATTGCAGACATATTCACAAAGCCGCTAGACGAGGCCAAGTTCTCGTTCTTCAAAACAGAACTTGGAATGCTCAACAAAGAAGAATAGAGAAGGAGGACTCACAACATAGCTCAAAGATCAAGGGATACGGCAAAAATCGAAATTTCTCAAGTTCAGACTTAATGTCTAGTGTAGGAAAATGACCACTCGAGTACTTCTTGAAACTACTCGAGAACTCAGCAAGTCACTCGAGTAATACCACTCAAGTAATGAGCTTCCTCTTGAGAAGTATGACGATATCACTCGAGTGCCATCATTATCTCACTCGAGTACTGCCGGTCTACTCGAGTAATAAGAAGACAATTTCTCAAATTCGCAACCCGAAGCTTATACCGTAATTATCTAAGGCATGTTCGATTAATTTCTTCCTTTATCATCGATAATTAGGGTTATATAAATATAAAAACCGGATTTCTTTTTCTACATGATTGAAAACCCTCTCACTCAAGAAAGAAGCAAGTCTCTTCATCTTCCGCCGCTATCACAGATCACGCCATCGTCTTCTTCCTCGTAGCCAATTTCTCACATCTCTCAGGACAATGGCACCATCTTCCAAGATTGGGATTGGTAGTGAACTAGTTGTCGACGGTATTACCGAGCTCTCAGATGATTTCCGAAATCTCCTCATTCTTCTCGACACCGCCGATTTGACATTCGTTCTCCAGCACCCCTGCAAAATACTCTTCCATGAAGTTGAAGAATTCTTTAAGAATATCAAAGTGCGACAGAATGGTAAGGTACTTAAGTCCAAGGTCAAGGGTATTAAGATCAAGCTTACCAAGACCTCTCTCTCCACACTTCTTCGGCTACACGCAGTTGAGGAAGACTATGCTCTAACACATGAAGATTCTGACAGAGCTTGCATGTTCTGTGGACTTTCACTAGAAGTTCTTTCCATTCGTCGACCAGACCTCAATCCTGAAAGCAAACTCCTTGTGGACATCATTAGCAAGGTTCTCCTGTGTAAGACAAGTTCCATAAGCGACATTTCTTTTGATCTGTTGGATATCATGACTGCCATTATCTGTAGAAAAAAAGTTTCAGTTTGGTATGCTAATTCTTGATAAGATAAGGGAGAGCATCAAGGCTCCTAGCTATGCCAGGATTATCTCTCTGATTTTGCATGAGATAAACTTGAAGTTTTTGATTTCTCCAAAGGAATAACTCTTCATCATATGAAGAAGGTATCAATCTCTTCTATTCAAAGACCGGAACTGAAGTTACTGAATCCTGCCCATGCTGCTATAGCTTATGGACATCCAGCTGTAGAGTATAAGACTCCATCTCCCTCTCAACCTCATATTTCCATCACATCTGGTGCAGCTGCTGAGGGGGATCTTGCTCCTTCTGTTCAAGAAGAAAGGATACCTACCCCACCTGCTATTGTTTCTGTCCCTCCAACCACTCTAGGAGAAACTCCATTAGATGCTCAAGTTAAAGAAACCATACTCTCTACTGCTGAAGACATCAACTAGGTGATAAAAGAACTCAGCTGTGAAGAGCCTCTTCCTCCCCTCCAAACAGAACAATCTACAGAACCATCCAAGGTACCAACTCCAGTGCCATCACCCTCTCCTATTCCATATCCAGAATCCCCTATTCACCAATCTCCTGCTGCTGACAAAGAGCAAGATGAGATAATATTAATTTCTGATGAGAAAGAACAGACCCCAGAACTAGCTGAAGCTCCCCTGAAGAGCTTGGACTTCCCTCTTCCCACCTTCATTGACGAAGGATGAGATGTTTTGATTCACACTACCAGAGCTAAGAGCTCAGTGACCATTGAAGAGATTCCTCCATGGCCTGCTCCTCCTCTTCTAGTTCCTCAGACTGTAACTCCAACTCCTATTGCTAATGATATTCTAAGTAAGATAGAACAAAAGTTGCTAGACCAGAGAAAATATTTTGACAAATCCTTGAAAGTTGTGCAAGAGAAAGTTTCTACACTTGAAAAAGAAATGAGCAGAGGCTTTGCTGAAATTCAGCACAATACTAATGAGCTCAGATAATTATTCAGAATAGGTGGAAAAGCACTAGACCACATAATTACCAGTGTTAGTCAAGTGATGGAACAATCTATTACTCTTGCTCAAAATCAGATACAGTTAGAAAGGCTAGCTGAAGGTCACACTTTCAAAATCTATGATGAAGTGGGTACTTTCAAAGAATCTGACATAAATGAACTCACTGTATACGTCATAAAGGGGGAGAAATTAGTCAAAGAATATCTAGAAACCTCAGATGCAGCCAAGAAAACTATCTGGGAAGAAAATCTAAGGGAAATTCATGATGATGTGCAGAGTCAGATCCACTATATAAAATTTCACACTTATGATATAGCTGTGTGGATGCATAACCAGATCTTCCCTCACTTCCAAGCAGATCCAAATATTATTCCCCATCATCTGAATCCCCTATCTCCTCTAGCTCCAATACCAGTTCCTAAGCCTATCATTTCTCCAAGACCTGAAGGCTTTGAAGCCCCTCCTCCAGAAACTTATACTCAAGCTTGGGAATCAGATCCAGTAGATATATTTCTTCAAGCTCCTCCTGAGATTCATATTCTAAAGAAAAGGAAGTATGGTGATGGAGCTTCTGTTAGCAGATCCATTCTAGTTCCAGAGGTAGAGAAAAGGAAAGCTCCTAAATTTGCAGAGATTTGGAGTCCTACATCAAAGTCACTAATACTTAATACTCTCAAATTAGTCTTGGACTATAATAAGAATAGACTTGATAATTACAGCTCCCAAGAGTGGGACTTGTGTGAGAAATATATGACCAAAATAAGACTCTATGATCAAGAACATGGAAGGAATAATCCTGCTGCCCCTCCAAAACCTCCCAAATACTATCCAAAGCCATACAACTATCAGAGGAGGCAACAAGAAAAGAAGGACAGACAGTAATAACGACATTAACATAAAGCCTAAGAATGAAGAAAGTTATAAGAGTATGGATGGGAATTGTGTAGAAATGAATTTTGGATAATTCTATTTATATAAATCCTTAATTTTGATGATCTACTCTTTGTTTTCAATATTTGAGCATGTTACTCTATTTTCTCTCTTTTATACCAGTTCTTTATTTGTCTATGTAATTCACCTTAGTGTAGAGGGTTTTGACTTCTACATATAGGGGTAGATTGTTGGGTATTGTATCCACAATAACCCAGATTTGTATGAAGTCACCATTGAACTAAGATGAATTAAGTTTATTTGATGTATTGTTTGAGTTATGTGTTTGCAGGACTAAATTGCCAAGTGTAGACCAATGTCAATCTACAATGGGTCACCAAACATAGGACCATACAATGTAATCCCTCATTGTGTGATCCACGGTGTTGACTCATGTGTAGCCTCTCTATTGGGATACACTTCATTTTTCAAGCACTAGGATTGTTGGAGAAAGACATGTTGCTGATTCTATTGAAGAAAGGAAAATACTCATAACCAAATTTTTCTAAAGTGTTTCACTCGAGTAGAATTATAGTACTCAAGTAGAACCTTTAGTTGTACTCGAGTAAGTCTAGTCTGGATTCCAAGTAAATGAAATGGTTCTCGAGAAACTTTAATCTGTTCTCGAGTGGCTAAGTACATTACTCGAGTAGACTTCTTCTCTTTCTCGAGTTAACAGATTTTCCCTCTCAGAAATTTTCTAAGTATTATACTCGAGTAGTTAAGTTCACCACTCGAGTAGATGAGCTCTTTAACTCGAGTGACAAAAGGTTCTCGTGAAGTATCTACCCTACTCGAGTAGTGTAGCTCCTGTACTCGAGTAGTCTGTCTACTTCTCAAGAAGTCTAGTTCCAGTACTCGAGTAATCAGTTTGATTTCCCAGAATTTTCTCTAAGTCTTTTTCTCGAGAAGTTCACTTTCACTTCTCGAGTAATACTTCTAAAACTCGAGTAACCCTCAGTCCACTCGAGTGAATATGATTCAGTTCTGAATTTTTCTGAAGAGCTTATTCTTGAGTTGTCTGATATTGTCCTATCAAAAACTTAGTATAGTACTCGAGTAGTTCTTATTTCACTCGAGTAATTCAATCATTTTTCTAGAAAATTTCGCGAAGTCCTAACAGACGGGATTTTCAAATGACTTGACGTGATTGGTCCATGTGGACATCATTAATGATAATTATGACAGTTAGAGAGATCTTATATAAGGTCTTGTCATTTTGAATAACCCTAACAAGCGCATGAAATAAATATTCTAAGATTTCTGAATCAATTTTTCTCCTTCGAAAAACAAAAGCCGTCGTCGCTCCTCATCATGCAAATCACCCATGGCTTTCATTCAAGAAGATTCAGATCAGTTGACTTGCAGATCGAGATTGTTCTTCAAACTCTTCATCTTCTCTCTGATCTTGTGAGTCAAGAATTTTCAGATCTGATCTTGTCATTTTCTTCTTCAAAATTTTGTGACAGTGCCACAAATTTAAGGAAGGAAGACCAAGACAGAAATTTCCAGATCTGAGAAAAGATACTATTTGTAATTCTTATTTCAATTTATTCTTGCAGGAGATTATTCTCTGAGTGTAGGAGAGCTGTTCTCCGAGTTGTAGGAAGTTTTCATCTTTCGAGTGTAGATCTGTTTTGTGGATCGAGTTGTAGGAACGTTGTTCCGAGGTGTAGGATTGGTTTCAATCCGAGATAGTGGAGTAGCCGAGTCCAGTGCTTTGCTAGATCGGTGAGTGGAAAGTGGATGTACCCAAGGTTGGGGAACCACTATAAATATACGTGTCCTTTGTGATTGCTTGGTTGTTATTTTCTGTGCATAGATCACTAAAATTTTTATTCCGCAAAAAGACGCAAAACTCACCTATTCACCCCCTCTAGGTGATTTAGGTAAAATAACTAGTAACTTCAACTTGCTCCAAGAACAACTTGGCCAGAATATCAACTCCATTTCCTTGTCGGTTTATAATGAACCGCGCTACCTTGGTAGGTCGATCCACAACAACCCATATGTTTGATCCCTAGTTGGATTTGGGCTAGGTTCACTAAGCTAGGATCATGTGACCCATCTTGTATAGCCAGGGTCATAGTTGTGTCCTAGAGTCTAGGCCAAGTCGTTAGTTTCAACATCTCATGGACCAGCCATCATCAGACCACCAGAGACTCAAGACTTAGAAAATTTCCAAAGACTCAGTAAAATGATTTCGATTTTCGTCGAACTCAGGTCGACGATTGTCGTGCTCAGCTCGACGATCTCAGAGAAAATTCTCTGAGCTGAGCTCGACGAACTTGATTCTCAGGTCGACGAACTTTGGACTCTACCTTCAACATTCCAAGTCTAGACTTTATTCTCTAGACTCCAGTCGACGCACTTAGTTCTCTGGTCGATGATATCTGGATTTTCTACTTCAACTTATTAATCCAGAAGCCTCTTAGTTTCCTAAGTCCAGAATCATCTTCAGTCGATGAATTCAAGATTCTCAGCTCAACAAACTTTGACCACTTTGGCAAGAGTTATGAAGCAACAGTTAGTGGTCCTCAGCTCGACGAAACAAATTCTCAGGTCGACGATTTCTGGATACTTCACTTCAACACTTCATTCCAGAAGCATCTAAAATATTCTAAGTCCAGAAATACTTTGCTGAACTTCAGTCGACAAAACCAGTTATCAGATCGATGAACTCCATACACAGAATTGTCAAAGTTTCTAATCAATGCAGTTCTACTCTCTACTCGATGATCTTGGAACTCAGCTCGACGAACAGAAGCCATCTGGTCGACGAACACAGCTTCTCAGCTTGACAAACTGTGGATTTAGCTCGACGATTTCTATTCTCTGTTCGACGAATCCAGACTTAGTTATTTCCTTCATTCTGTCCCCTTCCTATTGCAATATTTCCTGAGTAATCAATGCTAAAATATTCTCTGAATATAACTTTTAGACAGAGCATTGATTATGGTCTTCTCCAGGATTATTGCTTGCCGTTGTTCCATGGGACAGTTGGGGAAATAAATCAATGCAGTTTATTCTCAAGGCCGTCAGCAATTAATGCTGAGGAATTCAAATTTCGAAAGAGAATTTCTTGACAGGAAATATAAAAGAAATTTCCTCTCCTTTCCTGGACAGACATATAGAGATAGACAGACATATACACAGATACACATAGAGAGATAATAGACAACATAGATATACAGTTAGTCAGTCTACAACAAGGAATTCTCTGCTGTTCTCTCTTGACAGAACTCTGATAAAAAATAGAGAACTCTGATATAGAAAAGAAGCCCTAGACCAGAAGAACATCAGCTATCTGAAGAAGAAGAACACCAAATCAAGTTCAAGAGTCTTCCTTCTTCAACACTCCAGGACACTTCAAAGGACAACAACAAATCCATCTATCAAGAAGTTCCTGAATACTTTCTGGTCAAGGCTGATAAAGAGTGAAGACCTATCACCCTGAAGCAAAGCTCTAGTTTTTCCTGAACCATCGACATCTCAGGGGGAGATCTTTGCTAATATCATCTCCACTTAAGTCTTCTGAGTTGTATATTGAGAAAGAGAAGACAATATCATCTCTCATCCCCCCACTGTATAAAGGGTTATAACTCCCTTCAAAAGTTATTCCTGGTTGCAAGTCACCTGACCAAAAGACTTGAGGTTTGGTTTTTGAGCACCTGATCAAAAGCTCATTGCTGTCAGGCACCTGATCAAAAATCTGAGTGGATTCCTATCAGGGTCGTAGAAGAGTGGATGTACCCAGGTTGGGGAACCACTATAATTTCTTGTGTTGTATGGATGCCATTTCTTTTTGTTCTTGCTGTGTTTATGCCTTTTTTAGGATTGTTGTGTTTATACTTTAATTTTATTCTGCAGTTTTTTTATTTACAGCAAAAGCTGTAAAGGATTTAAGAAATACTCTATTCAACCCCTCTCTAGAGTATTTCAGATCTAACACCTCACTTTCAATTGGTATCAAAGCCAGTTCATTTGGTTGTACAAGCTAAACCTTGAACCAAAGATCCTTTGTTAGATCTGAAACCTTATTTCCATTAGATTTATTCTCACACAGCATGGCACAGAATAAAGATTATGCAAGCACTAGACCCCCAGTATGCAATCTGAATAAGTTTGCCATCTGGAAGGCAAGAATCAAATTATACATGAACTCTATTGATGTGGATATATTTAATTCTATTATGATAGGTACTCCTCAAGCCACTGCCTCTATATCTACAACAGATTCAAGCACAAATGCAGTTCCACCACCTGAGTGGACTGAAACCCAGAAGAAGGCTAACATTTTTGATGCCAAGGACATGAATATTCTCGCCCAGACAATGTTTGATGACATTTTTCAAAAGGTGGCTGAATGCACATCAGCCATGGCCATCTGGGACTCTCTAAATCAAATGGTGGCTGGATCTGCAGATGAAGGGAAGGACAGGAGATCCAATCTCATATCCCTACATGAGAATTTCAAGAAGAAGGAAGCTGAGACAGTAGCTGATATGTACAACAGGTTAAGCTTTATCATCAGTGAGCTAAAAACCTTGGACAAGGACATCACCCTCACAGAGGTGAATGATAAGATCCTTATGTGCTTCCCAAGCTCATGGGATTCAAGGATCTGGCCCATCAAGGAGGCCAGAAGCCTAAATTAGATTTCCTCTGAATCTCTTTTAGGAAAGCTTAAGTCCTATGAACAGCTGATCAAATCCAGAGAGGCAGCTGAGAAGAGAACGCCAACTCTAGCAAGAAAAGAGCACAACATTACTTTCAAGGCTGCTGGGGAGAAAGAGACTCCAACCATGAATGAAGAACTAATGTCTCTATTTGCCAAGAGATTTTACAAGATGGCAAGGAAAGACTTCAGGAGAAAGTCATCCAGGCAGGATAACAATCCAAGGTATGACAAAACACAAACTAAAGAAGTGGTGTGTTTTGGTTGCAGGAAACCTGGACACTTCATCTCTGAGTGTCCAGAGAATCAGAAGAAGGAGAAGAGAAGAGAGAAGGACACAAGAAGACAGCACAACAACAGGCCTTCCTCCAACAATACAAGAAGAAGGAGAAAGGCTTTGTAGCTGAATCCTGGAGTGAAATTGAGGATGAATCAACATCTTCCAGCTCCAGTGAAGATGAAGAATAGGCAATGGCCAAATAAGTCCGCCTAATGGCCATTGATGCCTCCAGGAGTCATTCAGAAGAAGAAGATTCTGACAATGAAGCAGTTTCAGATTCTGAAGCTGACAAGGTATTATCTTCTTTTGATTATAATTCTAAATCATTTAAATCTGAATTCAATACCATGTGCATGGATCTAATTAACTCAGAAAAGGGAATTAAGACTCTTAGGGAAAAACTAGGAAACCTAGAGACTGTTAACTCTGAAAACAATAGGTTAAAGGATGAATTAATCTTAGCTAATGAACAAATTATAATGTTAAAGACTGAGTTATGTGAGGCTAAATAACTTGAGGAGACTCTCAATAGGAGAAGCCTCAAGCTGATGGACATTACAAGATAGTTAATGCCAGATTGAATGGCAAGCTGGCCTTATGTGCATCATCAGGTTTGCCCCCCATTCTCAAGAAAAACATTTTGTCAACCCCCATCAAGTTTGTTTCAGCTAAGGGGAAAGAAATAATGAACAATAAACAAACCTTAGAAGTTTTTCCAAAATCAATAGGTAAAAATAATAGAAACCAGAAAATAAGTAAAAACAAAGTTCAGTAGATTTTGTCGAACTCAGATCGACGAAATGTGGCCAGTTTGTCGAACTCAACTCGACGAATGCTGAACACAAATCTTAGCTATAATCATTCGTCTAACTGCGATCGACGAACTCTATATTGTTCGTCGAGCAGAGATCGACGAACTTGGGGCACAAAAAATGACTATTTTCATTCTCTGGGCAGAGATCGACGATATCATCCCAATTCGTCGAACTCTGATTGACGAACTCCCACTAATTCGTCGAATCCAGAACGACTTAACAGAAATTATAACTATAACAACAACCTCAATAAATCTAAGAAACCTTTTAATCCATTAGCTGATTGGATCATACCACCTAGAAGATATCATCCAGTAGGATACAAATCTCAACCAGAGTTTTTTATAATATCTAGTTTTTCTTATCAGTAAAATAAAGGACCCAAGGTAACCTGCGTCAAGAACAATTAATTATTTTCTCTGCATGTAAAGGGTTGTCTAGGTGTGAATCAGCCTTAGTACCTGGACAGTGGTTGCTCCAAACATATGACTGGCAGCAAGGACAACCTAACCAACTACAAGTCCAAGCTGGGGCCAAAGGTAATCTTTGGTGATTTCAAGTGTGGCCAGTCAGAAGGATATGGAGAAGTGAAAATTGGAGCTGTCACCTTCAAGAAAGTGACATATGTTAGAGGAATCAAACATAACCTCATCTCCATAAGTTAATTATGTGATGAAGGTTATCAGGTACACTTTAACTCAACCTCCTGCACTATCTCTAATAAAGAAAAATAAGTTTTTTTAATTTGAAATAGACAAGGCAACATCTACTTAGTTAATTTCTATTCTGCCAATTCAGATATCTGCCTACTCAACATAGTTAGTACTCAGAATGAATTATGGCATAAAAGGCTAGGTCATGTTAACATGAAAAATATTGCTAGGTTATCTAAAGACAGTCTTGTAAGAGGCTTACCTTCTGGTCCCTACAAGAAGGAAGGCCCTTGTAGGGCTTGTCAACAAGGCAAGCAAACTTAATCTAGGTTTAAATCAGCAAATAAAAGTGATTCACCTAGGATTTTGTATTTGCTACACATGGATCTCTTTGGACCCATTGCTGTACAAAGCCTAGGAGGGAAATCCTACACCTTAGTTATTTTAGATGACTTCTCAAGGTTCACTTGGGTGTCCTTTCTGAGATCTAAGTCAGATACCTTTAAGGTTCTTACAGATTTTCTCAGGACCATACAGATTGAGTACTCTACTCATGTTGCATTGATCAGAAGTGATCATGGTATAGAGTTTGAGTCTCTTCTTATGCATAAGTTCTGTGAGAAGGAAGGTATCAGGCACTGCTTCTCAGCTCCTAGAACTCCTCAACAAAATAGGGTAGCTGAAAAGAAAAATAAGACCCTAATTGAAGCTGCAGGTACATTACTTGCAGATGCTTACATGCCACTAACCTTTTGGGCAGAGGATGTAAGTACAACAAACTATGTCCTGAACAGGAGCTTGATACATAAACTGAAGAATAGGACTCCCTATGAATTACTTAAAGGGAAAAAACCTAAAATCAACTATTTTAAAGTATTTGGTTGTACATGCTATATACATAATAATAATAAGAAATACATTAGGAAGTTTGAAGCTAAGGCTGAAGAGGGAATTTTTCTAGGATATTCCCAAGTAAGCAAAGCTTATAAGGTATTTAATAAATCATCCTTAAAAATTGAGGAATCTATTCATGTTACATTTGATGAAACTAACATGTCTTGCAAGGAGAAAGAGATTTCTACACATAGTACTTTGCAGGTACCTCACTTGTGTGAAAGTTTGGATGGACTTAACCTCACCCAATAGGTTCCAACACATCCTTCTTCACAAGTCAATGAAGAAAGTGAAGAAGAAAGCACTGAAGTAATTGAATTTCCCTCAACAGCAAACTCAATTCCATAAGAGGAATTAATTCAAAATGTTGTTGCTGAACTAACTCCACCAAATGATCTTGTCAGACTAAGGGATCACCCTAGATCTCAAGTGATTGGAGACATATCAGTTGGTGTACAGACAAGGAATCAACTCAACCAAGATTTGATGCATGCCTGTTTTCTCTCTCAGGTTGAACCTCAATCCATAAAAGATGTTGAGTAGGATCCCCATTGGATCATTGCAATGTAAGAGGAACTCAACCAGTTTGAGAGATGTAGAGTTTGGGATTTGGTTCCAAGACCCCAAGACTACCCAGTCATTGGAACCAAATGGGTAGACAAAAATAAACTAGATGCCCAAGGTACAATAGTGAGGAACAAGGCTGGGCTTGTTGCTCAAGGATACATGCAGGAAGAAGGCATAGATTATGATCAAACCATTGCACGAGTTACAAGGTTAGAGGACATCAGAATATTTTGGGCCTATACTACCTACAAGAAATTCAAGGTGTACCAGATGGATGTGAAGAGTGCTTTTCTTAATGAAGTACTAAAAGAAGAGGTTTATGTTGAACAACCTCCAGGTTTTATTTCTCCAACTCACCCTTATCATGTTTTTAAATTACATAAAGCCCTCTATGGTCTAAAACATGCTCCAAGAGCTTGGTATGAGACCTTAGCTAGCTTTTTGATAGAACATAAGTTCATTAGAGGTATAGTAGATAAGACACTTTTCACTAGACATCATAAGGACCAAACATTGCTAGTACAAATATATGTGGATGATATCATATTTGGGTCTACTGATTCCAAATTATGCAAGAGGTTCTCTGACCTCATGCATTCCAAATTAGAAATGAGTAGCATGGGTAAGCTCTCCTACTTCCTTGGTCTCCAAGTGAAGCAGCTCCCTGATGGAATCTTCATCTACCAAGCTAAATATGCAAAAAAACTTATCAAAAAGTTTGGGATGGCTGATGCCTCAGCAGAAAAAACACCTATGGCTACAAATGCTGTAATAAACACTGATCCATATGGGAAACCTGTTGACTAGAAATTATATAGGGGCATTGTTGGGTCCCTATTATATCTTACAGCTAGAAGACCTGATATCATGTTTGACACATGCCTTTGTGCTAGGTTCCAAGTGAACCTTAAAGAATCTCACCTAATTTTCGTAAAAAGAATTTTGAGAAATATAAAGAGTTGTCCGATTCTAGGCCTATGGTATCCTACTGAGTCAGAATTTGATTTAACTGGATATTCAGATGCTGACTTTGCAAGATGCAGGGTAGATAGAAAAAGTACTTCAGGAACTTGCCAGTTCCTAGGTATGAGATTAGTGTCTTGGTTTTGTAAGAAACAATCATCTGTGTGTACATCAACTGCTGAAGCAGAATATATAGCAGCTGACAGTTACAATTCACAGATGTTGTGGATTCAGAATCAATTACTGGACTATGGTCTCAACTTAAATAATTCAACTTTATTTTGTGATAACACAAGTGCTATAGCCATAGCACAAAATCCAGTTTATCACAGTAGGACCAAGCATATAGATATTAGGCATCATTTAATTAGAGAGTGTATAGACAAAAACAAAGTTAATCTTGTCTATATCTACACTAATTTACAAAGAGCTGATATATTCACCAAACCTCTGGATGAGAGAAATCACTTATTCTTTATAAATCAGCTTGGAATGATCAATGGAGAAGACTTAGTTTAGTTTCTGTCTGCACTCGATGAATTTTTCACAATTTGTCGAACAAAGTTCGACGATCAGGGAAAAGTTCTTAAGATATTCGTCGAACGGAGATCAACGAACTCTCTATGAGTGAACCAATTTTCGTAGAACAGAGATCGATGAAATCTCTGTGA
Source organism: Platanthera guangdongensis (assembly GCA_039583875.1). NCBI lineage: Eukaryota > Viridiplantae > Streptophyta > Magnoliopsida > Asparagales > Orchidaceae > Platanthera > Platanthera guangdongensis. Next base: position 126,914,071 of record CM077161.1, read on the forward strand.
GTGAACCAGTTTTCGTCGAACGGAGATCGACGAATCTGATTCAGAAAACTTTCGTCGAACGGAGCTCGACGAAATGTCTTCAAATCTTCAGACTGAGCTCGACGAATTATTTAACTCTAAATTATTTTGTCGAACCCAGATCGAAGAATGTTTTAATTTTCGTGGAACGGAGTTTGTCGATTCATATTCTAGAAAACCCTATATCAGGTTTTCTTCGACCTCCGTCCCGTGCTTTCTATTCCCTTACACTTGATCGTCGTTTTTCTCTTGCAGGTACTCAAATGGAGATTCTAGCGGGAACTCTTGCAGCAATTAAGTTTGATACCGGATTTGATGTGGATTTCGATTCTTTTCAACATTCCTACCCCATCTTCCTGGAAACACTACAACTTCTTGAAGACCTACAACTAAAAACTCTGCTTTCAACAAGGATCAAAATATCTGGAACTGAAATTAGAGAATGGGTATATACTTCCTCGACAACAGATGAAAACACTTTGACAGGAACGATAGCGGGTAATGCAATTTCCCTCACCCCCCGCTACTTTAACTGAAATTTTTGAATTGAACAATGGTGAAGAAGAACTGGAAGTTGATTCTGAAGAATATGATCAAATGCTGAGTATGATGGGTTACTCTGTACAAAACCCTGATAAATTGCTGAAGAAACATTTGTTTGCAGAATTTAAATTTCTTGGAGATATTGTTGGGAAAATCTTACTGGGCATGCATACTGCACACGATTATATAACCAGGCATCAATTTCTAGTTATGTGTGTAGTAGTCAACAAAAAATAAGTGGACTGGGCTCAGATCATCTTTGATCTGATCAAGAAAAAGAACAACAAAAAGGAAGTTTGTTTTGGAAGGATCCTGGGGATCTTTCTGAAGGAAAAAGCTACTGAATCAGTGTTCTCCCCCACCATATTCATCAATGCCAGCAAAAGGCTCGCTTGTGCCTTGTTTGGCAAGTGGGAGAGGACAATCACAAAGCCCTCTAAGGCTTCATCCTCTACCACAAAAGCTTCTAAGAGTACAAGGGCTGTTACAGCCACTCCCTGCCCTGCTGAAGAGATCTCACCCCCACCTTCATCTCTTCCAGCTATCCAAATCCAAATCCCTTCCACAGTCCAAACCATCATTCATACTCCCACACCTCCATCTTCCCTCATTCATATCTCTCTAACACATACTCATCTCCCTACACCACCTCCATCTCCACATGGAACACCAGCCCAATCTCCTCATGCTTCACCAGCTCCAACACCACCATCATCTCCTCTTCCACCACACCTATCTTCCATACCCTTATTCAACCTACTTTCCTCTCCCCTCCATACTCCCTCTCCTACAGATGAACTAATGCATGATGCCATCCCTCCATCCTCACCAACATCTACCATCCCTCCAACTGTTTCCACCCAACAACCCTTTGAACTACCTTCTGCCACTACACCTTTGGATCCCTCCACAATTTCTTCTATCATTGCACTCCTCACTGCCCTTCTCAAAACAATAATAGCTGAGGCTATTACACCTCTTGCTACTTCTATATCTTCCCTCTCTGCCCAGATTTCTGCCCTCACTGCTGCCCCATCTTCAGTAAGGGGTCTGGCTCCAGTTCATATTGAAACCAAGTAGGGGGAGATGCTTGATGAAGAGGCTGCAGCAGAACCAATAGCAGATGAAACAGCAGGAATAGCAGTAACAGCAGTAATAATTCCAGCAGAAGTACCAGCAGATACAGATGTTGAGTTAGATTTAATTGATTTTATTCATTTCATCGAAACTGACATGGATATAGATGAGTCAGTAACAGAAGAAATAAACACTGTGGTGATTTTATTATTAATCCCACAGTAGATTTGGAAACTCTTTTGAGAATTTTTGATACAGCTTATTTGAGCTGTCTTCCAGCAGACTATACTAAGGCATCTTTGGCTATTGTTCCCTATTCTTCTCCTATAAGTCCTAAAGTTGCCAAGCAACTCAAAGACAGTTTTGCTGCTCCAGAGCTTACAGTCATTCCATCCCCTCTAGAAACTTTTTCTACACTAAGCTTTGTAATGAATGACTCTCCTATGCCAGATCTTGATGCTTTGATCTTGGCTGATATTGAAGAAGAGAATAAGGCAGTTGCTGAAAGCACTATCATAGATAGCTCTCTAGCTCCATATCCAATTGCAGTTTCTCCTCCAGCTCCATCTCAGACTGAGAAGCCTATTATTTTTGCTAAGGCCCTGAAATTTTTGAATGATCTATATGATAATCCCCAAAAGTCTGATGATGATGATGAGGATGAGGATGAGGATTCAGATGAGGATCTAAAGAAGAAGAAAGTATCTAAGAAAAGGAAAGCACCTCCTCCTCCTGTTCCAAAGCCCAATCCAGCAAATGACACCCTTACTATATCCTTCATAAAATAACTCCTTATAAGGGTATGCCTGCTTGGATGTGGCAATCTAAAAATGAACAAAAAGAAAGAAAGAGAAGCAAAAAGTATTGACCTCCTCCTACAAAAAGATTCAGGAAGGATCCTCCTCCACCTCCTCCTCCAGCTGCTGGTGCTTCAGGCACAACTTCTCAAAGGCCTACTCAGTTTCAAAATTATCAAAGGAATCTGGGTAGGTCCTCATTTTCAGGAAGCATCCAGCAAAGAGAGCATTCATCTATCAAGCAACAACAACATCATCAACAACAACAACATCAACAACAGCAGCATCAACAACAACAACAAAAATAGCTACAGCAACAACTCTCTAAACATCAAAAAGCTGAAAGCTCCAACAGACCTGTTTCCCCACCTGTACCATATGAAGATCTTGAAATAGCAACAACAGCTAGGATGGCCAGGTTCCAATAAGTGGTTGGCCTTTTTATGATCAACAAAGCCAAAGCCGAAGGGAAGGATCCATCAGAGTATGCTACAATGTCAACATATTGGAAGAAAGAGTTGAACATGTTTGAAAAAGCTAATAAATTTTTCAATGTTAATGACTACATGAAACTGCATCCAGAAGCAGTGGTCCCAAGAGCTACATCTCTAAATATCATAGGGGATACTGATATGACAATAACAAAGGTGCAAGTTGCTGATCCCAACAGGGAAATTATATTTACTAAGCCCGGTGAAAGAGCTAAAGAGGATAAGCACAAGGAGAAGAAGAAGAGAGTGAAACCTGAACTGATAAGCTTATGTTGTTCTGAAACTAATTATTACTTTCTTGATGTAAAGCTTACTGTGTATATATATATTTGCTGCATGTGTTTATTTTTCCTGCCAGATATATGTTTTCATGCTTTGTAAATTTTTGATTTTATTATGAGTCTGTAATTAGTGACCTCACCCAAATAGGGGCAGATTGTTGGATCCCTAGTTGGATTTGGTCTAGGTTCACTAAGCTAGGATCATGTGACCCATCTTGTATAGCCAGGGTCATAGTTGTGTCCTAGAGTTTAGGCCAAGTCCTTAGTTTCAACATCTCATGGACTAGCCATCATCAGACTGCTAGAGACTCAAGACTTAGAAAATTTCCAAAGACTCAGTAAAATGAGTTCGACGTTCGTCAAAATCAGGTCGACGATTGTCGTGCTCAGCTCGACGATCTCAGAGAAAATTCTCTGAGCTGAGATCGACGAACTTGATTCTCAGGTCGACGATCTTTGGACTCTACCTTCAGCATTCTAGCTCCAGACTTTATTCTCTAGACTCCAGTCGACGAACTTAGTTCTCTGGTCGATTATTTCTGCATTCTCTACTTTAACTTATTAATCCAGAAGCCTCTCAGTTTCCTAAGTCCAGAATCATCTCCAGTCGATGAATTCAAGATTCTCAGCTCGACGAACTTTGACCACTTTGGCAAGAGTTATGAAGCACCAGTTAGTGGTCCTCAGTTCGACAAAACAAATTCTCAGGTCGATGATTTCTGGATACTTCACTTAAACACTTCATTCCAAAAGCATCTTAAATATTCTAAGTCCAAGAATACTTTGCTGAACTTCATTAAACGAAACCAGTTATCAGCTTGACGAACTCCATACACATATTTTTCAAAGTTTCTAATCAATGCAGTTCTACTCTCTGCTCGACGATCTTGGAACTCAGCTCGACGAACAGAAGCCATCTGGTCGAAGAACACATCTTCTAAGCTCGACGAACTGGACTCGGCTCGATGATTTCTGTTCTCTGTTCGACTGTTGAAGTTAGTGACCGGGCGGTCTGGCAGTCTGGCTTGACGGGTTAATGATCGCACGGTTTGACGGTTACGCTTTAGCAGTTTGGTTGTTGTGTGTTGCTGTCTGAGGACCAAGCGGTCTAGCGGGTTGTCTCTGGTGACTTGGAGACCGGGCGGTCTAGCGGTCTCCAATGGCGATCTCTCTCTCTGGTAGTAGCCGAGTGGTTAGCCCTTCTGCCTAACCGCGCGGCTTGTGCGGTTTGTAAATGTATAGTCCGCTTGTGTCATGTAAATTTTTAGTCCCACATCTCTTATTGTATTCTCTCTTCTCTCCTCCATTCTATATAAGGGAGGCCATACCTTTGTAATAGATACCTTTTTCGGATAATAAAGTTTCAGTTAAAACCATTTCGGTTTGTTTTTTTTCAATTCTTACATGGTATCAGAGGACTCGATCTACTCCTCCTGATTCTGTGCCTTCCCTGTCCGCGCGACTTGTCTCGCCGGTTTGCACCCTGTCCGCGCGGCCTCTTACTCTCCTTGTCGTTGCCCTCTATGTGCATGACTTTTTTGTTTCCTGTTCTAAGTCGCCACCTCCTGTCGTAGCGACCTGTTTTGCTCCTGTTTGCGCGGCCTATCCTCTAGCCATCCGACTTCTTCCCCTCTGCTTGGGTCTGCAGCTTGGTCGTGGCTTTTCTGGCCGCTGGTTTCTAACCTCGTGACCGCTGTAGCTTTTCTTCTTCCTATCCGTGCGGGTTGTTTCCTAACCGCCCGACTTCCCTTTTCCTGCTCATATGGCTCTTTCTGATGCCTCTACTGCCACCACCCCTGTCACCAATCCGGCTCCGCCTCTTCCACCTACTCCTTCCGGGAACCTTGGGAACGTTTACAAGCTTGTTGGCTCCAACTACCTGGATTGGAGCGTCTCTTTCACCTTTCTACTTCGCTCACAATGCAAATGCCACCATCTCGTTGATGACCCACCTCCTATCACTTCACCTCTCTTTGATGACTGGGATGCGAGTGATGCGCTTGTGCGTACTTGGCTCGCGAATAGTCTTTCCGTTAGTACCTTCCTGTCATACGTCATGATGAGACGGTCAAGGCCGCTTGGATTCATCTTGTACTCCAAGGGGGCTCAGACGTCCCGCATCTATAATTTGTATGCAGACCTCTTTACCCATCCTACCTTGTCTCCTACTGCTGCCTAACAACAGGTTCAGGATCTTGGGGCTGAGATTCTTCAGAAACGCCCCTTTTCTGCGGATTTTGCTCAACAACACAACCACTTCTAGGAGCTTCTGGTTGTGTGTTATCTGCTCCGGCTTCCTGATACTTATGACATGATCCGCCAGCAAATTCTGTGTGAGGCAGAATCTTTTACCTTAGATGCCACCGTTGCCTGCATCGCTGCTGTCACCTCTCTCCTTCAGCGCCCACTTTTGCCCGCTCCTCCTCCACCGCCGGACAACTATTCTTATAACACTCAGCGGAGTGGCTCTGGTACCAGCAGTCACCAGTCCGGCGGCCGTGCTTCTTCCCGCTACCTTTGCTCTCATTGTGGCCGCACCGGACATACTTCCGAACGCTGCTGGACGAAGCATCCCCATCTTCCACCCTCCGGTGACTCTTCCAAGCCGTCTGCCTCTGTTGTAACATCCTCAGGTAGTGCCCACATGGTGACTCAAGGTAAATGGCTCATCGACTCTGGTTCCACTAATCACATGACGGACAATCCTCATTGCTTCTCTTTACTCGAACAACATGATCGGTTGCCTCCGGTCCTAGTTGCGGATGGTTCTCCCTCCCCAGTTTATGGTACGGGATTGGTTCATGTTACTCCATCACTACGACTAGCGGACACTCTCTATGTGCCCAAGTTTCCGTGAAATCTATTGTCTGTTAGCTCTTTATGCAAGCAGCTTCAGTGTTCTGTGACCTTTACTCTGACTTCTTATTCTTTTCAGGATCCGAGCTCCCACCTGACGATTGCTACTGGGACTGAGAGCGGTGGCCTCTACTTCCTCGACAATGTTTCCGCCTTGTCCGCCTTCTCCTCTTCTTGTACGGATCTTCTCCAATGGCATCTCCGCCTCGGTCATCCTCCACCACGACTTCTACATCAGCTTCTGCCCCACCTCCCTCCATCTAGTACTCCTCTCCAATGCGACGCCTGTCAACTCGGCAAGCATCACCATTCCTCGTTCCCACTGAAGCAAGGTCGGGGCTCTACTCGTCCTTTTGATCTTGTCCACTCCGATATCTGGGGACCTGCTCCTACCCTCACCATTGGCCGGGGTAGTTCTTATTTTGTAACTTTTATAGATGATTTTTCTCGATGTACTTGGGTGTATCTCCTCCGAGATCGCTCTCAACTTTTAGATATATGGATCTCTTTTTATCAGTTAGTTAAAACTCAGTTTAATGTTTGTATTAAAACCTTTCGCTCCGACAATGCTAAAGAGTATCTAAGTCATGCTTTTACATCTTTTTGTGTGCCCCACCTCCCAACAAAATGGGGTGGCAGAATGCAAAAACCGTCACCTCCTCGATGTGGCTCGCACATTGATGACCCAGATGCATGCCCCTCGCTCTTATTGGGGCTATGCTATTCTCCTTGCCTGCTACCTCATCAATCGCATTCCATCCACCATTCTCCACAGGAAAACTCCATTCTCCATTCTGTATCCAGGCAAGGAGCCTTTTCCTCTCCCTCTCCGAATCTTTGGATGCACTGCATTTGTGTATACCCCATCTACCACTCGTGACAAGCTATCACCTCGCTCCACCACTCAGAAAGGCTATTGTTGCTTTAACCCTATTCTTCGTCAGCAGTTCGTCTCTGCTGACGTTACCTTCTTCGAGAATACCTCCTACTTCTCGGCTGACTCCTCCTCTCTTTCCCCCACTTCCTCTCCTCCTCCCCCATCTTCTAATTCTCCTGTTATTCCCTTCGTTCCCTCGTCTCCTACCGAGATATCCACCCCTCCGCCATCTCCGTCCCCTCCTCTCGTTCCACCTCTCTCTCCCACTTCTCCACCACCATCTCCATCCTCTCCGCCGCCGTCGCTCTCTTCGCCCGGGCCAGCTCTCTCTGCCACGGACGCTCCGGATACCGAGGGGGCCACCGACCTGGATCTCCCTGTGGCTCTTCGCAAATGGGTGCGGACATGTACCCTACACCCCCTTGCTGCTGTTGTTTCATATGATCGTCTTACCCCTTCTCGCAGGGCCTTTGCGCTGGCTATCTCTGCCACTGCCACGCCTCGTTCTTATCAGGAGGCCCTTGCTATTCCCCACTGGAAGCAGGCCATGGATTATGAAATGGCGACCCTCACAGAGCGGGGTACCTGGACTCTTGTTCCTCCTCCCTTCGGTACTGATGTTGTTGGCTGTCGCTGGGTCTTTGTGGTCAAATTTGGCCCCGACGGCACGGTGGACTGTTATAAAGCTCGCCTTGTTGCTAAGGGCTTTACTCAGACATATGGAGTTGATTACTTTGACACTTTCTCTCCGGTGGCTCGTCTCAGCACAATCCGGGTCCTTCTCTCTGTGGTAGTCAATCGAGAGTGGCCGATTTCGCAGTTGGATGTCAAGAATTTCTTCCTTTATGGTGATCTTCAGGAGGCCGTCTATATGTATCAACCTTCGGGGTATGTTGCTCAGGGGGAGACCCGCGTATGCCGGTTGAAGAAGGTAATCTATGGCCTCAAGCAGAGCCCTAGAGCTTAGTTTGACAAGTTCAGCGGCATCGTGGTGGCCGTTGGTTTTGTGCGCAGCTCTGCCGATCACTCGCTATTTATTCGCAAAACCTCCTTGGGCCTGGTGGTTCTTGCTATGTACGTCGATGATATTCTTCTCACTGGCGATGATCAGGAAGGGGTAGCCTTGACAAAGCGGCATCTTCGTCAACATCTGGTCACAAAGGATATGGGCTCTCCGAAGTACTTTTTGGGGATTGAAATCTCTCGGAAGCCCAACTCCTTAGTCCTCTCCCAGCGTAAGTATGCTCTAGATCTTTTAAAAGAAGAAGGATTGACTGGAGCAAAACCTGTCCGATGCCCCATGGCTATTGGAGAAGACAAAACCTGGACAGATGATTCGCCCCTTCTTTCAGATACTACGCGGTACAGTCGTCTAGTTTGTAAGCTCATATATCCCACAGTGACCAGGCCCGACATTTCCTATGCTGTTGGGAAGGTGAGTCAATTCATGCAAGCTCCTAAGGAGTGCCATCTATAATCCGCCTTGAGGATCTTGGAGTATGTCAAAGCAACGCCTGGGAAAGGATTACTCTTTCAGAATAATGGTCACCTGAGGGTTGAAGCATACTCAGATGCGAGTTACGCTGATGATAAAGGGGATCACAAATCTACCTCCAGTTTCTGCACCTTTGTTGGGGGAAATCTGGTAAGCTGGAAGAGCAAGAAGCAGTCTGTTGTTTCTAGGTCCAGTGCTGAAGCAGAGTATCGGAGTATGGCATCGACCACTTGTGAGTTAAAATGGCTACGGGCTCTTATGCTGGATTTAGGAGAGGTCTACCACCATCCTCTACCTATGTTTTGTGACAACAATGCTGCTATATACATCTCCAAAAATCCAGTCTTTCATAAAAGAACCAAGCACATTGAGGTCGACTGTCATTTCATTCGTGAAGAGATTTTGAAATAACAAATTTTCACTCCCTTCGTCACTTCTGATAAAGAGCTGGCTGACATCTTCACCAAGCCAATATCGACCTCTTTTCTTCATATTTGTGAAAAGCTGGGCATGATCGATATATATGCTCCAGCTTGAGGGGGAGTGTTGAAGTTAGTGATCGGGCGGTCTGGCGGTCTGGCTTGACGGGTTAATGATCGCACGGTTTGGTGGTTAACCTTCAGCGGTTTGGTTGCTGTGTGTTGCTCTCTGAGGACCAAGCGGTCTAGCGGGTTGTCTCTGGCGACTTGGAGACCGGGCGGTCTAGAGGTCTCCAATGGAGATCTCTCTCTCTGGTAGTAGCCGAGCGGTTAGCCCTTCTGCCTAACCGCGTGGCTTGTGCGGTTTGTAAATGTATAGTCCGCTTATGTCATGTAAATTTTTAGTCCCACATCTCTTATTGTATTCTCTCTTCTCTCCTCCATTCTATATAAGGGAGGCCATACCTTTGTAATAGATACCTTTTTCGGATAATAAAGTTTCAGTTAAAACCATTTCGGTTTGTTTTTTGTTCGATTCTTACATCGACGAATCTAGACTTAGTTATTTCCTTCATTCTGTCCCCTTCCTATTGCAATAATTCCTGAGTAATCAATGCTAAAATATTCTCTGAATATAACCATTAGACAGAGTATTGATTATGGTCTTCTACAGGATTATTGCTTGCCGTTTTTCCATGGGACAGTTGGGGAAATAAATCAATGCAGTTTTTTCTCAAGGCCGTCAGCAATTAATGCAAAGAAATTCAAATTTTGAAAGAGAATTTCTTGAAGGGAAATATAAAAGAAATTTTCTCTCCTTTCCTGGATAGACATATAGAGATAGACAGACATATACACAGATACACACAGAGAGACAACAGATAACATAGGTACATAGTTAGTCAGTCTACAACAAGGAATTCTCCGCTGTTCTCTCTTGACAGATCTTCGATAAAAAAGATAAAGAACTCTGATATAGAAAAGAAACCCTATACTAGAAGAACATCAGCTATCTGAAGAAGAAGAACAAATCAAGATCAAGATTCTTCCTTCTTCAACACTCCAGGACACTTCAAAGGACAACAACAAATCCATCTGTCAAGAAATTCCTGAATACTTTCTAGTCAAGGCTGATAAAGACTGAAGACCTATCACCCTGAAGTAAAGCTCCAGTTTTTCCTGAACCATGTATATCTTAGGGGGAGCTCTTTGCTAATATCGTCTCCACTTAAGTCTTCTCAGTTGTATATTGAGTAAGAGAAGACGATATCATCTCTCATCCCCCACTGTATAAAGGGTTATAACTCCATTCGAAAGTTATTCCTTGTTGCAAGTCACCTGACCAAAAGACTTGAGGTTTGGTTTTTGAGCACCTGATCAAAAGCTCATTGGTGTCAAGCACCTGATCAAAAATCTGAGTGGATTCCTACCAGGGTGGTAGAAGAGTGGATGTACCAAGGTTGGGGAACCACTATAATTTCTTGTGTTGTCTAGATGCCCTTTCTTTTTGTTCTTGCTGTGTTTGTGCCATTTTAGGATTGCTATGTTTATACTTTAATTTTATTCTGCAATTTTTTTATTTACAGCAAAAGCTGTAAAGGATTTAAGAAAAACTCTATTCACCCCCCCCACCCGCCGCTCTAGAGTATTTCAGATCTAACACCTCACTTTCACCATATGAAGTCATTTCCAGCACGAAATCGAGGTAAGCCGTGGACAAAGTCCATGAAAATGTCCTCAAATTTGCATTCGGGTATTGACAGGGGCTGCATCAGGCCTCCTGGGCTGCGACATTCATCTTTAACCCTTTGATAGGTGTGGCGCTAGGCCACGAAATTGGTGACGTCTCTTTTCATTCCATGCCAGTAAATGGTCCTGCGCAGATCAACATACATTTTAACCACACCAGGGTGGATGAAATACCACGACTGGTGCGCTTCTTGCAGAATCTCTTCATAAACTCCCCCAGTAGAGGGGACAAATATGCGATGCTTGAATTACATGATCCCATCATGCAGATTATAATCCTCTTGTGCCCCACCTTGCAGAGATCAGTTGATTGGAACTACCTCTAGATCAATCTTCTGGGCCTATCTTACCCGATCCTGGATGTCGCATTGGATTTCCATCCAATACAGCAGGTCATGGTATTCCTCCGGATCTCTACGGGCAACCAGAGTAATTTCCAAGTCTATCAAAGACTAAAACAGCCTTTTTGGGATTTACTCAATCCAACTCCCATCTACTGAAGGCTGATGGCTTAAAGCATCAGCAACTCTATTAGCCTTCCTATGGTGATATTGGCGAGCGAAGACATAATCGCATAGGAATTGTAACCATCAGCATTGTCGGAGGTTCATCTCTTTCTGAGTGAAGATGTATTTGAGGCTCTTGTAGTCGGAGAAGATCTCACACCTTACCTCGTACAAGTAATGCCTCCAGATTTTAAGGGCAAAGACGACAACGCCAAATTCTAGATCATGAGCCACATAGTTCAACTCGTGCAGCTTCAATTGGCGAGATGCGTAGGCCACCACCTTGCCATGTTGCATCATAATAGCTCATAATCCCTTCATGGAGGCATCAGTGTAGATCTGGAATCCCTTGGTCCTTACGAGGATCTTAAGGACTGGTGCAGAAGTCAGCCGCTTCTTTAACTCGACGAATGCAATCTCGCATTCTGGTGTCCATCGGAAAGTAACATCCTTCCTGGTAAGGTCGGTGAGGGGTAATGTAATCTTGGAGAAACCTTCTACGAACTTCCTGTAATACCCGGCAAGACCAAGGAAGCTTCAGATATTTGCCGCTGTTCTTAGTGGTGGCCAATTTTGCACTGCCTGGATCTTGGCATTATCCACTATTACCCCCTTATTATTTATAGTGTGGCCCAGGAATTTGACTTATTCTAACTATAACTCACACTTAATGAATTTGGCGAATAGGGAGTGCTCTCGAAGTTTCAGTAGCACTATCTGCAGGTGTCTAGTATTTTCTGCCTTGGTTCTTGAGTAGATCAAAATATCGTCAATGAAGACGATCACAAAGTGATCTAGGAAAGGCTCAAAAATTTTATTCATTAAGGCCATGAAGGCAGAGGGTGCGTTGGTGAGCCCAAAAGGCATCACTAAGAACTCGTAAAGACCGTAACGAGAGCTAAAGGCAGTATTGGGGTTGTCTTCCTCCAAGATCCGAAGCTGGTAGTAGCCTATTCTTAGGTCCATTTTGGAAAACACAGATGCACCTTACAGCTGATCAAATAATTCATCGATCCTCGGGAGGGGGTATGTATTTCATATTGTAAGCTTATTTATTCCCCGATAGTCTATACACAGACGTAATGTCCCGTATTTCTTCTTTACAAACAGTACTGGGGCTCCCCAGGGCAAGGAACTGGGGTGAATGAATCGAGCATCTATTAGCTCCTGTAGTTGAATCATTATCTCAGCCAGTTCTCTTGGGGCCATCCGGTAGGGTTCTCGGTACAGTCACGAGCTTCAGGCATGAGCTCTATCTGAAAGTCAACTTCTCGCTGTGGTGTCAATCCTGGGTGGAACTCATGGAAAATGTCTGGGAAGTCGCCTACTACTGGGACCTTGGCGAGCACTTGAGATTTGTCCTCCATTTTGAAGCAAATAAGGTGCACATCATCTTTCTGTCAGACTGAACCCATAATCTGCACAGAAGTCAAAATAATACGAGAGATAGATGGTACACCTGTCAACGTAACGTCCTGACTGTTGGGGTTCTGCAGTCGGACCTCTCGCGTTGAACAATTTATTTATGCCTTGTGCTCGGCTAGCCAGTCTATCCCTAGTATAATATTAAATCCAGTAATTGCCAAGATTGTCGCATAGACCTAAAATTCCACGTCCCCTAGTACAGCCTGGAATGAGCATTTCTCCATAAACGTCATGTCCGATCCATCTGGTAAATGGATTCGTATAGACAGTCTGGACGAGCGAACAACATTCTCCTTAGTCACAATAAAATCTTGGGATACAAAGGAGTGTGTCGCTCTAGTGTCGAAGAGGGTCTTGGAGGGATGTCCTCCTACCAACAGAATTCCTAACAATATAAGATGTATATATATCATATATTAATACACAAGATATAGGCAAATATATATCCAGTATAGCATAAGTAGCAGCATCTGATATATCTTTATCATCTAACATATATACCTATTGTAACATCCCTCAAACAACTAGACCCCTAGGAGTGGTTTTGTCTTGACTAAGTCATGACAAAACCCTAGGAAGCCCAAGAAGGCCAAGTAGTCCTAGGGATGTAGGTAAGACCACTATGGTCTGCAAATAGTAAATTTATTAACCCTAGTTAAGCTGATTATGGGGCTTCACCAAGACTTCAAGCCCCCTCCATGGCCTCACCAATCCATTGTAAAGTTCATCTGAACCTTAAGGGCACATTGGAGTTGACTTAGGGTGGCCAAGTTGACCTAGGACCACTTTAGGCCTAAATTGGGCAAGTTAACCTAATTAAGGGCAGTGTGCCCTAGTTAAGCACAAATAACCCTACCAGGGTCTTCCTAGACCTAAAATGGGGGCAAGGGTTAACTAAGGACCCTTGGATGACAGTCAAGGTGGTTAAGTTGACCAAAGTCAAATCTAACCCTAAATGGGTCAAACTGAACTATTTTGGGTAAATTGACCATCCCCTAGCCAGGTGGACCCCATTTATACCCCCTAACCCTAAGGTGAGGTCATGGGTCACCAAGGCCCCATTAGGGTCAGCCCTAGTGGCTAAATTGACCAAAGTCAACCCTAACCTTAATTTGGGCAAAGTACCCTTCCTAAGGGTAGGTGGCCTCCAAAGTTCCAAGTCAACCCTACCCATCCCTACCTAGACCCTAGGGGAGCCCAATAGGACACCAAAGACCCAATGATGGTAACAAAAAAGGTTAATTTGGCCTAAGTCAACCCTAGCCAAGATTAAGTCAAACCTAGCTCAAATGGGCTAACCCAAGCTCAAGCCCTCCTTTCTTTTTGGGCTAGCCTTAATATTATGAAATTATGAATGAGTGGGCTGCAAATAGCTCTCCTGATTAACCAAGTCAACTTGGTGACTAGGAAAGAGAGTGAGCTCCATTCCATGTTAATGGAGGAGAGAGAAAGGAGGGGGAATGAAGGGGGCTCGGCCAAGGGGAGGCCAAAGGCCACCCTTAATGGTTGAATTCAACTCCCCTGAGGAAGGGGAGAAGTTTCCAGTCAAATCCCTGGCCACCAAGGCCTGGTTTAGCCCCCCTACTCCATGGTCGAACCTAGCCATTAATGGCTTTAATGGGCATTGATAATCCAGCCCCTCCCCACCCCAACAGAGGCTTTAAACACCATCAGTGGGTCGAGAGAAGGCTTTCGTAATCCTTACCTAAAGAAATCGAGCCCCCCCCCCCCCCCCACTGTGCAGTTGTAGAAACCGAGCAGCTCCACCTTCAGAAATGGCTTTCTAGTGATCTTCTCAACTTCAGGCCGCCGTCAAGGTCCTCCTCCTCTCCTTACCTCATGACTAGATCATAACAATGTTTAGGTCCAAGGTTCGGGCTCAATTGAGCCCGAACTAATTCCTAGTTTTCATGGTATCGGTTCGAGAATGTTCTTGGTAGAACCGCTGGAATAAGCCCCTCCGGCGGCCAAGTCGCCGCCTGGCGACAGCCACCACCTCAACGGAGGTGGTGGCGGCGGTGGCCGGCCGGGGAGGTGGCCGGATGGCTGGCGACAGTGGCTAGAAGCTGCTCTAGGAAGATCCAATCCAGGTCATCGGCTGGAGGTGGAAGACGACCAGATGCCGTCCAAATTGCGTCAAGATTTGTGCTTAAATGATTTTCAAACTATAGGATTAAATAATGCATTTAAATGATTTCCATCACACTATTTGTAATTAATGTTTTTAAGTTTTAAAAATAATTAGGCCCATCTACTGAAAAGGTCACCAACATGAAATTTGTAGCCCTAAGTGTCTACTTTAATGCAAAATTAGTTTGAACCAATTTGGACCTCTGGTTGGACTAAGGCACCCATTTTGGTGGGACCTATACCTAGGGCTATACTGAAATTAAAAAGGGTGCCCACTCTTCATCCCTTGTCCAAATGACCTGAAATTTGGGCAAGGGGCCACCCTTATCTATATCGAGGGTTTGTACAAAAATGTGAATTTTTGGAGATATTGTGTCTATGGTTTTATCATTTATTTAATAATACTAGGATAATTTAATTAGGTGGTCTAATTATTTACAAACCCTCCTAAATTTTGGTGAGTGGTCCAGACCTCATGATACGTCTCTGTATAAATTTTCACCTCATTTGGATGTGTTTTGGATAGGGAATAAACTAACCCTAATTTTTACCTTAATGAGGGGTTCTTAAGTGAAAAGTGCACCTTAAGGTTGAGTGGTCAAATCACCTCAACAGAGGCTGAGATTTTGACCACTGACTTGAAATGACCTTTAACACCCTCAAAGGGATTATAGGGTGGTCCAGGGTAGCTTTGCCCTAGGATCCAAACTCAAACCCTAAGGAGGGGCTTTTGAATGTTGTGAAGGGCATGGGGTCAAATACCCTTGTGTGATCTTGTAACTTGGTAGAAATGATAATAGGGTAGCCAAAGCCCTTTGATATGAATCTTAGAGGATTTGGAGATGTATGAACCTCTCAAATCCCTAACCCTAATTTAGGGCACAAACAATATTTGTGTAGAATAACCCACCAAAACTTACTAAAAAGGTGTGAAACTTACGTAGCATGTATTTTAAGTTAGTTAGGACCTCTGGTGAATTTATTGGAATTTTATGAGTAATATTACTAGCACCCCCTTTGTTATATAAGATGTGGCCCTAAATGGTATTTTATTTATTATGATCACACTATTCACTCTAGATTTAGGAAACTTGGGCAGGATATGTTTAAGTCAGAATGGTTGTTCTTGAATTTTGTTATAAATTTTAGTTGAAAAACTTTAGTATTTCCTTCACAAGTTTTCAAAAGGGCAATTATGGTCAATAAATTATTTAGAGCTATTTAGTTTTTGAAAAATTGTGAAATTGGGGCTCTGATAATTTTTAGGTCAATATCCACTTGGAGAAATTAATTCACGATTTTTAGATGATTATTTGCAATATATACTTTACAAACTCATAATTTTGGGGATTTGATTTTTATTTTATTCAGAGCTTATTTCCTACTGAAAATTTGGGAGACACTGGATTTTAAGTTGAATAGTCAATTTGAATTTATCATAAATTTTGTAGAGTATTTTCTTCAATTATATGGGTACTTCATGTTCAAACTTGTATTTTTGGTTTAGTAGAATAAATAAATAAATTATCTAATAATTTAGAAAAAATCTGAATTTCTCGGTTTAGGATAAAAATGTCATTATAGCCCTCCAATAATTATTATAGGAGTCATGGGTGATTATTTTGTGTACCACACTTTATACACTTCATATAACTTAGGTTGGTCTGCATTTAGTAAAATCGCAGAAGTTGTGTTGGAGTAAGAATTTGGGGCACACAAGCTGGGGTTAGATGTTTGTTGATTGAATGAAAAAGTGTTCATCGTTGGAAGTTGGTATGAGTAAGGGATTGGAATGGCTAGTGTCCGGTGGTGCTCGGGATCGGCGAAAGATCGTCCTTCCCGTAGGGAGGAAGTGCCTAATGCACTAGGGTTAGATCCAGTAAATTAATTAAGGGATTGGGAAATCTGATAGCACCCAAAAATAGTAAGTGTCTTGCGAAAGGGAGCTTTGGGCGTAATCCCATCATATTTCCTAGTGCCTTCGAGAGCCCTTCACGGGGTATACCTTGGGCAGTCCTGTGCTAACCTAAATAGTAGGTAAAAACTGAAATGCAAGAGTAATTAGAAGTAATCTAGGATTGAACTCACACTCCTCGGTGTTGTGGGAGTTAGGTATTGTCACTCGGGCAGTAGGCTCGGTGGGTTTGGAGATGGGTAAGTTGGCCCGATGAGCTTTGGCTCGGTTGCAGTTGGTGACGAACTAGTTGGTCCGGCGAGCTTTGGCTCTGTGGTTTACATCAAGGTTGCATGTGCATAAAGTAAAGGTGGTGGGTCTTCGGTATTGGAGATTCGATGCATCGACCCCGATACGTTGACTCGGCAAGTGTGGTTTAGCACTTGGCCAAGAAAAGTCCGGTGCGCCAGCCGACAAGAGTACACAAGAGCTCCGCTTAGTGCACCAGCGTCGAGACATACGATAGGTCTGACTGGTAGTGCAATTACCGATTTAGAGGTGGGTGAGGCATAACCCACCGCTTTCGTTTGCCACTACGGAGGTATCTTGGGTGGTTCGGCTCCAGAAAGGGGGAACTAAAGGTCTGTGTACACAGAGTCGAGTGGGTGTGTTGCACTTGCATGTTCAAAGCATGGCATATTTGTATTTCATAGCATAACCATTGCATTCAACCCTAACACCTATTGTATAAAGTGATATGAGACGCTTTATACAATAGGCCTTGCAGAACGACCCCTTGGTTTATAAGCTCGTGCGATTGTGCTTATAAGTTAAGGTTTATTTTAGAAATCTTATATGCATGCTTAAAAGAAAACTGACACCCTATCGTATAAACATGTATGGGACTCTTTATACGATATGAGCCCTGCAAAAGACCCCTTGGCATATGTGTTCTCGCATAAGTTAAGGTTGTTTTTCCTGCTTAAATTCCCTTGCTTTTATCACTGCCTTATATACTTTTGGACTGCTAGTTTAGTTCCGCCGCCATCTGATCATTTGTTATTCTCCACCTTCATGTACTCTCCTTTCCTCCTCCCCGCTCGGTGCCTATGTGTCATAGGGGAAGGGGCGGGGATGATAGGACTTAGTCTTTTAGACTAACGGTTTTCGAACCACATCATTTTAGGGAACCGTGGAGCCTAGCATGGAGGAGCAGCCCCGAAGGTCGACGCACTTGAAGATGGAGCAGTCTAGTACCGGTGTTCAGAAGACAGGGACTGTGAATCCTGGCCCCTACTAGTTATATTAGTTGTGCTTCCGCGATCAGAGATTTGTAGTGAGGACATCGATGCACTGGGCATGAGCCTAAGATTCTTAGTATTATTATTATATCTGTGGACACTCCCTTCATGGAGATTATATTTACTATATATGTGATTTTCTGTGGACTTGTCTTTTTAATTATTTTCTACTGTTGAGATCGATTTGGCCGGCAGGATCAGCATTTTGTAGTGATGACCTTCCCACGGCGGTTTAGGGCCTAAGACTCCGTGGTTTAAAATAAAATGGGGGGGGGGTGTCTTACAAGTCATATTAGAGCAGAACTCGATCGCAAAGTAGCAATCCACAACCCCTGGGTCACCCCCACATGAGTTTAGTTTGGGGACAAACTAAGCAGCGGAAGTAGTGGTGTGCCCATATGAGGGATCATAGGTAAATTGTCCACCGTTAATTATGTTTGAGTCGATTATTTGCTATTGGCTTTGTCATGCAGCCCCCAGCACAACCTACACCACAAGGCGGAGTCCAGCAGACTCCCGATGTTGCACCATGAAAGATATGGTACCTAAACACCTAGCGGGGGGGGGGGGGGTGAATAGGTGACCTAATCCTTTTTAAACTTTAATGGCAGCAATCAGTTATATCACAGAAAACTAACTAGTTTATCACAGCAAACACACAGCATACACAGCAACAATCACAGCACAGCATACACAATGGTTTATAGTGGTTCCCCAAGATATGGGTACATCCACTCTCCCCCTTCGCCTATCTAGCAGTGTACTATATTCGGCCAAACTCCTCCACTGTCTTAGAACCCAAAATGGTTCCTACACCTCAGGCCCAAGGCCCTACAACTCAGCTTTATCCCAAAGCCTACACTCAGCCAACCAAGGCCTACACTCAGCCAACCAAGGCCTACACTCAGCCAACAAGGCCTACACTCAGAGATCTCAATCTCCTACACTCAGGCTCTCAAGCCCTACCCTCAGCCTTTATAATTATAGGCTTACAATTCACTCAGATCCAAAGGATCCTACAAGTTAAAAATGTATTACAAAAATTAACTCTGCAACTCAGAAATAAAAGAGAGGAGTTGAGAGTTTCTTGATGAGTTCTTGGAAGAACTCAGCTGGATTCAATCTGACTTAGCTTTCTTCAAAGCTTCTTGTGTAGAACTGAATAAGACTGAATCCTCCTGCAGTTTTTCCTTGACCTCTGCCACTTAAGATCCAGAATGAATCTGAATCCTTCTTCTCAGCCTAGTTCCAGAGGCTGATTTATTGGATGGAGCCCTCTCTCTCCAACTTCTTAGATCTGCACTTGGACTGCAAGATCTTCTTGTGTTGATACTCTTGGTACCACTTTTACAACTTGTTCTTCAACAATGTGCACTCTTTGAACAACAACTCAACAACCGTTTCTGTAAACTGTAGGTGCCTATTTATAGGCCTTCTTCATGGTAATCGGCTGGTCCGGTCCATAACTGACTTCTGATATCTCCGACAAGTGCTGTAGACCGGTTGGAACGGCAGCTGTCAAGTCATCCAATCATTTCTTGAAAATCTCTAACTGTTTGTAAGTGTCGAGACTTTCTGTCTTTAAGTGTCGACACTTATAGTCCAAGTGTCGACACATGTTGTGTAAGTGTCGACACAAGTCTACAAGGTGTCGACACAACTCCTTGTATGTCTCGACACAGTTTCTTCTGCATGTGTCGACACTGAAATTGAGTGTCGACACAAGTACTTGTTCTTCTAGCTTTTGCTGAATTCTTCTAAGTGTCGACACATCACCTTTGTGTCGACACATCTTCTTGTGTTATAGCTGTTAAGTGTCGACAGAGCTTCTTGGTGTTGACACATAGTCTTCAATGTCGATACTTGCTGAGTGTCGACACAGCTCCTTGTGTCGACACACCTTCTTCTTGTTGAGACTTCAGCTGAGTGTCGACACTTTCCCTTAGTGTCGACACTTGTACTTAGAATAATTTTGTTGATCTTTCTGATCTTTGCTAAGTGTCGACACAGCTCCTTGTGTCGACACTTTCTTCAAGTGTAGAGTCTTTAGCTAAGTGTCGACACATTGTGCTGAGTGTCGAGACTTACTTCATATGTTGACTCTTCTGGTTGTGTGTCGACACATTGTGCTGGGTGTCGACACATACTTCAAGTGCTGACTCTTCTGTTGAGTGTCGACACATTGTTCTGAGTGTCGACACTTTAACTTAGTCTCTGCAGACTTTTGCTGAGTGTCGACACAGCTCCAAGTGTCGACACTTTCTGGTGTAAACACAGCTTCACTGGGTGTCGACACAGCTCCTTGTGTCGACACTTTCTGTCTGCACTTTTCTTCACTGAGTGTCGACACAGCTCCAAGTGTCGACACTTTCTGTCTGGTGTCGAATCTGCATCCCAGGTGTCGACACAATGACTCCTAGTGTCGACACTGCTTGTCTGGGTGTCGACACAAGTCTTCTTAAGTGTCGACACTTTCCCTCTAGGTGTCGACACATGGACTTAGAAACTTTTTGCTTTAGTCTAGTGATTTCTTAACCTGCACAAGTAAACTCAACATACATCAAATACATTATGATGTATATCATTGAGTTGGGTGAGGCTTCTTCAAATCAGGTACATTTGACCAATGTACCCAACAATCTCCCCCTATTTGGAGAAGTCATAACCCTTAGTCAATGATATACACCATTCATAATTAAAAATTATAAAATGATGTAAAGCAGATTATATTCAGCAGGGTAAACATAAACATGTATTAATTCACACATGTATACACATTCATCATTTCAGAACAAACAAGAAATAGACACATTCACAGAACAATCATGAAATATATTTATCATATATTGTTCTAACATTTTTCTTATACATCTTCAGTAGTCTACAAAAATGTTTTACATTTAAAAGATTACAAAATAATCTTCAAGTAAATTCTTAAACTATTTCTGGTCAGGTTCTTTGATAACTATTCCCTTGCCATCTTGGACTTTAGCTTTGACAGGGGCTTCAACAGTCTCAGCATCAGCAGACTTCTTGCCTTTTAGATCTTTCTTTTTGAGTTCTTCTGCCTTGATCTTCTGCCTCTCAAAATAATGATATGGCTTAGGGAAGTACTTGCTAGGCTCCACTGCAGTAGGAGGTAGCTTTCCCATCTTAGCCTTCCTTCTGAATTGAACAATGGCCTCTTGTCTTATTTCATGTTTTCTCCATTCAGCTTCAGAGAATCACTTGTTCCTGTCATGAGTATTGTCCTTAGCAGCTTTCCAGGCAGTTAAAATTATATTCCTAGAGGTAGGGCTCCACTGTTCAAAGTCTGGCCTTTGTTCTGCTTGTTCCCTAAACCTCTTCTTGGACAACCTTGTCTCTTCCTCCTTCTGTAATGCCTCTTGCATGGCTTCGGTAATAGGTTGAACAACCTTTTCACTATGGACATGGTCCTTGCCCTCAGGTGGGCTATACATGGTGCTCACATCTGCTTGAATCATTTCAAAGTCTGGAGGTGGATAAATGACCTGAGCTACTTCTGGTTGCTCACCTCCAAGATAGGCAGTTTGAATCCCAGATTCAGCAACATTGTCATCACCACAGAGTGGAGGATAGCCCAGTGTAGCTTTGATGGAATTAGATATCCATTTGGCATGATCAGAGCTAGCTTTGACTAAAACTCTCTCCCCCTTTATGACTTCTCTAGCCATGTGATCTCTGACATCATCCTTTTGAAACCTGATTTGACTATCCAAGTATCTGATTCCCTCTTTAAAGAATGGTTTCAGCTTTTGAAGTTGATCAGATATAGCTTTCTAGGAGGCTTGGATTGCAGTCTTCACAGCAGAAATTTCCTCTTGAAAGGCTTTGTCAAATTCTGTTTTAGCAGCAGCAGTAGATGTAGAAGGTTCATCAGCCTTGTTCTTCAACTCAGTGATTATATCATTATGAGAATCAGTCAAATTGTCATTCATTCTTATCTGATTTTCCAGCACATATCCTTGCTTTAATGCTATATCATCTACCTGTGCCTTGATCTTCTCCTGATGTGTTGCCAGATACACCACTGCATTACCACCATTGTGGAAGCATTCAATCATCTCCTTTTTGTTAAGGTTCATTTCAAACCTTATAGACTTTATATCTTGTGCCAGATCAAACTGCAAAGTATTGTGCCCTTCATCTACATAAGCCTCTATAGCTTGTCTTTGTTCATCTAGTTTGATCTGCATTGCAATCATTAAGGCACTATAATCAACAGTTGGAGCTTGTTGAACTATAGGCTGTGGGGCTATAGATTGCAGAGCTTTCTTATAACTCTGACGTCTCCTTTTAAAAACATATAATTTCTTCTTCTTTGCCCTAGCACTCTCCTCATCTTCAGAGGCAGAGGTGCTGGCTATATCAACCCTATCCTTAGGGCTTTGAGGTCTGTCAGCTTGCACATCAGGTGCCTTCTCATTTTCTTGCCTTACAGGCTCTTCCATAACTAGCTCTTGCTCCCCTCAGCAGCAGCATTATCTCTTCCAGCAGCTTCCTTGTCCAGGTCAAAATCTTGTTGGTCTAGGTTGAGGAATAAATCTTCCATGGTGAATTCAGGCGGAGATTGAGCTGGAGACATTCATTGCTCTTCAACTACTGGAACAGCAGATGTGTCTTTGATAACAACATCTGGTTCTTGACTAGGCAGCTGAGTTTGCTGAGGAACATCAGACAAATTAGCATCTTCTATAAGATATTCTAAAGTATTTAGGGCAGTGAGTACCTCTTGTATGATGATGGTGGCTTGCTCACTGTCCAGTGTAGATGGTTCTTCTACAACTGGAGGCTCCCCCTGGCTTTGATCCCTATGGATGGGGCTAGCTTGTGGAAGCTCCCCCTGGATCTCAGCAATCTCTTGAGCAGCAGGAGTCTTCACTACAGACTCGTCCTCTTGATCATCAGGAGTGAAAACAACATGTTCTTCACTCCCAGAACTACTGGATGACTCTTGTTCCACTGGAGCAGTTTTTCTCTTTTTCTTTGGAGGAATCTCCTTCTCCGTAACTGTCTTCTCTGGGGTTGGTATTTCCTTGGACAACACCCTGTCCCATCTTGAAAAGATCCTTAGATCCATCTTCCTCATGTGGTTTATTTTGCTGCCTGCAGCAGTATTCATTACCTCTGGTATGGTACCAGCTAGGTAGAGACTATTGATCCTGCCCAGATTGGGGTTCTTCAAGCTCTCCTTAATTTTCTCATAAACCACTGTAGACCAATTTGTTTTCAGAGTGAAGATTATCCTTGTCATGATGCCAAACATATGGGCAGACACTCTGTCATGCCCTCTAGGCTTGCTGAGTAAAACTTTTCCCACAATCTTAGACATGAACTTTCCTTGGTTATTCATGCCTTTTCTGTTGAAAACAGAACCCAGCTTCATCTTTGGATCAAGCCACACCAGGTTAAAGCTTCCCTGGTCTTTGAAGCAGTAACCTCTTCTTCATCTTGGATTTTTGGTAGCTGAAGCACCTTCCTCAGATTTTTAGGTGAAACCTTGACCTTAGTTCCATGAACTCTGGATTTGATTCTGAATCCAGATTCATCTACTGCAGCTCCATTAAGGAATTCAAGTACTTCCTTCTTCCAAATCTCTGTAGGTTCAGACAGGAGATATTCTAGTCCAGAATCGGCGACTAGGGTTACAACCGCCTTGATTTCTGCATCTGCATCGTCGAACGCGCCGCGCACAAGCTCATAACCCTCGTTAACGTTCTCCTCAAGCTTATGAGCCATTAGGGTTTGTAGAATTTGTCTTTAGAAAAGAGAGGTGTCGACACAGTAGTTTTGGTCTCGAAACTTTGAAAGCGTGTCGACAAATAAAGACAGAACCCTATTTATACCTTTCTAATTTTGAAGATGAACAGGCGGGACAACTAACTTGAAATGTGTCGACACTGGCAATAAGTGTCGACACTGACTACTAATGTCTCGACACACATGTGTCGACACAAGTTTAGTCAATAGATTTTATGTGTCGACACATGTTTATGTGTCGACACAACATAACTCGACACATTGTCGAGACTTTACTTAGAAAATTCTGAGTAAAACTTAAGTGTCGACATCACTTTGGATGTGTCGACACCTACTGGACATGTGTCGACACTAACATTCTGAAGTGTCGACACCAACATCCTGGATGTGTCGACACCTTTTTCCTGAAGTGTCGACACCACTATTCTGTGTCGACATAGACTTGTCTATGTGTCGACACCTTTTTACTTGGCCAATTTTAATTCTGTAAACTTATTCTAAGTTTATCATTCCTAGTTCAATTTTGAATCTATTGAACTTAGCTTCTTCTAGGGGCTTAGTAAACATATCAGCTATCTGATTATCAGTTTTAACAAATTCAAGTAAAATATCTTCTCTTTCTACATGCTCCCTAAGAAAATGATATTTAATTTCAATATGTTTAGTTCTACTATGAGATACAGGGTTATTAGCTATTGAAATAACACTTGTAGAATCACAGAAAAGTGGAGTTCTACTTATTTGAAATCCATAGTCCTCTAGCTGATGATGTATCCACAGAAGTTGAGCACAGCAACTTCCTGCAGCCACATATTCTGACTCTGCTGTGTAGATAGCCACACTGGTTTGCTTCTTGCTACTCCATGAAATTAGTCT
This sequence comes from Platanthera guangdongensis, assembly GCA_039583875.1. NCBI lineage: Eukaryota > Viridiplantae > Streptophyta > Magnoliopsida > Asparagales > Orchidaceae > Platanthera > Platanthera guangdongensis. The sequence continues at coordinate 126,938,587 of CM077161.1, forward strand.
ACCACCTAGGAATTGACAGGTTCCAGTAGTGCTTTTTCTATCTTCTTTGCATCCTGCAAAGTCTGCATTTGAATAACCTGTTAGATCAAAATCTCCATTCCTAGGGTACTAGAGGCCTAGATAGGGAGTGCCCTTTAGATATCTCAATATTCTTTTGACTGCTATCAAATGAGACTCTTTAGGGCAGGCTTGATACCTGGCACAAACACATGTAGCATACATGATGTCAGGTCTACTAGCAGTCAAGTATAATAGGGAGCCAACTATCCCTCTATACAAGGTTTCATCTACAGGCTTCCCTGCATCATCCTTGCTAAGAGACATACTTGACCCCATAGGAGTCTTCATGGTACTGGATGAATCCATACCATACTTCCTTATGAGTTCTAGGGTGAACTTGGACTGACATATGGATAAACCATTTTCAGTCTGTTTAACTTGGAGACCCAAGAAAAACTTCAGCTCTCCCATACTACTCATCTCAAACTGACCTTGCATAAGTTTTGCAAACTTTTTGCAAAGGCTGCTTTCAGTAGACCCAAATATATTGTCATCTACATATATTTGGACTAGTATAACTTTGCCTCTAGATTCCCTAAGGAATAGAGTCTTATCTATTTTCCCCCTTGAGAACTTGTTCTCAATTAGGAGACTAGATAGGGTTTCATACCAAGCCCTAGGGGCTTGCTTTAACCCATATAAAGCTTTACTAAGTCTATAGACATGATGAGGTAGAGTTGGATCAAAAAAACCTGAAGGCTGCTCCACATAGACTTCTTCTTTAACATTACCATTTAGGAATGCTGACTTGACATCCATTTGGTATACCTTGAATCCTTGATAGGTTGCATAGGCCAAGAACATCCTTACGGCTTCCAGTCTGGCTACTGGAGCAAAGGTTTGATCAAAGTCAATACATTCTTCTTGCCTATATCCTTTAGCAACCAGTCTAGCCTTATTCTTAATGATGACCCCTTGTTCATCCATCTTATTCATGTAGATCCACTTTGTTCCTATTACATTGTGGTCTTTAGGTTTAGGAACCAATTCCCAGACCTTGCACCTCTTGAACTGATTAAGCTTTTCTTGCATTGCTTCAGTCCATTGTGGATCTTGTATTGCTTCTTCAAACTTCTTAGGTTCAACTTGTGACAGAAAACTGGAATAGATTGCAGCATTCTGATTTCTGCTCCTAGTTTGAACTCCTTGTCTTGGATCTCCAATAATCAGCTCTACTGGATGATCTCTAGGATGCCTGTGGGCTGGAGGCATCCTAACTTCTGGTTGAACCATTTCAGCATCTGCATCATGCTGTATACCTTGGATTTCTTCAGCAATAGGCACATGTAGTTCCCCCCCTGGACAACAGCTACTGTCTTCTACTTGCTGTCTTGCAGCAGACACTTCTTCTATAGTGAGCTTGTCCATTTTCTTTGTCAAACCTGTGGGGCTGCATACACTTCTAGACAACTCATTATTAATAAGTTTAGTCTCATCAAAAACTACATGCACAAATTCTTCTACAACTTGTGTAGTCAAGTTGTAGACTCTATAAGCCATACTATTATTGCTGTACCCAACAAAAATTCCCTCTTGGGACTTGGCAGCAAACTTAGTTAAGTAAGACTTCCCATTGTTAAGTGTGAAGCATTTGCAACCAAAGATCCTAAAATAGGATAGGTTTGGTTTCCTGCCTTTCACAACTTCATAGGGGGTCTTGTTAAGCCTTTTAGTGATGGTAGCCCTATTTATAACATGGCATGCAGTGTTAACTGCTTCGGCCCAGAAATACTCTGGCAGTGATGTATCACTTAGTAGGGTCCTACCAGCCTCTATCAAGGTTCTATTCTTCCTCTCAGCAATGCCATTTTGCTGAGGTGTTCTAGGTGAAGAGAATTCTTGAAATATCCCAAAGTCTTCACACAGTTTTTTCATGCTATCAGACTGAAATTCAGTACCATGGTCACTTCTAATTTTGACCACTGTACTATTTAGTTCATTCTGAATTTGCTTAACAAAGCTATAGAAGACACTAGGTGTTTCAGATTTCTGTCTTAAGAAGAACACCCAGGAAAACCTTGAGTAGTCATCTACAACTACAAAGGTATAGACCTTCCAACCTAAGCTGTGAACTGGCATTGGACCAAAGAGATCCATATGCAAGAGGTATAAACACCTCACAGCATCTTTGTTTTCTATGCTTCTAAAGGTGGATTTAGTCTGCTTGCCCTTTTGACAAGCTGAGCAAATACCATCTTTAACACACTTAACTTGAGGACCATTCCTCACCAACTCTTTGCTAAAGAGTTTGCTAATAGTCTTGTAGTTAAGATGGGCAAGCCTCTTGTGCCATTTGACACAATGAGAGACTGTCTCATCAGCTACAAGACAAACTGGAGAACCATTGTTCTCAATCATAATGTCTAGGCAGTAGACATTCCTCTTCCTATAACCTGTCAAAATGATCTCTTGATCACTTGACCTCTAGATATGACAACCATTTTTAACAAATGAGATGTCATACCCTACATCACTTAATTGACTTATACTTATCAGGTTGTGTTTCAACCCTTTAACATAAGCCACTTGAGTAATGGTAACTAAGTTTGTAGAAATGTTACCAAATCCATTGATGATTCCTTTTTCAGAACCACCAAAGGTTACTTTTGGACCATCTTTTACTGGAATATAGTCCTTTAGTAATCTTCTTGTTCCAGTCATATGTCTGGAACATCCACTGTCCAAGTACCATGTAGGGGTATGGCCACTTGGACTCTCCTGTAAAACAGATTAATAAACCTTAGACCCCAAAGAATTCTTGGGTCCTTGGTACCTGTTAGTCTGCAATTTGACAAAACTACCTACTGGCTTTCCACCAGGTAGCTTGCTACTCACCTTGGCACTGGCATTGTGCCAACAGTCCACTGCAAAGTGGCCAACCTTGCCACAACACCAGCATTCAAACTTATTGTACCTTTGCTTAGGTACAGCCTTTGCTGTCTTATCTACAACAGACTTGTTGAATGTTGGGGCTTTGCCCTTGGACTTGGACTTGGACTGCTCAGTCCTTGCAGGTCTAATAAAGCCCAGCCCAGCCTTGCCTTTATGATGAACAAAATCATCAATTAAAGATAACACTGACTTAGGTTTAGAAAACCTAGCAACTAAGTCCTTCTCCTTCTGAAGATTGATGTCCAGACTCTTAATTTGATCATTCTTAAATGATATAGTACCCATCTGAATCACTGTTATGTGTTTCAGCCTAGCTATCTCATTAAGCTTTTGATCAAACTGCTTCTCAAAATCTGTTGCAGCAGCTTTAAGATCAGCAATTTTCTTTGCCTGACTTTTGGCTAGGGACTTGCTTTTCTTGTAAGCTTGCAACAACACCTTATATTCATCTATAAGCTGATGAATATCATCCTCAGACTCAGATACATTCTCATCACTTGATGATGATGAATCTGATTCTGAACTAGAATAAGAAACTTAATTAAAACTTGAACTTTGTACCTGACTGGGTCCTGGCTGCTCCAGGATTTTGGCACTCTCTGTCAAAGCCATTAGCCCTTGGCATTGATTGTCTTCTTGTTCATAAATAGACTCCATTAACTGCATGAATTCTTCCTCTTCTTCTTCAGCAAACAGCCCTATGTAGGCTTCAGCCTCAGACTCAGTTTCTGAAGAAGAGATATCTGATAGAGTCTTCTCTTTCTTGGCTACAAAAGACTTCTCTTTCTTTCCTTTAAAGTGAGTCTTTTTCCTGTCACCAGATTCCTTTCTCTTCTCAGGACAATCTGCAATAACATGATCTCGTCTATTGCAGCAATAACACACTATCTTTGATCCAGTTGCCTTGCTTGACTTTGTCCTTTTCCTGTCTTTCTTTGAGGGCTTTTTCTCCTGATAAAAGACTTCCTTTCCCTTTGAAGTAGAAGGTCTTAACCTCCACTGTTTCTTCTTCAAGAATTTCTGAAAGTGTCTAGTGAAGGCAGTAAAGTCTTCATCACTTTCACTGCTCTCACTCTTTGTGCTGACTGACTCATCAGACTCTGAATCAACTACCTCTGGAGGTGGAGTTGATGACTTATTCCTGCACTTTCTGGGAACTTCTGTCTTGAAAGCAACTGATCTTTCTTTGTGTTCAATTCTTGTTGACTTCTCCTCCTCTTTCCTCACTGTCAACTGCATCTCATATGACAATAACTTGCCAAACAGTGTAGGAGGAGGAATTTCCCCCAACTTAGCCATTTCTCTTATGGCACAGATCTTGGTGTCCCAATCTTTGGTTAGGGACCTTAGGAACTTATCATTTAGTTCATAGTTACTAAACTCTCTTCCATAAGACATGAGTTCATTAACTATTCTGTAGAACTTCTTGTAGCACTCAGTTATGCTATCACCTTTACCTTGTCTAAAACTCTCATACTCCTGATTTAGCAAGGATTTTCTATCTTGTCTTACTTCTTCAGATCCTTCCATATACACTATAAGAGTGTCCCACATCTCTTTAGCTGTCTTGCAGTGTATAAGATTCTGAAAAGTTGCATCATCAATGACACTCACTATTATGTTCTGTGCCCTCTTGTCCATTGTGGCTAGGACAATCTCATTCTTAGTCATCTCAGAGAAATCCTTTGGAGTTCTCTGATTTGCATCCAAAACTGAAATCTTCATGGGCACATAAGGCCCTTCCTTTACTGTGATGTAGATTCTAGGGTCTGAGGCCTCCATAAACAGCCTTACCCTTTCCTTCTAGATCCCAAAGATATCTTTCCTGCATATTGGTAATTTCATGGAACCCAATTCTTTGTGATTCTCAGAGGAACCCATATTTCTTGATTTTCTTGAATTTCTTGAATCTGTGTTTTTCCTTATACTGAATCTGCCAAACAGGATCTCCACATACTGTTAGTCCTTTTTGAGAAACCTCCCTCTGATACCACTTGAAAGATATGGTACCTAAACACCTAGAGGGGGGGGGGGTGAATAGGTGACTTAATCCTTTTTAAACTTTAATGGCAGCAATCAGTTATATCACAGAAAACTAACTAGTTTATCACAGCAAACACACAACATACACAGCAACAATCACAGCACAACATACACAGTGGTTTATAGTGGTTCCCCAAGATATGGGTACATCCACTCTCCCCCTTCGCCTATCTAGCAGTGTACTAGATTCGGCCAAACTCCTCCACTGTCTCAGAACCCAAAATGGTTCCTACACCTCAGGCCCAAGGCCCTACAACTCAGCTTTATCTCAAAGCCTACACTCAGCCAACCAAGGCCTACACTCAGCCAACCAAGGACTACACTCAGCCAACAAGGCCTACACTCAGAGATCTCAATCTCCTACACTCAGGCTCTCAAGCCCTACCCTCAGCATTTATAATTATAGGCTTACAATTCACTCAGATCCAAAGGATCCTACAAGTTAAAAATGTATTACAGAAATTAACTCTACAACTCAAAAATAAAAGAGAGGAATTGAGAGTTTCTTGATGAGTTCTTGGAAGAACTCAGCTGGATTCAATCTGACTTAGCTTTCTTCAAAGCTTCTTGAGTAGAACTGAATAAGACTGAATCCTCCTGCAGTTGTTCCTTGACCTCTGCCACTTAAGATCCAGAATGAATCTGAATCCTTCTTCTCAGCCTAGTTCCAGAGGCTGATTTCTTGGATGGAGCCCTCTCTCTCCAACTTCTTAGATCTGCACTTGGACTGCAAGATCTTCTTATGTTGATACTCTTGGTACCACTTTTACAACTTGTTCTTCAACAATGTGCACTCTTTGAACAATAACTCAACAACCGTTTCTGTAAACTGTAGGTGCCTATTTATAGGCCTTCTTCATGGTAACCGGCTGGTCCGGTCCATAACTGACTTCTAATATCTCCGACAAGTGTTGTAGACCGGCTGGAACGACAGCTGTCAAGTCATCCAGTCATTTCTTGAAAATCTCTAACTGTCTGTAAGTGTCGAGACTTTCTGTCTTTAAGTGTCGACACTTATAGTCCAAGTGTCGACACATGTTGTGTAAGTGTCGACACAAGTCTACAAGGTGTCGACACAACTCCTTGTATGTCTCGACACAGTTTCTTCTGCATGTGTCGACACTGAAATTGAGTGTCGACACAAGTACTTGTTCTTCTAGCTTTTGCTGAATTCTTCAAAGTGTCGACACATCACCTTTGTGTCGACACATCTTCTTGTGTTGTAGCTGTTAAGTGTCGACACAGCTTCTTGGTGTCGACACATCGTCTTCAATGTCGATACTTGCTGAGTGTCGACACAGCTCCTTGTGTCGACACACCTTCTTCTTGTTGAGACTTCAGCTGAGTGTCGACACTTTCCCTTAGTGTCGACACTTGTACTTAGAATAATTTTGTTGACCTTTCTGATCTTTGCTAAGTGTCAACACAGCTCCTTGTGTCGACACTTTCTTCAAGTGTAGAGACTTTAGCTAAGTGTCGACACATTGTGCTGGGTGTCGACACTTACTTCATGTGTTGACTCTTCTGGTTGTGTGTCGACACATTGTGCTGGGTGTCGACACATACTTCAAGTGCTGACTCTTCTGTTGAGTGTCGACACATTGTTCTGAGTGTCGACACTTTAACTTAGTCTCTGCAGACTTTTGCTGAGTGTCGACACAGCTCCAAGTGTCGACACTTTCTGGTATAAACACAGCTTCACTGGGTGTCGACACAACTCCTTGTGTCGACACTTTCTATCTGCACTTTTCTTCACTGAGTGTCGACACAGCTCCAAGTGTCGACACTTTCTGTCTGGTGTCGACTCTGCATCCCAGGTGCCGACACAATGACTCCAAGTGTCGACACTGCTTGTCTGGGTGTCGACACAAGTCTTCTTAAGTGTCGACACTTTCCCTCTAGGTGTCGACACATGGACTTAGAAACTTTTTGCTTCAGTCCAGTGATTTCTTAACCTGCACAAGTAAACTCAACATACATCAAATACATTATGATGTATATCATTGAGTTGGGTGAGGCTTCTTCAAATCAGGTACATTTGACCAATATACCCAACACATCACCTCCTCCGGTTCCCACTCCGTTCCTACAATCAGAGATGGGGCAGACTCTGACAGCTATCCTGGAGGTGTTTAGGGCACAACAAGTTCGGCTCCGCAGCCGAACCCGTGGGCCAACTGGCTGAGTATTTTCCGAGGACTTTCTCCCCCATCCTACTTGGGGACAGAGTCGGCCGTTCGGATAGAGGAATGGTTGGACATTATGTATGAGATGAAGACTGGGATCCGGTGCCCGTGGGAGGAGAGAGTGTCCTTGGTTGTCTCTTGCATGGAGTCAAATGCCAAGAGATGGTGGAAGACTTTGCTGGACACGACGTTTGCCGACAGAGAGGTTATTGAGATAGCTTGGGGGGAGTTCAGGGCTGCACTGCTGGAGAATTTCATTCCGCAGTCAGCCAGAGACGAGCTGGAGGATAGATTTCTACAGTTGAGACAGGGTAGCAAGATAGTGGTGGAGTATCATCGGCAGTTCAACCATCTGCCCCAGTTTGTGGATTCTTACCAGTTAGATGAGGCAGGTTATACCAAGAGGTTCTATAAGGGCCTGCGAGAGGATCTAAGGGAGGCTCTGTTGTTCGTGTCAGATGGACCTATACCACGAATATTGGAGATGGTGAAAAGGATCGAGGTAGATTGGCATACCACACGAGTCCGGAAGCAGACAGCTAAGGACCAAGGCCGGGGGGCCCGAAATGATCAGTGGCGGGGCCGCACCACAGATGGGAGAAGAGTAGAAGACCAGCCTCGACAGGAGGCGAGACAGGAGCAGAGGGAACCAGTAGTGGTAGCCCCTCAACCACCCCAGATGCGGGAGGCACAGAGACCCGGGGGAATGGCATATCCCCTGCTAGAATGCTTCAATTGTCACCAGGTGGGGCACATCCGGAGGAATTGCCCCATGAGGGGGGCACCACCACCAGCACCACCGACTGCCCCGCCAGCTCAGTATTTTGGAGGCCAAGGACGTGGCAGAGGTCGTGGATACCATGGCAGAGACCATAGGCAGGAGAGGGAGCAGGTATATGTATTGAATCAGACTCAACAACGGAACCCGGAGCAAGTGATCACAGGTATGCCAGTTAATTTTTAATCTTTTCTTTCCTAGATAATTAATGCCATGAATATAGGACTGATAGACTAGGGAAGAAAACCATAATTAGATTTCTAAGAATCTAAGTTAAACGCCCATGCATAGTCTTCATCAGTGGCAAGCCCGCCTATACACTGTACGATATGGGTGCTTTGCACTCGTTCGTGTCGGAAGCCTTCCTGGAAGGGCTGGAAGGCGTGGAGCAGTTCACCAGCCTGATGATGAGGATACGGCTACCTGACGGATCGGAGTTATTCACCACCACCCGCTGCAACATGGAGGCGGAGATCAGCGGGAAGATATTTAAAGCACCGACGACGATCACGAAGATGCCATTATTTGATTTGATCCTGGGAATGACATGGTTGTGCTGTAACCATGCTCAGATTGACTGCATGTCCAAGAGGATTACTGTGAGGCATGGGGATTCCTTCATCGTCATCGAAGGTATTAGATCTATTCCCCCTCTCTTGCTGACATCCGTGCAGGCCGTCAAGGCCCACTTACAGGGGGAGGAAGTCTATGAAGTGTTGTACGGGATGGCCGAGGCTAAGGGTTCCATCTCGGATATTCCGGTGGTGCGAGATTTTGCCGACGTATTTCCAGAGAAGCTGCCAGGGCTACCCCGTGCCGAGAGCAGGATTTCCGGATGCAGCTTGTGTCAGGGGCTAAGCCAGCGTCTAGAGCCCCTTACCGCATGGCCCCGAAGGAGCTGACAGAGTTTCAGAGACATCTCCAGGAACTGGTGGAAGTCGGTTTTGTCTAGCCAAGCTCTTTACCATGGGGAGCCCCGATGTTATTTGTCAAAAAGAAGGACGAGACACTCAGATTGTGCATCGACTACCGGGCATTGAATCGACTGACAGTCCGGAACACCTATCCTCTGCCAAAGATAGATGAGATGTTTGACCAGCTGGAGGGTGGGCATTTCTTTTCAAAGATGGATTTGAGGTCGGGCTACTATCAACTACGGATCCAGCATGAGGACATACCGAAGATTGCCTTCAGTAGCAGATATGGGCTGTTCGAGTTTACTGTGATGCCTTTCGGGCTCAGAATGCACCATCGACATTCATGAGCCTCGTGAATCGGGTGTTTGAGGAATATCTGGATGTGTTCGTCATTGTATTTAATGACGACATTCTCATCTACTCGAGGACATAGGAGGAGCACACACGACATCTGAGGCTGTCCTTGGAGAGACTACGGGAGCACCAGCTCTACACGAAGTTCAGCAAATGCCAGTTCTGGTTGAAGGAGGTGTCCTTCCTAGGCCATATCATCAGTGGTGCTAGGTTGGCAGTGGACCCAACCAAGATTCAGGCAGTTCGGGATTGGCCACAGCTGAAGTCGGCCTCAGATGTGCGGAGCTTCCTAGGACTTGCCGGTTACTACCGGAAGTTCATGGAGGAATTTTCTCGTATTTCCCTTCCCCTCACATCCTTGACAAGTAAAGAAGTGCCCATTTTCTGGACCCAGCAGTGTGAGGTGGCCTTTCAGGAGTTAAAGAATAGACTCACCTCGGCTCCTATACTAGCCCTTCCATCGGTGAAGGAAGGATTCCAGGTCTACACCGACGCTTGCTACCAGGTCATGGGTGCGGTGCTGATGCAAAATGGTCACGTGATAGCATACGCTTCTTGGCAGCTGAAGAAGCATGAGCTGAACTACCAGGTTCATAACTTAGAGATGGGAGTGGTCATATTTGCGCTGAAAGTCTGGTGACACTATCTGCATGGTGTCCGCTGCGACATTTACTCTAATCATAAGAACTTGAGATATGTGGACACGCAGAAGGAGCTGAATATTAGGCAGAGGCGATGGGTGGAGTTTCTAGCAGATTACCAGTATGAGATCCACTACCATCCAGGAAAGGCGAATGTGGTGGCAGATGCGCTGAGCTGGAAGGCCACAAACTCTGGAGCAGGAACGCAGTTGATGGACTTGGAGTTGGTCCAGATGTTCGAAAAGATGCAGATATCCTTTGTGTCTGAGGATCACCCTGAGCTATACCGAGAGTACCTAGCATCGTTGATTGCCCCAGATGACATTTGAGACCGAGTCAGAGATGGGCAGAGGCAGGATACCCAGCTTGAGCCGATATTCCGGGCCTTAGAAGCAGGCACTGCTGGAGATTACTCACTGAGGGATGGTCTAGTGTGTTTCAGAGGATGGATGTACATACTAGAGGGAGGCCAGGTCCGAGAGGATATCATGACGGAGGCTCATTGCAGTCGGTATTCAGTAGATCCGGGTGTTACGAAGATGACTGCGGACCTGAAGAAGACCATGTACTGGCCAGACATGAAGGATATCACCTACTTCGTGACCCATTGTGAGGCATGCCAATTGGTGAAGGCAGAGTGCAGGAACCCCGTAGGACTATTGCAGCCACTCCCAGTGCCGAAGTGGAAGTTTGATGATGTTGCGATGTACTTCATACATGGGCTTCCCCGATCGCGTACGGGAAACGATTCGATCTGGGTGATCGTCGACCGGCTGACAAAGGTAGCCATATTTATTCCGATCAGGAAGGATGACTCGGTTGGTGTGCTATTTCGGAAGTTTGCAGAATAGTTCATCCGTTACCATGGCGTACCCATGTCGATTGTATCAGATTGGGATGGACGGTTCATGTCCAAGGAGTGGAGATTAGTGCAGACATACTTGGGCACTCGACTAACATTCAGTACAACATTTCATCCCCAGACTGATTGACATACGGAACGCACCAATCGGACCTTGGAAGATCTGCTGCGACTTTGCATACTGGATCGCGGTGAGCCCTGGGAGAAGCTGTTTCCACTGATCGAGTTCTCATATAAAAACAGCTACCAGTACAGCATAAGGATGGATCCTTATGAGGCCCTGTACGGATGGAGATGTAGGACTCTGCTGTCATGGATACAGGACGATGATCCGAAGGCTTTGGGTTCGGAGTTTGTTGAAGACATTGAGGCTCAGGTGAGATTGATACGGGATAGGATGCTAGAGGCACAGAGCCAACAGGCTAAGTAATATGATGCTCAACATCGTCAGGTGGAGTTCCAAGTGGGGTACTAGGTGTTCTTGAAAATCCGACCAATGCATGGGGTTTCACGGGTGCGCGGTGGGAAGAAGAAGCTCAGCCCAAGATATATGGGGCCTTATAGGATCCGAGAGCGGATTGGTGCCTTAGCATACAGGCTAGAGTTGCCACCGGAGCTGGTAATCCTGCACAACGTATTCCATGTATCCTGACTCAGGAGGGCTCTACTATGCCCAGAGGAGCATATTATGGTAACGGATGGGCCAGTATCCTCTAATCGATCAGTTCACCTACAACTGGTCCGGATTGACGGTAGGGGAATACGAGTCTTCCGCCACAAGAAGGTTGCATAAGTCAAGGTCCTATGGAGGAATCATGGGCTAGAGGAGCTCACCTGGGAGCCCCAGGACTTGATGCAACAAAGATACCCGGAGCTTTTCAGTCAGGTGTTACTCACAACCTCTCGGGATGTTACAATTTTCCTTTCATATTTGAAACCCCGTAGGCCTAACTAAAATTTCGAGGACGAAATTTTTTTGTTATATATTGGGATTTGTAACATCCCTCAAACAACTAGACCCCTAGGAGTGGTTTTGTCATGACTAGGTCATGACAAAACCCTAGGAAGCCCAAGAAGGCCAAGTAGACATAGGGATGGAGGTGAGACCACTATAGTCTGCAAATAGTAGATTTATGAATGCTAGTTAAGCTGATCATGGGGCTTCACCAAGACTTCAAGGCCCAACCATGGCCTCACCAATCCATTGTAAAGTTCATCTGAACCTTAAGGGCCCATTGGAGTTGACTTAGGGTGGTCAAGTTGACCTAGGACCACTCTAGGCCTAAATTGGGCAAGATGCCCTAATTAAGGACAGTGTGCCCTAGTTAAGCCCAACTAACCCTACCAAGGTCTTCCTAGACCTAAAATGGGGGAAATGGGTAACTAAGGACCCTTGGAGGACAGTCAAGGTGGTTATGTTGACCAAAGTCAACTCTAGCCCTAAATGGGTCAAACTGAACTATATTGGGTCAATTGACCATCCCCTAGCCAGGTGGACCCCATTTATACCCCCTAACCATAAGGTGAGGTCTATGGGTAACCAAGGCCCCATTGGGGTCAGCCCTAGTGGCTAAATTGACCAAAGTCAACCCTAACCTTAATTTGGGCAAAGTACCCTTCCTAAGGGCAGGTAGCCTCCAAAGTGCCAAGTCAACCCTACACATCCCTACCTAGACCCTAGGGGAGCCCAATAGGTCACCAAAGACCCAATGATGGTAACAAAACAGGCCAATTTGACCTAGGTCAACTCTAGTCAAGATTAAGTCAAACCTAGCTCAAATGGGCTAACCCAAGCTCAAGCCCTCCTTCCTTTCTGGGCTAGCCTTAATATCATGAAATTATGAATACGTGGGCTGCAAGTAGCTCTCCTGATTGACCTAGTCAACTTGGTGACTAGGAAAGAGGGTGAGCTCCATTCCATGTTAATGGAGGAGAGAGAAAGAAGAAGGAGAGGGAATAATGGGGGCTCGGCCAAGGGGAGGCCAAAGGCCACACTTAATGGTTGAATTCAACTTGCCTGAGGAAGGGGAGAAGTTTCCAGTCAAATCCCTGGCCACCAAGTCCTGGTTCAGCCCCCCTTCTCCATGGCCGAACCTAGTCATTAATGGCTTTAATGGACATTGATAATCCAGCCCCTCCCCTCCCCAACAGAGGCTTTAAACACCATCAGTGGGTCGAGAGAAGGCTTTCCCAATCCTTACCTAAAGAAATCGAGACCCCCACTGTGTAGTTGCAGAAACCGAGCAGCTCCACCATCAGAAATGGCTTTCCGGCAATCTTCTCGATTTCAGGCAGCCGGCAAGGTCCTCCTCCTCTCCTTACCTCATGGCTAGATCATAGCAATGTTTAGGTCCAAGGTTCGGGCTCAATTGAGCCCGAACCAGTTCCTGGTTTTCATGGTTTCGGACCGAGAATATTCTTGGTAAAACCGTCAGAATAAGCCCTCCGGTGGCCAAGTCGCCGCCTGGCGACAGCCACCACCTCAACGAAGGTGGTGGTGGCAGTGGCCGACCGGGGAGGTGGCCGGATGGCCGACGGCAGCAGCTAGAAGCTACTCCAGGAAGATCCAATCAAGGCCGTCGACTGGAGGTGGAAGACGACCAGATGCCATCCAAATTGCGTCAAGATTTGTGCTTAAATGATTTTGAAACTATAGGATTAAATAATGCATTTAAATGATTTCTGTCACACTATTTGTAATTAATGGTTTTAATTGTTAAAAATACTTAGGCACCTCTACTGAAAAAGTCAACAAAATTAAATTTGTAGCCCTAAGTGTCTATTTAATACAAAATTGGTTTGAACAAATTTGGACCTCTGGTTGGACTAGGGCACCCATTTTCGTGGGACCTATACCTAGGGCTATCCTGAAATTAAAAAGGGTGCCCACTCTTCATCCCTTGTCCAAATGACCTGAAATTTTGGCAAGGGGTCACCCTTACCTATATCTAGGGCCTGTCCAAAATGGGAATTTTTGGAGATATTGTTTCTATGGTTTTGTCATTTATTTAATAATACTAGGGTAATTTAATTAGGTGGTCTAATTACTGTCAAACCCTCCCAAATTTTGGTGACTAGTCCCTGGCCTCATGATATATCTTTATATAAATTTTCACCTCATTTCGATGTGTTTTGGATAGGGAATGAACTAACCCTAATTTTTACCTTAATGAGGGGTTCTTAAGTGAAAAGTGCACCTTGAGGTTGAGTGGTCAAATCACCTCAACAGAGGCTGAGATTTTGACCACTGACTTGAAATGACCTTTAACACCCTCAAAGGGATTATGGGGTGGTCTAGGGTAGCTTTGCCCTAGGATTCAAACTCAAACCCTAAGGAGGGTCTTTTGAGTGTTGTGAAAGGCATGGGGTCAAATGCCCTTGTGTGATCTTGCAACTTGGTAGAAATGATGCCGGGGTAGCCAAAACTCTCTGATATGAATTTTAGATGATTTAGAGATGGATGAACCTCTACTTTTGTAAATATAACTTTATCTTAAAATTCCTCCCATATATCTCTTAACGTTTTTCACTCTTTCCTATAAATAAAATTACAGTCATCCATAACAAATGTGAGGAGAAAATAACAATCTCAATAAGGTAGGCATTAGTGTTTCAAAACTCATAAGTACCAATATTGATAGCCATAAGCTTACCTTTTCACACCCTCTCCACGATACTAGTTAGGATTAACTAGGTTGGATCCTTAGGACTTGTATTATGATGTAACCTTTTGGCTTAGGATAAAAGATTATGGGTGGGGTAATCAAAGATAAATTTGATGTTTCATATCACACATAGACAACGATTGAGCCTCTTGCTTTGTAATTACCTTAACATACATCAATACTATAAAAGCACCCCCAGACTTTATAATTATTATACTTCCCACATTTTTTCTCTTTCTTTTTCTTTCTTTTTTCTAATGGATACTCTATATTTTAGTTAGTTTTTTTTTCATATCCAAGGGTCCATAGTAGGGATGATTCGGAGTGGGTGTACACACACTCAGACCACATATCACTATGAACAAGCTCATTCCAAGAAGGTCTCAATGATAGATGTGCTAATAGGTAAAGATTTTTGGCCTTGGTGAATTTTAGTAGTAGACTATCGAAATAAAAAGCGATTAGATCCAACTTGGGTGTGCATGGATATAATGTTTAGGGTTTTGGGCATGCAAGACTCAAGCTATCCAATGGGAGGCCTAAGTCATTGTCATCCTAACTAATTAAATTATGTGAATGTTTTGAGGGTCTCTAGGGCAAGTTCTGGAGACCAATAAAGGGTATTCTTCATTTTGAGTCCCTAATACAAAATTATCAAAATGTTACACTCATTAACTCGCTTTATTATAGATAATTATATTTTCTAAAATAGAGTGATTATTAGTTAATAATATAGAGGACTAATCCTAAAAATAAGTTATATAGAGAAAATTAAACTAATGAATTTCTATATATAATTACTAATCAACAAATTTGTCCACTCAATGAGTCTACTTTAATTCATTTTAATCAGCTTGTGAAAGCAAATTAACTACTTATAATCTCAAATGAGTGAATTAATGAAAGTTAGAAGAAAACTTACAAAACATTTTATTTGGGGGGGGGGGGGTAACAATAATGAGTACTATGCTACCAAAAATATAACCAATTATAATCATGTCCAACACTGAAGTATTAGAATTGAAGAACATCCACCCTCAGCCTTAAAACATGCAATATCCTCAATGCAACATAGAGAACTGAGAAAACACATACACCAATATGTAAAGAACTGATGATCAATAAAATTAAAGAGCATAAAAACTACAACAAGAGCAAAAATGAGTCTCCTTCAAGTGATATCAAATATAAAAGAAAACTACAGAGAAATCAAAAATAAAAAGCTGGGTTGCCATAATCTGACGGATCGTCGGGGAGGTGGGATGAGTCGGGAGCTACTAGAGCTGGAGGAGAGATCATCAAGTGGTCCCTGATCTTAGCTATGGTGACCTCTGTCCGCCTCTGTGAATCCTCTATACGTTGTAATCACGGTGAGAGCTCAGTCTCATAAAAGTGATGGAAATCACGCAAATACTGAGAGCGCGATCGAGGAGGAGGGGAAGAAGACTCTCCATGAGTATAAGTAGACTAGAATGAAGAAACCAGAGGCTCATTGAGGTCATGATCGACATCATCGTCATCATCATCATCCGGAGCAAGCTGAGGTCCTTGCCTCGCAATGATATAGACAGGTCCTACCGTGATATGTTCCTCAAATTACTTTTGCTTTTACCTACTGTGAAATTCTAACTGCATGAAGATGAGGCTTTTGCACTACCCTGAGCCTGGCTCGGCCCCAGGTAGACCCGCT